>CM035407.1:210924681-211672181 GCA_020310875.1 Ceratopteris richardii | reverse complement strand
GGAATAAGAATAAAAGCAGGGAAAGGGGGAATAGAAGCAAAGGCAAAAGCAATGATGTGACATGCTATCAGTGTGGTAGGAAAGGTCACAAGAAACCGGATTGCCGCTATTACAAAGCAGAGCTTGAAAGGAAGAAGAATTCTAGAGATAAGAAGAAGGAAAGGAAAGAAGACAAGACTGATGCACAAGACAGCCAAAAGGACAAGGAGAAGGCCAATGTGGCTTCTAGTGTAGTCATAGAGGAGCTGTCAGATGCAGAGGACATTTTATGCGCTACTTTATTAGCGGATGACACTCATGCATTTGATCCTTCTCTAAATGTTCATGCACAGGACATGTCAATCGCTAAGAGTGATGTCATAGATGCTTTGCTGACCGTCAATGATGCATTGGCCCGGACTTGGATAGTAGATTCTGGTGCTTCATTCCATGTGACTCCTATCAAGGAGTGTTTTTCTACTTTTATTGCAGGCAACCATGGCCATGTATACCTTGGAAACAATCATGCATGTTCCATTGAGGGTATTGGCACAGTGCATTTCGCTACAAATGGCACTAATGTGGTCTTGCATAATGTGCGTTATGTACCAGAGATCAAGAAGAGCTTGCTTTCTGTGGGTCAAATGGATTTGCATGGTTATAGCATTCTCTTTGAGAAAGGATCATGGAAAATGACTAAGGGTTCAAGGTTGATCGTGAAAGGCACAAAGAAGGGAACTCTCTATTGCTTGCATGGAAAGGCTTTATCAGGCAAGTTTATTGCATTGGCTGAAGTTCACTCCCATATGGAGTTGTGGCATAAGAGACTTGGCCATATGAGCCAAAAGGGTCTCACTAGGCTTTGTAGCTTAAAGAAGCTTGATGCTAAAGGCACAAAGCTTGATTTCTATAATGAATGTCAATATGGAAAGCAAGTGAAACGTTCCTTTTACTCTGGTGTGTCTCGTAAGTCTTGTGTACTTGATCTTGTTCATTCTGATGTATGTAGCATGCCCACCAAATCTATGGGGGGTGCTTTGTATTTCATTTCCTTTGTTGATGATTTCTCTAGAAAAATTTGGGTTCGATTGCTTAAATCAAAGGATGAAGCATTTGCTGCGTTTAAGCGTTTTCATGCATTTGTGACCACCCAAACAGGTAGAAAGCTGAAATGCTTGCGTACAGACAATGGTGGTGAGTTCACAAGTGCTGAATTTAAGAAATTTTGTGAAAATTTGGGCATTAAGAGGGAGCTTACAGTTCCATACAGCCCCTCTTCTAATGGTGTGGCTGAACGTTACAATAGGACACTTTGTGAGAGGGTGAGATGCATGCTGTCCAGAGCTAATCTCCCTCATGGATTTTGGGGAGAGAAAACTGCAGTACATGTGTGCAAAGATCCCCTCACATGTCTTTAAAAGGTGACATCCCTGAAGAGGTTTGGTATGGCAAACCTGCTTCATATGATCACTTACGTGTCTTTGGCTGCGAGGCGTTTGTGCATATAAGGCCTGAGCTGAGAAACAAACTTGATGCTAAGTCCACTAAAGGCCTCTTCATGGGATATGGTGAAGAAGGTGAAATGGGCTACAAGATTTGGATACCTCATCTCAAGAAGGTCGTACGCAGTCGGGATGTTGTTTTTAATGAGGCAAGGCTGCTTCAAAACAATTGTGCCTCAAAAGATGACCATAAAAGGGTAAGATTTCAGCATGACCAGCCACCTGTTAGGCCCAATTTTGACCCTCAGGATGCACCACAAAGGACTGAAAATGTTGACGATTCAGTGGTTTTTGAGCCAGAAGATGTTGGACAACAAAATGAGGCTCCTGAAGGGCATATGCAGCCGAATAATAATGCTGAAAATGGTGCTGGAAACAATGGACAGAAGCCTAATAATAATGATTTGATCATACCACCTGATGTAGACCCATTGCCTGACAATGTGGATCATTGGGTGAGAAGATCTACTCGTCTTAGAAGGAATGTGAGTAGATTTGATCCTTCATTGCATTACATGTTGTTGACGAATGAAGGTGAGCCTCTCACATACAAAGAGGCAAAGGCATGTGAACACAGCAGCAAGTGGGAGCTTGCTATGCAGGAAGAGATTAAAGCTTTGCATGCTAATGATACTTGGGATTTGGTTGAATTACCCAAAGAAAGGAAAGCCATTCCTAACAAATGGGTGTATAAAATCAAAACAGTTGATGGAAAACCCAAGTACAAAGCAAGGCTGCTTGCAAAGGGATATGCCCAGACCAAAGGCATAGATTTCCAAGAAGTATTCTCTCCTGTGGTGAAGATGACCACTTTGCGAGTGTTATTTGCAATAGTAGCTGCTCTTGATTTGGAATTAGACCAAATGGATGTACATACAGCTTTCTTGCATGGTGATGTTGATGAAGAGCTTTACATGAAACAACCAGAGGGGTTTGTTATTCCTGTAGAGGGGTTTGTTATTCCTGTAAAGGAACATTTGGTATGTAAGCTCAATAGAAGCTTGTATGGACTGAAACAAGCTTCTAGACAATGGTACAAGAAGTTTGATGCTTTCATGCTCAAACAAGGGTATAAAAGAAGCCATGCTGATCACTGTTTGTATACGAAAACTGATGTAGATGGCAGCTCTATTATTCTTGTCTTATATGTTGACGATATGCAGATTGTTGGTAAGAAAAGAGACACCATTGATGCTCTTAAACAGCAGCTGAAATCTGCTTTCTCAATGAAAGACCTTGGGGCAGCAGAGCATGTCCTTGGAGTAAGGATTAGAAGACAAAGGGACCAGCACGTATTGTATTTGTCGCAGGAAAAATACATTGAAAAGGTGCTGGACAGATTTAACATGGCTGATGCAAAGCCTCTTGGAGTGCCATTGCAGCCATATGTTAAAGTTTCCAAGGAAGATTGTCCCAAAACACAAGAAGCAATCAATGACATGCAGAATGTGCCTTATGCTTCAGCTTGTGGCTCACTTATGTATGCTATGGTTGCAACTAGGCCTGACATTGCCCATTAAGTGGGAGTTGTGAGCCGGTTTATGGCTAATCCAGGCAAAGCTCATTGGAAAGCAGTAAAGTCCATTTTGAGGTACTTGAAGGGGGACCAAAAATAAATGCATTTGCTATGGCAAAGATCCATTGGAGCTGAAAGGCTTTTGTGACTCTGACATGGCTGGTGATGTGGATACACGTAAATCCACAAGTGGATATATATTCACTCTTGCAGGAGGTGCTGTTTCATGGTGCTCAAGGCTGCAAAAGATTGTTGCTTTTTCCACTACAGAGGCTGAATACATTTCAGCCATTGAGGCTTCCAAGGAAGCCATATGGCTGGCACGATTATGCAGTGAGTTTGGCTTGTCAAACAAGGCACCTATGCTTGGCTCTGATAGCCAGAGTGCCATATGTTTGGCAAAGAATGCCATGTTTCATGCACGCACTAAGCATATTGATGTGCGATATCACTTCATTCGAGAAGTGCTTGAGGATGGCCTTATCACACTTGTTAAGGTTCATACATCACAAAATCCTGCAGATGTTCTCACTAAGTGCTTGTCTAAAGCACAACATGAGCTATGTATACAGATGGTGGGAGTCACGTAGCTTAAAGGCATCATTTATGCCTTTTAAGTGGGAGGTTGTTGGGTTAAAGGTCCTAAATGACCCCCTTACTTGTACACATTTGTATAGGCCTTTAGAAGGCTTAATGTACTCATTACTTATTCTTTTGGCCAAGTTCAATGTGAACTTGGCCAGGTCCTATAAAAGTGAACTCAAATAAACTTAGGGCTCACTTCTTTCTTTAGTGAAGCCCCCAAACAAGCTGCCCCTCTCCAAATTCGAATTTCTCTCTCTCCATCTCTGTCTATCTGCTGCGTGGGCTGCTCCTTGCACCTCCAGCCCTTCTACTCAGCCAAAGGGGGTATTACCACAGCTGGGCTCATCAAATGGAGTAGAAAAATCTTAGTATCCCCACCTCCTAGTTTATACATCCAAATAAATATCCCGATGTGATGCTGGGGAAGAAGACACCTGTCAAGATGTAGCCCGTGCATGTCGGTAGGGTATGGAAGTCATCATACCTCCCATTGGCTGAACCAGACTGGATAAACCTGATGGCTGAGAATTAATGGGTTGTGGAAACATCTCCATAAGTTATAACTAAGGAGAAGGTGGAGTGGCTGAAAGTGCAAGTATGGAGGCGGAGGCGTGAAGGACTCTTCTGTGTATGTGCAATCATGGTGAATGAGTGCAATGCCAAGAGAAGAGAGGAGAAGCCATTTGTATGTTCCTAATTTAGGATCCTCCCACCTCTACAATTTTCCAGCCAAATATTTAATCAATTTAGAAAATTTTCAAAACTTTCTCATTTTTACACATCACTCATTTAATAACAGCATTATAGAATGTATGGAGAAGAATGCATGTGCCCAATTTGATAATGTGGGTCCAATAAACTTATGCCGGCCATGTGGTAGATTTCTATTGAACCCCATTTCAAAGTTTCTTTGCTGCCCAAGTAATTGTCTTGCAGCCCAAGTAATTTCTCTACGTATGTTGATGAGGCAATCTTCTATGAAAGCATCCATCTTTTGGCTGTTGTATTGCGAGAAAAGTACCAAGAGGTCCAATGCCGAGTGGATGGGGAAAAGTAAACCAATGCGAACAGCCTTGAGGGCTTTCAGCATGCAGAGAATACTCTTTTATTTTCTTTTTTTGGAGAAGAACCACAATTGGCCGCCTTCTCCAGGTGTCACATAATTGGTCTTTAACCGCAACAGGCTGAGGGGTCTCTTGGAGTTTTCGCCCAGCCAACAGAGTGTGATTTCAATAATCTTCCCCCCCTTTATGGATGCCCAATCCGGCTAGGACCAGGCCACAACCATGCGCCATCCATATCTGCCTTAATATGCCTCCCCACCATGTCGCCCCTTGAAACCAGGGACGGTGGAGCTGGGACAGCTACCACGGTTGTCCATGAAAGGGCTACATGGCCGAGGATCAGCCATTAGGTACTGAAATGTTGTGGGGACATGTTCCTTCATTCCAATACCCATTCGGGGTGGCTACTCCCACACAAGCCCCCTTCACCAACAGTCCCTGCTTGTATTCACTCATAATGAGCATGGGGTGTTTCCACTTCCTCCTGCAATAGAGAGACAAAACTCCAGCCATGGTGTGTATGCGTGGACTTGAAGGATGCCAGTCATCCAGCCCCCTACTCCATGGAAATCACAAATAAGGTGGGAAGCTTACCTGTACTTTCCAACCACCGTCTTGTGTGCGCTCCCCTTGTGTCTTCCTCATGTTGGAAGCATCCCATACCACTCCATGCGAGAGGGTGAGAAGCAATGTCAAGGTGAGCCATCTTGGCTCCACGAGCTCTGATGTTTTTGTGCATGTTGCCTTGTCTTCCTCAACGAGGAGAGAGCTGCTCTGATACCAATGTTAGATCCTCTAGGATCCTCCTTGTTACAAGTCAAGACACGAGCCATATTCACAAACAATGGAAAGGGCAGACATCAGACTCACCTCCCAGCTATAGAGCCTATACGGGCTCACCCCCGAGCCTAGGAGCCTGTAGCAAAGCGGGCAACCACCTCCAAGGGATTTGTGTCCCAAAGCACCAACGCCCCACCCATATGGGTGACGAGGCTTTGCCAAAGGGCCAAGAGTGCAAGTGCCTCATTTGAGGAATGTCCCACAAATGGGCCCATGGGTCCTATTTATAGGCTCAAATGAGGAGGTGGCCCAGTTTACACAGGGCGTTCAAACTTGGCCGGACACTTAAACTACAGGCACCCATGGGGACGTAACAATGAGGCCAGTCAAAGCTGGTAGCATGCAATGATTGAGAGAGTGACAGAAACAGAGATTCAGGGAGAAATAGTCACATATAGCTGCTGGAAAGGTGTATAAGTGAAAATATTGTGTAATACTTGACCTAGAAGATGGCAAGAAGGTGCTGTTGCTTATGGTAACTTGGTTGCTGAAGGTTAGCCAAAGTCAGTTTCAGTCTACTGATAGTAAGGTTTTATGGTTCCATAATGAGGAGACTAGACATCCTAATTCCTAGATGATGTGGAAGACCTTCAAGATGTAGGAGATCATTATGCAAGAAGGCTGACCAGATTTATGAAGGCAGTTCGTAGGTATGAACCTTCTTTAGATTATGCTCTGCTCTCAGATGAGGGAGAGCTTGTTATATAAAATGAGCTTATGTCATGTGAGCTACAAAAGCATTGAGAGCTAGCTATGCAGGAAGAGATAGAATCTTGCTATAAAACGGCACTTTGAATTCTGTGCCTTAAATAAAGGGCACAAACACCATTACAAAATGTTCCTAACATAGAAAATCTTCAGAAAAACAGAGCTGTTTTCGTTTTTTTCCTCACAGTTTGTTCTTTATGCCCATAAAAAAGGTGGGTAATCTGTTAGTATGTTAATGAATTACGTGGTGGAGAAAGCAAATGACCGTGTGAGATGCATGCATAAGGGGTGCATGCTTGTGTGGGTGCATACTTTTTATATGATTGTATGCTTGTACACTCGCACCTGTAACATGCATATGTATATGCATATGGTGTGTTTACATGCATGTTATCATTGATGGAAAGGCATATCCACATTCGTAAATTTTCTTACATTCAGGTATAGGTATGCAATTTAAATTCTAAATAAGGTATGTAGTAGACCTAGGCACTATCATACTTGTGCATGTAAACTAAAAAAAGGGATATGCACTAACTAGAAGCTAGACACTTCCGTAGCTGTGCGTCTGAAATTCTAAAAGGGATATGTAGCACTTCAACCTCTAAGTCCTATGAGAGAATTGCTTTCAAATTCAGTGATAAGCTTTGCAGCTGTCTCATATGTTTCACAGTTTGCATTTGCTGCTTCATTGAAGGTCTTCTTTTCCTTGCTTGGTTCCGACTCCCCATAAATGTCTGAAGAGATGGCAATTTATATATCCATTTGTTCCTTTATGTTTTTTGCTCTGTCATGTTCTTTTTGTTTTGTATGATTACATTCATATGGAATGCTGACTTGGTCTCATATCTTGTTGTCCTTTCACTGTTGGTCCTATTTCTCTATTTCTTCATGGACCTGTCCATATAGGAACAGAAGTTTGGCTTTGGCCCTAGTATGGCTTAAGTTTGTAGTTGATTTGATGTATGCCCATGTGTGTATTCCATAAGTGGGTCTATGAACGAATAATCGCTTATATACATTCCAGTTGAGTGGGACCATCCCTAATGTGAATATATTTCTGTACTTGATATTGAGATTGTCTGCCTGTGTTCTGTGTTTTGGTGCATGAATGAATATTTGTGTATATTTATCCTTCTTGAATGGGGCCATCAATTGTTAGTTATCCATGGAAGCTGATCTGTGGCGTCCACTGTAATGCAGGTGTGCAAAGATGCTGGCACCAGGAGAGCGTATGTACCAGCAGTCGTAAAGAATCATCATGTAGTTTTGGATCAATTGTTTGCTTCATACCGATTTAAAACTCTTTGCTTTCCGTTTTTTATAAGTAGGATTGAAGATGGAATATCAGTAATGAATGCTGTTCATCCTTATCATGAACTACAGAACTATTCAAATAAAGCTTTTCTATTTGAATCATTTGAAATCCATCTCCTATCCTGAAGCCCCGTAATTATTTAGCTGCCTACAGGATAAGAGGGCCATAGTATTGTTTTACATTTGCATTATCAATCATGTCTTATAATTTTGAGCTCGGCACTGTGGATAACTTAGTTCTTTGGAAAAAAACAATGCCTTTTATTTCAGGATGAAGTACACCGAATTCTTATGTGCATGTAAGCACGAGTTAATGGCAGTGAAAATATCAAGTGCGGTGCAGAGTTTATACTCTGTCATATTGTCTATACTGATTGGCCAATTTATCAAGCTAAACAATAATTTGAAAATTTGTCATTGACTGATAGGAAACATGGAATGCTAACGTAATTGTCTATGAGCATTACTCTTGCATACATTTAGGAGTTAAAAAGCTCCAAAGTGAGTATGTCCGAAGTCTTTAATTTGGAGTTTATATGTAGAACATTTCAGTGCCCAGTTGCTAAATTAATTCTGAATATTTTGAGATTTTTAAAATGAAAGTAAACTTTATGGTTTTGTCAAACGCTAAATATCTAATCAATAGTAGCTACCATTTTGTTGTATTAAATTATTCGTATGACTGTTTCACACAAAAGTCCCTATTCTGCTCTCTTTATTAGCCTGCTGAATGGCGGGGTAAGAAAAGTGAGGGATGTATGTGCCTTTTTATAAAATGCCTTAAATAATTGCAATCTCCTGTTTGTTATTTTGACGTATATATGAATGAAGTATGCCAGTTTGTTGTATCAAATTATTTGTATTATTTTTCCATGTCATAAGAGGTATAAGCCCCCCTCCCCCCCCCCCCCCCCCCCCCCAAAAAAAAAAAAAATCCCTCCTTTAAATCATTTTATTGGTAAGTCTAAAAGGTCGACAAGAATGCATTGGCTTTTATGAGCGGTTTAGGGCAGCCCCTTTGATTTCAAGCCAGATTATACGACGGTATTTGCTATGCACTTGTACTTCCATCAAGCGCTGGCCATATCAAACGGGGGCTCTATAGTCTCGCATATTTTATTTCTTGGCCTTATGTTGAATGGTTAGATGAACAGCTGATGGTGATTTCTTCAATAACTACATAAATGCATTATGCATGAAATATGGTCACTTAGAGATGCCTGTGAACTGTGATGGTGATTTCCTCAATACATGCACTTGTTTGGAATCTATTTTTATCCCATCTGTTTGCTATTGGATGTGTGCTAAATGTACTACACGGCCCTATCCTGTTGAGCATATCTTACTGATTATCTTAATATTTGGAATCTATTAGATTTCTATGATTCATGCAGGTGCAATTATAAGTTAAAAATCTACCAATCAAATTGCCTAATGGAGAACAGTTTGATTACATCATTCAATCCAAATGGTGTGACACAATTTTTATAATGAGAGGACTTATGCCCATTCTACATAGTAAAGCCTATGGTGATGGTGTAGATGGTTTATAAGTCATAAGATACATGCTGCTTGAAAGAAAAATATTCTCTATAATTAAAGGAAGTGTCCTTGGGAACCCTTTTTATAGCCTTGCTTCATTGTAGGATCTGGCAAGTTGGCAAGCTCTTTGGAGAAGTGAGTTTGGAAAGTTCTTAGAGAAGTGATTCTGAATGCTCAATGTGTTGGAGTTTAGGAAGAAGGAATACACACAAACAACTTGAAGAAGAAAGAAGCTTAAGAGAGCAACACAAACTATATTACTAAGTGTGGGATGTAGAAACATGAGTTGTCCTTTAAGGTTATGGGTATTAAGCTGAGAGGGAAAAACCTCTTGAAGAGGGGAAAAAGTACCTTGATAGTTTTACTAACAAATCCCTCTTGGGAGTGATGTGGTGAATAAGGGACTAACATTTCGGCACCCAATGTGGACTAAGTACCTTGATAGTTTTACTAACAAATCCACAAAGGAACATATGCCCAACGCTTTGCGAAAAGTTTCAAACTTCTCACGAGGCATAGCCTTTGTAAAAGGATCTGCAACGTTATTTTGTCTGGGTCCATATATCGAATTTGATCTCTCTTATAGAGTCTATCCTTGACATAATGATAATGCATCTCCATGGAACATTGGGTTCCATGCAATTGCCAATGCGTTTTGACCATTCGTAAATATGGTGGTGGTAGAGGTTTGATCAACACTTACATCTTCTACAAGGCATCTCAATCAAACACACCCAATAGTAGTTGTGCAAGTTGCCCCTATGCTTAACCTTGAATTGGAAGTGGCCATAGTAGGATGCTATTGCTCAACCAAGATATATATGAGCTATCAAGCATGAAACAAAAACCACTTGTGATATGTGAGTGTCATGACATCAATCCCATCATGGCAACCATCCCAATTCAGGCCAAAAAGACATGTAAATTTGGCCATGTAGATCCCCCCCATGGGGTAAAACAACCAGGCTTTTGGATACTAAATAAGTAGTGAAAGTTGTGCTTAATTGCCTCCCAATTCTTGACTCCTTGGCTATGCATAAATCGACTCATTTGAGAGACAACAAACATAATACTTGGCTGAGTGAATAAGGCACCCAACAAGTTGCTCATAGAGAATAACCTTAAATGCATCTCTAGCGTCATGAAGATTCAATCGTTAACCTATTTCCACAGTAATGGTAATATATTTACAATACTCATGGTTGAAGAGTTGCCATAAAGTGTCAATGTATTTTGCTTGGGACAACGCAACACCTCCATTAACATGCATAAATTAAATGTCGAAATAATGATGTAGATGCCTCAAATATGACATTTCAAAAGAGGCATGCACATGAGTTTAAACTTAGAAATATGCATCTCATTAGGACAAGTGAGTAACATGTCATCTACATAAACAAGAACGATGAGTAAGTAGGCATGTATTACCTCATACCAAACACATGGTGCTTGTTTCAATCCATATGATGCCGTGTCTAACTTGCATACTTCATTTTCATAGTCTTTTTTGCATAAAACCACGAGGTTGAAGAACATACACTTCTTCATGCAAATATCTATTAATAAAATGTATTTTTGATGTCCGATTGATGTACATTCAAACCATTGTGAGATACATGCACACATGTGATATGAGCGATTTCCATACAACATATAAGAGCATCTCATAAAAATAAGTACCTTTTTATTGAGCAAAACTTTTTGTTAGAATCCAGCCTTATAATGATCAACACTACTATTAGACTTGCCCTTTAGCTTATAGATTCATTTAATATCAATGGCCTTTCGCTAGGAGGCAAGACACATAAAGACCAAGTACCATTCGTCATAATAGCATCAAACTTTGATTGCAAAGAAGCTATTGAATGTTTTGAATTCTATGCTTTGTCAAAGGAAATATGCACATTCACACAATGAAAGCTAGAAACAACCATTGTATATCTACAATTTGATGCAAAAAAGGCACCATGGAAGCTTGAGCAAGTACGACAAGGAAAAGATGCACTCTAACTTGCTATCTCACAAAGTATGCACCAATCATTTTGGCATAGATTTTTCCTCATGAGTATTAGCTTTCTCATTAATGACATTATGTATGT
Organism: Ceratopteris richardii; assembly: GCA_020310875.1. NCBI lineage: Eukaryota > Viridiplantae > Streptophyta > Polypodiopsida > Polypodiales > Pteridaceae > Ceratopteris > Ceratopteris richardii. The sequence continues at coordinate 211,661,029 of CM035407.1, read as the reverse complement.
TCATTCAAAACTTGCATGGCATGACAAGCTTCCTCAATAAGAGATATATGCGATTGCTCACTAGTGAGAAGAGACAACAAGGTGCCTTGCACATACTTTGAGTTCATAGAATTCTCCTTGATACATGAAAGTAAAGGTTGCACCACATCCTACAAAAAAACCACATCTTGACTACTCAAAATACGTCTAGTTTGTGGGTGGTAAAGGCCATGGCCTTTGCTCTAAGAACTATACCTAACAAAAATATGTTTCACAACCTTATCGTCAAGTTTCATTCATTGTTGCTAAAGCACCAATGAATATGCCAATAAACCAAAAACATGCATATGAACAATGGGTAGATTGCGACCATGCCAAGTCTCATAATGAGTGATAGATTGTAATGCGTTAGTAGAATACCTGTTAAGTATATATGTAGCACATATTTACAACCTTAAGCCAAAAAACTACTAGGTAATGACTGACATTTGATCAGTCATCTCCCTTGCACAACTAGGAATTCATCAAATTTACCAAACATACTCCCTGTCATGGACACAAAGAAAACCATCTTAAATCTTAGATTCCATGTCAACTTCCTATATCTCATGTTTGGTTACGATTTTGGAGAAACTAATGCTATCATTGCATCCGGAATGTGCCAAAACCCCAAGATTGACTGCCTATTCGCTGAATTCTGACACCCGAAGGTCTTGTTTCCAATTGATGATATCATCGATGATATCATCGCCCTTCAAAACCTATAAAAGGAGGGGTTGGCCACATTCATAATCAGTCTTGTGGATACCATTCTTGGGAGCTCAAGGAGTCGTGACCGCCAAGTAAGTACTCTCTAAGTTCTAGTTCCAGTTCTTGTCTTGTTCCTTGTTCAAGTCTTGTCTAGTCTAGTTCTTGGACATCTTGTCTTGTCCTCCTGTAATCTCGTAGTACGAGATCTTGTCGAGTTCTTTCTTGTATCTAGTTCATCTCCCAGAAGGGAGTTCTTGTAATCCAGATATCTTGTTCCATACTTATGATCCCAGGTTGTGGGATCTCCTGTATCATCTTTAGTCCAGTTTTCCATACCTATCGGTCCCGCGTTGTGGGACGCTATCGCATGAAGAACCCAAGGAAGCTCAAGAGAGACCTAGTCCTTCATCACTGATCAAGATTGAGGATCATGAAGAATTCGAGGTCGTGCATGTATTAGATTCAAGGATCTCTCAAGGAAGATTGGAATGCCTTATTAATTGGAAAGCGTATGACATCATTGATCGTACTTGGCAACTTATAGAAAATATTCTTAAAGAAAAATTCAAGGTTCATGAGTTCCATAGGAAGAATCCAATGAAACCCAAGCTACAGAACATGGCCACTCCTCGTGGAACTCATCGCTTGAGGGGGAGGTGATGTCATGGACACAAAGCAAACCATCTTAAATCTTAGATTCCATGTCAATTTCCTATATCTCATTTTCGGTTAGGATTTTGGAGAAACTAATGCTATCGTTGCATCCGGAATGTGCCAAAACCCCAAGATCGATTGCCTATTTGTTGAATTTTGACACTCGAAGGTCTTGTTTCCAATTGATGATGTCATCGATGACATCATCAAATCATAACCGCCCTTCAAAACCTATAAAAGGACGGGTTGGCCACATTCATAATCAGTCTTGTGGATACCAGTCTTGGGAGCTCAAGGAGTCGTGACCACCAAGTAAGTACTCTCCAAGTTCCAGTTCCAATTCTTGTCTTGTTCCTTGTTCGAGTCTTGTCTAGTCTAGTTCTTGGACATCCTGTCTTGTCCTCCTGTAATCTCATAGTACGAGATCTTGTCGAGTTCTTTCTTGTATCTAGTTCATCTCCCAGAAGGGAGTTCTTGTAATCCAGATATCTTGTTCCATACTTACAATCCCAGGTTGTGGGATCTCCTGTATCATCTTTAGTCTAGTTTTCCATACCTATCGGTCCCGAGTTGTGGGACATATTGTATCAGTTACGTATTCTTGTATCTTTTTCCCTACGTGGGTGTTCTTGTAATCATAAGTTATTTTCAAAATCTTGTCGGGTGTAGTCAAAGAGCACAATCTAGTGCTCCCCTGACATTCCCCTTCTCAATGAGAAAGGAGGGTGTCTATTTTTACATGTTGATAGATTTTCAACCATGAATAGATATTGTTGAAAGCACCTAAAAACTTTGGAACTTGATTTCACTTGATAGACTTACTTGGAAAAATCATCAATAAAGTCACGAATTATAGGTAATCCAAAAGGTGTTATCTGCATAGGACCACATGCATCATTGTAAATGAGCAAAAACTTAGGTTCAACTCCTACCATACCATCTTTAGGAAAGGAAGAATGCTGCATCTTATGCAAAATGAGACCCTCACATACATGTTTGGCTGGTACCTCAAGTTTGGGTAAAGAGGATACCATATCAAAAATTGCATGCATAGTAAATTAACAAAATTTAGATGAACAAAATATGCATGCTAAACATTTGCATATGAGATGGCTTGCACATGATTTCTAAGCTGCAGAAAGCTTTGACTAGGCTTGAAGTATACAATGTTCTATGTATGCTCACTAAATTTTGAAGCAAATTGAGAAAGTGAGTGGGGTGGTGCTAGTGGCACACATCAAGCAATGACAATATGCTTTGATGTCAATTGTTAGAGTTTAGGGAGTAAGAATGCACACAAATCACATGATGAGTAACATAGAGTATATTACTAAGTGTAGAATATACAAATATAAGTCAACTTTCAAGGTTATGGGCATACATCCAAGACAAAGGAAAAAACCTCCTTAAGCGAGAAAAAATGCCTCAATAGTCCTAAGTGTGTTCACACACATCACTACCAAAATATACTACACAATATTGACACTTTTTGAGCATGCTTCGAGTCAAAAACAATTTTGTGACTTAGAAACAAATATACATCTATGTCAATACCAAATTAATTTTAATTCATATTAGTTGAATTAAGGGTGGAGTTACAACATTAGGGCCTTGGAAAATGAGCAATTCAGATTGTATGGTCGAATTGTTCATGCATTTGGAGAATTCATTAGTATACATGCCATTGCGCTAATTGCCCTTGATTTAGCTTACAAACTTTGCTGGTCTAAACATTTGGATAATGCAAAAATATGACTTTCAAGATGGGGGCTTGATCATTATTTGGTCCTTGTGTTTGTGATAATGGAGTTTCAATATAATTAATTCATCAAAAAGTTTATAGTATTTGAGGATGAAGATGTACCATTATATATTCTCCCATTCCTCCCTTTTCTTGTATTTAGCTCATTGATACATTCTAAAATAGAGGAAAAACCTTCAATTCTACAAATGATGGATTTTGTGGTAGTAAATGCTCTACAAAAGTAAAAGTGATGTATTTCCACTGGGAAACTTTGTGCTTTCTTTGGAGCATCAACAGATGTCTATGCAACATTACTTCATGGCTTTGGGAGTTATGAAAGTGACATTGTGTGCCTTTACCAAGAAATGAGTAGATTGTAGAAGGAAATATCAACACGATCAAATTTATGCGATTGATTAAGTAATGTGTTTGTAGATTGTAGCTGCTATTCTATTTTGGGATAAGTTGATTACACTTATTCAAAACGTCATTAATGCCAGGATAGTTGTGCATTTTTGATGAAAAATGTTCGATTATTAAAGGATGTTTCTTTAGTATTGTGAACTTTGAATACATCTTTTTAAATAATCTATGGAAGATCATCTATGGAAGGTCTAGTAGTGGAATCATAGTTTGTTCATACTTGAGAAACATCGTCTACTGTACAGTTTTAAGCTTATTTTTCTGCGTACAACTCAAGCTTTTGCATTGTTTTCCTAGTGTCCACAAGCCACACTCCTCAATATTTTGAAGTTTGAAGACGCAAGAGATTATACTGAATTCAAGAGTTCAAGAACTGATCATTAAGTTGTTATCATTAATGCGCAATCACAATAAAAGCAACACGTAAAATATAAGAAAATATGTTCTGGCACATGATTCAGATACGAGGATTTATATAAATTTCCTTCTTGCACACCTGTATGTGTATAGATATGGTTGACTATGGGAAAGCTATGAATGTAACAGAGGCGTGTCTCTTTTGAGGTTGAAATCCCTGAAGATGATTATAGATTGGTCCATCAAAATTATCACATGACATGTGCGTATATGCACACACAAAGAATAAAGAAGATGGGAAAATATATGTCAATTTCTATGTGAGGGTCGTCTTGACTCAGGAGTCAGACAGATATGTTCATGTCTATGAGCGGCCCAACCGGCCCATGAGAACAAATCATGCAACCATGGGTATCCTTGATAAGAAAGATAAAGATACAAATTAAAAAACAGGTTTAAATTAAAAATAAATATGTTCTTTCGTCAAGAAACACCAAGGTTCCGTGGCCCAATGGATAAGGCGCCGGTCTACGGAACCGGAGATTCTGGGTTCGATCCCCAGCGGAATCGACTTTTGAAAAAAGCCTCTTTCTATCGAATTCTCTTCTGTTTTTAAAGCCCCCTTGTTTGATTTTAACGCCGCGCTCTCTTTACGAGGAGTGATTGCCTTTGTAATTTCCGTTTAATTTTTGGAACATGAGGTGAGTGTGAAGCTCTCGTCTTATTCCTCCACTCCTCTCACTAGTTGGTTCCCCGTACCACCTCACAAAGCACGGAGTATGTATGGATAAAGGGTGAGTTATTCACATATACAACAATCCATTTTGCTTCTGACATCTGGCATCAAAGGTTGTGAGACAATGATACACGAGAGAGAGAGAGAGAGAGAGAGAGAGAGAGAGAGAGAGTTTTTGGGCCCATCAAATTGCCGCCTCCCCTTAAAAGAATCAATTGGAGCCTTCATTGGATTCCTCCTTTAGGGAATGAGCTTTGTGGTTGTCATCATTTTCTTCCACCCTTTCATTCAAACATAAGAATGGAAAAATTCAGTACTCAACCATTTTCATTGTGGATTGAATCTTTTTCTTTAAAAAGGGGAGTTTGATCTTACGATCTACATCTGTCTAAGTTTGAATTAATTGAAAATGCGATAGTATAATGAAGGGCATAGTACTCATGAGTCCCACAGAAGCAGGGGTAGAACACCTGGAATCTACTAAGGATTAATAGAACCCAGAGACTACTAATGATAAGAACTCAGAAGGGAAGGCCCTAAGGTTTAGACAAGGAAGATTGGTTTGAGGTGATGAAATGCCACCAAAGCACACATGAACCTTTCCACTTTTGATATGGTCCATTGTGAATGCTTGAAAGTCAATGAGAGATGTTCGTAAAGGAAACCATTTTCATCTCATCTCAAGGATGAGGACCTCTCTAGCTAGTGCAGCCCATGCGAATCGAACTCTAATCCCCCCCCCAACTAGGGGAAAGAGACACAATCAAAGTTGCATTGCTAGACATATAATAGCGAGCCTTGTTGTGATGACAACAAAGGGAATCAATGGCATGAGAAGCTGTGTGGATCACATCTGAAAATATCCCCTCTATAAACACTGTATTACCCCTGAACTATATAAGCTACTCACTTCTATGTTACAATATTCTCTTATGTTTGGATCTCCTGTATCATGTTGACTTACCCATCTCATCTTCTCTCTTCAAACTACTTACGAGTTCTTTCCATGTGCACTTGATTATTGTCCTAGTTCGGAGCTTCTCATCCTTCTTTATCTTGATTTCCTATACTTATTTCTTTCTCATACACCTCTTTTATCTTTCATGCTCTATATCATAGCATAAACGAAATTTCTCTATCTAGACCTCCACAAGGCCTACGATTCAAGAAACGTTACATAGTAGGAAGAATTTCTAGTTCACATGTGTATCGGACAAGGGGCTCAAGACTAAAGGCTAAATGAGCCTAAAAGACCGAGGTCCATACTTCATGCATATTTAAGGCATATAGAGTTAATAGGACTAGTGGGTAAAAATTCCTTCATACAATTTCACTAGATGCTTCTGACACTACCTCATCAAGTTAAAAAAATATTATACATATAGCAACTGATTTTTACACACAATAATCCATTTTATATCTCACATTTACCATTAGAGATTACATGTGAGAGAGAGAATACTCTTTGGAGAGAAAGAGCCCAACTCATGAATGAAGTGAAAGACATGCATATATAGATTCGTACATACATATGGATGTACATATGTAGAAACAAACATCCGTGTACACATACATACATACATACATACATACATACATACATACATACATACATACATACATACATACATACATACATACATACATACATACATACATACATGCAAGATGAAGGCCTTTGGTGGGCTGAACAAGAGTACTACACATGTTGAATCATTCATAGATCTTTCATAGCCTATGAGCTTATATAGCCTACGACATAAAATGCCAGAGGCAATAATCACATCACCATTTGATAGATCATGAACTGTACACTTGTCATCAACAAATTTCACAACCAAGCCAATCTTGGCCAAAGCCGAAACTGTTAACAGATTCTTCTTGATCCTTGGCACAAATAAAGCATCTAACAAAGTGAAAGAACTACCATCAACAGTAGTCAGAATGATCTTACCAACTCCCATGATAGGATAAGAGGAATTGTTGGTGCATGTGACAGTATTCCCTATAGGGGTAGGCTCGAGTGAAGTGAAGAAACTGTGTTGCGAAGTAATATGTTTGAGGTTGCCCCACTATCAAAGTACCAAACATCTGAGTCTACTGGAGACATACACTGCTCATGAGAAGATGGGTCAAAACTGCAAACAATAGTAAACACCCATTCTTCATTTTGCACTAGATTAGCAGACTTTGTTTTCAGTGTGGAGGCCTCTACAACAAGCATTCTAGCCTCCTTTTTCTTTTCCTCTTTAGCAGCCAGTTTTGGACAACTCTTAATAACATGATCATTTGCTTTACAATATTTGCAAAACAATTTCTTATTTTCTGATTTCTTCTCATCTTTGACTTCCTTCTTCAAATGTGCAGCATTTGCAGATTTCTGCTTACTAATAGAAGAGCTCCATTTACATTTGCCCTTCTGAGTACCAAGAAAGCTTGATCTACAACACACATAATAGACCTGTTTTGCCTAGAATGATCTTCCTACAACAAAACAAAAACTAACTCTTCAAATGTTAAGGCATTTGGATTGCCTTTCATCATCAAACGAAGAGTAGAAGCAAAAATCTGATATGAGTCGGGAAGACCATTCAGAACAGTCTGCACAAGTGAACTGTCAAGAAGGACTTCATCTGCAGAAATCAACAGTTCCTTCAAATCCTTGATCTTTGTTAGAAAACTATCCATAGAATCACCTTCATTCATGTGCTCACTCTCCAATTGTTTTTGGAGAACCGATAAGATCACATATGGAAGCCGCCAAGAGAGTCTTCAAGTACCTAAAGGGGGCCATGAATGAAGGTTTGTTTTATCCATTTACTTCAGATATTGAGCTAAAGTCCTATTCAAATGCGGATTGTGCTGGATCTAGAGATGATAGAAGAAGCACATCCGGGTATGTATCATTTGCAAGTGCAAAAAACATTTCGTGGTCATCCAAGAAGCAACCAACAATGACATTATCTTCTACTGAAGCCCAATATACATGTTTGGCTAATGCAACTCAAGAAATCATGTTGTTAAAATCTTTGTATACAGATGTTGGACTTCATTATTTAACACCTCACATTTTTGGTGACAACACAAGCTCACTACATCTTGCAGCTAATCTGGTATACCATGCTAGAACCAAGCATATTGAAGTCCACAACCATTATGTAACGGGGAAGCTAATGAGCAAGGATATTCAACTATCCTATGTCTCTACAAATATGCAATGTGCAGACATGTTCACTAAAGCTCGTGATAGTTCAACATTGAGTAGATTCAAGTTGATGATTGGCTTGCAAGAAATCAACGACAACTGAAGACTTATTTGGAGGCCAAGTATGTGTTGGAGTTAGATGTCTGCGGAAGCACGCAAACAACACAATGAAGAAGAAGAAGCTTGGAGCACAACACACAAGACTGAATGTATTACTAGAGAATGTACAAAGATAAGTAGCCCATTAGGGCAATATGCGTATATACAAGCCGGGGGAAAAAGACCTCCTAAAGAGGGAAAAAAGTGCCGTGGCGGTCCTAGAGTGTTCACACACATCACTACCTAAATATATCAACAAATCCCCCCTGGGAGTGATGCGGTGAACAAGGAGCTAGCACTCATGTATAAGGAAGTGCCAAGCTATGTGGAAATCACTCCACAAAAGGAAGTAAGCCCAAAGCTTTGCGGAAAGCTTCAAACTTCTCCCTAGGCAGAGCCTTCGTGAAAAGGTCTGCAATGTTCTCCTGCGTGGGCACATATGCCAAGCTGATCTCCCCAGCAGAGAACCTCTGCCTGACATAGTGATAATGCACCTCAATGTGCTTAGTGCGAGCATGGAACACAGGGTTCCTTGCAACTGCCAATGTGCTCTGACTATCAGTGAAGATGGTGGTGGCAGAAGTCTGACCAACACCCAAATCAGCCATAAGGCGTCTGAGCCACACACACTCAACAGTAGCTGTGAAAGCTGCCCTATACTCAGCCTCACAACTGGAAGTGGCCACAATAGGCTACTTCTTGCTCAACCAAGATATACATGAGCTACCAAGCATGAAGCAAAAACCACTAGTGGACACACGAGTGTCATAGCAACCAGCCCAGTCTGAGTCAAAAAAAGCATGCAAATCTGGCGGTAGTGATCCCCCCTTGGGATAAAACAACCCAAGTAGCCGAGTACCACTCAAGTAGCGAAAGATGCGCTTAACTGCCTGCCAATGCTTGACACTTGGGCAATGCATAAACCTGCTCATCTGTGAGACAGCAAACTGAATATCTGGCCGAGTAATGCATAAGTAAATCAGGCATCCAACAGCCTGCTGATAGAGGACAACATCAAATGCATCTCCAGCATCATGAAGACTCAATCGTAAACGTGTCTCCATAGGAGTGGCAATAGGCTTATAGTCTTCAAGGCCAAAACACTGCAATAATGTGTCAATATATTTCGTTTGACACAAAGCCATTCCACCATCAACTTGCATAAATTGAATGCCCAAATAGTGATGCAAATGCCCCAAATCAGACATCTCAAATGAGGCATGCAAATCAGCCTTAAAATCAGCAATATGCCTCTCAATAGGACCACTGAGCAGCATGTCATCAACATAGACAACAATGATCAGAAGCACATCATTAGCACGCTTAACATATAAGGTGCTTTCAGTTGGACTGTTCTCAAAACCATGTGCAATAAGATAGGCATGTATCTTCTCATACCAAGCACGTGGTGCTTGCTTTAAACCATATAATGCCTTCTTTAACCTGCACACTTGGTTTTCATGCCCTTTCTGCACAAAGCCACGAGGCTGAAAAACATACACTTCTTCATGCAAGTCACCATTCAGAAATGCAATTTTAATGTCCAACTGATGTACATTCCAAACATGATGAGCTGCAAGTGCACAGACGCTTTGAACAGTAGTCATACGGCATGTAGGTGCAAAGGTCTCATCAAAATCAATGCCTCTTTCCTGTGCATAACCCTTTGCAACAAGCCTAGCCTTATATTTGTCAATTGTACCATCCGGTTTATGCTTCAACTTGTATACCCACTTAGTGCCAATGGCCTTCTTGCCAGGAGGCAAGTCACATAAAGACCAAGTACCATTCTTTATTATAACATCATATTCAGATTGCATAGCAGCCATCCATCTTTTTGAATTTTGTGCTTCATCAAACGAAATAGGCTCATTCTCATCATAGAGACTAGATGCAGCCATATCATAGCAATCTGATGCAAAAGAGGCACTATGAGAGCCTGGACGAGTACGATATGAGAGAGGTGCATCTAATTTGCTATCACGCAAAGTCTGCACCAACCATTTTGGCATAGTTCTTGCCTGCTCAATATCAGCTCTCTCATCAATAAGTGCATCATGTACATCTGCATCAGAAATGGGATTATCTGCATCATCACATGAAACCTGCAAAGGCTGAGAAGTTGCCTCATTAGGACCAGCACTAGACTGTCCACCTGTAAAAAGAGGCATCAAAGTACCATACATGTCTTTGGAGCTAACATATGTCTCCTTGGTATATGAAAGCAATGGATGAATAGCATCTTCCACAACAACAATATCACGGCTAACCAGAATGCGTTTATCTGTGTTTGATACAGACGATAGCCTTCACTTTCAGAACTGTACCCAACAAAAATACATTTTACTGCCTTATCATCCAATTTTCTACGATGTTGTTCAAGCACTAATGCATATGCCAAACAACCAAAAACACACAGATGAGCAACAAATGGCTTGCGGTCATGCCAAGCCTCATATGGAGTGATAGACTGCATCGCTTTAGTGGGACACCTGTTAAGTACATATGCTACACACATGACAGCCTCGAGCGAGAAACTATGTGGTAAAGCCTGACTCTTGACCATACACCTCGCCATCTCCATGAGTGACCTATTCTTTCTTTCAGCAACTCCATCCTGTTGAGGTGTATATAGCAGTCTACACTGTTGTTTTATCCCACGTTCAGCCAGAAATGCATTAAAATCAGAAGACATATATTCCCCCCCTCGATCAGAATGGAGGGTGCCCATTTTACATGCTGACAGATTTTCAGGCAAAACCAAAAACTGTTTGAAGCACATGAACACTTCAGACTTTGCCTTCAATGGATATACCCATGCATGCCTGGAAAAAGCATCAATGAAAGTCACGAAGTAAAGGTAATGTCCAAAAGAGGGTGTCTGCATAGGACCACAGACATCACTATGTACAAGCTGCAATTTCTGCGTAGCCCGAACTTAACCATCTTTTGGAAAGGAGGAACGCTGCATTTTGCCCAAAATACAATCTTCACATACATGTTTTCTGGGTGCCTCAAGCTTGGGCAAAGAAGACACCATATCAGATTTCTGATGGCGTAGAAAACTAGCAAAATTTAGATGACCAAAGCGTGCATGCCAAAGCTTTGCATCTGACATAGCCTGAGAATCATGAACTGCACATGCCGAATCATTAACACATCTTTCATAGTCTATACAGCCCACGACATAAAATGCCAGAAGCAATAATCACATCGCCATTTGCCAGATCATGAACTGTACATCCGTCATCAACAAATTTCACAACCAAGCCAATGTTGGCTAATGCAAAAACTGATAACAGATTCTTCTTGATCCCTGGCACAAATAAAGCATCTGACAAAGTGAAAGAACTACCATCAGAAGTAGTCAGAATGATCTTACAAACTCCCATGACAGGATAAGCGGAGTTGTTGGCACATGTAACAGTATTCCCTGTAGGGGCAGGCTCGTCATGAAGCAAAGAGCAAAGGTGGTGAGTCCTCAACAGGTAATCAAACTTATGCCTTATATTCTAATAAAGTTAAGTTCAAGAACAAGTCAAAGAATAAGAAGAATGACGATGAAGTTAGCTCTTTCCAAGCAAACTTTGTAGGTAGAGGAAGAGCTAGAGGAAGAGATAGAGGTGGAAAGCAAGGCAGCGAGAGATTCCAATCATCTCAACCTTGCAATATATGTGGCTTATCTAATCATACTACTCAAGAATGTTTCAGGAACCCGAGGAACTCAAGAGGAAGAGGATTCAATAGAGGTGGCTATGGATCAAATAAAGGCAAATACGATGGAGGTTACAAGAACAACTACAACAACAATTACAACAACAACTACCAAAGTGGCCATAGCGAAAGAAGAGATTACAATAACTATGCAGAGGAACAAAGTCAAGAAGATTCGTTATTAATTATGAATCTATCAGTGAAGAAGGGTAAGGATGATGATCACATCTTTTACATTGATTTGGGATGCTCAAATCATGTAGCAGGAAATGTAGCTTTACTTTTTGATTTGGAAGATCCTGGGAACAAACATGAAGTGCAAACAGGAGATGATACAAAGCACTTGGTGGAGAAGATAGGTAATGTGAAGACATTAGATGGGAATATGAACCTCTTAAGCAAAGTCTTATATGTCCCTACATCTACCAAAAATTTAATACTTGTTGGGTAGATTATCTAAAAAGCATTGCAGGTCAGATTCAACCGATTTGGAGCATATGTTGAAGACCCAAGGCAAGGCTTTAGAAGGATTGCCAAACAAGAAAAGACTTTTCACTTTTGAAGTGAAAGATACAAGGAACATAGCTTTATTTAGATATGGATCTCAAACTCTCACAAAGTTGGAGATATGTCACAAAAGGCTTGCTCACATTGGTGAGAGGACACTCAAACAAATTTGTAGGGACCAAAGTGTACTTGGTTTGCCTAACATCACAAGATCAACACATAAAGCAAGGTTAGTTGCTAAAGGGTTTGCTCAAACCCATGGTATTGATTATGAGGAGACTTTCTCTCGTATTGCAAAAATGCCTACAATTAGGGTTCTCATTAGTCTTGCTGCATCTGGAAATTGGAAGCTCTATCAACTTGATGTAAAGAATGCTTTCTTAAATGAATGGATCTTTGAGGAAGTGTATATGGCACAACCTCTTGGATATGAGGATGCACATCATCCTAACTATATATGAAAATTAAAGAAAGCTTTGTATGGATTGAATCAAGCTCCAAGAGCTTGGCATTTCAAATTGGTGACTTATTTGTAGGACCAAGGATTCAAAGCTAGCAAGGCATCTCTTTGTTCATAAAGAGGAATGGATCTGAAGTGATCTATCTATGTGTGTATGTTGATGATATTATTATCACAGGGAATGATCTTGAAGGAATCAAACAGGTAAAGAATCAATTTAAGGAGGAGTTAAAAATACGTGATGTTGGACCACTCACTTATTTTCTTGGATTGGAGTTATTCTACATAGGTTCAGGTATATAAATCACAGAAAGGAAGTGTGTCCATGACATGCTCATCAAGTTCAAGATGGAAAACACCAGGTGTGCAAGTACACCTATGGAGCAAGATCATAAGCTTAGTGCTTATGAAGGAGAGCCAATTGAAGACATCACAAGCTATCAGAGCTTGGTTGGAAGTTTGAACTATGTAACACTCACAAGGGTGGATGTATGCTATAGTGTTAGCATATTGAGTCAGTTTATGCATAAACTGTTGGTGCAATTCACAAGCCTACACATTTGGCTTGAAGTCCATACACATATGGAGAAGCATGGGAACCAATGCTAGAAGATAACTACCCATTTATCTTTTGTAAAAGTCACATTTGACTTGGAATCTTTGTAAACACCTACGTAAAAGAACTCATGGAAGAGTTAGCTTTTATTGATGGAATATCTGCTAGGATGTAGGAGCATTGTTATAGAGAGCCAAAGTTTGAATTCAAATTCAAACTTTGAACTCAACTACTATAAAAGTGATCATCAAAAACTTGCGGGTATGCAAGTCACTTTCTGAGCTCCTCATTCTCATATCTGAGTGTGTGTGAGGCCTATACTCTAGCCCACACCTATCTACACCATTAGGCAATGATCTTCATGCCTATGGTATTGTACGACAATGTTCATTAATACATATATCTACATTGTTCATTTCTGAGTTCTCTATCATAGTATTTGAAAGTCTGTCAACTTGTGGAGAGCATATCTCACTCATTTCTTGACCAAATTCAAAGATCTATAGCTGCTTGGAACCAGCTCAAAGTTTTCCACATGATATCAAAATTTGAAGGATATCTATTCATCCATTTCAGAGAAACGTCCGTCGAGGTGATCACTAGTCGAAGTCTGCAACAGTCCTAAAATATCGGGGGTAAAGGTTTACTTGCTAAATTGATTTCTTTGAGCATAGTTAATCTTTTTATGTCATTCCACTTGGAATAGTTAGCTTCCTAAGCTAATTAGATACCCCTAAAAGGAATTTTTTCAATTCCTACTGTACTGGTCATACTGAACAAAAGATACAGCAAGTGTCTAGTAAAAAAATAGAAGATTTTCTTGAAGACTTGAAGTTCAAAGTTGTCTGTTTTGGTTCAACTTTTTCATACATCATTTCCAAAGTACATAGGCCATTTTATGGTGTCATTGGATAGCTAAGAAGGTCCACTTATCAAGTTTGAAGCATCAAAGGGCTGGTACAAATCAAGATTTGGCAGTACCTACTCACTCTCTTGAAGTGTCCATCCATAATTCCCAACAGTGGTATCAGAGCAAGTTAAGGTAAAATGGGAGATGGTTTTCCTTCATTTATTGATAAATTGGACAGGAACAACTATCAGGCATGGTCTCTAAGGATGAAGACATACCTAGAAGGAAGGAGTGTTTATGGGTACATCTCAAGAGATGAGGAATTTCCCTCATTCAAAACCAGAGGACTACCAACAAAGGAAGAACATGAGAAGCTCAACACATGGTGTGCCAAGGATGCATTAGCAAGGTCTTACTTACTCAACTCCATCTCTGATTTTCTTTTTCCACATATTAGAAACTGTAAGACATCCCAAGAGACTTGAGAAACCTTGTCATCCTATTTCTCTTCCAACACAAGGGCCAAAAAAAATCAGTTGTGGATTGAATTCACCACACTAAGGAAGCAAGCTAAGTAGGCTATTTTAGAGTATGTGACTAAGATTAAAGATGTCGCAGATCAGTTAGCAAGCATAGGAGAAGAGATTGAAGAAGAGCAGATAGTAAGGCAAGCGACAATGGGATTAAAGTTGATGACAAATCAGAAAGCTTCACCACTGCCATGGACCTATACATGGACATGCAAATTCCATATCTTACCACTCTCATGGGGCAATTGTTCACTCATGAAGCCAAGCTCAACAAGAATGGAGATTCATCCAAAGGTAATAACTCTTCTGCCCTATACACAGATAAAAGTAAGTCTAAAGATAAAGGCAAGAATAAGAAGATAGAAGATGAAGGCACTACCTCCCAAGCCAACTATGCAGGGAGAGGTAGATCATCAAGAGGAAGGGGCAGAGGAGGTAAGCAAGGTAGGGGGAGATCCTATAACTCCTCACCATGCAACATTTGTGGTTTATCAAATCATACTACAGATGAGTGTTTCAAGAACTACAAGAATCAGAGAGGAAGAGGATATCAAAGAGGTGGATGCTCACAAGCAAGAGGCAGATTCAACCATCATCAAGGATACAACAACAACTACAATAACAACAACAACAACAACTACAATGGCAACTACCAAGGAGGATTCAAATCGAGAAAGGACTACAAAAACTATACAGAAGAGAAAGATGATTCTCTTCTGATTATGAACATGACTTCAAAACCAGGTACAAATGATGACCATCTCTTCTACATTGACTCAGGTACTTCTCCAATGAGTTTGAAGCCTTCTTGCAGGACAGAGGAATCAAGAGAGAAATCACCACAAGGTATACTCCTGAACAGAATGGGGTAGCTAAGAGAAGAAATAGGTTGATTATTGAAACAACTAGGTCAATGCTAAATGAAAAGAAATTACCTAACTACCTATGGGCAGAGAGTGTTTCTACTGCCACTTACCTCATAAACAGGTTACCATCTAAGTCCCTTGATGGGATGACTCCTTATGAAGCATGGCATGGGAAGAGACCCTCACTTGATCATTGCAGGATATTTGGATGTGTAGCATACGTACACATTCCTTCTCAGATAAGAGGTAAGCTAGACCCTAAGTCTGAGAAGTGTATCTTTATTGGATATGATCTAAATCAGAAGGGGTACAGGTTCTACAACCCTTCAAATAAAGGATTCATGGTTAGTAGAGATGTTGTCTTTGATGAAAATGATTCTTGGTATGAGAATGAATGCAGGAAGTTTAAACTACCTTATGACTTGGAGGAGGAGTTTCCAAGTCTTGCTAAGGAGGAACCTACTCAGAATGAAGACACCACTTCAGATGATGAAGACATTATCAATCTTGAAGAGTTCAAGGCATGGAAGTCCAAGGGCAAAGTCAAGATGAAGAAACTTGAAGACATACCTGAATCTTCAAATCAACCAATCAGAAGATCACAAAGGGAGAGCAAAAAACCTATCAGATATGGGTATGATACATCTCTTGTTACTAAACACTCAGTTTATCTTGCCAAAGACTTGTCAATTGAAGAACCAAGATCATATGAAGAAGCAAAGACCAAGACAAAATGGAAAGAAGCTATGGATGAGGAGATTGAAGCACTCAAAGAAAGTGACACATGGGAACTAGTACCAAAGAAAGAATCCATGAAGGTAATTGGATCCAGATGGATCTATATAATTAAAAGAAATTATGATGGGTCAATAAGCAGGTACAATTCTAGATTGGTGGCCAAGGGTTTTGCACAAACCCAAGGCATTGACTATGAAGAAACATTCTCACCTGTGGTCAAGATGCCAACCATCAGGGTGTTGATAAGTGTGGCTGCATCAAAAAATTGGAACATGTACCAATTGGATGTAAAAAATGCTTTCTTGGATGGATGGATTTTAGAGGAGGTATATATGTCACAACCTCCTGGCTATGAGGATCCAAACAAGGTAACATATGTGTGCAAATTGAATAAAGCTCTTTATGGATTGAAGCAAGCACCTAGGGCATGGAATCACAGGTTAACCACATACCTTCAAGACTAAGGTTTTGTCATGAGCAAGGTAGACACTTCTCTATTCATCAAGAGAAGTAATTCAGAGGTTATATACCTATGTGTATATGTTGATGATATCATACTTACAGGTAATGATGTCAATGGAATCAGAAAAATCAAGAATCAGATGATGAAGGAGTTCAAGATCAGTGATCTTGGTCTACTAAAGTATTTTCTTGGACTTGAGTTAGTCTATACTAACTTTGGAATCTATATTACTCAGAAAAAATACATACAAGATATGTTGAAGAAATTTCATTTGCAGGATGCCAAAGTTGCAAGTACTCCAATGGAGGTAAACCTAAAACTAAGTGCTCATGAAGGTGATGAACTTGATGATATTACAGGTTACCAAAGCATAGTGGGAAGCTTGAACTATGCTACCTTGACAAGGATAGATATTGCTTATGGAGTTAGTGTGCTAAGTCAGTTTATGCACAAGCCTAAGGTACCTCACTTGGAGGCTGCCAAAAGGATATTAAAATACCTCAAGGGTACTCAACATCATGGTTTGTATTTTCCTTACACATCAGACTTGGACATTAAGATCTACTCAGATGCTGATTGGGCAGGATGTAAGGATGATAGGAGAAGCACTTCAGGATACATTTCATTTGCAGGTGATAAACCAATATCATGGTCTTCAAAGAAGCAACCTACTATAGCTTTATCTTCTACAGAGGCAGAGTATAGAGGATTGGCTAATGCCACTCAAGAAGCTATATGGATCAAGTTATTGTATACAAAATTGGGTTTATATACTAGGTCACCATTGATCTTTGGAGATAATACAAGCTCACTTCACCTTGCAGCTAATCCTATTTATCATGCTAGCACCAAGCATATAGAGGTCCATTACTATTATGTGAGAGAGAAGCTATTAAGCAAGGACATTCAACTAACTTATGTATCAACCAACATGTAGTGTGCAGATTTGTTAACTAAAGCTTTGGATGGAACCAAACTTTGCAGGTTCAAATCAATGATTGGATTGCAGGATATACATGAATATTGAAGATGAAGACCAAGCCAAAATGTTTGGCTTGAGGGGGAGCTGTTGTTGATGTTGACAAGACAAGAAGCTTGTCAAATTAATGTTGAAGAATCACTCACGAATTTGACATACAGACAGACATAAAGAAAAAGAAAGATAAAGAGAAGCGGAATCATAATATTCAGAAAATCAAAAGCCTTAGTGAAGGGACAAATTCACGACCGTTATGTACAGCGCAGAATCTTCCAGAATCAGAGTTTGTTAGAGTTCGTTACACCGAATCAAACTGTATATAAAGAGAGAACGTGCATAAGAAAAAGAGAGTGAGTGGAAGCAAGAACGTGTGTGAGAAGAGCGCGCAGTACGAATAGAGCGCATATAGAAATCAAGAATAGGGTTAGAAGACGCCAGAGATCGCGTATGTAAAGATGAATAACAGAAACCTGAAATGTCAGGTATTCATCTGAGAGAGATGGTAAGAAGAAACTACTCAGTGTAGGAGAGTTTCCATAGCTTGAGCAAGATGAGGCCAAGCTAGTTTTGTACACATCTTCTCTAATAGAAAACACATGTTCATGTGGAAGTTTGCGCGCATTCTTCGTATGTGAAGAAACCTGAGAATTTTCGTGTTACGGTATAAAGTTCGTTAACAATTATTTTCTCAGTAAATGATGTTTCGGTCAGTTACAGTTTCTCAGTAAACGTGTTTTGAGTAGAACAAAGAAGTATATCTCACAGAATAAATTAAAGCTTTGTATGAGAGATAGCTTATCTTATAGCTAGACATCTCTACTATCAGTTCATCAAAGATTTCGGTGAAATGGATATGTACACACAATACAAAGTCTGACCGGAAAGAGGCATTCTGAACTGGTGAAGTTTTTCCTTAAACTTTAGAAAGATTTCATTCAGTGAAGGAAGTTCACGCATCACTTCCTTACTTCATGTATATTCACTTGAAGTAATTACAAACAGAATAGGAGTTGATTCTGGTAAGATTTCGGTATAATTACGGTTACAGTCTGGTGACAGTCCGGTGAAGTTCTAGTGAATTTTTTAGTAAATTCAAAACGCAGTCTTGTATGTTTGAGTAACAGTAACCTTGCTAAGCTACTGCTGATTATAGAGGTGTTCTAATTTTCACTCTAGCTTAGCTCTCTTCGGTGGCGCAGCGAATTCCGCAGGCTTGAGAGGTTCGATTCTTTGCCCCGTCGACCATAATAAGTGGTATTTGTGCTACCATACCGAAAGTGGTATCATAGTTGTAGTACCCCATCAGTGGTATCAGAGCCAAGGTTAACCACCACAGGTGGTATCAGAGCACTGAGATCTAAGAAGAGGGTTCAGAGCTGGTTAACCACACAAGTGGTAACAGAGTAAGAAAGATTCTCAAAGAGCAAACGAAAGTGAAGATACAAGAGAATTCGAAGAACCTTCATAAAGGAAGGTGAAAGCTAACAAACGGTATCAAATAGTATTCCGAAGTCATTTTCAAGGTAAAGGTTTACAAAAGGTAAAACCCTTTAATATTACACTCACCAGAAGTAACAGAAACAAGAAGATCATGGTAGATCATGTCCAAATTGATAAATTGGACAGAGATAATTATCCGGCATGGGTAATGCACATGGAAGCCTTACTTATGAGTAAGGACTTAATGATGTATGTGACCGGAGAAGAAAAGAAGCCGACTTTCGAAGATGATAGTCAATCGGAAAAAGAAGAATTAGAAGCCTTGAAGCTGTGGCAGAAGAAAGATGCAACGGCAAGAGCTTACATTTATAATACCATTACAGACCATCTACTATCGCACATTAGAGGTCTGGAGAAAGCGGAGGACATATGGAGTGCATTGGAAGATCATTTCCAAAATACTACAAAAGATAGGAAGGCTAGCTTATGGTCCGAATTCACAACGTTCAAAAAGAAGTCGAATCAAAGCATTAGTGACTATGTTACTAAGATGAAGGATCTAGCAGATAGTCTTGGATCCATAAATGAAGATGTCGAAGATCACAGATTGATAGCGCAACTGCTAACATGTTTGAGAGGAGATGAAAGGTGGAAACCTTTCGTACTCTCACAGGAAAGCTTGATCTCCAACTCGCATAATGGACTTTCTTTGCCTGGACTGATCTTCCTGCAACATAACAGATACTAACTCCTCAAATGATAAGGCATTCGGATTGCCTTTCATCATCAACCGAAGAGTAGAAGCAAAACTCTGATATGAGTCAGGAAGACCATTCAGAACGGTCTGCACAAGTGAGCTATCTGGTATAACCTCATCAGCAGAAATCAATTGTTCCTTCAAGTCTTTGATCTTTGTTAGGAACTGTCCATAGAATCACCTTCATTCATGTGCTCACTCTCCAACTGTTTTCGGAGGTAAGCAACACGAGCCTCATTCCTAGCTTGGTACAATGTGGTAAGTGTATCCCAAGCATCCTTAGCTGTTCTGCAAGAGCGAATATGAGGAATAATGGCACGTTTGACAGACAAAGCTATCAATGCATGTGCCTGGGCATCTCTGCCATCCCAGCGAATCTGCTCTGTAGTAGGTGCAACAGAAACAGCAGCACGAACAGGAATCTTCGGAATATCATCTTTGACACCATCTTCATTAGCTCCAACACCTGTATTTGCAGTACCTGTAGTCAGAGGTGTAACAGGACGACTTTCAACACCCTGCACAATGTTCCACAATCCTTTTGCAACCAATACATGTCGCATCATATACGCCCACAATGGGTAGTTGGTACCATCCAACTTATCCTCAACAGCCAACATACAGAATACATCACTGCTTTCAGCCATGGTCGATGACTAAAATACCTTGATGCAGAAGATTGACTGTATCTCAAAAAGTTGAACGGAACTGCCCAGACGAATTCTGCTAGACCTATAGCAGACTTTGAGACGCTTAAACTGGCGAACAGAAACTGGTATATACCTTTGGCACAAAAAGACAAAATAGCCTGCATAAGCACTGCGATAGTGCGTTCGGAGGCCGAAACGAGCTCAGATCGCGATTTTGGCACCACAAGGCGAAGTTGTTTTGATCTCGAAAACACGCCGATTATGCTCACCAAAATTCGTGCGATTCTGAGACTGCAAATGGAGGAGTGTCGACGGCACCCTAGATGAAGCGACGACGTGCTCTGATACCAATTGCTGGAGTTAGACGTCTGCAGAAGCATGTGAAGAGCACAAGGAAGAAGAAGAAGCTTGGAGCACAAACACACAATACTGAATGTATTACTAGAGAATGTACAAAGATAAGTAGCCCATTAGGGCAATAGGCTTATATACAAGCCGGGGGAAAAAAACCTCCTAATAAGGGAAAAAAGTGCCCCAGTGGTCCTAGTGTGTTCACATACATCACTACCTAAATATATCAACAATCCATTCAGAAATGCATTCTTTATATCTAACTGACTTAGCTTCCATCCTTTTGATGCTGCTATAGCAATCAATGTCCTTATGGTTGACATCTTTGCCATCGGACTAAATGTCTCATCATAATCTATGTCATGCGTCTGAGCATAGCCTTTGACCACCAGTCTAGCTTTGTATCTGGCTATCCTTCCATCTGCAAGTTTCTTAACTTTGTAAACCCATTTATTTCCAATCACTTTCTTACCATTTGGTTTTGGAACAAGATTGCAAGTCTTGTTCTCTTCCAGCGCATTAAACTCTTCCTTCATTGCTTCTTCCCATTGTTTCTTACCTTTTGCTTCACTGTAATTTTGAGGTTCTTCATCTTCCTTTACTAAGTAAGCATAGTTTTTCTGAGTCAAATAAGAAGTGTCATAGGAATACCTTGTTGGTTGTTTCCTTACTCTGTTTGACCTTCTTAGCTCATATTCTTCATGTGTATCTGAATACACTTCTTCATCAAATCTTGGTTCATCTTCGTTTCTCATACCTGATCCGATCCTGGATGTACTTGCCTGCATATGATCTTCATCTCCATTTACTTGCATATGTGATTTACCTTTTTCAATTCTTCTCATCTCTTCTTCAAGTGTTTCAACACTATGCTCTTTATCAGTATACCAACTCTTTCCTTCATCAAATGTCACATCTCTGGAAACAATAAACTGTTTGGTTAGAGGACTCCATAGTCTATAACCCATCTGCTTTTCATCATATCTGATGAACACGTATTTTTCAGCTTTTGGTTCAAGCTTATGTCTCAGTTGTGATGGTACATAAGCATAAGCAATGGATCCAAACACTTTACAATGATCAAGTGTTGGTTTCTTGCCCCACCAAGCTTCATAAGGGGTCATCCCATTTAAAGCTGTACATGGTAATCTATTTACCAGATATGTTGCTGTATTTACAGCCTCAGCCCAAAGATAATTTGGACAATTCTTCTCCTTTAGCATTGCTCTTGCAAACTCAATTAGAGTTCGGTTTCTTCTTTCTGCTACTCCATTTTGTTGCGGTGCATACCTGCAAGTTATTTCTCTTTTGATACCTGCATTCCACAAATAATCATTGAACTCTCGAGAAAAACATTCTCCTCCTCCATCAGACCTTAGTCTTTTGAGTTTCTGTCTTGTAAGTCTTTCAGTATATGCATGAAAATGCCTGAAAGCTTCAAATACTTCTGACTTCTCTTTCAAAACATAAAGAGTTATCCATCTTGTTGCATCATCAATAAACAGAATGTAATACCTTGAGCCACTGATAGATCCTTCTTTTGTCGGTCCCCATACATCTATATGTATGAGCTCTAGCACACCATCGTGTTTGTACCCTTTCTTCTGAAATGGTAACCTGTGGGCTTTTCCCATTTGACAGGCTTCGCACTTGTGAATCATATGTTGATTCTTCATATTTGGTAATCCTTTTATAGACTGTTTCTCCACCATAGCTTTGATTCCTTTTTCATTAAAATGTCCTAACCTCTTATGCCAGAGGTCTAACTCTGTAAATACCTCATCACCATGTGTGATCAAGGCTTGACCAACATTCCCTTGTACTTTAAGAGTAAAAAGTCTACCTTCCTTTTTACCATGGACAATTTGATTGTATCCATTCTCTGGATCTTCAACAAATACTCCTTCATTTGTAAATCTGACTTGAAAACCTTTTTCTACTATCTGTCCCACGCTGATCAGATTCTTCAGGATTGTTGGAACATACAAAACATTTGTTAGTAGGTCAGCTCCATTCTTACATTTTACTTTTCCAATTGACCTTACATTATGTTTTGTGTTATCACTTGTTTGTACTGTATGATTTGAAATACCTGCTTCAAGTTTTGATAACAATTCTATATTTCCTGACAAATGATTTGAACAACTAGAGTCAATATAGAATACCTTGAGGTTTTTATTCTCTGATATACTTATCGAGTTCATCATCAACGTTGTATGACTGTCATTCTGCATATCATTCGCATAGTTGTAGTAGGTAGTGTTGTGAGACTGATTCTATCCCCAACTTCTTGCTCCACCTCTACCATATCTGCCTCTTTGGCTTTGTCTTCCTCTTTGATATCTTCCGCTTCTGCCTCTACTGTTATTGTTTTGATTTTGACTTGATCCTTGAGAATTATGCCAACAATCATGAGCCAAATGATTGCTTAATCCACAGATCCAACAAGTCTTCTTGTTGTTAGTCTGATTACCTCTTCCTTTACCTCTACTTTTACTTCTTACGTTACATCTTCCTCTTGCAAAATTTACTTGAGTAGTCATCTCTTCTTCATCTTTTTCTTTACCTTTATCACCTTTCTTCTTATTCTTTGCATACATAGCCGAACTATGTCCTTTATCTCCGTCTGTCTTCAAATCTTACTCAAACATTAACATTAATCCAAGAAACTGATTTAAATCTGGTACAAAATGATTTAAAGAAAGTTCAGTTGAAAGTACGAAATATTTCCACCTTTCATCTCCTCTCACTCATGCAAGCACTTGTGCTATCAACCCGTGATCTTTGATATCTTCATCAATAAATCCAAGACTATCCGCCTAGTCTTTCATCTTAGTGACATAATCACTAATGCTTTGACTTTGCTTTTTCTTGAACGTTGTAAACTCCGACCATAAACTAGCCTTCCTAGCTTTCGTCGTATTTTGGAAATGATCTTCCAATGCACTCCATATGTCTTCCGCTTTGTCCAGACCTCTAATGTGTGGTAATAGATGATCTGTAATGGTATTGTAGATATAAGCTCTTGCCGTTGCATCTTTCTTCTGCCATAGCTTCAAGGCTTCTAGTTCTTCTTTCTTCGGTTGACTATCATCTTCAAAAGTCGGCTTCTTTTCTTCTCCTGTCACATATATCATTAGGTCCTTACTCATAAGTAAGGCTTCCATGTGCATTACCCATGCGGGATAGTTATCTCTGTCCAATTTGTCAATAGAGATATGATCTGCCATAATCTTCTTGTTTCTGTTACTTTTGGTGAGTGTAATGTTAAAAGGTTTTACCTTTTACAAACCTTTACTCTTAGAATTACTTCAGAACGTTTCTTGATGCCGTTTGTTGTTGATCACCTCAGCTTTCACATTTCTTGTGAAAGTTCTTCGAATTCTCTTGTATCTTCACTTCCGTTTACTCTTTGAGGATCTTTCTGCTCTTCAAAATCTTTCTGCTCTGATACCACTTGTTGATGTTGACACGACAAGAAGCTTGTCAAACTAAGCTGCGGAATTTTGCCGTGCCACAACAAGAACTAAGCTAGAGTGATGTTAGAACACCTCTATAATCATCAATAGCTTAGCAATATTTTGAAAACTGAAAACTTTATAATTGTATTTAGTGAAACTGAAAATTCACTTTACAGAAAGCTTTGCATTTTCCTTCCGGCTTCAATTCTGATCTGATTTACTTCAAACTTTACACTACTGTGTTTTCTTACAATTAGATAATCTTTTCGTCACTTAACTGTGCCAAAACTGAGTTTTGAACTCACCAAAATACCACCAGAACTTCACCGGAATGTTACCGGACTGTCACCGTAGTCTTATCGGAATCAACTACAAATCTGTTTGTGGTTACTTCAAATGATTGTAGATGAAGTAAGAAAGTTATACTTGAGCTTCCTTTAGTGAATGAACTCTTTCTGAAGTTTGAGGAAAAATGTCACCAGTTCTGGATGCCTTTTCGGTCAGACACTATACTGTGTATACATGTCCCGTTTCACAAAACTCTTTAATCAGTTTTGTAGTTTAGACTCCTAGCTTCAAGATGAGCTATCATTCATGAAAAACTTTACACTATGTTGCGAGATCTAACTTGTAGATGTACCGAAAAACATTTACTGAGAAAATTGTAACTGTTAACTAACTTTCACAATAACATGAAATCACTCAGATTTCTTCACATATGAAGAATGCGCTCAAACTTCCACATGAACATGTGTTTTCTATTAGAGAAGATGTGTACAAAAATATCTTGGCCTCACTTTGCTCATATCTATGGAAAACTCTCCTACTATGAGTACTTATTCCTTACCATCTCTCTCAGATGAATACCCGACAATTCAGGTTCTATTATTCATCTCTACATACGCAATCTCTGGCATCTTCTACATCACTATTCCTTAGTTTCTATATGCGCTCTTCTATTCCCTTATTCCTTATCTCTCTCTTTCTGAAAACACTCTCTCAACTCTCTTATATACAATTTTTGATCCGGGTTTCTACAAACTCGTAATTCTGGAAGTTTTTATGCTGTATATTACAGGCGTGAATTTGTCCCTTCACTAAGGCTTTGATTTTTCTAAATGCTTTGTTTCTGCTTCTTTTCGTCTTTCTTTATCTTCATACATCTTCAGGTCTTCATGTCTAAATAGTGAGTGAATCTCCAATAGCTGTTGGTGCAATTCACAAGCCTACACATTTGGCTTGAACTCCATACACATATGGAGAAGCATGGGAACCAATGCTAGAAGATAATTACCCATTTATCTTTTGTAAAAGTCACATTTGACTTGGAATCTTTGTAAACACCTACCTAAAAGAACTCTTGGAAGAGTTAGTTTTGATTGATGGAATATCTCCTAGGATGTAGGAGCATGATTATAGAGAGCCAAAGTTTGAATTCAAGTTCAAACTTTGAACTCAACTACTACAAAAGTCATCATAAAAAAGTCGTGGGTATGCAAGTCACTTTCCGAGGTCCTCATTCTCATATCTGAGTGTGAGTGAGGCCTATGCTCTAGCCCACACCTATATACACCATTAGGCAATGATCTTCATGCCTATGGCATTGTACAACAGTGTTCATTAATACATATATCTACATTGTTCATTTCTGAGTTCTCTGTCATAGTATCTGAAAGTCTGTCAACTTGTGGAGAGCATATCTCACTCATTTCTTCACCCAATTCAAAGATCTATAGCTTCTTGGAACCAGCTCAAAGTTGTCTACATGCTGTCAGAATTTGAAGGATATCTCTTCAGCCATTTCAGAGAAAAGGCCATCGAGGTGATCACTGGTCGAAGTCTACAACGGTCCTAAAATATCGGGGGTAAAGGTTTACTTGCTAAATTGATTTTCTCTGAGCATAGTTAATATTTTTATGTCATTCTACTTGGAATAGTTAGCTTGCTAAGCTAATTAGATACCCCTAAAAGGAATTTTTTTAATTCCTACTGTACTGGTCATACTGAGCAAAAGATACAACAGGTGTCTAGTAAAAAAATAGAAGGTTTTCTTGAAGACTTGAAGTTCAAAGTTGTCTATTTTGGTTCAACTTTTTCATACATCATTTCCAAAGTACATAGGCCATTTTATGGTGTCATTGGATAGCTAAGAAGGTCCACTTATCAACTCTGAAGCATCAAAGGGCTGGTACAAAGCAAGATTTGGCAGTACCTACTCACTCTCTTGAAGTGTCCATCCATCATTCCCAACATAAACCGATAAGACCACATATGGAAGCGGCCAAGAGAGTCCTGAAGTACCTAAAGGGGATGATGAATGAAGGTTTGTTTTATCCATTTACTTTAGATATTGAGCTAAAGGCCTACTCAGATGCGGATTTGTCCAGATCTAGAGATGATAGAAGAAGCACATCCGGGTATGTATCATTTGCGGGTTTAGAAATCATTTCTTGGTCATCAAGGAAGCAACCAACAGTGGCATTATCTTCTACTGAAGTCGAATATAGAGGTTTGGCTAATGCAACTCAAGAAAACATTTGGTTAAAATCTTTGTATACAGATCTTAGACTTCATTCTTCAACACCTCACATTTTTGATGACAACACAAACTCACTACATCTTGTGGCTAGTCTGGTATACCATGCTTGAACCAAGCATATTGAAGTCCACTACCATTATGTAAGGGATAAGCTTATGAGCAAGGATACTCAACTATCCTATGTCTCTACAAATATGCAAGGTGTGGACATGTTGACTAAAGCTCATGACGGTACAAAATTGAGTAGATCCAAGTTGATGATTGGCTTGCAAAAAATCAAGGACAATTGAAGAATTATTTCGAGGCCAAGCATGCTAGACTTGAGGGGGAGATTTGGGTGAATTTTACCCAAGCCTACATGCTTGATATGATTTGATGTATGTTCATTTGTAGTCATATGTGTAGACATATGAACACCTCATGTAAAAGAGTATATTTTATCTCTTGTAATTATGAAAGAAAGAATGGATTAACTCATCCATGACTTAAAAAGGAAATTTGTGGCTCTAACTACCTAAAGCAGACATTTTAGGATCTGTTCATCACCACCTTTTGGGAATACAAATTTGAAGTGTTCATATTGCATCCGACAAATTTAACACACCTATCTGCTTGTGAAACTATACAATGTTTAGAACACTATCGCATGGAGAAAGAGAATATGCCAAGGGCCATATACTGGTGCAAACTCAAAGAGGACTAGCATGTGGACTACCAGTTATAGAACATACTTTGGCAATCGACTTTACTTAGTAATGTTGTTTTCTCATATCCCCATTTGAGTAGGATTTGAAAAGTTCTTGATTATAGTTGTAAGCTTCTGTATCCCATGAAATTTTGCACCCATCATAGGCTTGTTCTTCTTTGTCCTTCATTGGATCCGATGGCTCAAACTATGAGCTTCCATCAACCCGGAATTCCTTTCGTTTGGTAAGTTTTCTAAACTTGACCCTTATGCCTTTGGTTAGTTCTTTGAATTCTCCACCCTACAACTTTCTTTTCTAGTCTCAACACTACCATAGACTAGAGGGATTCCTTCCCATCAACAATAATTGTATCATAACTACTTCTCAAGATGTATTGAACCCATGCTCTACTTGCACCAGATTCCTTTCTCTTAGCTTGCAATCCTTCAAGGACACCTCATGCTTTATCATGCATGGGTTCTCGTCTTCATTCCAAGGTGTCTCACTATAGATATGTATAATAAGGATGAGTTTCTACATATATATTTTTTGATGGGTCAACTTCTTCCAATAGTTTTCTCAGCTATAGGGAGTTGGTTTCTTCATCACCCGGTTCTGCCATTGAACTATCGATACCCATTCGCACATGATCTAGATTGGTTTCCATCTGCAATTGCTTCATCATATCTTCATCGTGTACCCACATGTAGTTTGCACACACTCATGGATTATCTTTGCATGTCTGATCCATGCTCCTCTGAATAGTAAGGGAAATCCTCTAGATGCGAGGGGGAGTTGCAAGACTATAAATTTTAAGATAAACAAAGACCCCTACATTGTCAGTTCCACTCTTTTGATGATTCTAACAAATTTTACCTTGCTCTAATCTGGCACGATAACTGTGAAATGTGCCTCCCTAGATGGTTAGAGTCCTAACATCTTCATCATTGATTATGTCATTAAGTTGATACCTGATCCGCCATCAATGATTACTCCCAAGATTTTGTGGCTGAATATCTTAACTACTACTCGAGGTTTGTAATAGTTGGTTAGTGGGGCTTGCATTATGAAGCAATTACTCAAACTATTGTCCATCAAAATTGCTGATCCTAGTGAAGAAACAATGCTTATCATCTCACTTCAGAATCGAGCATCCATATGCAAGAAGTGGTACATACTTGCCTGCTGGTATGTGTTCTTTACAATCTCACTCACCAAAATGCAATAACTAGCTGTTGTACTATGATTGCCATGACTTGCCACTTAGGACTATCTTTTTTACATGGGCAAAAGATACGGAAGTATTAGGTTTGTGCTATAAGAAGTACATTCTAGATGGAGATTTAAGGTTAGTGGCATGAAGGTTGGTGATAGTTAATGTGATGGAAGTGTTGTAGGAATAAATCAAAATTTAATTTTTGCTAAGTTCACGAAATACACACTTGGGTGAGACTGGAGCAAAAAAGCATCCTTGATCCCAGGGATTGAAATGCCAAAGTACCATAGCCAATAAGACCATGCAACATCGGACTGTTTGGCCACCGAGATGGCTCAATGTATCAGAGCCACTCAACATTGGACCAAAGAGTACCGCAATTGGACCAAAGACCTGCAACATTTCACCAGATATACAGTTCACTTTGGCCATACTAGACTTTAGTGAGAGATTTTGGTTGTTGGAGTGTGAAAGGCTAAATGTTCATCAGACACTTTTGTTGGAGTTAGACGTTTGCGGAAGCACGCAAACATCACAAGGAAGAAGAAGAAGCTTGGAGCCCAAACACACAATACTGAATGTATTACTAGAGAATGTACAAAGATAAGTAGCCCATTAGGGCAATAGGCGTATATACAAGCCGGGGAAAAAAACCTCCTAAAGAGGGAAAAAAAGTGCCCCGGCGGTCCTAGTGTGTTCATATACATCACTACCTAAATATGTCAACAAATCCCCCTTGGGAGTGATGCGGTGAACAAGGAGCTGGCACTCATGTATAAGGAAGTGCCAAGCTATGTGGAAATCACTCCACAAAAGGAAGTAAGCCCAAAGCTTTGCGGAAAGCTTCAAACTTCTCCCTAGGCAGAGCCTTCGCGAAAAGGTCTGCAATGTTCTCGTGCGTGGGCACATATGCCAAGCTGATCTCCCCAGCAGAGAACCTCTCCCTGACATAGTGATAATGCACCTCAATGTGCTTAGTGCGAGCATGGAACACAGGGTTCCTCGCAACTGCCAATGTGCTCTGACTGTCAGTGAAGATGGCGGTGGTTGAAGACTGGCCAACACCCAAATCAGCCATAAGGCGTCTGAGCCACACACACTCAACAGTCGCTGTGAAAGCTGCCGTATACTCAGCCTCACAAGTAGAAGTGGCCACAATAGGCTGCTTCCTGCTCAACCAAGATATACATGAGCTACCAAGCATGAAGCAAAAACCACTGGTGGACACACGAGTGTCATAGCAACCAACCCAATCTAAGTCAGAAAAAGCATGCAAATCTGGCGGTAGTGATCCCCCCTTGGGATAAAACAACCCAAGTAGCCGAGTACCACTCAAGTAGCGAAAGATGCGCTTAACCGCCTTCCAATGCGTGACTCCTGGGCAATGCATAAACGTGCTCATCCGTGAGACAACAAACTGAATATCTTGCCGAGTAATGCATAAGTAAATCAAGCATCCAACAGCCTGCTGATAGAGAACAACATCAAATGCATTTCGAGCATCATGAAGACTCAATCATAAACCTGTCTCCATACGGGTGGCAATAGGCTTACAGTCTTCAAGGCCAAAACGCTGCAATGTGTCAATATATTTCGTTTGACAGAAAGCCATTCCACCATCAACTTGCATAAACTGAATGCCCAAATAGTGATGCAAATGCCCTAAATCAGACATCTCAAATGAGGCATGCAAATCAGCCTTGAAATCAGCAATATGCTTCTCAATAGGACCAGTGAGCAGCATGTCATCAACATAGACAACAATGATCAGAAGCACATCATTAGCACGCTTAACATATAAGGTGCTTTTAGTTGGACTATTCTCAAAACCACGTGCAACCAGATAGGCATGTATCTTCTCATACCAAGCACGTGGTGCTTGCTTTAAACCATATAATGCCTTCTTTAACTTGCACACCTTGTTTTCATGCCCTTTCTGCACAAAGCCACGGGGCTGAAAAACATACACTTCTTCATGCAAGTCACCATTCAGAAATGCTGTTTTAATGTCCAACTGATGTACATTCCAACCATGATGGGCTGCAAGTGCACAAATGCTCCAAACAGTAGTCATACGGCATGTAGGTGCAAAGGTCTCATCAAAATCAATGCCTCTTTCCTGCGCATAACCCTTTGCAACAAGCCTAGCATTATACCTGTCAACTGTACCATCAGGTTTACGCTTCAGCTTGTATACCCACTTAGTGCCAATGGCTTGCTTGCCAGGAGGCAAGTCACATAAAGACCATGTACCATTCTTCATTATAGCATCATATTCAGATTGCATAACAGCCATCCAATTTTCTGAATTCTGTGCTTCATCAAAGGAAACATGCTCATTCTCATCACAGAGACTAGAGGCAGCCATAGCATAGCAATCTAATGCAAAGGAGGCACTATGACAGCCTGAACAAGTACGATATGACAAAGGTGCATCTAATTTGTTGTCACGCAAAGTCTGCACCAACCATTTTGGCATAGTTTCTGCCTGCTCAATATCAGCTCTCTCATCAACAAGTGCATCATGTAAATCTGCATCAGAAATGGAATGATCTGCATCATCATATGAAACCTTCAAAGGCTGAGAAGTTGCCTCATTAGGACCAACACTAGACTGTCCACCTATAAAAAGAGGCATCAAAGTATCATACATGTCTTTAGAGCTAACAGATGTCTCCTTAGTACATGAAAGCAATGGCTGAATAGCATCTTCCACAAAGACAACATCATGGCTAACCAGAATGCGTTTAGTCTGTGGATGATACAGACCATAGCCTTTACTTTCAGAACTGTACCCAACAAAACTACATTTTACTGCCTTATCATCCAATTTTCTGCGATGTTGTTCAGGCACTACTGCATATGCCAAACAACCAAAAACATGCAGATGAGCAACAAATGGCTTACGGTCATGCCAAGCCTCATATGGCATGATAGACTTCAGTGCTTTAGTGGGACACCTGTTCAGTACATATGCTGCACACATGACAGCCTCAAGCCAGAAACTATGAGGTAAAGCCTGACTCTTGACCATACACCTCACCATCTCCATGAGAGACCCGTTCTTCTGTTCAACAACTCCATTCTGTTGAGGTGTATACGGCACTGTACACTGGTGTTTTATCCCACGTTTAGCCAGAAATGCATTAAAATCAGAAGACATACATTCCCCCCCCCTCGATCAGAACGGAGGGTGCCCATTTTACATGTTGACAGATTTTCAGCCAAAACCAAAAACTCTTTAAAGCACATGAACACTTCGGACTTTGCTTTGAGTGGATATACCCATGCACGCCTGGAAAAATCATCAATGAAATTCACGAAGTAAAGGTAATTTCCAAAAGAGGGTGTCTGCATAGGACCACAGACATCACTATGTACAAGCTGCAATTTTTGTGTAGCCCGAACTGAACCATCTTTTGGAAAGGAGGAACGCTGCATTTTGCCCAAAATACAGCCTTCACAAACATGTTTTCCAGGTGCCTCAAGTTTGGGCAAAGAGGACACCATTTCAGATTTCTGCAGGCGTAGCAAACTAGCAAAATTCAGATGACCAAAGCGTGCATGCCAAAGCTTTGCATCTGAGATAGCCTGAGAATCATTTCTTGCACATGCCAAATCATTTTCAGATCTTTCATAGTCTATGAGCTTATAAATCCCACGACATAAAATGCCAGAAGCAATAATCACATCGCCATTTGATAGATCATGAACTGTACACTTGTCATCAACAAATTTCACAACCAAGCCAATCTTGGTTAATGCAGAAACTGATAACATGTTCTTTTTGATCCTTGGCACAAATAAAGCATCTGACAAAGTGAAAGAACTAACATCAGCAGTAGTCAAAATGATCTTACCAACTCCCATAATAGGACAAGAGGAGTTGTTGGCGTATGTAATAGTATTCCCTGTAGGGGCAGGCTCGAGTGAAGAGAAGAAACTGTGCTGCGAGGTAATATGTTTGGTCGGCCCACTGTCAAAATACCAAACATCTGAGTCTACTGCAGACATGCACTGCTCATGAGAAGATGGGTCAAAACTGCAGACAGTAGTAAACGCCCATTCTTCTTCCTGCACAAGATTTGCAGACTCTGTTTTTGGTGTAGAGGCCTCTGCAACAACCATTCCAGCCTCTTTCTTCTTTGCCTCTTTAGCAGCCAGTTTTGGACAGTTGTTTACGATATGATAATTCCCTTTACAGTACTTACAAAACAATTTCTGCTTTTTTGATTTCTTCTCATCTTTATCTTCCTTCTTCGAATATGCAGAATTAGCAGATTTCTGCTTACTAGTTGAAGAGCTCCATTTTCCTTTGCCCTTTTGACTAGCCAGGAAAGCTTGATCTGCAACTCGCATAATGGACCTGTTTTGCCTGGACTGATCTTCCTGCAATAGAACAAAGACTAACTCCTCAAATGATAAGGCATTCGGATTGCCTTTCATCATCAATCGAAGAGTAGAAGCAAAACTCTGATATGAGTCAGGAAGACCATTCAGAACAGTCTGCACAAGTGAGCTATCTGGTATAACCTCATCAGCAGAAATCAATTGTTCCTTCAAGTCTTTGATCTTTGTTAGGAAACTGTCCATAGAATCACCTTCATTCATGTGCTCACTCTCCAACTGTTTTCGGAGGTAAGCAACACGAGCCTCATTCCTAGCTTGGTACAATGTGGTAAGTGTATCCCAAGCATCCTTAGCTATTCTGCAAGAGCGAATGTGAGGAATAATGGCATGTTTGACAGACAAAGCTATCAATGCATGTGCATGGGCATCTCTGCCATCCCAGCGAATCTGCTCTGCAGTAGGTGCAGCAGAAATAGTAGCACAAACAGGAATCTGCAGAATATCATCTTCGACACCATCTTCATCAGCTCAAGCACCTATATTTGTAGAACCTGCCGTTACAGGTGTAACAGGACGTCTTTCAACACCCACAATCCTTTTGCAACCAATACATGTTGCATCATATAAGCCCATAATGGGTAGTTGGTACCATCCAACTTATCCTCAACAGCCAACATACGGAATACATCACTGCTTTCAGCCATGGTTGGTGACTAAAATACCTTGATGCAAAAAATTGACTGTATCTCAAAAATTTGAATGGAACTGCCCAGACGAATTCTGCTAGACCTGTAGCAGACTTCAAGACGGTTAAACTGGCGAACAAAAATTGGTATATAACTTTGGCACAAAAAGACAAAATAGCTTGCACAAGCACTGTGATAGTGCATTCGGAGGCCGAAACGAGCTCAGATCGCGATTTTGGCACGTTGAGTATGCTCACCAAAATTTGTGCGATTCTAAGACTCCAAATGGAGGAGTGTCGATGGCGCCCTAGATGAAGCAACGACCTGCTTTGATACCAATTGTTGGAGTTAGACGTCTGCGGAAGCACGCGAACAACACAAGGAAGAAGAAGAAGCTTGGAGCCCAAACACACAATACTGAATGTATTACTAGAGAATGTACAAAGATAAGTAGCCCATTAGGGCAATAGGCATATATACAAGCCGGGGGAAGAAAACCTCCTAAAGAGGGAAAAAAAGTGCCCCGGCGGTCCTAGTGTGTTGACACACATCACTACCTAAATATATCAACAACTTTTTTATATGTTCTTTAATAAAAGATATAGTGGCCTTGCTACCTACAAACTCAAGGTTTGACCGCATTTGAAAAACCTAGGAAATTTGAGTTCATGATGTTCGTGTGTTGTGTAGGTGTACATATTTCCAAGTCTAAGTGGAGCATCATAATCGTCATCTAGAGCTCAATTTTCTAGAGTGACGACATCATTTTAGAGCTCTTGCAAAGTAGAATCCATCGTGCTACATCCCAAATGTACCACTTCACCTATCCCCCATTCCCCCTCCACCACCACCACTCACATGCATAGCCATTTCCCCAACCCCCTTCCCATTCCCCTATGCATTCAACATTCTGAACCCTACATCATTATACAAAAATCATGTCTTTTCTACCACAAGAATAGAAAATGCACTTACATATATGTTCTCATGCATGGATCAGATTTGAGAGGAATATGCCTCACTAGGCCAATAGAGCCAAAATCTTCAAGAATAGACAACAAGACCATAGACAGAAGTAAATCTACTGATAGTTGAGAATGCTTATATAAATGCCCATTACATGACATTAAAGGAATCACTCAACATTTTAGAATTGATTCCAGAGACAAATAGAGAATCTGAGAGTCACCTATGCACCAAAATGGAAAGAAATGTTAAATTAAGTTGAAATATATGTTTATTATGCAGTCACACATTCTATTAAGATAATACTTAAATATTACACTATGTTACTAGAAGAGCATGGCAAAGTGTTTGAGGAACTCGCCGCATTAAAAGCATAAGAAAGACATAAGACCATAGAAATTACCTACAAGACAACACCACCACAAGTATCACACCAAAATTCATGAGCTAGTTAGAGGAGTTGTGATGATAAGTTGCAGATATGTCCAACCTACTCTGAAGCTAGCATAGGAAAGAGCTTCCTCCCCCACAGACCATCATGAAGAAGAAGATATGTTACAAATTCACATGGATTGAGTGTATGAGGAAGAATATGATCCACAACCAACTGTAGGTGGTTGTGTTATAAAGGCCAAGATGTCTTTGAAATGCAGAGGGCCACATGACTCAAACAAATTGAAAAAAAAGAGAACATTCACTCGGCACGAGTGGAGGTTCAACAACAATCATTGTTGTCTTTGAAGATACCATTTTAAAGTAAAGTGGGCACCATGATGCTAGATAATCACTAGCAAGCTACATTATTACTCCTTCTTCATTCTCTTAAATGAATATAATGTAGAAAATTGAAAAGTCGGTTGGAAAAATTCCAAATTTTGCCACTCAATTTTGAGCTAGAGGATCATGATGAGGCAAAATTTTACAACCAAATTGGAGAGTGCTACTCAAATATTTCCCCAAGATGTTACAAACATGTAACAAAACACCCTTGCACATCATTATTATAATCCATACTATCTCTCAATCCCATGCAAAAGGAATTAGAGTTCTTTCACCCTCAAGGTTAAGAATAATTCAAATTGTAGTGGATGGATCAACTACCCATACCTGGCACTGCTCGATGACCATTGACAATGCCCTGGATGATCACAACTATATGGCACTGGTTTTCTAGGCTATCAAAGTCACCTAACATTGTTTCTCACATGTGCATGAAAATTTCTGATTTAACACAAAATATATTTAAGGTGTTTAAAAAAGTAAAGGCCCCACACATTGATGCACTTAGCTTCAAGGAGGGCAATTTAGATTCAATCTATGGCATGAGCACCATGCCTTTTGTAAAGATATGTCATGCACAGTAATGCGACATTAAATACCTCCCTTCTTGCTATAAATAGATCTTTCAAATTATGTTTTGTACATGTTTTTTGGGAATACCATTCTAAAATATTCATATCATGCCCAAAAAATCGGCTACATCTATTTATATGCTTAAAGCACTATCATTTGATGCAATCAAATACACCAAGGGAAATCAACTGCAAAAACTAGAAGAGGATCTTGCAAGAGACCTATGCATAAACTACGACACAAGAGCTCCTTCAAAATTATATAGAGCACAAGATTTCAGAACAAACGCTCCTTCAAAATTATATAGACCATTTGCAACCACAAAGGTTTGTTAAGGATGGTAAACACAAGAGGGAGGGGGTGTTGGAGAGCCAAGGGCATAGAAAGGACAAGTGAATAAGATGAGTCTCATAGCCCAAGATGAATAAAAAAACACACATAAGTTTTTGTAAAATAGTGATTTTCATCACTAACTGATTGTACACTATCCCATCATTGTAGATATTTGCTTTATTTTGTGCAAGTCGAGGGGTCCTCAAGCTTGAGGATCCTAGGAAAAAGCTACTTATAAAATTTCATGATTTTTGGGTCTCTTTTGAGCCCTCCAATTTCTATCAATATCTATATTTCAACTATACTAGACACTTGTCTTGAAACTGGAAAAATCCACCTAAAATGTATAAAATAAGCTACAGACTTCACTTTTGAGGTTTCTTTTTTTGGATAGTTGATGATTAGATGCTTGTAAGAAAGTTGCTTGTAACCTTATTGAGTAATAGAAATATCCATTGTTCCACTCTTTCTACTTTTCTTCATGATTCATATCAGAGTTTTGCTTCTATTCTTCGTTTGATGATGAAAGAAAATCCAAATACCTTGTCATTTGAGGAGTTAGTTTCTGTTATGTTGTAGGAAGATTAGTCTAGGCAGAATAGGTCTATTATGCGTATTGCAGATTAGGCTTTCCTAGCTAATTACAAGGACAAAGTAAATGGAGCTCATCTATTAGTACGCAGCAATCTGCAAATGCTACACATTCAAAGAAGGAAGACAAAGACGAGAAGAAATTAGAAAAGCAGAAATTGTTTTGCAAATATTGTAAAGCAAATGATCATGTCATTAAGAGCTGTCCAAAGCTGGCTGCTAAAGAGGCAAAGAAAAAGGAGGCTGGAATGGTTGTTGCAGAGGCCTCTATAGTCTTGACCCATCTTCTCATGATCAGTGTATGTCTACACTAGTCTCAGATGTTTGGTATTTTGATAGTGGGGCAACCAAACATATTACCTCGCAACGTAGTTTCTTCACTTCACTCAAGTCTGCCCCCATAGGGAATACTGTCACATGCACCAACAACTCCTCTTATCCTATCATGGGAGTTGGTAATATCATTTTGACTACTACTGATGGTAGTTCTTTCACTTTATCAGATGCTTTATTTGTGACATGGATTAAGAAAAATATGTTATGAGTTTCTACATTAGCCAAGATTGGTTTGGTTGTGAAATTTGTTGATGATAGATGTACACTTCATGATCTATCATATGGCGATGCCATTGTTTCTTCTTGCATTTTATGTTGTGGGCTGTATAAGCTCATAGAATATGAAAGATCTGTGAATGATTCAACATGTGCAGTACATGATTCTCGGGCTATGTTAGATGCAAAGCTTTGGCATGCACGCTTTGATCATCTAAATTTTGCTAGTTTGTTATGCCTGCAGAAATCTGAAATTGTGTCCTCTTTGCCCAAACTTGAGGCACCTAATAAACATGTACATGAAGGCTATATTTTGGGCAAATGCAGCATTCCTCCTTTCCAAAATATGGTTCAATTTGAGCTACTCAAAAATTGTAGCTTGTTCAAAGTGATGTATGTGGTCCTATGTAGACACCCTCTTTTGGAAACTATCTTTACTTCGTGACTTTCACTAATGATTTTTTCAGGCATGCATGGGTATATCCATTGAAAGCAAAGTCCAAAGTATTTATGTGCTTCAAACAATTTCTAGTTTTGGCTGAAAATCTATCAACATGTAAAATGCAACCCTCCATTCTGATCGAGAGGAGGAATATATGTCTTCTGAATTTAATGCATTTTTGGCTGAATGTGGGATAAAACATTAGTGTATAGTGTCGTATACACCTCAACAGAATGGAGTTGTTGAATGGAAGAACAGGTCACTCATGGAGATGGCAAGGTGTATGGTCAAGAGTCAGGCCGTACCACATAGTTTCTGGCTTGAGGTTGTTATGTGTGCAACATATGTACTTAATAGGTGTCCCACTAAAGCATTGTAGTTGATCACTCCATATGAGGCTTGGCATGGTCGCAAGCCATCTGTTGCTCATCTACGTGTTTTTGGTTGTTTGACATATGAATTAGTGCCAGAACAACATCGTGAAAAATTGGATGATAAAGGAGTAAAAATGCATTTTTGTTGGGTACAGTACTAAAAGTAAAGGCTATCGTTTGTATCATCCACACAGTAAACGCATTCTGGTTAGTTGTGATGTTGTTTTTGTGGAAGATGCTATTCAATCATTACTTTTTTTCATGTACTAAGGAGACATCTGTTGTTTCTCCAAAGACATGTATGATACTTTTTTGCCTCTTTTTATAGGTGGACAGTCTAGTGCTGGTCCTAATGAGACAACTTCTCAACCTTTATAGGTTTCATGTGATGAGGCAAATCATTCTATTCCTTATGCAGATTTACATGATGCACTTGTTGATGAGAGATCTGATATTGAGCAGGCAAAAACTATGCCAAAATGGCTAGTGCAGACTTTGCATGATAGCAAATTAGATGCACTTGTATCATATCATACTCGTTCACACTCTGATAGTGCCTCTTTTGCATCAGATTGCTATGCTATGGCTGCGTCTAGTCCCTATGATGAGAATGATCCTATTTCATTTGATGAAGCACAAAATTCAAAAAATTGTATGAATATGATGCTATAATAAAGAATGGTGCCTGGTCTTTATGTGACTTGCCTCCTGGCAAGAAGGCCATTGGCACTAAGTGGGTTTACAAGCTGAAGCATAAGCTTGATGGAACAGTTGACAAGTATAAGGCTAGGCTTGTTGAAAAGGGTTATGCACAGGAAAGAGCCATTGATTTTGATGAGACCTTTGCACCTACATGTCGTATGACTACTGTTTGTAGCATCTGTGCACTTGTGGCCCATCATGGTTGGAATGTACATGAGTTGAAAATTAAAACAACATTTCTAAATGGTGACTTGCATGAAGAAGTGTATGTTTTTCAACCCCGTGGCTTTGTGCAGAAAGGGCATGAAAACCAGGTGTGCAGGTTAAAGAAGGCATTATATGGTTTAAAGCAAGCACCACATGCTTGGTATGAGAAGATACATGCCTATTTGATTGCACATGGTTTTGAGAGTAGTCCAACTAAAAGCACCTTATATGTTAAGCATGCTAATGATGTGCTTCTAATCATTGTTGTCTATGTTGATGAAATGCTTCTCACTAGTCCTATTGAGAAGCATATTGTTGATTTTAAGGCTGATTTGCATGCCTCATTTGAGATTTATGGTTTGGGGCATTTGCATCATTATTTGGGCATTCAATTTATGCAAGTTGATGGTGGAATAGCTTTGTTTCAAAGGAAATATATTGACACATTATTGTAGCGTTTTGGCCTTGAAGACTATAAGCCTATTGCCACTCCTATGGAGACAGGTTTACGATTGAGTCCTCATGATGCTGGAGATGCATTTGATGTTGTTATCTCTATGAGGAGGCTGTTGGATGCTTGATTTACTTATGCATTACTCAGCCAAATATTTTTGTTGTCTCACAAATGAGTGGCTTTTGCTACTTAAGTGGCTCTCGGCTACTCGAATTGTTTTATCCCAAGGGGGATCACTACCGCTAGATCTGCATGCTTTATCTAACATTGATTGGGCTGGTTGCTATGACACTCGTGTGTCCACTAGTGGTTTTTGCTTCATGCTTGGTATCTCATGTATATCTCGGTTGAGCAAGAAACAACCTATTGTGGCCACTTCTAGTTGTGAGGCTGAGTATAGGGCAACTTTGAGGGAAAGTATTGCCAACTTATCTTGCTCTAGAGCGCACACTACAAAAGAAATTTTAGATAGTCTAGCAAGCATAGCAATAGCCACTTAATCCTCATGGAAAAAGGAGGGAAAACCTTCACTATGACCCACTCGATTGAGACTATGATTGGCTGATGGAGATTTAGAGTGATCCAATGGTTTGAGAGAGATGTGAAGTTGAATACTTATGGAGGTGATTTCGATCATACTCAAGCTACCTGTAGCTTTTGCAAATCATAAAATTTTGAAGATGAGGAGTTAATTACCGTTCATATGGAGATGATGTTTTAGCTTCGACACGCATGAAAATTTTCATTCTCCTCTTTGCTTGTTCAATGGGCAACTCAGGGAGGCTTTGATCGATGCCATATTTTGGTCGATTGATCGTCATAGCCAAACAATTGCAATCTATCATGTCCTCAAAACTTTATGATTGTACTTTTTTTTCCCCTATTCAATAGGAATTGCCAAATGTATGTTTTAATTATTCATTTAATATTATCTTGGCATAGCGGTTTTGTCACTTTGCATATGTATGGTGCCACGTAGTTCGCATGCAAAAGATGCCCCACCCTTCCCAATAAGGCGAGCACATCTTGAAGCATGCAAATTCAATCCCGAGGGGGCTCTTTAATTTTGCCAAGTCGACTCCACGTGATGAGCCATGCATATCGCACAAGCTTTTAGGCATTGAGTTGGTTACCTTCCATGCATCTCTCTCTCTCTCTCTCTCTCTCTCTGCAACACCGAAAGCTTCTCTCTACATCCCCGAAACTCCCACCTTCTAGCTTGATTGCAGACAAGCAACACGCACCATAGACGATGCCTCCACAGCTCTCTAACACTGATATTCGACCCCCACTACGCCCTTATTGCAAGTAATCCCAATATCCTAATGCAACCAAATCAACAAAAGGGAAAAGCCTAATACTATATAGATGAATGCAAAACGGAGATGAACGAAGGATTGATACAAGTGTTCTAGATCTAGAATCCTTCATGAAAACTCATGACCCTCCCATTGGAAAGCTTGCGCTACTTCCAAGATGTGTATCAAGGAATCTAATGGTAACATTGCATTTTGTCCAAACACCATCTAAAAGAGGGTGACATTGCATATCATTTTATGAGCCACTCTATATTCCCACACAACATGGTGCAGTTGCTTGTACCAATCAAAATGTTTATTATCCACTAATTTTTTCAATATGTTGCATAACATCTTGTTTGTGCTCTGAGCCTATCAATTTCCCTCTACATGATACAGGGGCTAACACTTTGGGAATCAGCATGAACTCTTGACGTTGTTCAAGAAATGCATGCCTCTATAGCTTATTATCTCAATTAGGAGTCCATATCTAGTGAATACATTTTCAAATAAGAACTTCCTAGTGGTATGTGCATCCTTCTTTCACGTGGATCTGAATTCTATCCATTTTGTTAAATAAACCATAGCAACAATGATATCTTCAACAGGAGAGATTCTCATAAAGGATTTGATGGGTCCTACAAAGTCTATTCCCCACTTAGAAAATGCATGCCCTCTCATCATGGGTCTTAACGACATCTCATCTTGTCAAAGAAGGTAGTGAGCCCTCTAACAAGTGTCACAATGTTTCACATAGGTATGAGCAATTATGTGAAGGGTTGGCCACCAAAGACTTAAGAATAGAATGGAATTATTAGCACGATCATGTTCACACTATCCACTTGCAACATTGCTGTGTGAAATTTCTAAGATTACAAATAGTAACTCTCATGTACTCATAGTTGTAGGTAGTCATCTCTGCTACACTTGTACATAATGTCTCCAATTAATGCATAGTCTTGGGATTCTTGAGCTAGAATTCATTTCTTGGCTAAAGTCATATCCTTGGAATTTTTTTCCAATTTAAAGAAACTAACCAATGGGGTGCTCTACTAAGCTATCAAAACCTAAGTATAATCAAGACAACAAGGAGTCGACAAGGCCAATTTTGGATCAGCAATCACCTCCACCACCAATGGTTGTTCTTGTCAAGTATGTAGAAGAAAACACAGAGAGATCTATTCTCCCAGCATAACTTATGATAGAAACAAGTCATAGATATACTAAGATGCCCTTAGAAGATAGAAATGAGTATCTTAAGGATACTTAGATCGAAGATAAATGGTACCAAGATGAAGCCTAGTACCCTAAAAATGCTAGTGAAAACCTCAATTGGATTGATCAATCTAGTGTAGGAATTATTATGTAGAAAAACAAGCTATTCAAAGATAACAACAAACAGAAAGTGCACTTGCTCCTAAAGGTTCATGTTACAAATGTGGTGGTGTCCACTTCCTAAAGGATTGACCTAAACCATGTATGAAACTTACCTAGGAGATTGAAGGATTTTGTGAGGACTATGGGAAAGAGCACCTAAGTAAATGCTATCCCCAAAACCCTCAAAACATTTCTCATAAAACTGTAAGATCATGAAAAGTGATAGTGATTTCCACTTCAAGCAATAACACAAGCTCAAGCTAAAAAACAAGTTGAGCATGATTTTGAACAATGAAAAGAGGAAGAAGGACCTTAACCTTCTCAATCCCTCAATGCGGAGCCATCTAGACAAAAGAAGATAAAAGGAACTTAACGTGGAAGCAACATAAGGTGAAAATTAGTGAAAAGTGGGAGAAAGAAGTTGGAATTCTAGAAAAGGAGTTACAAGAGTTATGCACTGAGGTTTCTCAAGAAAAACCAATAGCATTCAAGGAAACAAACACTTATATGAAGATGGAATTAGGGCTTGTGCTAGTGGATCAAGTTCTTGAGGACTTAGAGATGATGTTTAACTAGGTTGCATCTATTCGTCGAATAATTAAAAAATACCGAATATGTTCCTTTTATTTGGGGTTGTCCAAATAAACACCGAAAAAAAAAACGGATAGGGATAGAATTTCGATCGAAAAGCTTTCGATCAAAAGTTTTTTCGAAGAAAAAGATTTTGGTCGAAACATTTTCGATTGAAATTTCTTTTGATCAAAACTTTGTTATCGATAACTCACTTCGCACATGTTTGAGAGTCTAGAAAACTCACAAATTTTCTTCAAAGATAAAATTAGTGTTTTTGTTTTACAGATTTGAAAGTACGTATATGCATATGTGTGTATGTATGTGCATGTCATACACACATATGCATACACACACATGCACACATATAGACACACAAACATGTACACATGTACACACAAAATCATACACACACACAAATAGATACTTGCACATATACACACACATATAGACACACACACATACACTCACATGCATACATACATGCATATGCATACATACATGCATATGCATACATACATGCATATGCATACATACATAGACATGTATACACACACATGCACATACATACATACATACATATGCATATACACACATGCACATACCTACATATGCATATACACACATGCACATACCTACACACATGCACATACCTACATACATGCATATACACACATATGCATACATACTTACTTGCATTCATACACACACATGCATATGTATACATACTTACACACATGCATATATATATATATATATATATATATATATATATATATATATATATATATATATATATATATATATATACATAAATACAAGCACATACACACAATAAATCGACTTGAGCCTAAAAAAAGCACAGTTAACGATTCAAATTATTCAAGTTAACAATTGATAACGATCCCTTTTTAATGGGAAATTTCTACCTTTATACTCAGCTCAAAATCAATCAACCTTTAAAATAACCTATACAAATATAAAAAAGTAAAAATTCATTATTATGTGCTTGAAAAAATATTAAACTATATCATAAAAAGTAAAATATTTTATTACTTGTTTATATCTCTTTTGTCATAAGTATTGAAAGTTTGAGTGCATAAGTCAATTTCTATCAAAACTTGGCCATAACAAGTCCCTCTTGATGCTATTATCTCAATAAGCATATTTCTTTCTTCCCAACAAGCCTCTTGATGTGATTGTCTTGATGCCAATATCTCAGTTAACAGACGGTTCGTGTTGTATCAATACAATACAACTTCTTAAAGAAGATCTATGGATATGTGAAGCTATATTGTATTAATACAAAACGAATCTTCGATTAGCTGAAATACATTATCCAAGATGCCATTGATTTTCACTTGTTGATACCTTCTCAACCCTTGAATTATAAAAAAGAACACAAAACCTTTTTCAACAATTACAATAGTTTTTAATTCACAATCATATACACACATGCACATACACAATCATATTTGATTTTCATTTGCAATCATATAACATACATGCACATACACATACACACTTGCATACACGTACTTCATGCGCACATACATACACACATGCATACACATAGTTTCATGCACACATACATATATACATATATACATATATACATATATACATATATACATATATATATATATAGATACTTGCACATATACATACACACATGGCCACACATACACATATACTCACATGCATATAACATACACACACATACACATACACATAGTATTGTGAAGTAAGAATCAATATTGATTCAAACAATCACAATACATTTTTCTTCACAATCATACACACACACATATAGTATTGTGAAGTAAGAATCAATGTTGAATCAAACAATCACAATAGATTTCATTCACAATTATACACTCAAATGC
This sequence comes from Ceratopteris richardii, assembly GCA_020310875.1. NCBI lineage: Eukaryota > Viridiplantae > Streptophyta > Polypodiopsida > Polypodiales > Pteridaceae > Ceratopteris > Ceratopteris richardii. The sequence goes on along the minus strand of CM035407.1, from coordinate 211,616,178 downwards.
ACATACATATATTATTAAAGAATCAATGTTGAGTCAAACAATCACAATAGTTTTTAATTCGCAAACAAATATATTTTTCTCTATGCATTAAGTACAAAGTTAATATGTATAGCAAGAGTTTATACTTTGTTCTATCTACGACATTGTAAGTTCGTAAAAAACAAAGTAACTCTTATGAAAAATGAGTCTACTTGTTTTGTTTTATAAGAAAATTTTCGATCGAATTTGTTTCGATCAAAATTTAATTCGATCGAAGAATTTTCGATCAATAAAAATTTTGATGGAAAACTTTTTCGATCGAAAGAGCATTCGATCAAAAATTGTCAAATCACCGTGCAAAAAGTATTCGCTCATGGCATTGAATAATTCGGTCGAATAATGGGGGGTTGCCATAAAATTCCGTAATTATTCACGAATAAACGAATTGTCGAATAACGAATAATGCAACCTAGATGTTTAAAGCTTATGGGATTGGTTAAAAAGTGGACCTAATGTAGAGACACACCACCATTGTTACCTTGAAACTCAAATCAGAGAAAGAAAGGATTAGCATCTGGAAGCAACTAATTGAGAGTTGTCACAAAAAATTCTTAAGGAATCTAGCCTTCTTAGGGAGAATGCACACACATCTATAGATCAAAAGGCTATCTTCAGTTCAGTGATTGATCAATAACTACACATGTCTCACACAAAACCTAGCATAAGAAAAAAAAAGCCAAAAGAAAACCTTGTTGAGGCTAGGATGGTGCCAATTTCTATCAAATATTAGGTCCAAAACGTATTGTTGATGAGTTAGAAAATAGAAATGAGGAAGAGGTAGAATTTTGTTCTGTGATCCCCAAAGTAGGAGAGAAATTGCCAGATTACTTCAAGGATCAAGTGCAAGGAGCAAGATGGAAGAAATATAGGAAAGATGGAGATGAAGCATTGCTAAAAGAGGTTCATGATTTTGATGAATCTCAACTCTCCGATGTTCAGTTGAATGGGAGCACTTCAATAATTGATCTTTGAGTAGAAGAGGAAGAAGATAATGATCTTATGGAGTTACCAAAGTATACTAGAGAATACAAAAGAGATTCTATGGTGAAGAAGGCAATGTACATTCGGTTTCCTTTCTCCAAAGCTACAAAGAGTAAACTAAGCATATAAATATTGAAAAATACCAAGATGAAATGTACTTTAATCATAGAGGAACTACTACATGCAAAGCCATGCTTATGTTGAAAAATCGCCAAACATGTGGACCCAACCTCACTCAAACTGAACTATTAGAATCTAAGCATAAATCAGATAGCCTGAGTGCGAAACAAGTGCCAATCGACAAGGTAGAGGAATATAGTGAAGAACATTACAAAAGAAATTTTAGATAGTGGAGCATGCATAGCAATAGCCACTAAATCCTTATGAAAAAATTAGGGTAAACCTTCACTATGAACCACTCCATTGAAATTACAATTGAGTGATGGACATATAGAGTGACCCATTGGTTTGCTAATGACGTGAATTTGAATACTTGTGGAGTTGACTATGATCATACTCAAGCAAATCAAGAAACTGTGAGCTAATTCTAGGAAGACCTTTAGCAAACCAAGAAACTATGAGATGATTCTAGGAAGACATTTCATGCATCAAGTGAAAGTGATGCAAGATTGGGGTAGCAACGCTCTTGGCTTGCAACATTTGGGAATAACAAATAGATGCAATCACATACATTTGAGCATAGAGACATCACTCTCATTTAGTGGAAAAACTTACACAACGACAAAGATGATTTCCTCTCAAACAAATCATCACACTGTAAAACTTGGATGGATGAAGACATAAATTTGTGGGTTTGTAGCCAAGCACACAGAGAAGAGGAGTGACTAGCATGAAGAGTAATCCCAATATCCTAATGCAACCAATATCAACAAAAAGGAGAAACCTAATACTATATAGATGAATGCAAAATGGAGATGAACGAAGGATTGATACAAGTGAAAGGTGAAAACAATGAATTCTTGAGTTCTTTTCTGTGAACGGAGATGATGATTAGCTTTACTTTGACATGACCCCAGACTTATTCTCCTCCTTTTCCTCAATTGTAGCCACATTTGTTAGTTTCTCCTCTAACAATGAGGCTTAGATACCTCTTGGTCGATTTAGATGTTGGTCAATCTTTTGCCACCACCATCTTTGCTGATAGTCAGAGTGCATTGGTAGTTGCAAGGAAACCTATGTTCCATGCTCACATAAAGCACATTGGGGGTGCACTATCATTATGTCAGGGAGAGACTCTTTGTTGAAGAGATTGGTTTGCCTTATGTACCCACACAGGATAATGTTGCTGACCTTTTCACGAAGGCTCTACCTAGGGATTTTTAAGATTTTTGCAAAGCTTTGGGCTTAATTTCTCATGTAGATTTATTATATTCCACATAGCTTGGAACTTCTTATACAAAAATTCTAGCTTCTTATTCATCGCATCACTCCAAGGGGAATTCATTAATATAATTTTGTAGTGATGTGTGTGAGCACACTTAGGACCATCAAGGGTACTTTTTTCCCTCTTTAGGAGGTTTTTCCCCTTGGGCTTGTATATATGCCAATAACCCTAACATGCTACTTATCTTCTCTAGTACATTCATTTGGTAGTACACTTAGCATTGTGTTGTTCTCCAAGGTTCTTCTTCTTCCTTTTGTTGTTTGCATGCTTCCATAGTCATCGGAGTCCAAAGTCATGCTCTCTATCAAAGAGTACCTACCTACATTGCTAGATCTTCTATGCAACAAAAAATGAGAGGAGATATTGTGCATTCCCTAAGCCACACACATATCCTAATGAGAGGAGAGACAAGTTGTTATCTCTATAGGACACAAGGTGGAAAACATAAGAAGAAACAATTGGAAGAGCTATGTGTTCCTTGACACACCACCTAGAGCAAAGAAGAGGGACATAGAAGAGGAATACTAAGGTATGTCTGAGAGATAGAGACATAAAGACTTTGAGAGCCACTAGAATCTTCTACACAACCACACCTAAATTTATTCATCTTCCATTCATACTGCCAAGATGTTATTGCATAGTTCTCTCTACATTTATTGACTTGACTTCTAATGGATAGGTCATCTCTATACCCAAATAAACAATATGTCATCTCTTGTCTATGCAATGATATCTAAACATGAGACTAGGAAAGGAGCACTTATTATTTAAATATATGCAAGGAATAATCCTAAAGTGTTGAACTATACATATAATTTTCTAGCAAAAATCCTTTTTGGGATCCTTGGGAGGAGAGATCTTGTGATAGGATCCCCTTGAGTTATCTTCATCAGAGAGTCTTGGGATGAGATTTCAACAAAATCGACATAAAAGATGTTTCCATGTTTACAAATAGATGACATTGACTTGACTCTTAATTGTTGAGATATTTTGATGGTGACGTGTGTGAACATACTTAGGACCATGGGGGCACTTTCTTCCCTCTATATGATTTTTTTCCCCCAGCTTCTATATATCCCTATAGCCCTAATGGATCACTTATCTTTGTACATTCACTTGGTAATACATTCATTATGATGTTGTTATCCAAGTTTCTTCTTCTTTATTGTGTTTTTTGTGTGCTTTTGCAAACCTGAGACTCCAAAAATTGGAATCAGAGCAAGTTGATACTTCCTCTAGGGCATTCTTGACACCCTTCCAGTCATATTTTAAGAATCAAATAAAAATTGTTGAGCATACTCAAGGCAATTAGGAGCTCAAAATACCTTGTAGTGTCCATTTTTTTTGGAGCTCATGTTGGACTCTGAATCAACTATTGTAGTGACTATATAAGAGATTTCATCCTTTTCTACCAAACATATGTATAGTTTTCAATTTGCCAATGCAAGCCCTCAAATTCTACTATAGGTCTAGCAGAGCTTGTTTGGGTATTCATGTTATACGTTTTGAGATAAAATAAATTTTCTACATTAGACTATTTACTCACTCACCATGGCTAAAAAAATGATGTAATCTGTATGTTGGTTGTTGAAGATAAGTTGGATGGTACTAATTATCCATTGTTGGCATACATGATGTTTCATGTATTAGTAGTAGAAGGGCTATGTATATTGAGTTTGGTGTTGGAAGCATCCTATTACACCTAAAATTATAGGTGATGAATGTTGAAGATGATGATGTTCAATATCCAAGTTGTGTTATGCTTCCTATTGCACCTGCTAGAAACTTCATTGGGTTGGTAGAGATGCATAGGCACATGCATTGAAAGTTTTGTCTCTAAAACATGCCATTATCCCGCACATTCACTCCTGCAAGACATAAAAAAATGTTTGGGATACTCTTGTAACATTATATAGGCAAGCAATGAGGTTCATGTTGCTTACCTCCAAAAACAGCTAGAGAGTTAGCATATTAATGATGGAGGTCCAATGGACAAGTTTTTGGCTAAGATGAAAGATTTGAAAGAGAAGTTAATTTCTATTGATGAAATTGTTCTTGATAGTTCACTTGTGCATAATGTTCTTAATGATCTTCCATATTCATATCAGAGCTTTGTTTCTACTCGTCGGTTGATCATTGTAATGTATGTCTATAGTAGACTCAGATGATTGGTACTTTGACATTGGTGCAACTAAACATATCACCTCACAACGAAGTTTCTTCACTTTACTTGAGCCTACTCCTATAGCAAATACTATCACATGTGCTAACGACTCTTCATATCCTAGAATTGGATTTAAAGATAATTCTGAATAGTATTGATGGTAGTTCTTTCACATTGTTAGACACCTTATATGTGCTAGGGATCAAGAAAAATCTTTTATCAATTTCACCACTAACCAAGGTTGGCTTGGTTGTTGAATTTGTTGATGACAGACGTACAGTTCATGATCTCTTGAATGGTGATGCTATCATCATTTCTGGCATTTTTATGTCATGGGATATAAGCTCATAGACTATGTGAAATTTGAGAATGATTCAGCATTTGAAATTTAATTTTGAGGCTATTTTAGATGCAAAGCTTTGGCATGCATGCTTTGTTCATTTGAATTTTTCTAGCTTGCTTTGCATGTAGAAATTTGAAATGGTGCCTCTTTGCCCAAACTTGAGGCACCCTTTAAATATGTATTTGAAGTTGCATTTTTGGCAAAATGAACCATTCCTCCTTCCCAAAAGATGATTTGATTTGAACTACACGCAAACTCCAACTTGTTCATAGTGATATATGTGACTTATGAAGACACCTTCATTCAAGAATTACCTATACTTCGTGACTTTCATAGATTCCTTTTTGGTGTGTGCATCAGTTTATCCATTCAAACCAAAATCCATGGTGTTTATATGCTTAAAATAGTTCCTAGTTATGGTTGAAATATATCAACATGTAAAATGGACACCCTCAATTGTAATCAAGGGGGCATATGTCTTTTGACTTTAATGCATTTTTGGTGGAGCGTATGATAAAACATCAGTGTAGAGTGTCATATACATCTCAAAAGAATGGATTTGTTGAAAGTAAGAATAGGTCTCTCATGGAAATGGTGAGGTGTATGATCAAAAGTCAAGGTTTAGCACATAGCTTCTGGCTTGGGGTTGTTATGTGTGCATCATATGTACTTAACAAGTGTCCAATTAAAGAATTGTATGATATCACTCCATATGAGGATTGGCATGGTCACAAGACATCTATTGCTCATCTGTATGTTTTTGGTTTTTGGGCATATACATTAGTGCCTAAAGAAGAATGTGGAAAATTGGATGATAAAGTAGCAAAATGTATTTTTGTAGTTCTAAAACCAAAGGATATCATAGAATAAATGAATTTTGATTATTTGTGATGTTTTTTTTGTGGAATATGCAATTTAGCCCTTACTTTCATGTGCCAAGGAGACATCAATCCGCTGAGAAGATGTGTATGATAGTTTGTTGCCTCTTTTTACAAGTATCAAGTGTTGGTCCAAGTGAGGCAATTTCGTAGCCTTTACATGCTTCAAATTATGATGTTGATCATTTTATTTCGGATGTAGATTTACATGGTGCACTTGTCGATGAGATGGATGATACAGAAGAGGCAAAAACTATGCCTAAATGGCTGGTCTATAATTTGAGGGATATAAAATTTCTGATGTAGATTTACATGATGCACCTGTGTGGATGAGAGGGATGATATAGAAGAGGCAAAAACTATGCCTAAATGGCTAGTCTATAATTTGAGGGATAGAAAATTAGATGCACTCTTTTAGGCTTTCATAGTGCTTCCTTTGCATCAAATTGTTATGCTTTGGTTTTTTTGTTCTTTCTGATGAGAATGAGCATGTTTCTTTTGATGAAGCACAAAATTCAAAAAATTTTATGGCTACTATGCAACCAAAATATGATGTTATTATGAAGAATGGCATTTTGTCTTTGTGTGCTTTTCCTCAAGGCAAAAAGCTCATTGGCACTAAAAGGGTGTACAAGTTGAGTTATAAGCCTAACGGAACATTTGATAGGTAATAAGGCTAGGTTTGTTGCTCAAGGTTATGCTCAAAAAAGCTTTTTATGAGAAATTTGTTGCCACATGCCAAATGACCATCCTTCATAGCATCTGCATACTTGGAACTCATCATGGTAGAATGTACATCAATTGGACATTAGAACTACATTTATGTATGGTGAAGAAGTGTATGTATTTTAACCTCATGGTCTTATGTAGGAATGGCATAAAAAAAAGTTTCCATGTTGAGAAAGGCATTGTATGGTTTGAATAAAGAACCACCTGCTTGGTATGAGAAGAATCAAGCCTACTTGTTAGCACACAAATTTGAGAGCAATCTGATTGGAAGAACTTTATATGTTAAGCACGCTAATGATGCACTTTTAATCTTTGTTGTCTACATTGATGATATGTTGCTCAATAGTCCTAATGAGAGCACATTGTTGATTTTAAGGCTGATCTGCATGCATCTTTTTAGATGTCATTTGTGTCATTTGCATCATTATCAGGGTATTCAGTTTGTGCAAGTTGATCGGGAATAGATTTTGGTTAGACAAAATACATTGACACATTATTGTAGTTTTTTGGTCTTGATTGCAAACCTATTGCCACTCCCATGGAAACAAGTTTATGGTTAAGTCTTCATGATGCTAGAGATGCATTTGATGTTGTTCTCTATCAGCATAATGTTGGATGTTTCATTTCATTATGCATTATTCGACAGGATATTCAGCTTGATGTGTCATAGATGAGTAGATTTATGCATTGCCCAACATCTTTACTGGTAGTTAGAGCATTCTTAGTTGTAGGAAACCCTATGTTCCATGCTTGCACAAAGCACATTGAGGTGCACTATCATTATGTTGGGAAGAGACTCTACTAGAGAGATCAATTTGGTGTATGTGCCCACATAGGATAATTTTGTAGAGCTTTTCACAAAGTCTTTGCCTAGGGAAAATATTGATTTTTTCACAAAGCTTGGGCTTACTTACTGTTGTGGATTGATTTCTTTCAACATATTTTGGTAGTTATGTGTACATGAGGGCTAGCTCCTTGTTCACCGTATAACTCCTAAGGGGAATTTATTGAGATATTTTGGTAGTGATGTGCATGAACACTTAGGACTATCACATAAGTTTTTCCCTCTTTAGGAGGTTTTTTCCCCTCGTCTTGTATATATTCCTATAACCCTAATGGGTCACTTATCTTTGTAAATTCTCTTGGTACTACATTCAATATTGTGTTTCTCCAAGCTTCTTCTTCCTCTTCTTCTTCCTTGTGCTATTCACATTCTTCTCTAGACCTCAAACTCCAATGTTAATCACTTAGAGAAGTTGTTTTCATTAATTAGTAAAGTGTGCAAAAAATTCCTTCTAATTTGATATAACTATTAAGTTTCCTACAACGGACTAAGAAAGATTTTGTAACACCACATACAAGAAAATTTTCATTAGTTATAAGAAAACAATTTAGAAAAAAATCTCAAACATATTTTGAGGATATGAGTTGAACTCAATGGACTATCAAATCCAAAGATGAAATGTTTTTCCACCTTGAAATTACATGTGGAAACATTCAATTGGTTGAAAAAAATTCATATATTGCTAATATCGTTCCCGCTATGTATAAACTCAATTTGAAGTGCATACATCCGTCAAAATCTCTAGCTTCATTCTTCTTTCACTCTTTGTTTTCTTAGAGAATCTATGCTTTCCCCTATCTTGCATCGTTCTTCTAACAACATTAGTTCATGTTGAGTATATAACCATAGAGAAGATTTTCTTTTGGAAACCTTTTCTTTTTGCATCTGAATGATTTGATGACTATGTTGTCTTCATCTTGAGGTGCATGTTGGCCAAGTAAGGGCAGAGAAAGGAGAAGTAGATTAGAAGAGCCTGAAAATCCATAATAAATCAAAAAGCATAGGAAGCTACATAAAAAATTTCTAGGTTTGGAACTGGCCAAAATCCATGTAAAAACTATAAAAGGAGCTAGAGATCTCACTTTGGAGGTTCCTTTTTTTGGATAGTTGATGAGTAGAGGCTTGTAAGAAAGTCTCTTGTGACCTTATTGGGCAATAGAAAGATTTATTATTCCACTCTTTCTACTCTTTCTTCCATGTGTATGTGTGTGTGTGTGCATGTCATTGCTCCCAATCTTCACATCACCCTCACATCTCCATAGATTAATAATTATGAGGTTGATCGCCATCGGCATCGATACTCAACATTGTTCTAGGAGTGATACCAAGTCTCGCATTGTTGTCATGGAGCATTACTCGAGGGTGACTGTGTGATGGTAAAAGTGTAGAGAAGAGACATTGGATTGTAAGTAAGTAGGTATTTTTATGCAAAGTTTTTCATCTGTCTTGATTAGTTTCACCACCATTTTCTCTGATCTCACCTCCCTTCACCCCCTTTAATCTCTCCACTTCATCCCCCTATTCAATGAATTTTCATCGTCCTAACTATATACTCATCTCCTATCAATCAACCTTCATTTCTATTTGAGAGAGGGAGTGAGAGAGCAAGAGTGCATATGTTTTTGGTGTGTTTTCTTTCTATTTTCTTGTAGGTTTGGACCTATCATCATCTCTAGAAGCCTCCATAGGCATGATAGAGCACTGCATGATCTCTTAGGTGACACACTTGGTTTTTTGTGACACACTGAAAAAGGTGTGTTTTGAGAAGCACATCACTTCAACATGATAGGGCTCCTTGGTTGCATCACAATACACAAGATGTATCTACGAACTTCCAAGTTTTGCATTCTATCACGATAGACCAAACTCATGAGAGACATGCTCTATTGCAACACACCTGTCTATCACAACATACGGGCTTGACAAACAATCAATCTATTGCAATAGATCGTCTCTTTCATGATAGATTCCTCTCTCTCACAACAGACCGAGATCTTTGATAGAGACCATCTATCATGGTAAACCCCAACAAGGCCTCTCTATCGCAGTAGATTGTCTTGGTGGAGCACTCCTCTATTGTGACCGATCCCCATCTCAAAGCACCCTAATAGACCCTGTCTATCACAATAAAGATGCTCTAGGATGATAGGCCATAAACATGAAGATCTCCATCTATCTTGATAGAACACTCTATTGCAATACATTGGATATATGATATACCTCATTCATCATGATAGACCCTGTCTATTGCAAAAAACCAAGTTCAATGGACCCCCTCTATCATGATAGACCCTATCTATTGTGATATAGCCCCCTCTATAGTTACAAACTTGCCTATCACAATAGATAGACGGATATGACATATTTTCGAAGAAAAAAAGGTTAATCTTTTTAGTCAAATTTAATGTTTTGTATTGGATTTTTTTAGGGTCTAGCTTACATTCAAGGCTTCTAAGGGACTCCATGGTATCATACTATGGTGATCATGTATTGGAGAAAAGCTTGGGATGTCATCCTAAGTGTGGGAATGAACATCTAAGCACATGACTTAAGATTAAAAAAACACTAAACCCCTCTTGGTCGATTCTAGACTAGGCTAAGCATGTAGCACTAAAGTTAGATTTTTAGGGTTGCGATTAGGATGACAAACTATAAATCCTCCTAAGGGACATCAAGCTCAACATCTATACATATGATTGCAAGTATAAAAAACCTAAGGGAAAGAACATGAACAAACAAAAAAAATGATAAATTCAAGACACGCAAGTTATTCCTAATGATGCTAAATAAAGATGAGAACAAAAAAAATATCAACTAAACAAAGGATAAGTAATTGAGAATCAAAGGACGCATTTGTGTGGAAAGTACAATCTAAGGGAAGGGTAGAAAATGAATGAATTTGAGATCACAAAAGAATCTTGGCAAAGTGGATCAAGAAAGCATAAAATCTTCTAAAGCTAGTATCACTGTGCTACCAAATCATGGTGAAGACAACTAGGTAGCCATTCATCAAACCTAAGTGAAGAGACTAACGAGTTAGATAGTTCATATAGTATGGAGAGACCTAGAGTTAGCACAAGGGTAGCCTATTTAGAAGTCTGAAGAGGACCATAGAAGGCACAAATAGAGTATATATGTACCAATTGATTACATATTGTCACATAATCCTAGTAGAAGATGGTTGAACCATGCCGTAAGAGAAAGGATTAGGAAGTAATCTTTAACCATGGCTTTTGGGGCAAGTGGTTAGCCCATCACACTCCTAATCGGGAGGTTGTGAGTTCAATTCCCAATATTGGTATTAGAGCCTAGTTGAGAAATTGGGCAACACGAAGGTTGGTGCCTCATTTGTGGGCAGTTGGAAAAAATGCTTATCCATGGTGAGTGTGAAACTAGCCTTAGATGAAGGCAGATGGGCATTTGGGCACCCACAGAGGGTGGGATAGGTACAAATTTGGCCCATGTGCTGGAGTTTGAGCTTGGTGGAAGCACTCATGCATGGAAAGTGGGTCCAAGAGAGTTAGAAGGGTCCATAAGTGAGCATTGAGGACAATGCTCAATCTAAGGGGGAAGGAATGTCACATAATCCTAGTAGGAGATGGTTGAACCATGCCTTAAGAGAGAGGATTAGGAATTAATCCTTAACCATAGCTTTTGGGGCAAGTGGTTAGCCCATCGCACTCCTAATCACAATGTTGTGAGTTCAATTCCCAACACATGCTCACATCTATGAGGATGTTCCAAGAAGATTAATGGTCAAACGGAGAAACCTTGATCACCATTATGGGATAGATCACCTAGTGGTCAAATTCAACAATGGGTCATACATAAAAAAACAAGAAATTATGTGCATTTGTACTATTTTTTCTAATGAATCATGACTTTGTGATAGTTCTTCTGGAGTTAGAGATGTGAGAACATAAGGAAGATCAGCTTGAGGAAGGATGTAGTATTCCTAGAGGAGAATCACTACTCAAAATAATCATTGCTACATCCAAAATACCTCAAGGTAATGTGTGCATGATCATTCTGTAAATGAGCCTACAAAAGAAGCCTTTTGGAGGTTTAGACCAATCAAGCCCAACATCAAGGAGGAATTCGTAGTGCATGAGTTCAAGGACCCATATAACCCAATAAAAGCAATGTATCTAGTTCATGACTCAAAAAGTATGTATTTAGTTTCAGATTACAATAAACAAACCCATCTTTGGCAAGGTGTGGCAACTAATCTTGCCTTCTACGTGTAAACTGATCCATCTGAGTTCCTTTTAACTTTATATACCCATATGCAACTAATTACCTTTTGATTGGGAGACATTGGAACCAAATCCCAAGTGTCCATCTCCTTCAATGCATCTATTTCTTTTTGAGGTAGTTAGAACCATAAAGAATTACTTTGAATACAAATGAGATTCTTATAATCATGTATCCAAAGGCAAGCAAGTATTAAGATCCAAGCAAGTATAAGACTTGTTCACTTAGTACAAGGCATTTGGGTTCACCTTGAAAGGTACTACCTTCTCATGATTCCAACCGTTACATCAAGGCAACTATCAAGATATCTCATAATTGATGGATGAATTCATCACTCACTTTTCAAAAAGTGGAATTATGCATAACACATTGTCTTTGATCCACAACTTCAAGCAGACTCCCCAAGAGATTATGAGGCTAGCAAGATGTATGTATAAGCACTACATTGAGAGATCTCTAGTGGAAGTTTTAGTTCATATGTGTACTTGAAATAGCCAAACATCATAGATCAATGTGTTAGAATGTGTATCAACATTGAGGATAGTCTAGCAAAAGAGTTGGAACAAAGCTATATAAGGTCTGAGAATATTCTGCTAGTACTGCTTCAAAACCCTCTTCATCAGTGGAAGAACTCACTAATTTAGTCACTCAAAAACTAGGATTGGAATAGGAAAAATTAGAAAGTGATTACAGTGACACATTGCTACACTTCTGGAGGCAATTACATGGCTTATACATGCAAAGTGTGAGTCTAGAATGTCCTAGATCCAAGCTCATATTAGTACATGACAGAGAGGAAGTACACCAACCACTTGGCACAAGATTGCCTCTACAAGAAACAAGCATTTAGGCAGACCTATCAGCAATCTTATAGGTATCAAAACCAGTATCAACCTCAAGCATACTACCAAACTCAACATAACTACCAACAATCTTACCAGTCCCAACCTTGGCCACAATATATTTTAGGATAGCAACCACCTTCCCTTGTAAATGTGGCCTCAATGAAGCATAATGTAGTGGAAACGAATCAAGATAGAGCCTTAGGTCTTCTTCTTTGATCCAAAAAAAATATCATAATGCCAATATATTTTACTTTTCTTATGAAGACAATGTACCTTTGTACTATATAGATTCACTACAACATCCAAAAGCTTAGTAAACAATCCCCCTCCACTTGAGTACACTTGGGAACCTCATGATGATGAATCCCAACCCTAGACTCTAGACGAGGCATGTTAGTCCAGAAGCCCCTAGAGGAGCATGCTTTAGATGTAAAGTACATCATTTTATACCTGAATATCCATAGCCTCTATCCTCAAGACATACTTAATCTGTTATAAAGTAGGACTTGTTTCCTGATTGTGGCAAAGAGTATCTCATTTGAGATCTCCATAAAAATCTAGCCAATGCAACTGAGGTAACTCTCATCAACGTAGTAGGCATAGTGCAAGGTTCTAGTCGAAGTACAAGCAGAAAAGTTTGTATTCAAGTAGTTACCTGAGCACAATCTATGCAACAATCCAAGCAAGTAGATCAAGAAAAGGAATCATATTCAAAGGAGTAAATGGAACCCAGAAAAACGAAGGCTAGAATGTGGAAAGAAACTAGAGAAAGAGTGAAAAGAAATTATCCAAATAAATTAGTGGAGCTAGAGGTTAGTCTCAAGGAGGCTAAAGTGAAAATCTTGGAACTCACATCTCAAACTCACTCACGCATCACTCCATCCCCTCATATCCAAACATCTATATCACCCATCCTTAAACCGGGTTCATTATTAGCAGACCCCACTCCAAAGGGCTTAGATATGATGTTCAAAGCATATGAGAATCCTCTCAAAGAAGGGCCAAGCACATGTGACCTAGATAAGTGTTATAGCATATTTGATTTAGAGTTTGAGAAAAATAAGCTAGGTATCTAATTTCTTGAACTAGTGCAAGTAATGTTTGATGCCAGTTAACTCTTCAATCAAACCAATTTAGTTAAATGAGAGCTACATTTTCAAGGGTTATCAGAATGATTAGCAGAAATTGCAAGTAAGCTAGAGACTTTGGTGCCACAAAAGCCTCATTCCATTGGATGTAATAAAAGAAGATTCTTTCAAAGTGAAGCTTACGTTCCTAACTCAATAGATTGTGAAATTCCTCCTTCCATTACCAAGTATGCTCAAGAGTTCTTACAAAAATCCAAGAAGATAATTGGGCTAACAAATAAGGGAACCCCCTTTGATTCAAGGGATTGATGATTTATGGGATCAATTTCCCCAAGACAATTCAAGTGTTGCCATTGCAACTACATCTCTAAGGATGTAATGGGGCAAATTGACCTTACCACCCACAAGAATGAGAATTCAAATGGTTGGCGGCCATATTGAATGCACATTAGGATTTCTGGAAGGCATTAATCTCACTGGTGTAAATTTTGAACATACATTTGCCATATGTGAGTTTGGAAAGAATCACACATATGGAATGATACTAGACGCACCATTCATGTGACAAATGTAGATAGTACAGGGCTAGGGTATTGATTCTTTGTACTTACAATACTTAGGGATAACAATTAAGGTCAATAAAAAACACTAAACATATAGTGACATCCACCCCTACATTGTAACCCTATTCACAAGATACAAGATGATTCTATATTTGTACACTTGGTGAGCTCTTTTGATCCATCTTGAATGCATAAAGACATTCAATTGTGCATATGTAAAGTGGCTGAGGGAAAAGAGAAAAGATTACAAGCCAAAGAATCAAGAACTTCTATGAATAATAGATCAAAACAAGACCTAGCCTATGCACCACTGATTTTAATAGAATGAAATCAGAGGTATGAAGATCTTAGTTAGGATGCCAAAAAGAGAAGCTCTCATGGGAAAATTGTGAGTTCGGAAAGAATCACACATATGGAATGATACTAGACGCACCATTCATGTGACAAATGTAGATAGTACAGGGCTAGGGTATTGATTCTTTGTACTTACAATACTTAGGGATAACAATTAAGGTCAATAAAAAACACTAAACATATAGTGACATCCACCCCTACATTGTAACCCTATTCACAAGATACAAGATGATTCTATATTTGTACACTTGGTGAGCTCTTTTGATCCATCTTGAATGCATAAAGACATTCAATTGTGCATATGTAAAGTTGCTGAGGGAAAAGAGAAAAGATTACAAGCCAAAGAATCAAGAACTTCTATGAATAATAGATCAAAACAAGACCTAGCCTATGCACCACTGATTTTCATAGAATGAAATCAGAGATATGAAGATCTTAGTTACGATGCCAAAAAGAGAAGCTCTCATGGGAAAATTGTGAGTTCGGAAAGAATCACACATATGGAATGATACTAGACGCACCATTCATGTGACAAATGTAGATAGTACAAGGCTAGGGTATTGATTCTTTGTACTTACAACACTTAGGGCTAACAATTAAGGTCAATAAAAAACACTACACATATAGTGACATCCACCCCTACATTGTAAACCTATCCACAAGAAACAAGAGGATTCTATATTTGTACACTCGGTGAGCTCTTTTGATCCATCTTGAATGCATAAAGACATTCAATTGTGCATATGTAAAGTGGTTGAGGAAGAAGAGAAAAGATTACAAGCCAAAGAATCAAGAACTTCTATGAATAATAGATCAATACAAGACCTAGCCTATGCACCACTGATTTTCATAGAATGAAATCAGAGATATGAAGATCTTAGTTAGGATGCCAAAAAGAGAAGCTCTCATGGGAAAATTGTATGATAATAAAGAAGTGATGAAAAAATCATAGTGACAATTGAAAGGTCAAGAAGAGAGATTCACATACATAGGAGATGATCTTAGTGTTGAAGAGGAAGAAGAATTAATGAGTCTCCTACGTGAATATTGAGATGTATTTTCTTGAACATACAAAGACTTGAAAAGTGCCGATCTAGAAATTCTTTCACATCCGATTCCTATGACACGAGAGGCTAAGATAAGTAAACAAAAACATTACACTTATAACGATACATATGCTACTAAAATAAAAGAAGAAAGATGGATTGAAAGATTCTAGATTCATTTATGAAAGTTTGCATACTGAATAGTTGTCCCCTATTGTGTTCATGCCCAAAAAGAATGTGTGTGTATTGACTTGAAAAGTGTTAATGCAACCACTATTAGAGATAGCTACCCACATCCTATCATAGAGGAATTATTAAAATGTGTAGTAGGCAGGGAAGTGTATACTTTCCTAGATGGGGTTTTAGGCTATAACCAAGTGTCCATAACTCCAAATGATCAACAATGATGGCTTTTACCATTGAATGGGGAATCTATGTCTTCTATGTGATGTGATTTGGAGTCATGAATGCCCCTAGTACTTTTTAGTGGTTAATATGTCATGTAATTAAGGAGTTTTTGTGGTAGAAATTAGAAGTCTATGTGGATGATTTGTGTGCACATTGCCACATGAGAAGAAAAATGATATATGTGATAGATGTAGAGAATACCAAGTTTATATAAACCTACAAAAGTGTGTATTTATGGTACATCAGCGAATATTTTAGGTCAAATAGTTTCAAAGAATAGTATATTAGCTGACAAAGATAAAGTAATAGTCATACAAGAGTTGCATGGACCTAAAATGGTAAAGGAAGTACAAGCCTTTATGGGTGATTGTGATTATTATCAATAGTTTATACACATGTATGCAATAATAGCCAAGACACTCTACAACCTTTTAACCAATTTTGAATGGATGTATGAATGTGAAAACTCATTTTTTGAACTTAAAAGATGATTGTGCTTAGCACCAATTCTAACAATTCTTGAGTAGCATGTTGGAGATCGACATCTACGGAAGCACGTGAACAGCACGTGGAAGAAGAAGAAGAAGCTTGGAGCACAACACACAATACTGAATGTATTACCACTAGAATGTACAAAAGATAATTAACCCATTAGGGCTATAGGCGTATATACAAGAGGGGAACCTCCTAAAGAGGAAAAAAGTGCCCCAACTATCCTGGTGTGTTCACACACATCACTTCCTAAATATATCAACAAATCCCCCCTGGGAGTGATGCACTGACCAAGGAGCTGACACTCATGTATAAGGAAGTGCCAAGCTATGTGGAATCAATCCACAAAAGCAAGTAAGCCCAAAGCTTTGTGGAAAGCTTCAAACTTCTCCTTAGGCAAAGCCTTTGTGAAAAAGTTTGCAATGTTCTCCTACATGGGCACATATGCCAAGTTGATCTATCCAATAGAGAACCTTTCCCTAACATAATGATAGTGCACCTCAATATGCTTAGTGCGAGCATGGAACACAGGGTTCCTCGCAACTCGCAATGCGCTCTGACTATTAGTGAAGATGGTGGTGGCAAAAGATTGACCAACTCCCAAATCAGCCATAAGGCATTTGAGCCACACACACTCAATAGTCGCTATGAAACCTGCTCTATACTCAGCCTCACAATTGAAAGTGGGCATAGTAGGCTGCTTCTTGCTCAACTAAGATATACATGAGCTACTAAGCATGAAGCAAAAGCCACTAGTGGACACACAAGTGTCATAGCAACAAGCCTAATTAGAGTCAGTAAAAACATGTAAATCTGGCGGTAGTGATACCCCCTTGGGATAAAACAATCCAAGTAGCCATACACCACTCAAGTAGCAAAAGATGCGCTTAACCACTTGCCAATGCTTAACACCTGGGCAATGCATAAACCTGCTCATCTGTGAGATAGCAAACTAAATATTTGGCCGATTAATGCATAAATAAATCAAGCATCAAATAGCTTGCTGATAGAGAACAACATCAAATGCATCTTCGCATCATGAAGACTCAACCGTAAACCTATCTCCATAGGAGTTGCAATAGGCTTACAATCCTGAAGGCCAAAACAATGCAATAATGTGCCAATACATTTTGTTTCACACAAAACTATTCTGCCATCAACTTGCATAAACTGAATGCCCAAATAATGATGCAAGTGCCCCAAATCTGACATCTCAAATGAGGCATGAAAATCAACCTTAAAATCAGCAATATGCTTCTCAGTAGGACTAGTGAGCAGCATGTCATCAACATAGACCACAATGATGAGAAGCACATCATTTGCATGCTTAACTTATAAGGTGCTCTCAGTTGGACCATTCTCAAGACCATGTGTAGTCAGATAGGCATGTATCTTTTCATACAAAGCACGTGGTGCTTGTTTCAAACCATATAAAGCCTTTTTCAACCTGCACATCTGGTTTTCATGCCCTTTTTGCACAAAGCCACGGGGCTGAAAAATATACACTTCTTCATGCAAGTTGCCATTCAAAAATGCAATTTTTATTTCCAATTGATGTACATTCCAACCATTATGAGCTGCAAGTGCACGGATGCTATGAATAGTAGTCATTCGGCAAGTAGGAGAAAATGTCTCATAAAAATCAATGCTTCTTTCCTAAGCATACCCCTTTGCAACAAACCTAGCCTTATACCTGTCAACTGTTCCATCAGGCTTACACTTCAGCTTGTATACCCACTTAGTGCCAATGGCCTTCTTGCCAAGAGTTAATTCACATAAAGAACAAGGTACCATTTCTCATAGTAGCATCATATTCAGATTGGATAACAACCATCCAATTTTTTGAGTTTTGTGCTTCATCAAACAAAACAAGCTCATTCTCATCACAAAGACTAGAGGCAGCCATAGCATAGCAATCTGATGCAAATGAAGCACCGAGAGCCAAAACGAGTACGATATGACAGAGATGCATCTAATATGCTATCACACAAAGTTTGCACAAGCCATTTTGGCATAGTTTTTTCCTCCTCAATATCAACTCTCTCATCAACAAGTGCATCATGTAAATCTGCATCAGAAATGGAATTATCTTCATCGTCACATGAAACCTGTAAAGGCAGAGAAGTTGCCTCATTAGGACCAGCACTAGACTCTCCACCTATAAAAAGAGGCTGCAAAGTATCATACATGTCTTTGGAGCTAACAAATGTCTCCTTAGTACATGAAAGTAATTTGGCTGAATAGCATCTTCCACAAAAACAACATCATGATTAACCAAAATGTGTTCGGTCTATGGATGATACAGATGATAGCCTTTGCTTTCAGAATTGTACCCAACAAAAATACATTTCACTGATTGTTGCACAGGTTTTTTCACACATCGAAGGATTTGATGTTCAAGAAACTTTTGCACCGACAGCACGCATGACAACTATTCAGATGGTACTTGCAGTAGCTGCACAAAAGTCCTGGCCTATTTTCCAGATGGATGTCAAATCTGCATTTTTGAATGGTCACCTCAAGGAGGAGGTATATGTATCTCAACCACCAGGTTTTGAGGTGCCCAATTAAGAAAATAAAGTTTGCAGGTTGAAGAAAGCTTTGTATGGACTTCGGCAAGCTCCACGAGCTTGGTACCAACAGATAGATAACTTTTTCAAAAACATGGGTTTTGAAAGAAGTACTTATGATGCTAACTTGTATGTAATGAAAAGGGATAGCAAGCTAGTTGTCATCATTGTATATGTAGATGATTTGATCATTACAGGAGATCATCAAGAACTCATCAATCAAACTCAGATCAGCTTCGGAACTGAGTTTGAAATGACAGACTTAGGTCTACTCCATTTTTTCCTGGGAATTGAAGTATGGCAAAGGAAGGATGGCATTTTCATCTCACAACAAAAATACGCCAAAGAAATTCTCAAGGCATTTGGAATGATGGAGAGCAAACCAACTAGCACACCTGTGGAGGTAAATCATAACCTATCTATGGATGATAACATGCTTGATGTAGATGCTAAGAAGTATAGGAAGCTCGTTGGAAGTCTTATTTTTCTGTGCAACACTAGACCAGACATTTGCTATGCTATTGGAATGTTGAGCAGGTTTTCCAACAAACCTAAGGAGAGTTACTAGAATGCTGGAATGCGAATTCTAAGGTACATTGCAGGAACCTTGGATTTTGGTATTTTGTATACCATAGGTGATACACTTCAAGGATATTGTGATTCAGATTGGGCTGGAGATTGTGATGCTAGAAAATCAGTTTCTGGATATTGTTTCTCACTTGGTTCACGAATATTTTATTGGGTAAGTAGAAAGCAACCAACTCTCGCACTCTCCTCCATTGAAGCAGAGTACAAAGCAGCTTGTTTTGCTTCTTGTGAGGTATTCTGGTTAAGGAGAATTCTTGCAGATCTAGGCTTTCCATCAAATATGCCGACTGTACTCAAGTGTCATAATCAAAGTTGTATGGCTATTGCAAAGAACCCAGTATTTCATGCTCAACAGAGGCAAATTGTGCTGACATTTTCACTAAAGCACTTGGAAGAGAACAGCTCAACAGGCATCTTCAATAGATGGGCATAGGACCGAGACCTACTTGATTTATCATCGGTAAACATTGAGGGGGGTGTTAGTATATGAGCAATGTCTACCTCTCATGATTGTAAGCACATTTTGTAAGGCCCCCATTATGAGGAGAAGCCAAGCGTGCATTACCCAATTGATGGGAATCCCAATTTGCATGTTGGATGAAGGTCATATTGGACCATGTAAGGTATTGTAAGGAAAGGGAGTTACCAGGGTCCCCAATTGTGGGGTCTGGGGCAACGGTGAGCAGCCCGGGCTGGGGGGTCCAAGGGGGCTAGGGGGCCCCCTGGTGGGGTCCAGGGGCAGCGACCGCGACGCAATGGTAAAGGGAATATTCCATGGAATATTCCCTATCGGAGTCAGAAATCATTTATATCTGTTAAGTCGGTTCAACCGGTCTAATTCGTGTATGGCAATTAAGTGGGCGGTGGCCGCCCACGCTTTACCACCCATGTATAGCCGTCCATGGAAGGCCACCCATGATCCTATATATACATGACTTCTACACTACCTGAGACATTAAATTGAGCCAACATACCTCTACCTTGTATCTCCCTATCTAGAGTTGTCTAGGCCACCATTTAAGCTCTACTTTGAGAGCGCACGGGTGGACAACGCCATCATCTTTGTACTTGCTGCTAGTAAAAAAATTGTTGAGATTCTCCTATATCTGTTATCTTCTCTGCTACTGCTCATGTGTTATATTGCGTAACTATTGTCTTACACATACATCACACCCTAGTGATTCCTAAGAGTTTAAGTGAAGCTATTGAAGTCACCTTCCTTGACACCACCATCCACAACATGCCACACATGCACATTTTCACACTTCCATAGAATCTTAGAATGCCACATCCATGGAAACGTGAGTGCATTTCACCTTAGCAACACTACCACCAGCCCCTCCTCCTCTCCAACCCCCACCACCTCAAACTTCTGAAACCTTCCCTTTTAGTATCCCCTTCTCCTCATCATACTTCACCCCCATCGTCATCCAATGACATAGAGTTCACGCTCAATCAAATTTTCACTACACTTCAACTCAGAGGAGGCCCCCTTATTTTCCAAAAGGAAAGTATCTCTCTCACTAAGGAATAACCAGCTGCATCATCATGCCAACCGCGAGAAGAAGAACTAACACTCGACTATCAACCCACAATGGAAGGAAAGCATGTCGTGAAGTGAAACAAATTTGGGTCAAGAAAAGATAAAGACTCATTGGCCCCATTCCAAATTCTCAATCACCAAGGCGGGTGAAGAACAAAAGGATGATTGATCATGTGACAAAACAACAAACAAAAATTCAACAGATTTGAATACCTAAGTAGCTTTTAAAGGCACAACCCAACACGTCTCACATATGGGAGCTGAAAACTTGTCTCCAAACATGTAATAATTCTACATGAGCTTCCCCTAGAGCATCATTCCAAATATGCATATATCCAAGTCTAGAGACATGCAATAAACACTTGTCAAGATCAAGTTCACCGTGCATTGATACATGCTTTAAGTAAAGGATTTCATGCCTAGTATTGGAAAAGAATTACGACCTCTCCATATTAAGATCTTGTGTTTATAACTCATTCTATTGGGAGAATAGATCTCTTTATGTATTCTTGTACGTGCTTGACCGAAACGAGTGTTGGAGGTGGAGCTGATTTTTGATCCAAAATTGGCCTTGCAAACTCCTTGTTTTCTTGATTACACCTAGCTTATTTATGGTACGGTTCTCTATAGTTTGCTACTAATCTCTAGACATATTTCCATATGCATCCTGAGAGGATATATAAGCCTAGGATGGTATAGTTGTCTTTGTTGATATTGTTGTTGTTATACTCTAGTGGTGTGTACCTTGGCACTCCATTGCACATGTAAGAAGGATGATCCCCATTAAAGTGTCGAAATCACCTAAGAGGGTATGGTCTCTAGCCATATGATGCATTACATTGTTCTTTTTCTTGTTCCATCTATAGTTTCTTCACTACCATATCCACAAGCTTTTCCATTGAAACTTTTGTTGAACTAGAGGAAGCAGATGCTTCTTACTATTGGATTGTGAAATCTTTAATTTTGTAGCTACGTTATCCTCTAAATCCACGGATTCTTTGATACATTTATTTAAGGTATTGAGCCTTTGAATATATACAAAGGAGAGTAGTTGTCCATTAGTCAATCCCTTTAGGAGTAGAGAGATCAAATTCCACTTTGATGGACTTTATCTAGGTTGACATCTGTCTACAGGTTGCTTAAGGCATCTTGTTGTTGCATAGATTCGTGGCTTGTTTGCTTGAAGCTATAGATTAAAAAAGTTGAATCATGCATAAATCCTTTTTTTGAAAAATTCTCCAATGAAATCTTCCGTAAGAGCTTTCAATTTTTTGAAGATACCCATTGTCAATGGTTGAAACCATGACAACATAGTTCAAATTAGGGTTAATCCAAATGCCTCATATTGAGTGAAGAAGTCAATGCTTCTTTTCAGCTCTCAAGACTTGCTTGAACTTTCTGACATGATCATAAGGATCTATACACACATCATAACAATTCTTCATGAACTTTGCTGCTTGGGATGGTCGAAGGCAACATCTTACATCTTGCATTCTTATCACAAGATTTTCTATGATTCATGTTAGCACAACCGAGGAGTGATCAAAACCTAGATGTACCCCCATAGGCTATGCTAGTGGATAATTGAACACAACAGAAAGGAATTACACGACAACAAAATGTGAAGGACTAGGCATAATAATTTACAGAGTGAATAACGTTTGAGACTACATTTTGGCCAACAAGTTTAAGTTATTTGTTGACCATCAAGCCTTGTTGTAATGGATCAACAAACCTTGTGGTACATGATGATTAGTGAGGTGGTTCCTCTTACTAATAGAATATGATTTGTAGTGGTGAGGAAAGGAAAAACCTACCTTTAAGCTAACCGGCTTTCATGACCCACTTCAAGAGAATCCCCATAAGGATTCTTGGATGAGCTTCCTGATGCATATCTATTCAATTTAGAAGTGATTCCTAGGTGGGCAAGAAATCTAATACCCAACTTGACTTTTGGAGCCCCTACACAAGGGAGTAAAGACTAACGAGAGAGAATTCATAAGATCACAAAAGTATCAAATACTAATGAGTAGTATTTATATTAAAGGAAACCAAGGATTATTATCTTGCTATGTGGATGAGGAAGAGTACCAGAAGTGGTTGTAGCACACGCATGTAGGTACACTTGGACATTGCTACTCTAAGCATAGAACACTATAAACTTGAAATGCTTAGGAGTATATTGGCCCACATGGAGTCAAATGTCCATAGTTTGATAAAGCATTGCCCCAATTATGTCAGTAGGCCTCCATTTAAGTACACAACCCTTTATCACATTTCTTTAGTACCTGCCTGGAGCACTTCATTGGTTAGTTCATTGAATAAGGAAAATTTCCCCAAGAATATGACTTTAACGAAGAAATGAGTTCTAGATCAAGAAGGCCATGACTATTCATTGATTAGAGACAATATTCAAAAGTGTAGTAGAGACGACCCCTACAACTATGTGTACATAAGAGTTACTATTTGAAAATATTAGAAACTACTCACAACAATGTTGCAAGTGGACATTGTGGACATGATCATGCTAATAAGACCATTCTATTCTCAAGTCTTTGGTGGCCTACCCTTCACATACATTCTCATACCTCTGTGAAATGTTGTGGCACTTGTTAGAGGGCTCAATACCCTACTTGAAAGGAGGAAATATCGTTAAGAACCATGATGAAAGGACATGCATTTTTTAAGTGGGGAATAGATTTTGTAGGACCCATCAAATCCCCTACAAGAATCTCTCATGTGGAATATATCATCGTTTATATAGATTATTTAACCAGTGGTAGAATTCAGATCCATGTGGAAGAAGGATGCACAGATCACTAGGAAGTTCTTATTTGAAAAAATATTCACTAGATATGTACTCCCATTGAGATAGTCAGCGATAGAGGCACACATTTCTTGAACAATGTGATTGACTATCTCTTCAATAGTTCATGGTGATTCCCAAAAATTCAGCGCCCTCTCATGCACAAAAATTTGGATATGCTCAAAGCACAAACAAGAACCTACACAATATATTGACAAAATTAGTCGATAATAGAAATTTTGATTGGTACAAAAACCTACATCATGTTCTTTGCGCATATTAAGTGGCCTATAAAATGGTACTCAATGCCACCCCCTTTTAGATGGTGTTTATAAAAAATGCAATGCTACCATTAGATTTCTTGATACAAATCTTGAAAGTAGGACAAGCTTACCAATGGGAGGTTCATGAGTTTTCATGAACGATACTGGATCTAGAACACTTATGAGAGACGATGTTACAAGCAGTAGCACGCATATATATGTAGCGAAAAAGAAACAAAAGGCTTACTTTGATGTGCATATAAAGGACAAAGACTTGAAAATTGGTGAATTGATATTGGTTTACATGTTAACACAAAATCTCCTTGCTTTTCACACTTGGACCCCTTGTGAGAATCATGAACACACTCATTGTACTTGATATTTCCTGAAAAATCACCAAAAGACCATAAACTTTGACTAAATTTTTACCAGAAATTAACCCTATTTTTTTGTCAAAGAGGTGGTCCATCACGAAAGAGGGGGTCTATTGCGATAAATCACTCTATCACGAAAAATGGGGTCTATCATGGTAGGGTGCTCTATCATGATAAGCAGATTCTATTATGATAAAGGGGGTCTATTGTGTTTTGGCCTCTCGTGACAAAGGGGTGGTGTGGCATGATAGATGGGGTTTCTATTGTGGGGGTGGTCTATCACGATAGAGGAGGCTCAATCATGATAGAGGTCACTCTATTGCGACAAACACATGTTTAACACAATAGGCAGATGTCTATCATAAAATTGGTCTATCACATTTCAGTTTGTTGCGATAGAGGGGTGCTTATCATGATAGATGGTGCCTTGTCACAGTAGAGTGGTTGATCACTACAGAAGCTGGTCTATCGGGTCTTTGGTCTATCGCATTTTGGTGTGTTGCAATAGGGGGATTTCTATCATGAGCCTTTGTTGCCATAGAGTAGTCTATAGCAATAGAAAGTAGTCTGTCACGTTTTTGGTTTGTTGTGACAAACGAGGGTTTCGTGTGATAGAAGGTGGTATGTTCCAATAGAAGGTGTCCATTGGTATTCAGCCTATCCTGATAGACGAGGTCTGTCGTGGTAGGCTAGTCTATTCTGACAAAGAGTGGTTTGTTGTGATAGACAAGGCTCTATCGAGTTTTTGGTATGTTGCTACATAACAAAAAACTTGCAAGTTTTTTGATGCATCTATGCATCTAGAATGGCGTTGGCATGGATGCGCACAAGAAAAGGTGACTTTCTTGGTCTATCATGACAGATCAAGGCGATTGATGTGATTTTTGAAAATGCTTGTGTCATACCTGTCTACAAGTCTGGGGATGAAGATGATGTTGTACTTGCATTAAATCACAAAGAAGAAGAAAAAATCTAGCACATGCACTCTCTCTCTCTCTCTTTCTCTCTTGCAAATGCAAAGGAGGGGGAATGGGTAGATATGCTCAAGGTAATTTTTTTTTGTTGAGATGAAGGTGAGGGCCTATGGTGGAAGGAGGTGGTGGAGATGAAGATGGATATGCAAATGATGAAAATATTAACAAAAGCAAAAAAACTTTACCTTCCAACCTTGATACTCTACACTCTTACCATCACATGCTTGTCCTTGAGCTACGTTCCCCAACAATGGGACCAAATTTGCTATCACTCTAGACAATGGTGAGTACCAACATCAAGGAGATTAACCTCATTTAAATTGGAAATTCATGGAGATGTGAGGATGATATGACCAATCATGAGCAAGTGAAGTGAGTGAAGATGAAGGTGAGAAGCACATGAGATGCACACACACATACACACACACACTCACACAAGGGAGAAGAATCAAAGAGTATAAGCAATGGAAGTATATTGATCTCAACATAGAATTACAAGCTTTCTCTTCTCAATGATCAACTAAAATCCAACAAAATTCTAACCTCTCAAATGAGTTCTCTAGCTCTGTTTATAGATCAATGGTTGACATAGTAAAAAATCAGGTTCTAGAGCTGGTTTGGGAGATCCAACATGCCCCAAAACCTATGAAAGTTTATATGTGGCATCTATCAAGGCTTCTCAAGTTTAAGGACTCCTTTTGCAGAAAATGGAGCATCCATTCACAAAGTTGGGTTTTTTTATGTACAATTATAGTGATGAAAATCACTCTTTGAAGTTTTGAATTGTACAAATTATGAATATATCTTCACATCCATGTGCATACTCTCTTTACATGCTTCCTCATCATTTTTTCCTCCTCCCTCTAGCTTGGCCTTGGCCTTGTATGCTAACAATGGTGAATGAGTTTATATTCCAATTACTATAGAAGTAACACCCATCTAGCCAAATGAACCACCACATTTTGTTCTCTAAGTAAACATAAAAATGCCAAACGATCTACATTAGAAACCAAATTCCAAACCAATAGATAGTGTCGAAAATTTCTATATAGGTAGATGAGACCTAGAAATTTCTTTGTTTATATCGAGTAGTTATTTTCTACATTGGACGAATCGTAGTTCCCACAATATACTAGAAAAAACACTTTCAACTCACTCTTATGTACAAGCATGTTCTCAATTCCAAGTTTAAAACATCCATAAATACATGGAATTGATTTGGGACTTCTAGGATTTGAGCATGGATTAATGTTATCTTGAGGCCTTCCAATGTCGTATGATAATTTGCTTCCCATTTAAAATTGATAGAGGAATGCAATCTAATTTGTTCAAGGGTTGATTATGTGTGTAGACACCTAGATGTTGGTCATGCAATCATACTTGACCTAAAAACTATAAGGGCTCTTTAAGAGATTATAGGATACGAAAATTTGAAACTACATGAATCCTATTAGGGTTTATGGAAATTCCATTCTTTGTCATTATATACCCTAGTAAATGTTGGAGTTAGATGTCTACGAAAGCACATGAACAACACAAGGAAGAAGAAGAACCTTGGAGCACAACACAAAATACTAAATGTATTACCACTAGAATGTACAAAGATAAGTAACTTGTTAAAGCAATAGGTGTATATACAGGCCGAGGGAAAAAACCTCCTAAAGAGGACAAAAACGCCCTGATGGTCCTAGTGTTTTCACACACATCACTATCAAAATATATCAACAAATCCCCCCTAAGAGTGATGCAGTGAACAAGGAGGTGGCACTCATGTATAAGGAAGTGCCAAGCTATGTGGAATCAATCCACAAAAGGAAGTAAGCCCAAAGCTTTGCAAAAATCTTCAAACTTCTCACATATAGCTAGAATATGTTCGAACTCCACTCCATAGGTGGTTTGCTTAATTTTTTCCAATATTCCTAATGGTCTTTCCACGTGACTGTCTGCTAGTTGAATTTTCATGCATGTTGGTTGTAGGGCTCGTTTTCCCCATTTTTCCCAAATCTCTTTGGTGTCTATGCCTACACTAGCTTCGATGTCTAAGATGGCTTTAGTCATATATCCATTAAAGGTGATGGGTAGACATGTATTTCCTTCATCTCCCTCACTAAATTCTACAACTTTATCGATCAAAATTTGAATGGTTGATGGAGCTCTAGCTTCTTTCTTCTCCTTTGTATTTCCTTCATCTCCCTCACTAAATTCTCCAACTTTATCGATCAGAATTTGAATGGTTGATGGAGCTCTAGCTTCTTTCTTCTCCTTTGTAGGCTCTCCAGTTTCTAATCTCAAGTGTCCGGCTAATTGCTTCCACAATTGTGGCTTGGCTCGTAGCAATTCTTCTATTGTATTGCATTATACTTTTCTAATGTTCCATTTGCTTTATACTTAGCTTTCTAAATCCATTTAGTACCTATTACCTTCTTCTTTGGCGGCAAGTCGACTAGATCCCATGTATCATTTTTAAGTATACTATCATACTCAGACTGCATTGCCGCTCTCCAACCTGGATCATCAAGGGCTTCTTCAATGGTGGTAGGATCCTTTATTGAGCCCATGATATCTGCCATTAGAGTCATGTTAACAATGTGTTCTGAGGCTCTTCTTTGCTCCTCTATTCTCTTTGATCTTCGTAATCCATCCGAGGATGATTCAGGTACATCTACATGTGAATTGTGATCATCAAAGGGCTGTTGTGCCCACTTCGGTAGTGGCTTATGTTGTGCAGCTACAATTGGTTGGCTTTTTATTAAGGAAATTTCTCCATTAGATGTTTCCTCCTCCTCAACTTTAACTTGTCTTTTGATAGGCACAAGGTGAGATATTTCTTCGTTTGATGAGATTGTAGATTTACCTTTATCTTCTACTAAGTGTGGTCATTCATCAAACACCACATCTCGGCTGACAAAAATCTTCCTTGCCTCAGATCCCACAACCTGTATGCTTTAGACTCTTCACTATATCCTAGGAAGACACACTTTTTGCTTTTTGAATCCAACTTTGATCTTGTTGAATCAGGAATATGTGCATAACAGAAACAACCAAAAATTCTGAAATTCAAAACTGAAGGCTTTTTACCAGAATATGCTTCTTGAGGAGTCATCTCCTTCAATGCTTTTGTGTAGCTTCAATTGAGGATGTACACTACTGTACTGACTGCTTCTGCCCAGAATGAATCAGGCATGTCTTGAGCCTTTAACATACAACGAGTCATTTCAACTACTGTCCTATTCCTGCGCTCAACAATGCCATTTCGTTGAGGTGTATGAGCTATGGTAAGTTGCCTTTTCACACCATGCTCCTTACAGTAAGTATTGAATTTTGTTGACAAGAATTCACCTCCTCTATCTATTCTGAATTTCTTCAGTTTCCTTCCTGATTCATTTTCCACATACTTATGCCATGTTTTAAATTTTTCAAAAGCATCAGCCTTCTCTCGAATGAAATAAACCCACATCTTTCTACTATAATCGTCGACTAACAGCAAAAAGTAGAAAGATCCTCCTAAAGCAGGTGTAGACATTTTACCACAGAGATCAGCATGTACCAACTCTAGAGGAGCTTGAGATCGATTGCTGGTCTCTCTTGGAAATGCCTTTCATTGTTGCTTGCCCATCATACAAGCTTCACAAGGTTCCTGCAACTCTGAAAATGCAGGCAAATGAGCAACCATCCCTGTTCTTTGCATCTCCTTCAAAACTGCAAATCTGAGATGCCCAAATCGTTGGTGCCATAACCTGCTTACATCTTTATCTTCTGTAGCAGTTAAAGCACTTAACTCATACAAGTTATCCCATTGTATGCCTTTACCTACAACATTACCTCATGAATCCATGATTTCTGCACCACTCTTATTGAAGTGAACTTCGAGTCCACCATCTCTTATTGCAGAAACTGACAACAAATTTCTTTTAAGTGTAGGTACATAGAGAACATCGGATAACTTTTTCTCAACACCTGGAGAAGTGATAAAAGAGATGGTTCCAATTCCTTCGGCTGGACACTTGGAGTCATTTCCCACCATGACATTGATGGATTCCCGCAGAGGCACTAGGGAACTATACCAATCCTTTTTACTGGTCATATGGCGAGAAGCTCCACTATCTAAAATCCATGGTTCATCAACACAAGCTTGAGAAGATGAGCATACCTCTTCAATAGCTACCCAAAGTTCTAGCTCTGTGTTGTTTGTAGACTCTTTGTTCTTCCACGATGATTTTACAGTCCCATTCCGTTCATCAGCTTGCTTCTTTCTGCAATCCTTGATGGCATGGCCTTTCTTTTCACAATAGAAGCAACTTCCTGTGAACTTTTTCTTCTTTGGTTTCTTCTTTGATCCATCAGAAGAGCCTTTACCTTTTGCATTTGCCGAGAATGCAGCATCACTTGTACTTTGCCGATTCTTCAGCCACATCTCTTCTTCTAAAAGCATCGCACAAAACTCTTCAAATGTAAGAGGAGTTGGTCTTACCTGAGTGTTAAGCGTTGTTACTAATCCATCATACTTTGCTGGAAGAACACGTACACATCTTCGAGCCAGCTCTTCTGGTGTTATAACAACACCAATTGCAGCCAATTGTTCTTGAAGATGTTTTATCCGTTTGATAAAATATTCAGCCTTTTCAGAATCGGAATGTTTTTTATTTGCCAACTGATTTTCTAAATTTTGTATCCTAGTGTGGTTCTTGGTCTCATATTGTCGAGCCAATATGCCCCAAGCCTCATGTGCTTTAGTAGTATGTTGAACTAAAGTAAGCACAGAATCACTTACACTAGTGACAATTGCACATAATGCATCAACATTCCGCCTCTTCCAAGCTCGTAGAAGATCTGGATCTGGCTGAATCATCAATCTTGAATTTGCTAGATCTTCAACTGGTATAGGCTCTGGATCCAATCCCATCGGTCCCATGACAATGTCAAGTAATTCATAGGAGTCCAAAATTGCAGAAATTTTGAACTTCTAAAGTGTATACTTGGTTCCATCCAGCTTCCCTTCAGTGAATGCAGGTGGGCGAATTCGAATTGGTGCAGCATTAACATTAGCTAAAGCACCAAGACCAGTGTTCGATGATGAAGCCATCATGTAATCACTCGAATAATCTACTGATATTCTAGTCTCCTAGTAGGCTAAAGTAGTGATACTTCTCAAGCTATTGGAACCTTACAGCTCTGATACCATGTAAGACAATAGTTACGCAATATCAAAGTCATACCTTGTACTTTGATGGTCTGTTACTTGATGCACCTCCAATATCTCTATGGACCTAAACATGATAATCATAATCCTATCCATAAACCTATACATAGTGATCAATATACATAAACGAGTAAGTGGTACAAATCAAAGAGAATGATGTAAATGAGACAGAATATGGTATATTCATCTCAAGTTGGTTGAAAATGATACAAATGAGACATAGTATGATATGTCTTTCGCAAGGTTAAGAATGATGCGAATGTGAGAGAGTATTTTTCAATAGAAAATAAAATTATACGAGTGGAATTCATATATATGTCTCCTCCTATAGCATCCTCCACTTCGTTAGTGATAAGAGATGGCTTTCGAAGGCCGTAATAAGTAGTTTTCCTCCTTAAATCACGTATATGCTTTACAATAATAAGTGACCATATTTTTTAATCCATTTATGAGAAACTAGCATGCATCCACATTTTGGTTGATACTCTCTATAAATATAATCAATTATGTAGCTCAATTTTTCTTTATCATGATCCTTCTAATGAAGGAGTGTGAAATTGTTATTTTGCACCTCTGTGAGTGATTGGACATATCGGTGCATAGCAACACTAACCCTATCCATATGATCAATTCATTGTGATCATATATATATATATATATATATATATATATATATATATATATATATATATATATATATATATATATATATATATATATATATATATATATATATGATGCATCATGGTCATGTGCATCTCTAGGTGTGCTTGGTGTGCTCAGAGTAGGTGGTTGTGACCCATGGCATGATCATGGTGGTGTCAATGCATCATCCCCACCACAACATACATCACCACCTGAATGTCAACCTCGTGAATGATGTAATGCGCTAGCTACTATTGGTGAAGCCCTAGATTATCCACCAGATCTTTGCTCATGTTGTATAGTAGGCACTCAATAAGTAGATTCCTTGTTATACTCTAGAGATCCTATGTCCACATATGTGGTATGCCATGTAGAAGGTCAAGTAGGAGCTAATGATGAAGGAGAAGCATGAGAAGCAGTCGAAAGGAACATCAAAAATGCCAACTACATCCATGCAGGAGTCATACAAGATAAAATCTCATGTAACTTTGTATCATTTTAGTAACATGCTGTACTATCGTTGCACATGCGACAAAAAGAAAAAAACAAAATACATCATGTTTCATAAACAGTAAACAAACTTTCATAAATATATATATAGATTTCAATAACCCTCTAGGTAATTCAATGCAAGCTATCATCTTCGGCTTCAAATTTGTTTCGTAGTCCTCAAAAAATCAGATCTTTGCTCCACTCTTCTTTTTTCAATACTTTTCATTCCTACATTATTTTGCTGTCTCAACTAGCTTGCTACTCACATTGTCCGCTCCCATCAACTGTTGGAACGAGATATATAGGATGAGAACTAATGTATGAGGACTACAAACTAATGTTGAACCCCAAGTTGATAGCTTTCTTGCTCTAAAGAATGTATGTATCTATGTATCTATGCATGCATGTATGTATGTATGTATGTATGTACATATGCATGCATGCATGTATGTATGTATACTTACCTACTTACGAACTTACTTACTTACTTACTTATTGACTTACTTTGTTACTTACACACACACACATCATACATACATACACACATACATACATAAATACATACATACATGCATGCACATATACTTACTTGCACACAAAAACACATACATATACACATACATATGCACACATATACACACATACACACATACATATACACATACATATGCACACATATACACACATACACACATACAAACATACAGATACATACACACATGCGTACATACATACATATATAAATGCATACATACATACATGCATACATACATACATACATACAAAGATACTTATTTACTTACTTACTTACACACACCCATACATACATACATATGTACATACATACATACACACATACATACATACATACACATACACACACATACGTACACACACACACACATACATACATACATACATACATACATACATACATACATACATGCATGCATGCATGCATGCATGCATGCATACATACATACATACATACATACAAACATTCGTACATGCATACATACATACATACATACATACATATGTACATACTTATTTATCTACTTAGTTACATACTTACATACATACCCACATATGCACATAAACACACACACTCATACACCTACATTTGCACACTCATACACGTGCATACACATGTACATATACATACACACATACGTATACACACCTACACATGCATACATGCACATATGCAAGTAGAATGCTTTTTTGCATGTGAATTTTTATTTTCAAGTGAAAAAATGGAAGTGGTTTTTGTTTAGCCTGCATGGCTTTCGTTATGGTCAGCATGCCTTTTTTTCATGGGAATGTGTGACTTATGATAATTTTGTTTTAATTGGTATATTTATGGAAAATGCTATCAAAATATTTTTTGTCATATGATGGTATATAAGTCAAAATAAAATTTCACCATACATACATACTTACATAACATACTACATACATACATACATACATACATACAAACGTACATACTTACTTACTTACTTACTTATTTACTTACTTACTTAGTTATTTACTTTCTTACTTACCTACTTATTTACTTACTTGCTTGCTTACATGCATGCATACATACATATCTACATACATACATATGTACATACATACATACATACATACATACATAAATACAAACAAACAAACATACATACATATGTACATATGTACATACATACAGACATACACACATACATACATACATACATACATACATACATACATACAGACATAGATACATACTTTCATACATACATACTTACTTACTTACATATTACATACTTGCTTATTTACTTACACACACACATCCATAGATACATAAGATACATACATACATACATACATACATACATACATGCATACATACATATGTACACACATATATACATACATACATACACACATACATATGTACATGCATACATACATACACACATACTTTCTTACTTGCTTAGGGAAACACACACACACAGACATACATACATACATACATACATACATACATATGCTCGTACATACATACATACATATACATATCTGGTTCTAATAGAATAAATATATCATCATGTTTTTCCCTTTTTTGCTTCTATGGTTGAGGGAAAAAAATGATTTTTGAATGGCAATAACATGATCACATACCAATTATTAAAGAAACTATTGAAATGATTAAATGAAGATTTGTTAAATTTAATAGCTTAGACATTATAAAATTGTATGATACATACCTACACATACATACATACTTACATACTGACCATTTGGTTTATATGTTCTTCGTGAATGCATGTCAATGCATACATGTTTCTAGTACAAAAGATATTTCATCGTCTTTTTCCCCTTTTGCTTCTTCGGGTGAGAAGAAAAAATATATATATACCTACATGTATACATAAATGCCTATAAGAAAATAAGGCACAATGTCCATAACAAAGGCCATGCAAGCTAAATAATAAACCGCTTTCAATACTTTTTCTTTTCACTTGTGAAATAATAATCACCTACAAAAGGACATTCTATTTGCATGTGCATATGTATGTATGTGTATGTGTATGTGTATGTGTATGTGTATGTGTATGTGCATGTATACATGTGTATGTCTATATGTGTATGTATGTGTGTGTATGTGTTTATGTATGTGTGTGTTTATGTGTATGTGTCTGTTTATGTGTATGTAGATGCATGTGTGTATGTATGTGTATGAATTTGTATGTGTGTGTGTATGTATGTATGTATATGTATGTGTGTATGTGTGTGTATGCGTGTGTATGCGTGTGTATGTGTGTATGTGTGTGTGTTTATGTGCATATGTGTGAGTGTATGTGTATGTTTGTATGTTCGTGTCTATCTATGTGTATGTAACTGTGTTTGTGTGTGTATGTGTCTATGTGTGTATGTGTGTGTTTACGTATTTGTGAGTGTGTATGTGCATGTGTGTATTTCTGTATGTATACGTATGAGTGTACACATGTATTGTTTGTTGTAATTATGTCCTTATAAAACTGGATTTCGGGGAATGGGGGGTTTTGATAAAATAGTATGAGATATTTCTGTTCCCACATCACAAAGCTTAGACTTCTAAATACACACTTTTGTGCACCTCCATCATCCTTCCCTTATAGTATACTGATAACCTCAGAAAGAGATGCACGATAAGATTGAACAAAATGGAATGGGCACTAGAAAAAACATGGATTGTATTACTAAAGTTGGCTTATAAGAATCATCATAATCTTACAAAATTATAATATATAATGTTGTGTTCACTCTAGAATTTGGAGAATTATTTATATGTCCTCTTAGAATAACAATGGGAAATAGTTATACAAGACAAAAGGCAAAGCGATTTCTCTTATGATTCATATTTTGCTATTTTATAATGAACAAATAACTACATAAATTTAAGTACGAGGGTCTACATCAACAGCATGCTAACACTAGCATGCATGGCAGACAAAACCCACTAACCACGGAATTTGTTTGCATTTCATCATCCCCTTTCAAAGGCGGATCAATGATCCTATCCCAATCATAAAGAATTTCACCACAGATAGATTTGAGATGAAGGGGAACTTCCTTGATTGGAGGTAGGAACTCTTATTTGGAACAGTTAGTAGTTCCCCATTGTGTTTTCCAAGCTACTTCTATCACCTTTGCCTCTGCATAATCCGAGGATTAAACTTCAAGAAAGTTTTGACTAGGCTTGGCAGCTTCTGGTAGCTGCATCCTCAATGGTTGGTAATGATCCTCTTTGTGTACTAAGTCCATGTCTTTTGCTTCAATCAGCTGTCCAGTAGTGAACATATCTTCAAACGTCTGCTTGTAGCAGGTAGGCATATATTTCAATCCGTAGTGCCACACATATCATACCTCGATAGATGGTGTCGTGCTCATATCCTACACTAAATCCAAGTTTCCATGTTCGAATCTGAAGGTGTTTGTGACTATTGGAGACTTGACATGCTGGAATGTCTTGAAGACCATTTGCATCATATCAAAAATTTTCTCTGTCATTTGCGCTGCAACGTCGGGCATACAATGCAAGCGGGGTAACCAATGGTGAATAGTAGCCATCATGTATCCCACTATAGGTTTGTTATTTCAGGGACGTGCTAAGTACGGGTAGGTGAGCCAATCTTGACATTGTGGGTTGTTCTGAACTTTAATTGCAAAGGCCTTCCAGGAACGTCTTCGAGGGACTAGTATGCATCATCTTTGGATATTTTTGTAGTAATTTCGTCCTCCATGTAGGTTGATAGATATGACCCTTTTCAGCTTCCAAAGGGACATCTGCTATCTCGAACTAGGTGGTATGCATTGGGTGCTTCATAGTGATGCTCTCAATCTATGAATTATATTCGACGAGCAATAGGAATTAAGGTTTATACTGTAGATCACTAGTAGTAATGTGTCGACGTGGTGCTATAGCGGCAAAATATGGAGACTTTAAAATAACTTCTTCAATATTTGCCATCGCATGTAACTATTAACTCTCGCGGAATGTGTTTTGCCGAGTTCTTCAACCATCTTGAACCATGCTGGAGGAGGTAACTCATACGTATCTTGACCTGGTTATGAGGATCTACCTCCAACCACAGGCAATGGTACGTACTCTTCTTCAAACATGTCATCCATTGGGATCTGTATGGTCTCATCTAGTTTCGGCAAGTCAGGTGGGGTTTCTGATCTAGGAGACTCCGTCATGCTCAATACTTGGGCATACAACTCCTCGACTTTCATTCGTAGCTTGTTCAATTCTTAAAGGAAGGTCGATGAGGTGAGCTCCTGCACAATCATAGGTCCTAACAAATCCTTTAACGTCAATTGCTTGTTTGCTTCCTTGAGCCTCTCGCACTCTACTTGTAGTCGGGTGTAGTCTTCTAGCACATGTGCATGGCCGACCAATAGAATTTGCATGGACTTAGGAGGAATTGCTCTAAAGCGTGAGGGGCTTATAGGTGTCTCGGGATGATCCAGTGTAGCCTCAAAGTTTTCACGGTTTTGCTGTTGGAGTCATTGATTTTCTTCTTTTGATGCATTGAGGTCCTCCAAAGGAGTGCCATGTTGCACGATAATTGAGCATTGCGCATTAAATGTACGTCTAACTGAGACTCGATATCTTTCATATGCTCCTGTAATTGTGCCTCAAGGATTTGTTGTTGCTTTTGGTGCTCTGCTTCCAAGGCTTGATATTTCATGTTGAGTTCTTGATTTTGTAATGTCTGCGCATCTAGCTGTTTTTGCAATTTGTGGGTTGTCTGTTGGAGGGTCGAATGTTGTCACCCTAATGAAGAATACTCAATGTTAATTTGTTGAAGTCACTATATCATCTGCTAAATGGTAGCATCAATAGTGGAAGATGATGACGATGCAAATGTTGGAAAACGATACATGCGTGGTGGTTTGTGATGCAGTGGGTATGGGAGTTGGGGTGGTTGGGATGTTGGATGTTGTGGCAAGTGTGGCGAGGTGCACGGTGATGGGTTGTCATGTGGAGTGTGCACCTCCTCATTTGTTAATACTTTACACATCCATAGGTGTGTATCCTCATTCAGCCATGATAGATCTGATGCTAAGGAATGTACCAATTCCTCCTCATCTTTGTTCTTATGTACAATATTCCATTGCAAGGGTGGTACATCCCTGTGTGAGTAGTCTGTGAGGTTCACTTTTGTGGTCACTTCTAGGTGTTGCAAGTACAAAGAGTGGGTGCCCCAATCTTGTACCACTTGCCATTGTCACATGAAAGGTCTACCTAGAAGCATTTCATATGCTTGATTCTTCCCAAAGTCACATATAGCAAAAGTATGGTCAATATCTACCCCGCAAGTGGACAGGGTAATTCCTTTCAGTAGTCCTAAGGGTCTTTCTATGTGACCATTAACCATCTGCAACTTTATCCTAGTAGGTTTAAAGGTTGGTTTACCCCAACGCTTCAACAAAGAAGTGGTAGCAATATCTACTCTTGCACCTGTGTCTAAGATGGCTTTGGTAGTGTAACCTTTGTAAGTGATAGGCAAATAAGCATTATCTTCCTCTCCTGCACTCACATCTCCCACTTTGTCTATGGGTATTTCAAGTACCTTTCCTCGTGCTCCTAGTTTAGAGGAAGTTGTAGCTATCACTAGAGACTGGTTTGCTACTGTTTCCATAGTTCTGGTTTGATTTTCAATAGCTCCTCCAAATTCAAATGGCATCGAACTCTAATGTTCTTAATGGCTTCTGTGTTTCTAGGAAGAACTGAGTCTTCCCCCCTGGGAGCTCTCACTTGGATTGATTTATCTTCCCAAGGTCCCGTGAAGTGAGGTAACTCTTGCAAGGAGTTAGATTCAAAACTCGTGCGCTCACTGGACCTATTCTCTGCTTGATCTTCATAGATAGACGGGATGTTGACAGGGAACTGTTCTCCTGAGTCATCAATCTCTAGTATAGGTGGCCATATTTCCTATTCTTGCCTCCATCTTTCCTCTTGAATCTCTCTTAAGATGACATGTGAATCCATGTAGCCCATTTGATGATTTTCTAAGTGCAACCTAGCCCTTTCAGATAGAGTTGTCACTAAGGGGTCCTCTAGCCTATTTTGGGTGCTAGAGCTAACTTTTGTTGTGTTTGATACTAGTGCTCTAACCTTTCCAATAATCCTTGGAAATGTAGCTCAGGTTTAGCCATAACTCCCCAATTGAGGTATTGGGATGCCTCAAACATTGTCAGGGCTAATTCTACCATTTTCATGCATAGTTTGGTTCTCTCTATTTCCAAGTCGGCTCTAGGGTAGTTCTTGTTGGATTCTCCTACTTGTGGTCCTTCTTCTATCCTAGCCTGATAAGTTGTGAGCATCATGTCGAGGTTTTCTAGGGTGGGATCTGCTAGTACTGATCCTGGCTTTGGGGTTACCACATTCGGTTCAGCCTCTTGTGATGCCATTTCTAAAATCTTGGCTCTGGTTTCCCTTCCTCTAGCTCATCAATCGTTTTTCTCCATTTTCTCTTATGTTGCTCTCTTGACTCTTTCTTGGGTCTCGTCTTCCTTACAATTGATTCTCCTACATCATTGGCTTCAGCTATTCTTTCGAGGGTCTCCAGTTGCATCTGCCTTTGTGCTTAAGCTCTAGTTACCACCTGGGTGGGTATGTACTGGGGTATGGAGCCTTTAGTGTGTTGCACTATTCCTATCACATTGATGGGGGTCACTTTTGTGGGTGTATTAGTGGGGTTCTTAGGGCAATCTCTTATAAAGTGATCCTTCCCACATTTAAAACAAAATCCTTGAATTTTGAAATATTGTGACTACAGGGGGGGAGGGGCTGTGGGTAGTCACGTATGAAATGGTCTCCTTGACACTTGAAACATGGTCCTTTAGGTCCTTTGGGTCTTGGTTATCTAACCTATAGTTGCGGGTTGGGGTTGGTGTACATGACCTGAGCGTAATCCTTGAATTTTGAAATATTGTGACTACACAACGGGGGGGGGGGGGTTGTGGGTACTCACGTATGAAATGGTCTCCGTGACACTTGAAACATGGTCCTTTAGGTCCTTGGGGTCTTGGTTATCTAACTTATAGTCGCGGGTTCAGGTTGGTGTACATGACCTAAGCGTAATCAGGTTCCCAATTTAGCTCGTACATAGGACTCTCATAATATGGATCTAAGTTTTTTAGTGACTCTGTATAGTATGCGGCCGGGATATCTACATGGATGGAGTCAAATTTTTTTGCATTAGGGTCATTTTATGTGAGCAAAGGAGTTGTAGGTACTAATTCCCTATTTGAGTTCTCTTTGAGAGTGGCGTAATTCATAGAAACTATGTTGGCAGGGGGTGGAGGTTGTCGTCCTAGGACAGGTTGGGGTCTAGGTTGTGCTTGATATGGAACTTGATAATGAGGGGGGACACGATAGTATTGTTGTGGCAGGTATTGCCCTTGGTATCTACCTAGATGATATGGTTGAGGATAACTCTATCTAACCACCCGTTTATTATATGGGCAATCTTGAGCCGTGTGGTTAGTGTATCTGCGCTCTATGGTACAGTGTAGGCCATTGGAGTTTCCTATGGGATTCATTGCATTTGGACACATATTTTCCATATGATCACCTCCACAAGTTTAACACCTTCAAGGGGGGCTAATTTGATGCCAGGCTTACTATAGACTCCCAATCATTTGGCCACTTGTTCCGCAAGTCCTCTATAGAATTGGAACATCTAAATGAGGCCTCTATTGTGCTATCCGAATCTTTATGTGCCTTAGAGAGTTCTAGCTCTTCCCCTAGGTTATCCTCTATATTTACACAGATGCGCAAGCATTGATCCAAGATCCTTGGTTCCTTTAGGAATACATATGACCTAAGCTTAGCACTCAATAGGTCATCGATGAACAAAGCTATCAGCTTAGCTTGATTGGGTAGTTCCAATGGGGGGCATCACCCTATGTAGCGTCTGAATCTATGTCCAGCCATCCTTTCTGTCTCTTGAGGTGTTTGTTTGAACATGTGTATCAATGATGATGTGTTGTGCCTGATTCAAGTCTTGGAAAAATTCGTAATGAAGGCCTCCATCATATGGTGGATGTCTCTAAATTGGTGTTGGTGCAATGGTCGAAACCAATCCAACACATCACCCTTTAGAGTGAGTCCAAAGGCATTAAATTATGTGAATATGTCTTTGACTTGTTCAACCTATAACACATGTTTGAATTCAGCTACATGTTCATAGGGATCTCTAGATCTGTCAAAGTAATCCTTCATAGCCTTCACTAGTTGAGTGGGCCTCAAAGTCCTAGGGTGTCTCTAGGCCTTGGTAGGGGAAAGTCCTCCCTACCCCTTTGAGCTCTATGGTCCCTAGTTTGTTCTCTTTCTGCTCTCCCACCTTCTGTAGTGGTTCTTTCTCTCCCTGTGCGATTGATGAAACTATTCTCTGGTCCTTCCTTGTTCTTCTCTCTGTGTCCTTGAGATGTGTCGATACCCGAATTCTCCTTAGACACGTGTGATCTCATCAGTGGAAAAACTAGTTCTCCTCCCCACGTATATGCATGAAGACCATGTTCTGTGGCTTTATACACCCTTTCTAAAGTGTCATCTAAGTATAATGGTTTCCCTTTCAGCTCATAAATCATTATTGCTCCCACAGTTGTAGGGTGCTCTGGCTTATACCTCCAAAAGCTTCATCGGTTTCTTTATTCCAAAACAACTCTATGCTCCTATTGTCATGAGCATCCAATTAGGAGTCAACACTCTCATTAGCAAAAATTTGCCTCTAGGCATACTAGGTTCTTCGACCTATTTCCCTTGTCATTCCACTCCAAAGTCTACAGTTTCTACCACTTCACCAAATTCATTTGTTGGGTCATGCTTACTCGTGACCATGTACATGGTTCCTTCTTTGTCTATGTAAGCCTCGGTTTCAAACTTCACTGTTGGATGTTTCGATCCAAGGGGTTGGTCAGGGTTATGCAATTGGATCACTAACCTACCAAGGCCATCTTCATTTACTCGGGAACCCAATCTATTTGTGCAGATGTACTCCAACTGAGTCTTGTAGGGTCCCTTTGACTTCCCTAGGTGGGCTGCACCAAATGAAACCCCTGGTCTCCCTGTGTTGAAAGGCATATCTAAGTCGCTCGTGCCTGAACTAGCCTCGTATGGATAATTGCCTAACTGTTGAGCCCATGATTGTGCTGTAGTTCTTGCGC
This sequence comes from Ceratopteris richardii, assembly GCA_020310875.1. Classification (NCBI taxonomy): domain Eukaryota; kingdom Viridiplantae; phylum Streptophyta; class Polypodiopsida; order Polypodiales; family Pteridaceae; genus Ceratopteris; species Ceratopteris richardii. The sequence continues at coordinate 211,574,597 of CM035407.1, read as the reverse complement.
TAGCCTCAAAAGATTGAACACTCCACTTATCAGTTTTCCCTAAGTATTTCCCAGATCTAAGGTTCATTAATACTTATTTCACCTACTCACACTCACCCTTTTGATTAGGTCAATCACTTAGTTCTTTTGATTTTCCTATCTTTTCCAAATTTGTCGAGAGGAATCATTTTGGTATATGCAACTTTGATTTTTTTTAACAATGCGTAATCACATCACAAGGTTCTTTTGGGGCTAGATCCCTATACCCGCTTGCTCTCTCTCTCATCAACCACTTCTCACTTTTAATACTAGAGTGATCCTTACTCCTATAGGAGTCCTAAGACACTTCGTTTATCATAAATTTTATTCACCCAAAGAAGTCACCAATGCCACTTACAATGTTCTCTTGGACTCTTTAAGAGGTTGTTCTCATTTGCCCAAGAATCCCTGGTACAGGCCACTTCTCATCGTGCCCTATGCCAAGCAAACAAGAGTTGGCCAAAAATACCCCAAAAATTTTGAAAATTTTTGAAAAACCCTAATTTCAGTGTTCTACCTGACTCTCGCCTAATGGTCAAACACAATCGCGATGGTGTGTCACTGTCGTGATGGTGTGTCATTATCCTGATGGTGTGTCACCATCACGATGGTCTGAACACCCACGATGATCAGCGTACGATGGTGAGAGACCACACTGGCCAAGCCACAACAATCAATCAAAGTCGCAATGATCAAGGAAAATCGCAATGGTCAAGAAATCCACGATGGTCAAGCTACAATGATCAAGGCGTGATGGTGTGTCACCATCATGATGATCAATTCACAATGGTCAATTGGCAATGATCACAAGATGATGGTCAAGGTTCAATGTTCAGACTACGATGATGAGTCACAATCGCAATGGTCAGATTGCGATGATCAAGTTGCAATGGTCAGACTGTGATGATCAAGACCACGATGATCACAAGGATCGTGATTATCAGGCACTGTCATGATGGTGTGTCACTGTTGTGATGATGTGATGCAATCACAATGGCATGAGCCAATCGCCATGACGGTCAATAATCGTCGCGATGTTCAGACACAGTCACGATAATGAGTCACCATCACGTCACCCAAACTTGTAATTTCAAAAAACTAAGTTTAGATCTATGAGAGTGTTTACCTTAGCTCCTCTTTCATGCAGAAATTTCAACCAAATACCCACCTTGTCTGGTAGTCACGATGGTCAGCTTCTACGGTAATTTTTGACAAAAAATGAAGTTTTTACTTGTGTTGCTTGCAGATTCGTGATGTCCAAAGGCTTCCCTGCAATGTTAGTGCACCAGAAAACGTGAACAAGCACTTGTAAAATCTCTCTCTCACTCTCACACATGCAAATGAGGAAAAGTGAAGAGAAAGAGGGAACATGATCAATTTTTTGGTATTTTTTGGAGTTTGAGATGATGATGGGAAATGAAATTAGCGGGAAAATGGAGTAAAAGTGCACAAAAACTAACTACTAATAACAAAACAACAAGAGAATTTTACCTTCCAATGATTTTCTCCAACACACTTACCATCACACGCTCAACCTAGAGCTCGTCCCCAGCAATGGCGCCAAACTTGGTGTCACTCTAGTACAATGGTGAGTACTAACGTGATGAGTTTCACCTCGTAATTGTCAATCCATGGAGAGGGTAGGACGATATGAAGATCAAGAGCAAGTGAAGTGAGTGAAGGTGATGGCGAGAAATGCAAATGCATACACACACACACACACAAGGAAAGTGGCTATGGAGATCAATGGAAGGCAAGAAAGGAAATCATACTCATATTCATCACCAAGTAGTTACAATAGCTCTGCTAGCCTAAAAGTTACAAGTTTCAAAAAGACTTCAAAATGAGCTCTCTAGCTCTATTTATAGTTTTTGCCTAGTTTTGACCGGTTTCACATCTAGTGACTGGCAAAGTTAAAAAATAGGTTCTACATCTAATTTGAGGTACCTAACGGCTTCCCAAAATTATGAAAATTGGTATGAGCTACCTACTTAGACTCCTCAAGCTCAACGACTCCTCGGCTTGTTCGGTAATCGGATGTATGTACATATATTACATTGTTTTCGTGATAAAAATCACTTTTTGGGTTATGAAATGATTGTTTTTAATAAGAAGGTAGGCACCAATGCTTGAATACCATTTATTAGCTCCTGTTTGGCCCTATGTGCTTCCTCTACATTTGTGATGGGATCCTGTACTTGGTCCTGTGCCATGAACAAAGTGCCCAATTGCCAATTGGACATTTTGAATTCACTTTCAGCCCTCACGAGGACTACGACAAGCAACTAAAAGCTTTGAAGATCCATCCAAGTTTGCTTCCAAAGCATCAAAGACTTATAGGGGAGTGAACTTGAGTCTTTTCTTTCATTCTCTATACTTTATTTACTACTTGTAGTTTCAAAATTCTATTAGTTTTGTTCCAACCATGGAAAGCAAACCCAAATTTCATCTTTAGAAGTTCCTCAAGTTATGAAAAATCCAGAAAAAGTAGAAAATCAAGAAAAATCAAAAGGTAGATATGCAAGATGTTGAGGAGGAAGTGGATTTATATGACGAGTTTATTACTCATGCTCAGCATCGTGCCATACTTGATACAACCACTAAGTTAGAATCAATTTTAGAGAGCATGACTCAGTTTTCAAAGAGTTAAAAACCCAATTTGTCACTCTAGAAAATCATCTTGCTTCTTTTCTTTCCCAACAAGAGCTTCAACGTGAGGTATCTCATGATACTTCAGTCATGGTTCTAAAAGAAGAAGAGCTTGACCCTATGCCCACTATACCTCTTACCACTATTAAGGAATGGCATCTTAGGGATACACCTTTGCTCAAAGACCTCAAGCCACCCACCTTCATGGGGGATGATAGACACCAAAACAAGGATGGATTGTACACTTTTCTTCAAAAGTGGACCGATTTGCATCAGCTTAAAGGAACCCCACCTGAGTATCGCGTGCTCAAAGCGAGTTTATTGCTTGGACCACATGCATACAAGTGGTGGATGAGTCTAAAAGAGCCAAAAGCTATTCCTCTAGATTGTTCTCAGTTTGAAGCTCTTTTTCTAAAAGCGTTTTGGCTTGAGAATGAGGAAGAACATAGTTGGGATGAGTGGGATAGAGTAATGCAGAGAGGAAGACCATTAGTTGTTTACCTTTCACATTATTGTGAGATTGCACTTAAGCTAAAGGGTCTAGAAGATTTTCAAAAGGTACATGGATTTGTAAGAGGGCTTGATAAAGCCATAAAATGTGAAGTACATTGTAACACTCCTAAAAATTTGGCAGATGTTACTAAGTATGCCCGATTGTATGAGGATAATAGTCGTGTTGCTATGGACATAGACCAAACTTTCATACCTATGCAAATGACTAAGTTTAAGAAATGGGTAGTCCAAATACAGAACAAATTCATAGTTAAGAAATGAAGAGGGCCTAGACTTTTCACATATTATTTTGAAAAGGTCAAGCACGACAACTAATGCTTTAGGTATTTATCTCCTAGCCACTCTCATTGGAATTTCCCAATACAAAAGGGGGAAGAAAGGAAACAAGGAACAAGGACTAGTATGGCCTTAAAGAAAGGCAAAAAGGCAGTCCACCTAGTGCAGACACTTCCTATTTATGGCAGCTCTAGCTACAAAGAAGTGGAAGTCATGCATGAGGATGTCGAGCATACATGTTGTTTACTCAATCTATGTGGTCGCAACACTTTGGGACCCATGATTTGGTTGAACTCCATGATCATGTTAATGGGAGTATAGTGTGGATCATGATTGATGGTTCTACAATTCATAACTTCATCAATTATGCTTTGGTCAAAAAGCTCAAGCTTTCCCAACAGCCCATTGCATATAAATATGTTGTATCTTTGATGTAAGGGAACGATAAAAGAGTATGGGATACTATGGTATCCAATTTGGAAATCAAGATGCAAGGAGATGTTGATCACTTGGATTTCCAAATAACGAATATGGATAGAACATACCTAGTTTTGGGCAAAGAATGGTTATGGGGTTTAGGAGAAATGCTTAAACACAATTATGAATGAACAATACTATTGAATTTGTTAAAGCAAGAAGTAAATTTTGTATTCACGGTGAAAGAGATTTACCTAGTACACCTCTTATTTCATGCATGCAGTTAGACACTTTATTTGATTCACATGATGTCGAGGACATTTATGCTTTATTCGTATTAGATGAAGCAATATAAAGGATACAAAAGTGTAGAGAATGGATATAGCAACATGATGAAAGACCAGAGAAATATGAATACTCCATACACGTAGCAACCTATCAAACCAATATGGTAACAAAAAGGATTTTTGTGGACAGAAGGCTACACATTAAATTGGGAGTTGGTGAGAAACAATGCTTGATGATAGATTCTCTAGTAGATTTAGGTAGCCCTAAGTAGTATTAGAGGCTCCTTGGTGCATAAATTAAAGTTGGAGATCACACTCGTAGAGGCATATATGGAATGAATTGAATGCAACCACATCAAATGTAATGGGGAAGTGACTCTGTTGTTTCACCTATGTAATGTGTCCATGCAACACACCCTCTTAGCTTGTGGGGAATGAGAACCTTATGGATTCGTACAAGTTTCCCTCAATATTTCACAAGGATTTGTATCTTCTAGGATAGAGGGACACGAGGTACATAGTCTTCTAGAGGAAAGAAACTTGACTAGGTACAATGATAAAGCCTCAATATTCTCAATACATGACTATCTGATGGGATACCCTCAACAAGATGACTCTTACCTATTGTTGCATGTACTTGCCTACATGAACTTTCTTTGACTAAACGCTCTACTACTTGCAATCATTCTTATTTCATAGAGTGATCTCAAAACATCAAAAACCCTGTAGGAGAGAAAGAAGAGGTAGAGAATGTGAAAGAAGTGAGATATCCTAGAGGAAGCGGTGACAAAACTACAAGGGACTTTATCGCATGTCACACAACACCTCGAACAAAGCTAATATGGATTGCAAAAGTGGAGATTTTGGCTCTGTTCAAGTTCAATGCACTAGACCAACAAAGGAAGAAGGAAGGACATGGGACAACCAAAAGACTATTGTTTCAATGAGTCCTCGCAACAAAACAACAAGTATGGGTACCAAAAAAGCTAATGGAAGCTCAAAGGAAACTTATACAAGCATCGATCCCAAAGAGAAGTCTAAAAATATAGGGAAGAAAGTCATGGATTGAAGTATATCAACAAACACAAAGTAATGGATGGACTAAATGAAGCACGCAATGATTCAAAATCATGATAATAAAGAATTTTCCGAAAGAGGTATCAACAAGAAGTCAAAGCCAATATCAAAAGTGGGAATCCAAGCACATCAAGACCATCAAAAGCTCATCACTAAAGAAAAGTATTTTTAAATCACAAAAAATAGAAGCACGAGGTCAAAAACAATGGAAGCGAGACAAATCATCAAGATGTGCTCAAAGATCTGCAAAACAAATCAGAGTTCCTTATTGCACACATGGGAGCTGAATGCATTTAGAGTATGCATGTACTCAAGGCCTTGCATTCATAACCATGTTTACAATAGTTCTCTAGTGGTGCACATTCCCCTTAAGGGATAGGATTGTAAATTGTGCCTTTCGAATAACAATAGACTTCATTCCTTTATCAAGTAACTAACAATTACTTTTACAAACTAGTTTTAGTTGTAACAATTTTGAACAGTCAATATCAACACACACACACACCCCAAAAAACAAAAAGGAAAGGAAAAACATAGGTAAGCAGAGGCATTCAATTGAAGCAACCATCATCGATCACTTTTGAAAGATATCTTCATAAATTCCATGTCTACTTAAAGATGGAGGTGTAATACTTAAAGAAAGTATTTTACTATTGATCAAACTAAAAATCCTATGGTGTTCTACATCAACACATGGCTTTAGAAATAGCCCAAGCCAGCTCTTAAGTAGCAACCTTGTCCAAAGGATGTGCCATTAAATCAAGGGATCATTGGTTCAAAGAAGGACAAATCATGAAGGATGACATATTCCAAGTCCACATCAAGATCATGGATAGAGACCATGAGTTCATCGTATTAAGTCAAGACTTCCATATGATTCACAACATGCCATTCATCAAAGATGTATGAAGATGTACATGATTCGAGGCATATCTTTCATTACGTATTTATATGCTAGACTTTGAAAGGTGTGCTTAGGTGATGAACACATTTTCATCCATCCTTGGCTCAGCCTAGAATTTGTAAGGTAGTGGTGAAATACTTCGATAGATGTCCCAAAATGATCTAATTTTCTCATGCATTGATAAAGGAATCTTTAGGATGGAGTAAGGAGAGAATAGCAGAGTTAAAAGATGAAGACTATGACTCTCCTAAAAAGAATTTTGTGGATATCAATAGGTGGATATTGATGATGTGGTATGTTTTGTTTTCATATCATGCACAGATATACAACACCACAAAAGTAATTGTAGTTTAGATTTTATCACATGCTGCCAAACAATCTCCCATGCCATTGCCATCGTCCCCTCTTTAGATGTCTCGTGGCACATCATGCTGGCTAGAGTGGTGCATGTCTACCCCAACAACACAAAGCCTCTTTTCCAAACACATAGAAGTTAATTATAAGAAATGATGGTGGATCTTTTACGAGTCTTTACATGCTCAATAATAATTGTTAATAAAAAAAAAGTGATAAAATACCTGAATCCGCCTATAGAGACTTCTTTGGAGGATCCCCACACATTACTATGTATCAAATCCAAGATATTGGGACTTTGTATGCACTCCTTTTAAATGGCTGCCTAGTTTGCTTTCCAAGTTGGCAAGTTTTACAAAACTCATGTAGATCGTCTTTTTAATCCTCTTATTTCTTTGGAGGTTCTCATATTCTTCAACTAGAGCACATTGACATGTCCTATCCTCTTATGAAAAAGATCACACTCAACAAACTTTCTCTTTCCAAACATAACTTACATTACCTTGCTTGTTTGAGGTAAGATTTCTAAAGTAAAGATCCTTCCTTCTCTTCTTGCGAATATACTATCTTGTTGCCTTCATCTAGATTTGGAATGAAGCATCCTTCATCATTAAAGATTATGTACAATCCATTCTCTATCATTTGACCTATTGAAGATTATGTACAATCCATCTGACATCTCAAAAGAGGCATGCAAATCAGCCTTAAATTTAGCAATATGCTTCTCATTAGGACCAATGAGTAGCATGTAATCAAAATATAAAGCAATGATTAGAATTACATCATTGGCATGCGTAACAGATAAGGTGCTCTTAGTTGGAATGTTCTCAAAACCATGTGCTAGCAAATAGTCATGTATCTTCTCATACCAAGCACGTAGTGCTTGCTTAAAAACATATAATTCCTTTTTCAATTTTCACATTGTCTACACAAAACCATGGCGCTAACATACATACACCTCTTCATGTAAATCACCATTCAAAAATGTAGTTTTAATGTCTAGCTTAGTTACATTCCAACTATGGTGAGCTCCAAGTGCACAAATGCTATGAACAATGTTCATTCAGCATGTGGGAGCAAAGGTCTCATAAAAAACAATGTCTCTCACTTTATTATAACCTTTGGCAACAAGCCTGGCCTTCTACCTATCAATTGTTCCATTAGGCTTACGTTTTAGCTTGTATACCCATTTGGTGCCAATGGGCTCTTTGTGTGGAGGCAAATCACATAATGACCAAGCACCATTCTTATAATTGCACATATTTTGATTGCATAACATCTATCTAATCTTCTTATTTTTGTGCTTCATCAAAAGAATTAGGCTCATTCTCATCACAAAGACTACATCCATTTAGGCATAATTCTATCCTCTTCTATGTGAAACCTCTCATCAATGTACTTCATGTAAATCTGCATAAAAAATGGAATGATCTACATCATCATGTGGAACCTATAAAGGCTGAGAAAATGCTTCATTTGGACCAACAATAGACTATCCACCTATAAAAAGAGGTACAAAAGTGGCATACACATCCTTTGAGATAATTAATATCTCCTTGGTACAGGAAATTATGGTTGAATTGCATCTTCCACAAAAAATAGATCATGGAAAACCAAAATGTGTTTAGTCCGTGGATGATACAAATGATAGCCTTTACTTTCAGAACTCTACCCAACAAAAATACATATTAGTGCTTTATCATCCAATTTCCTGTCTTGTTGTTCACATAGTAATGCATATGCCAGACAACCAAAGACACATAAGTGATCAATCAATGGCTTGCAACCATGCCAAGCCATAACTAGGAACTTTTTGAAGCACATAAACACCTCAAACTTTGCTTTCAATGGATACACCCATGCATGCCTCAAGAATTCATCAATAAAATTAATGAAGTAAAGGTAGTTCCTAGTTGAAGGTGTTTGCATAGGACCACAAATATCACTATGGTCAAGTTGGAGTTTATGAGCACATCAAATGGAACCATCTTTTGGGCAGGAGGAACATTTTTCCCTAAATATAACCTTCACAAAAGTGTTTGCAAGTTACCTCAAGTTCGGATCGAGAGGATACCATTTCATATTTTTGTAAGTGAAGAAAACTAGCAAAATTTAGATGACCAAAGCATGCATGACAAAGATTTGCATCCAAGATAGCTTGAGAATTTTCAACTGCACATGCTAAATCATTCGTAGGACTATGAGCTTTTGTAACTCATGATATAATAACATCACCAATTTTCATGCAATTTTGAGACTGATCGGAGGGGTGTCCACGATGCCCAAGATGAAGAGGTGACCTTCTCTAATATCAATTTTTGGAGTTGAGGTTTGTAGAAGCACACCAAAAAGACAAGGAAAAAGAAGAAGCTTGGAGCACAACACAATACAGAATGTAATACCAAGTGAATGTACAAATATAACTGACCCATTAGGGTTAGCAGCGTATATACAAGCCAAGAAAAAAGAAAATCCTAAAGAGGGGAAAAAGTGCCTTGGTGGTCCTAAGTGTGTTCTCACACATCACTATCAAAATATATCAACAAATTCTTGCTCTTCACAAGACATATGATTGTTACAACCTGAATATATATACCATTTTGTGTCAATCTCCTTGCTTTTGGCATAGCCATGTCTCATTGCTAGTATTTACTCATTCCTAGCATAATTTTTTAAAGAGGAAGTTTGTATGAGGCCTACTCTCCTTGGCTTGAATTAATGGAAAGAACAAGTATACAAGTGAAAGTGGCCATAGTACCCATGGGACCCCTCATATCCCACTGAGAAAGGGTGGCTTGATAGACAATCCCAAAGGTAACAACTCAAACTGCCCAAAGGCCTTACAATTGGAATAAACATGGCCTCTGCCATACACTATCCAACTATAACCACAGGGGTTGAACCCTCACCCCCACCTCAAGAGGCGAGCAGCCCAATAGGCTAACATGCCATGTGTGGATGCACTTGCATAATTGTTTTGCTTCCTTTGATCATATTATCACTCCTAAAACAACACTCAAAGGCTATGTAATTAGGTTTCTGACAATCATAGAAAATCAGACCTTTATGGTTTTTATTTTCTCCTCTACCTCTTTTGTTGGGAGTTAGCTTCACTTGATCCTTCACTTTGGTCCTTCTTTGTTTAATGATTAGCTTTATTGTTATAGCTCCTTTCTCTACCTCTTCTAGCTTCTATTCTTTTGCCCCTATTTTTGTACAACATTTAATTATGGTCGTCCTTTGACTTTGAGCTATCTCCATGTTGAGCATCTTCTTCCATAAGGTGTGGAATGAACTCCGCAATCGAAGGTAAGAGAAATCTATGAAATATGATAATAATGAGGGGCTTCCATTTGTCTTCAAATCTCAATACATTAAGAGCTATTTGCACAAATGTCTTCCTCTTCAATGGTGCATCCCTCTAGTGTCAATTGATCCCTAAGCTCTTTGATCTGAGGGTGTATTGAATGATGCTTTGATTTGAGGCATTTTGAGTGTGTCCAATTCATTCTTAAGTTGCATCTTTCTTCACTTAGTAGAGGTGGGATAGACCTTCTCCAATGCCTTCGAAACTTCTTTAACGTTGTCCAACGTCTATATGTTTCCCATCATTGTGTTGGAAATGACTTGTGTGAAATGAGAAACATCATTCTCCTATTCCTTTCCTTCCATTCTTTCAATTGCCTCTTTTGTTGATATGTGGTGTTTAAATACTGGAGCTCTACTTGTGGTTATGGATCTTCCCCACTAAGTATCCCCAAAATGCCTTTGCCCATGATGTAATCGTTCACTTTGAGCTTAGAAGCTTAATATTTTCTTTGTCTAGTTGCTCTATCTTTTGATCCAAATTTTTCCATCTCAAAAGATGAGGGTTTGTAGAGTTACCTCTTATTTGTAGTCCTTGTTGATGATGCCCCCTTAATGTAGCACCTCTTCTTTTGGCAGCTTCCTCCTTTTTGTTGAAATACTAGTTATGTAGCTCTTATTCAACTTTGATACCAATTGTGGAGAATGTAACTCCAATATGCACAATAAAAGCTAGAAATCATCTCCTGAAATCTGTCATATCACACACTTTCTTACTGAAACCCGATTCAGTTAGAACTCATACATCCAATGACTCAAAGATTTCGTCCACACGTGATTAACTCTATAAAATTTCTAATAAGGTATAGATCACTCCAATTGGATCAAATTAGTTACAAAAATAACTACCTAAAGGCATACTATGTGTCAACTTAGGTTTTGCAAAAGTGGATCAAAGAAAAAGGTAACAAATCATTGATATTAAAAAGGAAAATCTTGCCCTTTGCTCAAAGCCTCCTAGTGGTATGCATCAGGCTAAAGAAGGATACAAGGAAGAAAAGAAACTAGCCAAATCAATGAAGCAGACCCCAAGGATGCAAATCAAGAAGTAGAGAAGGGGAAATTGAAGCACCAACTAGAAGAGAAAAAGTCAGAAAGGGGCAATGGTAAAAAACCCTTTCTAGAAAATTCCTGGGAGGTTCCTCGACAATTGGTTGTGTGCGAGGCCAACAAACATGTGGCAAGCCTTAGCAAGTGGATATCAAGATTTTGAGAGAAAAGATCTTTGAAGCACTAGTTATAGAGCTTCAAGATATTCAAAGAAAAGCTTTCTGAAGATCAAACAATGGTGATGAAGGCATCTCTAGCTATTTGTCGTGTGTCAAGCAAGCCCAAACGAAGCCTATCAAGGGACAAGACATACAAAGTGGGGGAGAGTTTTGTAGAGGACTGAGGACAAGAGAAAGAAAGAAGTGGAGAGAAGAAGAGAAAAGGAGCAGACACATAATTTTTTTGAAAACTAGCCATCTTTCTTTTCTATTTGTCCCATCATGAAATATGAAAAAGCCTTATAAATGCACTAGAAGAGACCCCTAGATGCATATGTGTTGAAGGATTGTAACAATATCCTTGTACAATAGTAGCATTTTAGTCATTTCTAGAGAAAGTTTCAGTCTTATGTATGAAAGGACCAAACTTAGGGCACTTGTACATAAGTCACTTTATGACACGTTTGTAAAGACTTTTTACCATAATATAGAAGCTGCCTTCTAAAATTTGAACTCCCTTTATCTTGCTTGTGTATTTTCTTCTTTGTGAGTTTGTATGTGTGTTTAAGGCATGAAATGTATGTTTGGAGGTGTTGCTACCCCTTCGCCACCTTTTCGCATCTGATATCATGTGTGTTTGAAGCATAGGGAGTCATTAGGTGTAGGTAGTTGATTCTCGACGCTTTTTTTGGCATAACTTGAAGCAAAATAGTCATATCAAGCTCAAATATGGTCATTAGATGCATCTCATCAAAATATTTGAAATGAATATGCTATTGACCATATTTGGGTATTGTATCTATGAGATATCACTTGTTTTGTGTATGTTGCTACACTAAGTATCATGACTCACACTCGCATGTAGAAGGCATCATGTGTGGTGGATACCCACTTCTGCGTGGATTACATGACCCTTTCCCACATCTATCATCATTAGAGCACACATGTTTATGCACTTGACTAGGTCATACTCTCGGTTTGATAATTTAATGTGTGTGCATCAAACCGCCACTTTGTGCACTTATTGGACGTGTGAGGGCTAGCTAGTCCCACTTGTCATGAGTGCATAGGACCTTGTGAGTTTGATACACATGTTTTCGATCAAGTGCATAGGACCTTGTGAGTACAACCTGGTCAAGTGCATGTAAGCATGTGCTTTAGTGGTGGTAGATGTGGGAAAGGGTATTCAGAAGGGGATATCCACCTCATGACACCTTTTACAAGTGAGTGTGTCACGATACTTGGTGTAGCAACAAACACAAAACAAGTGATACCTCTTAGCTTTCGATATATGATAATTTTAAATACAAGATTGTTTTCAAATCTCTCCATGAGATGCATCTAATAATGGTATTTCTAGATTGATAGGATTATTGTGCTTCAATTTATGCCAAAGAAACAATGTTTCCAGAATCGTCTACCTACACCTAATGACTCCGTATGCTTCACACACACACATGCACATGATATCAGTGGAAACATATGGAGAAGGGGTAGAAAACACCTCCAAGCGTACATTTCATGCCTCAAACACATACAAACTCACCAAGAAGAAGATGCACAAGCAAGAAGAAAGGAATTCGAATTTCAAAAATCAGTTTTTGTATTATGGCAAAAAGTCTTCACAAATGTGTCACTAACTGATTTATATACAAGTGCCCTAAGTTTGTTCCTTTCACACATGAGTCTAGATCTTTCTCTAGAAATTACCAAAATCCTAATATTGTACAAGGATATTGTTACAATCTTCAGAGAGTATGCATCTAAAAGACTCATCTAATGCATTTACAAGGTTTTTCCATATTTCATGATGGTATAAATGAAAAAGAAAAATGGTTGTTTCTTGAAAAACTTGTGGGTTTGCTCTTCTTCTCTCCACTTCTTTCCTTCTCTTGTCTTTTGTCTTCTGCAAAACGCCCCCACTCTTTGTCTTTGTCACCCCTTGATAGGCTTCATTCGGGTTTACCCGCATCATCATTTTTTGATCTTCAAAAAGCTTCTCTTTGAATATCTTGAGGCTTTATGAATGATGCTTCAAAAGTTCTCTCACTCTCTGACTCTTGAACTCCACTCATTAGGGCTTGCCACATTATTTTTGGCCTTGCACGTAATCAATAACTGAGGAAGCACCCAAGAATTTTCTAGAAAGGGCTTTTTTACCATTGCCCCTTTCCACCTTCTTGTCTTCTAGTTGGTGCTTCAATTTCCCCTTTTCTACTACTTCATTGATTTTGCCAATGTCTTTTCTTCCCTATATCCCTCTTTAGTTTGATGTGTGCCCCTCTCGAGCTTTGGATAGAGGGTAAGATTGTTCTTCTAAATATCAGTAATTTGTTACTTTTTTCTTTGATCTTCTGTTTCTTCTTCTTTACCTGCTTCATTCCCCCTCTAGATGTACCTCCTCTTGAACGTTGTCCTCCTTAATAGGCTTTTGATGGCAACATGTATAATTCTGATAAACTCTTTATTCCTTGGCATTTAGCAAGCTTGCATCACAAATCATGAATTTTGCCATTGCTCTAATTTAACTCCAACATTTGGTGCTTGTTGATTATCAATGTAAAAATTTAGCTCATATGCTACTAATCTTGCATTCAGGTTCGATGACATCTTTAGAAAGATTTCTGAGTCTATTTCAAAAAATCCAATGAAGAATGCCTCTTCAAAAGTTTGTAAGTAAGGAATTGGTAAGAACATGTCTTGAATAATAGGTTGTAATGGTAGCACAACTATGTGCAATTGACATATAAAAAATGAGAGGACCTACTCCTTGGTTTACACTGATGAAGCTCAAAAATGTGTACTCTGCGCACTTAAAACACTTTTGAAATTGTAAGTACCATGTTGAGTATCTTATTGGTACCATGTAAGTACCATGTGTACTCTTGTTGATTGCTAAATTTAGGACATGAGCATGTCTTGTGAGCCAAAATTCTATTGAGAAGATCATATATTCTTATGTAGGTAAGAGTAATGTGGTGGGCTTCCAAGTAAGTAAAATTTAACCATTGCTTATTTATAGTACCTTTTTGTTGCTCTTCCCAAAATTTTGGGTATGGTCTTCATATAGATACTAGGCAAAAAAATAAATTAACCTATAAGAGATATGGTGTCTCTTTCTAGTGAACTCTTAATATTGAATTTTGCTCCAAAAAATGTTTACGCTGAACAAGATCGGCCTCATTGAACTACTCTTTTTTGTAAGTGAATGTTGTAGCCGTAAAGTTTATGTCTCAGTTTGGATCCTTCTATGTGATCTTCTTTATGTATCTATGAGTTTGTTCCTTCATTATGCCACATGGTATGTTGAAGGGCTTCATTATTGTATCAAGATCTTTACTTCATATCTTTGATTCCTTCATTGCTCATACTACTGCTTCTCAAACTCTTGCGTCATATGAGACATGAGTAGTGCACACTCTTTTTGATATAAGTCTATAGTATATGGCATTAAGATCTGATTTTTAACTTCTTCTTGTTGCTCTCGAATAGGATAATGAACAATCGGGGTAGAAAGAGGACATACCTGAGTCTCCTCAGAAACCACATTAGGTTTGGGCATAAATCCTGTCCCCATGTTCGTCGTTTGACTTCTTTTCACATTTTGTAGTTGTGTAATTTGTTCCTAAATCCGAGTGATGTTTTGATATTTGTCTTGGAGCTATATCTTTACTTCTTTCAAGTTTGCTTCTACCTCATTTTGCTTTCACAAATTTCCTTTATGTGCTCAACATCTTGATTGAAATGTTCTACATACATCTTTATCGAATCATATTAGTTCCTCTTCAATTTAGTTGTGCCCCATATCATCAAATTGTGCTTGGTGCACTTTCTATGCTTCTAATTGTGTTGCATAGTCTTCAAGTTGCTTCTTGATTACTTGGATTTCTTCATCATTTTGTGCCTCACTTTTTGTTTATTCATTCAAGAGTAACGATGTCATCAATTCTTTCTTCCACTTCCTTAGATAATCAGCTTCTTCCATATAGACTTTGAACTATTATTCAATTAGATTTTCTCGATTGGTGATGCATACTTTTGAGCATCAATGAGTGAATATTTACTTTGTGGATTTGCATTCTCCTTTGTCCTCTCCAATTCTTGACTTACCTATTTTATCTTGGATCTCCATGTTGCATTTTTAGACATTAATGTATCTATTTTTACCATGGCAGCTGCTAGTTCCCCCTTTGCTCTCTCGAATTGAGTCAGTGAATTCACTAATTGCTCAGATAGTTGTTCACTCAACACTTTGAGTCTATTTTTCTTGATATGTACTTGTTCATACTCCTTTTCTGCTTCCATCAGCTCTTGCTATGTATCCGTGGCACTTTGTACCATATTTTTTACGATACTTTTCAATTATGCTACATCCACATTCAACCATGTCTTTAGAATTGCTAGGATTTCACCTATGTCTACTTGCTCTCCTTGAACTATGTGTCACATTTCATTGAATGGTTTCCTTACTTGAAGATTAACATTTTTTTTTATCCTTTGGCAAGTCAGGATTACCCCTGAATTGCTTCCCACCATATTAATATCCATGGTAGATGCATTTTCCATAACCCCAATCGATAATATTGGCTCATTGCTCTCATCTTGCTATTGAGGCTCTTCTTTCATATGGATATCCTCTTTTCTAAAGTCTAAGGAAACATCTTCCTTCATTTTCAACTTAATAGTGAGGTTGATGCAAATCGTGAAATCCATGCAAGGTCTTGAGGTATGGAGTACCTCTTCATCTTCATCTTCTTGATCTTTATGTTGAATCATGGCTAGTTGATCTGTGACCATCTGATTCATTTCATCCCACTTGCCATCACCATTTACATTTGTATTCGAATATGCATTCAATACTGACCTTTCTTCTTCATCTTGGGATCCTAAGTAGGAACTTAAATTTTCTAATCCTAAGTCTTTACAATGAGACATCTTTGAAAGTCTCTTGCCTCCCCTTTGCTTAATTTGCTAATAATGGTGACCTTGCTAGATTCTTCCAATTCTTCCTCTGTGATTGGCAGTGGTTGAGCCTGAGTAGATGTGGGTAAAGTATGAGTTCTCTTGGAAGATGGTGTAGTTCTCGCTTCCTCATATTCTCTTGTTCCTTTTTACACTCTCATTCTATGCATAGAACTTGTACCTACTTCATTTGTTGAGCTCAGTATCTTTTCATTCTTTGGAATGGATGTTGATTTAACATATTTTTCCATTTCAAATGTAGTAGGCATTGGTCATAAGTGATCACGGATCTTTAGTGCATGATATATCAATATTGTCAATGATGTGCTTCCATTCAAGAATCTTCTTATGGCCATTGCTTCTTGGCTTCAAATAATCTCGGTTGAACATACGGGTTTAAATTTATCTGTTACCCTACTTGCTTCATTTTGTGTGACAATAGTTGAACAACAACTTTTTGGGGATTTGTATATCTATTAAGGTTAGGAAAATGTTGATGCACAAGATGTATTTCCTCTTTGATATACATGTGATTTATATCCACAGATTTTCTTTTCTTTGGATCATGGTTTTCATCCTTCAAGTCCACTACTCCATCATTAACCCATCTCAAAGCATCTTTAATAAGTTAATGAATGAACCTAATTTTTCTAAGTCTTCCCTAAAAGTTTGTGACTTGAGCTTTTGGTATGCATGGTTTGCCATTTGTTGGATGCAATGTATTCATACCCTATGTATATCTCTCAAAATTCGATTTGTAAATAAGAAACTTCACATATGTGTCAATGCCTACCTTTTTCCATGTTTCAATAGTCCTAGGCATATTGTGAATAATGTGGAAATCTAGACTTATTACACGGAATTGATGATCTCTATCCATTATGTGTACAGTAATCAGTAATAGGTGTTCACCAGCTCGTTGTTCATATCTGAACCAATGATCTCTTGCCTTGATAGTGCATTCTAAAGCGAACTCATCCACTTGAGGCATCTCTTCCATATCTTCAAAAGCCATCTGCACTCAAACCATCAAGTCTTCATTAACATGAGACATCCTTCCTTCAAATGATTCCCCTCTTGCATTAATTTGATCATCATCTTGTTATCCTTATAATTTCAATACCATTTTCTTTATTTTTCATATGTTTTATGAAAAATAAAACAAGTGAATCAGTATTAGCTAATGAAAAAAATTAATTATCATTAGTAGAAGTCCTAAACTATTATGGTACAATTGAAGATATATTCCTCTTTTTTAGGAAATGTGCACCACTAAACAATCTTGGATAAGCCATGTGCCGAATGTGAAGCATTGTAGTGTGGCCGTATTGTGCATATTCTAGAAGCATTCAGATTAACATGTGTGCAAGAATGATACTGCTTCTTGAACTTTTTTTTTTATTGATTTTCCTTTATCCTCCACACTTGATAAGTCCTAGGAGCTCGACATTGATCTTCATGTGGTTTAGCTTGCTTTTGCTTTGGTGTTTCTTCCTTTTTCTTAATCCTCCATATGTAGTCGCTTTGATTATCTTGCTTCATTTTCTTACGTGATTTTGGTAGTCCTTGATTGTTGTAGGTCCTTTTGAGTGGTCTTAGGTAGAAGAATTATTTCCTTGTCCAATGCATTTAAAGTATTCCTTGGAATCCAAGCTTTTTTATTACACCTTTGGGCTTTGATGAGCTTTCATAATATACAAACTTGAATAGTCCTTGATTTGATTTGCCTTGATTTTTCCACTCCAATCAACTTCTTCCATTTAGGGTTTCGTAGTTGTGGTTGGCCTTGAGTCATTTGATATTCCTTAAGTTGGTCCTTATGGATCTGTATTTGCTTGATTCCTTTGATTTGTAGCTTTTTGGTTATTTTTTATATTCTGCTTGACAATAACTATCTATTTTCTTCTTAAGAAACAGTGACCTCACTATGGTTCTCTAGAAGATTGTCTTGGGAAGGATGAATAGGTTTTGTACTTGTAGTAGAACTAGGGTTGTGGTTAATAGATAAGATGGGTTTAAAATAGGATTCATTAGGAGACTTCTCTTCAGGTTCTAAGTCATGCACACTCATATTTAACACATTACGGTTTTCTAGTTTGGCTATAATCAGAGGATTTTCCTCTAGAAGGCTAAAGATTTCTTTATGCCCTACTTTGGCAGCTATGTATCCTTCTGACAGATTCAAAGTAACCTCAATAGCATTTTTTTGGTGATCGGTTCCATATAATTTTTTACTCAACATCCACTGATATAGTTTTTTAAGATATCTACATCCAAGGTGGCTAAGTTAATAGCTCCATTGGATGAAATATTATTAATGATTAAAGGATAATATCCTTATTGTTGGAGTTTCTTTGCATGTTGCTTTAAAGTGTACACTCATGCTAAATCTCCAACTATAAGACCTTTCTCTTTTATGTGAGCATCATAGTATAATTTTTTTCTTCTTTTGGCAACATATCTGCCACTATTTGTAACCTACTTTCATGCAATGTTTTGATATGATCCAATCATTTAGACAATTCATGTCATGTCCATTCATACCTCTCAGCTACTAGAAGAGTATGAAATAAGAAATCAGTTGGTACTATTGCACTTTCTCCATAGGCTAAGTTAATGGGATAGTTCCAATAACTATCTTGTAAGCTATCTAAAAAGCCCAAATTGGCATTTTTTTATCTACCATTATTGACAATTTTTTTCAGAAATATGCATAATACCTTATTTGAACTTTCATGGGTGATAGGGTGTTGATTTTTTATGAATCAGCAAGAACTCATTTGTGAGTGACTCAATGAATTCATTTATGAAGTGTGTACCTCTATCACTCACTATCCCAATAGGTAGTCCAAACCTGGTGAAAATGTTTTCAAAAAAATTGATGTTGCCTTAGCATCATTTTTCTTAGAGGCTTTGGCATCTATCCACTTGGTTAAGTAATTTGTAGCCATTATGATGTATTTAACATGAGAGCCTCTTGTCATGGGTTTAATTGGTCCCATAAAGGCAATTCCCCATCGAGATAAGGCTCTTGCACTAACCATAGGTCTCAAGGGAATATCATCTCTCCTAATTGAGTACTTATTTCTTTGACACATGTCACAAATTCTTACATATGTTTTCGAATCCATGTGGAGGGTTGACCATCATAATCCTATAAAAAGGATACCTTTATAGTCTTATTAGTTGGAAAATGACCTCCAACTACTCCAGCATGATCCATTTCCAATATAGGAAGATATTCTCCCTCATGAACACACATTCGTAGTTGATCATCCTTTTCTCGCTTGAAAAGTTTCTTTCTTAGAACTATATAATGTTTCCTTTTCTAGAGTGCTTTTTCTAGCTTGGATAGCACCTTTTGGGTATGTTTGTGACTTCAAGAACTCAATTAATGGTTTGCTTCATTCAAGTGCTAGCATAGAATAGCACAAATGATGAATGCTCATCCAACGAAGAGACTTGGCATAAATTGCAATTCGACACATATGCATGTACATCTTTTTGCATATGCAGACACTATAGTCCTAACCTCGTTAGTTTTTGTCTTTTCCAACTCACACCTTTATGTACTCTCCATTTATTTGCATGATCTTGTCATATCAAATTTGTTCTCTCATCATCTTCTACACATCTTAGAAGCAATCCATTAGAATCTTTGAAATATAAGCTACTTTCCTCTATGTGAAGGTCTCTTATTTTCCAAAGCTCTTTGCCTTTTACTGAATTGATTTTATGATGTGTGTGGGAATTGCACTCATGAACTATCCGTCAGGAGTATGATGGGCTAACCACTTGCCCCAAAAGCCATGGTTGAGGATTAATTCCTAATCCCCCCTCTTAGGGTGTGGTTCAACTATCTCTTTTCTATCATTTCTTGATTCTAACACTCTCTTCCCCTTCTAGAGATCATTTTTCTCAATGATCAATCCTTGATTTCCCCTTGAATTGATGTGTTCACCCTTCACCCATTCAAGGTATCTTGGATCCTCAATATAGTGCTTACATTGAAAGTTCATTCTAAGAGCTTATCAATGGTATCTTACATGCTTAAATCAAACATACGGACTGAGAGATACACTCTAATCTTTGTTGGGCTCATCTTTGAAAGCGACATGCACACCTTCCATCCTCTTTGCCCAAGCCTACTTCCTAGGCTTTGATACCAATTGTGGGAATTGAACTCATGAAATATCAACTAGCAATATGATGGGCTAACCACTTGCCCGAAAAGCCATGGTTGAAGATTATTTCCTAATTGTCACTCTAGCACAAGGATAAGTATCAACATGAGGAGATCCACCTCGTAATTGTCAATTCGAGGAGACATGAGGGGGGTATGAGGACCATGAGCAAATGAGTACACAAGTGCATGAGTGAGAAGCACACTAACATGCACATTCATACGCAGACAGATACACAGTAAGACAAAGAGACACATTAGGTCCTTGGGTTGTTTACCTGTTGTATGGATAGGGTTGCGGTGGCACTAGCCCTCCACTAGCACAAAAGTGGGATGGGTGGTCTGGCACAATACGTGCATCTTTGTCACATTTGTATTGTCATAGTAGGGTTCTAGTAGTTTCTTTGTCCCTGGAATCCTAACGTCTTAGCTACCAAATCTGCAAGTTCTTCTACATTACTAGTGCTTGAGGTGGCATTGCTCACAATATCATCTAATTTAACGAAATTCTAAGGGGTTTTTAGGTCATCTACTAAGTTTTCTTCCAAATCTATATACTCTTGCAAACAATCACCAGTGTTTGTAATCATTTCACATGTACCAAAGTTCTTAATTTTCCATTGGTTAACCCATCTAAAAACAAGGATATCATTTTCTACTGGGAGGGTCTCTCAGTCACAAGACATCTATCTACATACTGATTGAATCATCTGGTTGCATTCTTCACCGTCTCATTAGGGATCTATTTAAAGCTATGGATCCATTAAGAGGAATTGTGTTTGATTCCTCTCTTAGTGAATCCTCCTATAAATTTTTGGAAGAATTGTTCAATATTTGCAAAACAGTTGGGATCCAATGGTTGGAACCAAGTCAAAGCTATTCTAATAAGGGTTAAGTCAAAGGATTCATATTGGACAAAGAAGTCATCCACCTGTTCAGTGCGTAGGACTTTTTCAAATTCCGCAATATGGTCATATGGTTCTCCTAAGCCAACATAATGGTTTCTCGTACATTTGGCCACATGAATCTGCCTTAACCTTCTACCTAGTTTTGGGGGTCAAAGGATTATGGGGACAATAGGATGTACTAGTTGTACTCCTAGTCCAACTCCTTGAGGTGGTCTCATTTGAAAGTGTGGCCTACTCACACCTCCAATTCTTGTGTTAGGTTGACTATTGGGGTTAGATCTAGGCATGGCAAAATGCACGTGTGGCTTGACTGGCACACTTCATTGGCTGGTTTGTTCCCATCAAGGTAGATGGGTAATCCATGTACGTTTTTACAGACACACTATAGAGATGTCTTGTATTCTCCATCAACTACAGACATAAAATCGGTCATAGGCACTGAATTATGCATATCCTTAGAGGCCATAAGTCTCTCTTCCTCTTAATCACTAGAAGTATCCAAATAAATAGAGTGCGTACTTTGTTGAGCTAAACTTTCAGCACTTAGAATTCCCAATTTTTCCTTTGTCTAGCTCTTTGGTCATTTTCCATTAACCACGATACATGATATTCAAGATTTGACGATGCACGATACAGGACTTTGATGATACGAGATCAGACAATACACGATACCTAGAAATCGATGATACTCGATACTTAGTAGCCCATGATACGATACTTGTATACTCACAATACTTAGTGGTACACGATACACGATATCAATTAGCCCTCGATACAATAATTGAACCCTCATGATACACGATATTTGAGAATCATACGATACATGATACTTCACTAGTATTGGTGATACACGATACTAGACTCAAATGATACCTGATACACGTTACATGATAGACAATACTCGAATATAAGTGATACATGATACTAGTTAATCCATGATATGATACTATATGCTCAAGATACACGATACATGCTCCCATGATACAATACATATCCTGACGATACACAATACTTGTAGAGTAACTCGATGATACACGATACTTGGGGTAGGCGATACATGATACATGAGCAATCATGATACTTGACCTGATGATATGTGATACTTGTGAGATATTACAATACATGGGGAGTTGAGGTATCGATGATACATGATACCTACCAAGTATCATGATACACAAGAATTCAAGTATCGCAATACCTAAACTCAATCGGTCATGATACTTTGTCTTAGCAAGGTCTAAATTCAAAAGTTTTTTGTGTATTGTGCTCTTTAGATGTTCCTAATCTCCCTAAGGTACCCATGGTTGCAAAATCTAACTCAAATCCCTTTCTCCCACCCTTATACTTTGACTATGTTGTGTCACGTTTTGTGGGTGCTCATTTAGTTTTCTGAGGATTGTATAATGAAGTTCTCACCTTTAGCAATAGACTCTCAAGTTCTTGCCACCCAAAATCTTGTAATATTATGTACTTTTCATGATACATAGCCCACGATACCTATCGCTACTCTCCACAATACTTGTGTTCACACAAGTGACTTGCAACTGGAAGGTTTTGTGTACTTTAGGTTCTTGGGGTAACCAAGGCCTGAAATTGAAATGAGCAACTTTTTGAATTTTCTTACGATGATTTACCTACACTAATCCTACCTTTTCCTTCTATTCCTAAATCCTAACTCTCTCTCACTCCCTCACTCCTAACCCTACAAACTCATTACACACACCACTAGAGTGTGAATTAACAAGTGCAAATTTTTGTGACTTACCACTTTACTTCTTGGCACACAATATCTTCACTCCATAGCTATAACCATCACATAGACAAGTGACATGAGAGGTAGATGAGTTCAATCCCTAAATCCCTACTATGTACAAGGCTAATGTTACAATATTCAATAATCATGCATCTAGAGGACTCCTCTAGAGCATTTACATGGCTTTTGGCATCATATCATAGGAATTTGAAGAAGAAAATTATGCCTAAATTTGAAATTTTTTGGGGCCTTCTTCTCTTTGCTTTTTTCTTCTACAACAATAAGCAACATGAGCCTCATTCCTTGCCTGTTATAAAGTTGCTACTGTATCCCAAGCATCCTTTTCTATTTTGCAGGAGCGAATGTGGAGAATAATGGCACGTTTGACACACAAGGCTCTCAATGCATGTGCCTGAGCATCTCTGCCATCCCATTGAAGTTGCTCCACAATAGGTGCAGTATGAATCGCAACATGAACAGGAACCTCAAGAATATCATCATCTTCAACACCATCTGCATCACCTTTAGCAACTCTGTTTGCAAGTGAAATAGGACGCACAATATTCCGTAGTCCTTTTGCAACCAATACATGACACATCATATAAGCCCATAATGGGTAATTGGTACCATCCAATTGGGTAATTGGTACCATCCAACTTATCCTCAATAGCCAACATACAGAATACATCACTGCTTTTTGCCATGGCCACTAACTAAAATACCCTAATGTAGAAAAATGGTTATATCTCCAAAAGTTGAACATAATTGCCCTGTCGAGTTTTGGTAAACGTGTAGTATACTTCAAGATGCTTATACTTGCAAACCATAACCTATACATATATTTGGCACAAAAAGAAAAAATTGCCTACAAAGGTGCTACAATAGTGTGTTTGGAGGTTGAAACAAGCTCAAATAACGGTTTTGACACCACACAACAAAGCTATTTTGAACATCTAATTGGCTTGAGTATGCTCACCAAATTTCATGCGATTCTGAGACTGTGAACAGAGGGGTGTCCTACGTTGAGATATCAAGCTCAACATGTGATGATCCAAGATGACACGTACCAGTTTTTCGTTTCTCTGACATGTATAGTGGTCATACCGATATATGTCAGGGATACTTCATTGAGCTTTATTAGATTTATCTATCGAGAGTGATGACACATTTGTTTCTTGCCAGCTCACTCATTCGTGGATATTAGGTTTTTCCGTATGTACTGATCTTTATATATTGCACTTGTTGTATTCTTGTTTTTAGGTCATTCTTGTACATTCCTTTTATGTAATAGAAGAAGAAGAAGAAGAAGATCATTCTTCCTTGCCTCAATCTGTGTGTGTGCTTCTCCTTGAGAGTGAGAGTGTCTGTGTGACCTCTCTTCCTTATCTCCTTCCTCGTGACAGGGTATCAGAGCCAGCGTGGTTGTAGAGAGCTCGTGGAGAAGGCGACGGTGAAGACTACGCGGCAAGGTGTGGAGAAAACGCGATTTCACAAACGGCCTCCATTTGCTACGAAAATCATCGTGAAGGTAGAAGACCTCAAAATATTTTCGTAAGTTATCGCTTTAGGGTCACTCGTTTTTGTCAGATCAAAGTTTCGGAGCCATCTCGACCTCCATTTCGAGCCCGCAAGGTGGGGCCCACAAAAAAACCAGGTCAATTTCAGAAACTGTAACTTGCATTGTGTTTGAAGACACTCATATATTCCAAATCCAGAATTTCAAGCGATTCCGTGTACTGTTGATACACGAAAACTGTGTTTTTCTGAGATCGAACTGTCACGTCATAGTGCGACGGTGTTCAAGCAAAAGTGCTGCTTGTAGTGTTTTGCAGTGTTATGAATTGTTGCAAAAATGGCAAACGCAGATGGAATGAGTCAGCTTATGAGCAATAAGCTGGACAAGAACAACTTCCATGCTTGGAGATTCAGAATGACGAATTTCTTGATGGGAAAAGGCTACTGGAAGTACATCGAAGGAGAGAATGAAAATGCTCCGCAGTTACCAGAAAGGAATCGGACTGCAGATCAGTTAAGAGCATATGAGGAATGGAATCAAGGAGCACGAAAGGTAATGTCGGTAAGTGACTACACTCTTAAAATCAAAGGCATATGTGAGTCACTTGCATCTATTGGCGTGAATGTAGATGATGATGATAAGGTGGAAGTGTGCCTTCGTGGTTTAGGAGCTGCATATAAGCAGTTCAGAACTTCCATACAGACTAGGGAAAATATTCCGAATTTTGTTGATCTGGTATCTATGCTGATTATTGTAGAAAAGAATCTTGGTGAGGACTCAAACTCCCAAGGAAAGCCCAATTCTGAGCAAGTATTCTACTCTAGCAGAGGAAGAGGCAGAGGTAGAGGTTTTGGAAGTGGAAGAGGAAACAGTAACCAAGACCAAGGTCAACAACAGAATCATGAAGGAGGAAGAGGAGAGTTTTGAGTGAGGGGGAGCCAAAGAGGTGGCAGAAATTTCCAAAGAAATGATTCAGGTAATGATAGTAAAGGATGCTCGAATTGTGGTAAACTTGGACACTTTGAACATGATTGTAGGTTAAAGAATCAAAATAACAGAAGGCAACAAAACGACTATGCATTCACAAGTGTAGATGATTCTGAGAAGCTGTTTATGGTTCAACATCACATGATGAATACGATGTCTGCTGGTGTTTCAAAATCGAATGATAATGTCTAGTATGTTGATTCAGGTGCTTCAAATCACATGACCAGTCATGCAGAATGGTTTAGTAGTTTGCAGAAAATGCCAGTTCCTAGATATGTTGAAACAGGTGATGATACATCGCATCCTATTGAGCATACAGGAAACATAGCATTGTCTATGGAGGACGGGAAGGTAAAACATCTTGCTGATGTGTTGCATGTTCCAAATATAACAAAGAATCTGGTTTCTGTTGGACAAATGGTTGACCATGGATTACAAGTCAAGTTCAATGCTGATGGATTATATGTAGAAGAGTACAAGCAGGATGGACGATTGGTTGCCAAAGGAAACAAAGTGGGTAGGATGTTCACCTTAAATGTGAAGATTCCTGAAATGAATGCAGCCATGTTTGCAAAAGGTGCAGGAGTTATTGCAGATATAGAGATATGGCACAAATGGATTGGACATGCAAACTTGCAAAGGTTGAAAATGATGCAGTCAAAGGAGATTGTCCATGGACTACCAAATTTCAAAGTTGCAGAAATGCAAAAGGTATGTGCAGCATGTCAATTTGGTAAACAGTCAAGAGCATCATTTCCACATGATAAGCATGTTAGTGAGAATGTACTAGAAGTAGTACATACAAATGTTTGGGGTCCAGCAAAGACCACATCTATGGGCGGTTGCAGGTTTTATGTTACCTTCATTGATGATCATACACGCAAAGTATGGGTATATTTCATGAAAGAGAAGAGCAAGGTGTTCACTCACTTCCAGAATTTTAAAGCTATGGTGGAAAAGCAGACAGGGAAGTACATTCAAACATTAAGATCTGATGGAGGAGGTGAATACATGTCAAATGAGTTCAGCAGTTTTCTAAAAAATCATGGAATTCGGCGTCAGTTTTCATGCAGGTACACACCACAACAGAATGGTGTTGCTGAACGCAAAAATAGACATATTGCAGAAATAGCAAGAGCCTTGATGGCTGAGAAGAATATGCCTCATTGTTATCGGGCAGAAGTTGTGCATACTGCTGTATACACCATCAACAGAACTCCGACTGCTGTTGTACATCAAGTTACACCTGAAGAGAAGTTTACAGGTAAAAAGCCAAACTTATCACATCTGAAAGTTTTTGACTGTATTGCATATGTACATGTTCCAGATGAGTTGAGGATGAAGCTTGATTCGAAAGGAGAAAAATGTTTCTTCATTGGATATTCCCTTGAGCAAAAGGGGTACAAATGTTATAACCCACTCACACGACAGGTGAAGGTGAGCAGAGATGTGGTATTTGATGAAATGTCAAGCTTCTATGCAAATGCCAAAGAAGGACTGAATCTTGAACCAAATGACAAAGAAAATGCTGAAAAATCTAGTGCAGAATCTCAAGTTTTGAGTGGACCGGATGCATCACCAAGCAATAGTTCCAACTCAAATCCATGGAGTGGAAGATTGCGTGGAAATTTCAGTCCAACAAATTCATCAAATACATCCAAGAAAGGTAAAGAAAAGCTTTTTGCTGGTAGTAAAACAGGTGCAGGTTTTGAAGATGTTGATGGAGATTCAAGTGGTTCATAAAAGAGTATTGATGAGGAACTTGGATTGCCCTCTGTGAAGACTCCAGGAGTAAGAAGGGCACATGCAGATGATACAAGAAGAAGTCACCCAGGACCAAGAAGATCTGGGAGGATGCGTAATTCAGTGCAACAATTGACATATGATAGTTACATGGCTCGCCATTGTGCCTACATGACAAAGGTAATACAAGATGCTGAACCTTCTTGTTTTGAAGATGCAATTGGTAATGCAGATTGGGAAAAAGCTATGGATGAGGAGATGGCTGCACTTTATGGAAATGATACATGGAAGCTGGTTCCATTGCCATAAGGAAAGAAATCCATAGGCTGCAAATGGGTTTACAAGGTAAAGCATAATGCTGATGGTAGCATAAGCAGGTATAAAGCACGATTGGTAGCTAAAGGTTATGCACAGACATATGGCATTGATTATGAGGAAACATTCAGCCCTGTAGCTAAAATGTCTACTGTCAGAACACTTGTTGCATTAGCTACAGCAAAAGGATTTTGCATCAGATGGATGTGAAGAATGCTTTCCTACATGGTGAGTTACAGGAAGAAGTATATATGGACCAGCCACAAGGATATGAAGATTCAAAGCATCCAAAATATGTTTGCAGGTTGCAAAAGGCTTTGTATGGGCTGAAGCAAGCCCCTCGTGCATGGCATGCAAGGATTGCTGATTACTTAACCAGCATTGGGTTCTCTATGTGTGATGCAGATCACTCACTATATGCAAGGAAGGATGATGATGGCATCACTATTGTGGCTATTTATGTTGATGACCTGATTGTAGGTGGTGATAATGAAGAAAGCATCAAAGAGGTAAAGAAACTTCTTATGCATGAATTCGACATGAAAGATCTTGGTGTGCTGCGCTATTTCTTGGGCATTGAGTTTATACATACAGAAACAGGTATATGGATGTCACAAAGGCAATATGCCTTGAATATGCTGCAACAGTATGGTATGGCTGATTGTAAGCCAATTTCTATGCCATTAGATCAGAATTTGAAATTGGATACTACATCAGGTGAAGCATTGGAAAATGCTACTATGTACAGGAAAATTGTGGGAAGTCTTATATATCTCACAATTACAAGGCCTGATCTAAGTTATACTGTTGGACTTGAAAGTCAGTTTATGCAGGTTCCTAGGAAGCCACATTTGGATGCTCTGAGGCACACTCTATGTTATGTGAGTGCTACTTTGGATTATGCATTGTTTTATGAAGGTGGTGTGGAGTTGCAGGTTCATGGATATACTGATGCAGATTGGGCTGGTAGTACTCCAGATAGAAGATCTACTAGTGGCTTTCTTTTCTCACTTGGAGGTGCAGCTATTACATGGAGCAGCAAGAAGCAACCCACTGTTGCTTTGTCAAGTACAGAGGCTGAGTATAGAGGTGCTGCAATGGCAGCATGTGAGGCATCATGGCTGGAGATGTTACTTGTAGATTTAGGTGTGGAAGTGCAAAAGCCTATCACTATCTATTGTGATAATCTTAGCAGCATACAGTTAGCACGGAACCCTGTTTTCCATGCTAGAACAAAGCATATCGAGGTACATTATCACTTCATCAGAGAGAAGGTATTAGCAGGTGATATTGATCTTGTTTATGTGAGAACAGATGAGCAGGTTGCTGATATTTTCACCAAAGCACTTGGAGCTGAGAAGTTAAAGAAGCTTTGAGAGATGCTTGGATTACACGATATGGCGTTGAGCTTGAGGGGGATTGTTGAGATATCAAGCTCAACATGTGATGATCCAGGATGACACGTACCAGTTTTTGGTTTCTCTAACATGTATAATGGTCATACGGATATATGTCAGGGATACTTCATTGAGCTTTATTAGATTTATCTACTGAGAGTGATTGCACATTTGTTTCTTGCCAGCTCACTGATTCGCGGATATTAGGTTTTTCCATATGTACTGATCTTTATATATTGCACTTGTTGTATTCTTGTTTTTAGGTCATTCTTGTACATTCCTTTTATGTAATAGAAGAAGAAGAAGATCATTCTTCCTTGCCTCAATCTGTGTGTGTGCTTCTCCTTGAGAGTGAGAGTGTGTGTGTGAGCTCTCTTCCTTATCTCCTTCCTCGTGACATCCTACACCCTAGATGAAACGGTGATCTGCTTTGATACCAATTGTTGGTGTTTGAGGTTTGCGGAAGCGCACAGACAACATAAGGAAGAAGAAGAAGCTTGAAGCACAACACACAATACTGAATGTATTACCAAGAGAATGTACAAAGATAAGGAGCCCATTAGGGTAATAGGCATACATACAACTAGGGGGAAAAAACTCCTAAAGAGGGAAAAAAGTGCCTAGTGGTCCTTGTGTGTTCACACACATTACTACCTAAATATATCAACAAATGCTAATCTTCGTCCTATGAGGTCCCATTGTAGATTGCAGTATAAAACAGAGGAGATTCTAGACTCATCTACTTCAACAGTTCCACATCTTCAAATATTTTGCTCAATCCCAAGAGTGTGCTTTAGCATGTCTTGATCATGCACCCATATAAAATTATGCCCCCAATCATGAATCAGCTTAGCATATCTAAGCCAAGGTCGTCCCAAGAGTAAAGGAAATCCTCCTAATGAGAGGGGAATTCTTAACACCACGAAGTCTAGGATGAGCTGAGATCCTTGCATTCTCAAAACCAGGTCTCTCAACTATTCCAATAGGCATTACTTTACTCTAGTTTGCCATGGTTATCGTGAATTATGATTATCTGATTGATCAAAGTCTAACTTCTACATCATTGCTTTAGGCATCAGATTGATGCCTAATCCGCCATCTATAATGAATCCCATGATTTCTTGCCCGACTATCTTTATAGCTACTCTTGGGCTAAAATAATTGGTTAGAGGGGCTTGCATTATAAAATATGTGTCAAGCTGCTACTTACAATAGTTGGTGCTCCCAATGATGCCACGATATTCAACATTTTTCTCTAAAATCAAGCATCCATCTTCAATAGATCATACATACTAACTTGTTGGTACGTGTTCTTCAATATATCACTTATAGAGATAGGACTTGAGGACTCAAGGGTATGCTTGTTGTCAGCTTTTGGGTAGTAGCCTCCATGTCTCGTTGGGCCATTCAAAAGTCATCCTCTATTGTTCGCTCTCGGATTTGGTCTTCATCTTACTCCTTCCTTGAGTCAGGAGCCTCATCAAATATCAGGGTTTCTTGTTGTCGAACTCCCAAATTAGGGGTTTTTGGTTGCTTCTATCATGATATTGGAGTTTCTTTCTCTGTATTAGATTCCTTGCTGTGAACTTGCTCCTTTTGTTCCTACTAATGTATTCGGGCTTCTTGCTTTATTCTAGATGCCTTAGTAGAACTACACTTTTGTTGCAAGCTAGTACCCTTGTTTTCTGTTGCCCTATGCTCTTCCTTTGGCATCCACTAAACTCTTCTGTGCACTTTTATCAGAGATATTTCTCTCATTTGCACGATGTTACCAGTAGGTGATCATAGTGGTGTTCTCCGAGTGGGAAGCGTCTCTTCCACAACATGAAATGAATTGTTTACCTGACTCGGGGTAGCCTAATTCAGTAGTCTTTGGTGTAGTGTTTGCACAGTTATTGACAATTCATGCAAGGTGGTGCATTCTCCAGTAGAAGTGATCTAGTTTGAATATGCCCATACTTGCCACAATTGTAACACATTATTGGTTGGCCGGTTCAATTTCTTAATCTAGTTGTTTGATTGATAGAGCCATTCTGCATGCTAGGGTTAGTAGGAGTTGAATAAAACAATGGTACACTAGGAGCATTACCAAGAATAGGACTTTGTGCCACATCCATGGGTTGTGTCATTGGAACAATACTCTGGGAAGTCATGGCTAGTTGCCCCTAGTATGCAGGCAATTATGGATCTGCCATTTGCACAGACAACATAAGGAAGAAGAAGAAGCTTGAAGCATAACACACAATACTAAATGTATTACCAACATAAGGAAGAAGAAGAAGCTTGAAGCACAACATAATGAAGCGCACAGACAACATAAGGAAGAAGAAGAAGCTTGAAGCACAACACACAATACTGAATGTATTACCAAGAGAATGTACAAAGATAAGGAGCCCATTAGGGTAATAGGCATACATACAACTAGGGGAAAAAAACTCCTAAAGAGGGAAGAAAGTGCCTAGTGGTCCTTGTGTGTTCACACACATTACTACCTAAATATATCAACAAATTCTAATCTTCGTCCTATGAGGTCCCACTGTAGATTGCAGTATAAAACAGAGGAGATTCTAGACTCATCTACTTCAACAGTTCCACATCTTCAAATATTTTGCTCAATCCCAAGAGTGTGGCTCTTCTTCTTCTAGTTCTGCCAACAAAGTAGCAATATTTGTTCTAGCATGGTCGGGGCATGACTCCATCTATAGTTGCTTTAGCATGTCTTGATCATGCACCCATATAAAATTATGCCCCCAATCATGAATCAGCTTAGCATATCTAAGCCAAGGTCGTCCCAAGAGTAAAGGAAATCCTCCTAATGAGAGGGGAATTCTTAACACCACGAAGTCTAGGATGAGATGAGATCCTTGCATTCTCAAAACCAGGTCTCTCAACTATTCCAATAGGCATTACTTTACTCTAGTTTGCCATGGTTATCGTGAATTATGATTATCTGATTGATCAAAGTCTAACTTCTACATCATTGCTTTAGGCATCAGATTGATGCCTAATCCGCCATCTATAATGAATCCCATGATTTCTTGCCCGACTATCTTTATAGCTACTCTTGGGCTAAAATAATTGGTTAGAGGGGCTTGCATTATAAAATATGTGTCAAGCTGCTACTTACAATAGTTGGTGCTCCCAATGATGCCACAATATTCAACATTTTTCTCTAAAATCAAGCATCCATCTTCAATAGATCATACATACTAACTTGTTGGTACGTGTTCTTCAATATATCACTTATAGAGATAGGACTTGATGACTCAAGGGTATGCTTGTTGTCAGCTTTTGGGTAGTAGCCTCCATGTCTCGTTGGGCCATTCAAAAGTCATCCTCTATTGTTCGCTCTCGGATTTGGTCTTCATCTTACTCCTTCCTTGAGTCAGGAGCCTCATCAAATATCAGGGTTTCTTGTTGTCGAACTCCCAAATTAGGGGTTTTTGGTTGCTTCTATCATGATATTGGAGTTTCTTTCTCTGTATTAGATTCCTTGCTGTGAACTTGCTCCTTTTGTTCCTACTAATGTATTTGGGCTTCTTGCTTTATTCTAGATGCCTTAGTAGAACTACACTTTTGTTGCAAGCTAGTACCCTTGTTTTCTGTTGCCCTATGCTCTTCCTTTGGCATCCACTAAACTCTTCTGTGCACTTTTATCAGAGATATTTCTCTCATTTGCACGATGTTACCAGTAGGTGATCATAGTGGTGTTCTCCGAGTGGGAAGCGTCTCTTCCACAACATGAAATGAATTGTTTACCTGACTCGGGGTAGCCTAATTCAGTAGTCTTTGGTGTAGTGTTTGCACAGTTATTGACAATTCATGCAAGGTGGTGCATTCTCCAATAGAAGTGATCTAGTTTGAATATGCCCATACTTGCCACAATTGTAACACATTATTGGTTGGCCGGTTCAATTTCTTAATCTAGTTGTTTGATTGATAGAGCCATTCTGCATGCTAGGGTTAGTAGGAGTTGAATAAAACAATGGTACACTAGGAGCATTACCAAGAATAGGACTTTGTGCCACATCCATGGGTTGTGTCATTGGAACAATACTCTGGGAAGTCATGGCTAGTTGCCCCTAGTATGCAGGCAATTATGGATCTGCCATTTGCACAGACAACATAAGGAAGAAGAAGAAGCTTGAAGCATAACACACAATACTGAATGTATTACCAACATAAGGAAGAAGAAGAAGCTTGAAGCACAACATAATGAAGCGCATAGACAACATAAGGAAGAAGAAGAAGCTTGAAGCACAACACACAATACTGAATGTATTACCAAGAGAATGTACAAAGATAAGGAGCCCATTAGGGTAATAGGCATACATACAACTAGGGGAAAAAAACTCCTAAAGAGGGAAAAAAGTGCCTAGTGGTCCTTGTGTGTTCACACACATTACTACCTAAATATATCAACACATTCTAATCTTCGTCCTATGAGGTCCCATTGTAGATTGTAGTATAAAACAGAGGAGATTCTAGACTCATCTACTTCAACAGTTCCACATCTTCAAATATGTTGCTCAATCCCAAGAGTGTGGCTCTTCTTCTTCTAGTTCTGCCAACAAAGTAGCAATGTTTGTTCTAGCATGGTCGGGGCATGAATCCATCTATAGTTGCTTTAGCATGTCTTGATCATGCACCCATATAAAATTATGCCCCCAATCATGAATCAGCTTAGCATATCTAAGCCAAGGTCGTCCCAAGAGTAAAGGAAATCCTCCTAATGAGAGGGGAATTCTTAACACCACGAAGTCTAGGATGAGCTGAGATCCTTGCATTCTCAAAACCAGGTCTCTCAACTATTCCAATAGGCATTACTTTACTCTAGTTTGCCATGGTTATCGTGAATTATGATTATCTGATTGATCAAATTCTAACTTCTACATCATTGCTTTAGGCATCAGATTGATGCCTAATCCGCCATCTATAATGAATCCCATGATTTCTTGCCCGACTATCTTTATAGCTACTCTTGGGCTAAAATAATTGGTTAGAGGGGCTTGCATTATAAAATATGTGTCAAGCTACTACTTACAATAGTTGGTGCTCCCAATGATGCCACGATATTCAACATTTTTCTCTAAAATCAAGCATCCATCTTCAATAGATCATACATACTAACTTGTTGGTACGTGTTCTTCAATATATCACTTATAGAGATAGGACTTGATGACTCAAGGGTATGCTTGTTGTCAGCTTTTGGGTAGTAGCCTCCATGTCTCGTTGGGCCATTCAAAAGTCATCCTCTATTGTTCGCTCTCGGATTTGGTCTTCATCTTACTCCTTCCTTGAGTCAGGAGCCTCATCAAATATCAAGGTTTCTTGTTGTCGAACTCCCAAATTAGGGGTTTTTGGTTGCTTCTATCATGATATTGGAGTTTCTTTCTCTGTATTAGATTCCTTGCTGTGAACTTGCTCCTTTTGTTCCTACTAATGTATTCGGGCTTCTTGCTTTATTCTAGATGCCTTAGTAGAACTACACTTTTGTTGCAAGCTAGTACCCTTGTTTTCTGTTGCCCTATGCTCTTCCTTTGGCATCCACTAAACTCTTCTGTGCACTTTTATCAGAGATATTTCTCTCATTTGCACGATGTTACCAGTAGGTGATCATAGTGGTGTTCTTCGAGTGGGAAGCGTCTCTTCCAAAACATGAAATGAATTGTTTACCTGACTCGGGGTAGCCTAATTCAGTAGTCTTTGGTGTAGTGTTTGCACAGTTATTGACAATTCATGCAAGGTGGTGCATTCTCCAGTAGAAGTGATCTAGTTTGAATATGCCCATACTTGCCACAACTGTAACACATTATTGGTTGGCCGGTTCAATTTCTTAATCTAGTTGTTTGATTGATAGAGCCATTCTGCATGCCAGGGTTAGTAGGAGTTGAATAAAACAATGGTACACTAGGAGCATTACCAAGAATAGGACTTTGTGCTACATCCATGGGTTGTGTCATTGGAACAATACTCTGGGAAGTCATGGCTAGTTGCCCCTAGTATGCAGGCAATTACGCATCTGCCATTTGCTTCAAATAATAACATCCACGAGCCTCGTGCCCCATCTTTCCGTAGAACTAGCAGATTATCTTGTTAGGGCACTTTTCGTGGGGATGCCCCTGCTACTGACATATTGTACACCAAAGGTTGGTCTTCAGTTCCCTTGCTCTGAGCTCTTTAAGCTCTCATTGGAGCTTGGCAACCGTGTCTTCCTCAACATTCACAAGCCTTTGTTGTGTCGGAGAGTTGTCCCAATGTCTGACATGAGAGGTAGCATCATTAAAATGTATGCGGGCTTGCTCTATTTTAGTTGCCATGGCCACAAACTCTTCCAACAAGTCTCGAAGCTTGTACCTTGTGTTGAGGGGGAGTGCCTTGTCCAACCACTTCTTGATGAGGAAATCGTCAGGTGCATCCAACAGTTTAGCCATCAAATCCTTAGTCCTTGTCATCAACTTGAGAAATGACTCACCTTTCTTTAAATGGAGGTTCTTGAGCTCATCAAGTACTTACTTTGTCAAGTTTCTTGGGCTAAAGGTTGTAGAGAACTCTTCTTTCATCACTTGCCACATTATGAAGTGATGTTCTTGAAACTGATTGAACCATTTGTCTGCTAGCCCATCCACCATTGCCGCAAATCAAGCCATAAATGCATCGATCTGCCGTTCTAAACCATGGCTCTTACATAGTGCAAGGAAACTTCTAACATGATCATCAGGATTTGGTTGAGACTCCCTTGAAAATTGGAAAATTAATATTTATGGGAGACAAAAGAGATGTTAGGTCTCTTTGTGCCATTTTGGAATCTAATATGGGTCTCTTGGGTGGAGAGGAGGTTGCTTTTTCTCTTTGCTGGACTAGGTTCTAGACTTTCTAGGACTAATAATATTGTAGCTGGTGGCTCTGTTGGGCATTCATACTAGACTAAACAAGGTGTGATACGAGCATGTTCTAGTCATAGAAGGGTTTAGTATGCTAAGTGATCAGAATCATGGAGCCCCTTTGGGTCCCACGGTGCATGACAAATTTTTACAACTCGGGTTGTAATTGTACGACATTGATGCTGTTTTGCGAAGTCCTTCCGTATTCGACCTAAGGGGTCAATGAATCTTGATCAAGGGGATGCTTAAGTGCGCTAGAATATACTAACCCGCCTTAGTTTGAAATAAATATTACAACAAGAGATCACGTTGCACTGTTTGCCTAATGGATAGCCTAACGCTTAAGGATAAGTAATGGAGTAGTAGCTTGTTCAATGCCTTCTTAGTGAAAAAATATAATAGATGGCACTTGGGTACTGGCATTGCTGACTTCTTCAAGGATTCTTGCAAAACTTTGGCAACATGATTAGTTAACAATCAGTTGTTCTTCAGGTAGAGAGGATACTCCACTGATGAATTTTACATAGAGGATAGCATAAAAGATACAAAAGATGTAAATCAAACTTAAAGGTATGGAAACAGATGGTTTACGAAACCCAATTTAGAAGCCCGCTAGCATCAGTGATCAACGTGCTAGCCCTTTGATTTTCCTAGAACTTCTACACTAATCATGCAGCCCAGAGGAGGCACAAAATGGCACCCACCAAAGGAGAGGATGTACTTCTTGGAAGGAAGCCTTCGACTAGCAAACAAGAAACTAGGATACTCCTTAGGGAAAAGGGATAGAAATGATGCTGCCATCTGCACTACACACTTGTTGCCTCAACAATCACCACTTTTGTTCATCCTCCATACCATCATCCTCCTCGTTGGTCCCTGAAATCCAAGCAGATCCACGATGGCACACTAATACTTTGTTGCATAGGTCAACTTGAATGTGGTCTCGCTCCACATCCCTTCTCTAATTCTTGGAACACACTCACCTTCACCTTGAATGTTGCTTTCCCTCCCATGTCTGCCCTTGCCTTCTATGCATAAAAATCTCTAGATTGCACCTCCTTCTCTCTAAGCATCCTCTGCTTCATGAGCACACATTCAACAGACTTCTTTCTATCCACAAACTGCCACACCTAATTTCTTCTATCTTCTCCTTCCACACTATCTAGCTTCTCTATCTCCACAATGATGTCTTCCTAGATTGTGCACTTATGCGACTTTGCAACACTGCACCCACTCACAAACTCTTGTGCAAACCCTACTGCTACTATGACTGCTAACACTAACTCTATTGCACATGCAAGCAGATATGTGTATGTAAGCCTATGTCTCCCTATATATGTATCGATGTCTCTCCGCTATTGCCTGCTTGACCCTTATATAGCATCAAGATTCTTAGCTTTTGATGCTCTTCAAGAGTTCTGCCTTCTTCGCCTGCATGCAGTAACATCATTTTACATCGTGCTCTTGTAGGGACTAATCTTTTACATGGGTGAGATGGGGGAATATTTTGTGCATCCTACCAAAAGGCATTGTAGGCAGAGAGGGATGGTTAGTAGTGTGAAGGACATGTGTACTTAATGTGATAGATGTCATTAGGCACCATGGGATTAAGTAGGAACCACTGACAGATTCAAAAAGGAAAATGGACGATTGTGGAAGACCGGACTCTAGTGGATCATTGGAATTCAGCATCGCTGAAATGCCAAACTACTGAAGCCCAAAAGGTACCATAAGACTCTGAACTCTTAAATGTCTTTGACCCATGACATTACACATGTTATATATATATATATATATATATATATATATATATATATATATATACACACACACACAAATAAATATAGAGCATATTCGCATACACATCCATGTCCATATACATATACATTCACATTCATATCTATGCACATATATATTTGCCATGGATGATGGCATGAACAAGGACGCAATGCTGCACTTTTTCTTTCAGTTATCAAGGTCACCTTCTCGGGTCATAAAGTCGGTCAAACCTTAAAGAACATTTGTGGAATGCTATTTTCAACATGGCAAATCTGGAAAACAAATTACATACTTTGTTATCTCCCCACTTGGACTTTCACGTGGCATGTTGTTCTCTCCCCACTTGGAGTTTCACGTGCCATGTTGGACAAATGCTCATACTTTTTGGAATTTAACACGTTCGTGCAATGCTTAGATCGGCTTTTCCTAAAACGTTTCATATAACACAATTGAACTCTTTACGTGTGAAATTTAATGGCGCAAGAAAGACAACGAGATGTAATATTTTTTAGTCTATCTTGTACTAAAAGTGTGAAAATCACCCCTTAAGACTTAAAGACCTTCTTCGGTTTCAAGAGAAGATTGTTCATATGGTCTTCGTTTGTTGGTTTTTTCTTTTAATGGAGGTTCAGCTAAAGCCTACTCCCTCAAGCTTTAACTTTGAAAGTGCAACTGTACAAGTAATTGGGCATAATATCCACAAGACCCCTCGTATCCCACAAAGCAGGGGTTCCCTCGTCAAGCTTTAACTTTGAAAGTGCGATTGTACAAGTGAATGGGCATAGTATCCACAAGACCCCTCGTATCCCATAAAGCAGGGGTTCACTCGTATGTCTTCTCTTTTGGGTGGCATGGAATGGGTATCTTATGAATTATGCTCCTTATCCATCCATTTTTTCATCTCCAGATTGTCACATCTTTATCATACCATTGCTTTCTTGTGGTTTTGTAATGGAGGTATGTAGTCAAGGTGGTTTGGCATGCGTATAGGAGGTATGCACTCAAGGTGGTTTGCCATGTGTATGTGATGTTCAATACCTTGCACCCTCAATCGAGGCAAATAGAAGATAGAAAATAGTAAATGGTGAGGTGCATAAACATGGAAATACCTTCCTCCATATGCCAAACCATTATAAAGTGGTTTCACATTGAAGAGGATGATTGTTTCTGGAGATGAAAGATGCAAAATATTGCCATTTGACACCTCCTATCACATTGAGCAATGAAAGAAGAAAAATATTCATGCCATGTCATGAAATACTTAAGGGCAAAGTGTTTCACTACCTTTCCTGTTAGAAACAAATGTGTGTAGCCCTCCAATTAAGAGTAGTGAATATAGCATAAAATTTTTAATTTTTTTAGTCATATTTGTATTTACTTTATTGTTATTTATTACAAATTTATAACAAAAGATTTCTACCCTCCAATGAAGAGTTTTTTTTTTTGCGATATTAATAAAATTATAAACACACACACACACTCCCAACCATCGATGTTGGGACCCCCTTGCTCCTTAAAACATACACAAAAAGAACATCGAGACATGGACGAGACTTAGACCCTGGATATCTTTTGAGGCGTTCAAGTGTGTTAACCACCAAACCACATGCCCCCTCTACTCCAATTAAGAATACTCAATCTCAAGCACCAAGAATGTTTTGATTTTATCCATGTCCTATGGGTGGGTTGGTGAAACACTAGCCTCTTGAGGCACAGGTCTTGTGTTCAACCCCCGAATCAAACATATAATGACTTTGGATAATCTAAATCAATTGTAAAAAATTTTGACAATGTCTAACCCCTGCTTAGTGGGATATGAGGGGTCCCATAGATACTATGCCCATTCATCTATATAATTGTTCTTTCAAAATTAAAAATGAAAGAGTAACCGCTTACAAAACCTCCATTAAAAAAAAAAGAGTTTTTTGATTGTTTAATCATAATTGTATTTATTTTATTATTATTTATAAAAAAGTGTATTTTTTAATCTATGCTCCACTCTGATTTTTTCTTCACAAAAGACGCACAACACATATTGTTTCTACTCCATATTGCATCCTAATGTGCGAGCAAGTTGAAGGTGATTCTACAAATTTTAAAAATATTTTCATTAGAATCACTTTTACAAAATACAAAGTTTTTTTTAATATATTTAGGTAGTGATGTGTGTGAACACACTAGGATTATCGGGGCACTTTTTTCCCTCGTAGGAGGTTTTTTTCCCCCGGCTTGTATATACGCATACTACCCTAACAGGTTACTTATCTTTGTACATTCTAGCGGTAATACATTCAGTATTGTGTTTTGTGCTCCAAGCTTCTTCTTCTTCCTTGTGTTGTTCGCGTGCTTCCGTAGACATCTAACTCCAACAATTGGTATCAGAGCAGAATGAAGAATGGGTCTTTACTACTATTTGCAGTTTTGACCCTTCTTCTCATGAGCAGTGCATGTTTGCAGTAGACTAAGATGTTTGGTACTTTGATAGTGGGGTGACCAAACGTATTACCTCGCAACACAGTTTCTTCTCTTCACTCGAGCTTGCCCCTATAGGGAATACTGTCACATGTGCCAACAACTCCTCTTATCCTATCATGGGAGTTGGTAAGATCATTTTGACCACTGCTGATGGTAGTTCTTTCACTTTTTCAGATGCTTTATTTGTGCCAGGGATCAAGAAGAATCTGTTATCAATTTGTGCATTAGCAAAGATTGGCTTGGTTGTGAAATTTGTTGATGAGAGATGTACAGTTCATGATTTGTCAAATGGCAATGTCATTATTGCTTTTGGCATTTTATGTTGTGGGATGTATAAGCTCATAGGCTATGAAAGATTTGTGAATGATTCAGCATGTGTAGTACATGATTCTCAGGCTATGTCAGATGTAAAGCTTTGGCATGCACGCTTTGATCATCTGAATTTTGCTAGTTTGTTATGCCTCCAAAAATCTGAAATGGTGTCCTCTTTGCCCAAACTTGAGGCACCCGATAAACATGTATGTGAAGGCTATATTTTGGGCAAAATGCGGCGTTCCTCATTTCCAAAAGATGGTTCAGTTCGAGCTGCTAAAAAATTGCAGCTTGTTCATAGTGATGTTTGTGGTCCTATGCAGATACCCTCCTTTGGAAATTATCTTTACTTCGTGACTTTCATTGATGACTTTTCCAGGCGTGCATGGGTATATCCATTGAAAGAAAAGTCCGAAGTGTTTATGTGCTTCAAACAGTTTCTGGTTTTGGATGAAAATCTATCATCATGTAAAATGGGCACCCTCTATTCTGATCGAGGGGGGGGGGGATATATGCCTTCTGACTTTAATGCACTTCTGGCTGAACATGGGATAAAACATTAGTGTATAGTGCCATATACACCTCAACAGAATGGAGTTGCTGAACAAAAGAACATGTCACTCATGGAGATGGCAAGGTGTATGGTCAAGAGTCAGGCTTTACCACATAGATTCTGGCTTGAGGTTGTTATGTATGGTTGCAAGCCATCGGTTGCTCGTTTGCGTGTTTTTGGTTGTTTGGCATATGCATTAGTGCTTGAACAACATGGTAGAAAATTGGATGATAAAGGAGTAAAATGTATTTTTGTTGGGTACAGTTCTGAAAGCAAAGGCTATCGTCTGTATCATCCACAGACTAAACACATTCTCATTAGCCGCGATGTTGTTTTTGTGGAAGATGCTATTAAGCCCATTCTGATCGGGGGGGGGGGGATATATGCCTTCTGACTTTAATGCACTTCTGGCTGAACATGGGATAAAACATTAGTGTACAATGCCATATACACCTCAACAGAATGGAGTTGCTGAACGAAAGAACATGTCACTCATGGAGATGGCAAGGTGTATGGTCAAGAGTCAGGCTTTACCACATAGATTCTGGCTTGAGGTTGTTATGTATGGTTGCAAGCCATCGGTTGCTCGTCTGCGTGTTTTTGGTTGTTTGGCATATGCATTAGTGCTTGAACAACATGGTAGAAAATTGGATGATAAAGGAGTAAAATGTATTTTTGTTGGGTACAGTTCTGAAAGCAAAGGCTATCGTCTGTATCATCCACAGACTAAACACATTCTCATTAGCCGCGATGTTGTTTTTGTGGAAGATGCTATTTAGCCCTTACTTTCAT
This sequence comes from Ceratopteris richardii, assembly GCA_020310875.1. NCBI lineage: Eukaryota > Viridiplantae > Streptophyta > Polypodiopsida > Polypodiales > Pteridaceae > Ceratopteris > Ceratopteris richardii. The sequence goes on along the minus strand of CM035407.1, from coordinate 211,532,969 downwards.
GTACCAAGGAGACATCTATTAGCTCCAAAGACATGTATGATACTTTGTTGCCTCTTTTTATAGGTGGATGGTCCAGTGCTGGTCCTAATTAGGCAACTTCTCAGCCTTTACAAGATCCATGTGATGATGCAAATCATTCCATTTCTGATGCAGATTTACATGATGCACTTATTGATGAGAGAGTTGATATTGAGCAAGCAAAAACTATGCCAAAATGGATGGTGAAGACTTTGCGTGATAACAAATTAGATGCATCTCTATCATACCGTACTTGTTCAGGCTTTCATAGTGCCTCTTTTGCATCGGATTGCTATCCTATGGCTGCCTCTAGTCTCTGTGATGAGCATGAGCCTGTTTTGTTTGATGAAGCACAAAATTTTGAAAATTGGATGGATGCTATGCAATCTAAATATGATGCTATAATGAAGAATGGTACATGGTCTTTATGTGACTTGCCTCCTGGTAAGAAGTCCATTGGCACTAAGTGGGTTTACAAGTTGAAGCGTAAGCCTGATGGAACATTTGAGAGGTATAAGGCTAGGCTTGTTGCAAAGGGTTATGCATAGGAAAAAGGCATTGATTTTGATGAAATCTTTGCACCTACATGCTGTATGACTAATGTTCGTAGCATCTGTGCACTTACAGCCCATCATGGTTGGAATGTACATCAACTGGACATTAAAACTGCATTTTTGAATGGTGACTTTCATGAAGAATTGCATGTTTTTCAACCTCGTGGCTTTGTGCAAAAAGGGCATGAAAACCAGGTTTGCAGGTTAAAGAAGGCATGGATTAAAGCAAGCACGATGTGCTTAGTATGAAAATATACATGCCTATTTGATTGCACATGGTTTTGAGAACAGTCCCACTGAGAGCACCTTATGTGTTAAGCATGCTAATGATGTGCTTCTGATCATTGTTGTCTATGTTGATGACATGCTGCTCACTTGTCCTATTGAGAAGCATAGTGCTGATTTTAAGGCTGATTTGCATGCCTCATTTGAGATGTTTGATTTGGGGCATTTGCATTGTTATTTGGGCATTCAGTTTATGCAAGTGGATGGTGGAATGGCTTTGTGTCAAATGAAATATATTGACACATTTACATTTATGTGGCATTTTGGCCTTGAAGATTGTAAGCCTATTGCCACTCCTATGGAGACATGTTTACGATTGAGTCTTCATGATGCTGGAGATGCATTTGATGCTGTTCTCTATTAGTAGGCTGTTGGATGCTTGATTTACTTATGCATTACTCGGCCATAGATTCAGTTTGCTATCTCACAGATGAGCAGGTTTATGCATTGCCTAGGTGTTAAGCATTGGCAGGCAGTTAAGCTCATGTTTCGCTATTTGAGTGGTACCTGGTCACTTGGATTGTTTTATCCCAAGGGGGATCACTACCGCCAGATTCGCATGCTTTTTTTGACAATGCCTGGGTTGGTTGCTATGACACTCGTGTGTCCATTAGTGGCTTTTGCTTCATGCTTGGTAGCTCACGTATATCTTGGTTGAGAAAGAAGCAGTCTACTGTGGCCACTTCCAGTTGTGAGGCTGAGTATAGGGCAGCTTTCACAGTGTCTGTTGAGTGTGTGTGGCTCAGACACCTTATGGTTGATTTGGGTGTTGCTGAGTCTTCTGCAATCACCATCTTCACAGACAGTCAAAGCGCATTGGCGATTGCGAGGAACCCTGTGTTCTATGCTAGCATTAAGCACATTGAGGTGCATTATCATTATGTCGGGGAGAGGTTCTCTGCTGGAGAGATCAGCTTGGCATATGTGCCCACACAGGAGAACATTGTGGACCTTTTTACAAAGGCTCTACCTAGGGAGAAATTTGAAGCTTTCCGCAAAGCTTTGGGCTCACTTCCCTTTGTGGATTGATTCCACATAGCTTGGCACTTCCTTATACATGAGTGCCAGCTCTTTGTTCACGGCATCACTCCCGGGGGGGATTTGTTGATATATTTAGGTAGTGATGTGTGTGAACACACTAAGATTGTCGGGGCACTTTTTTCCCTTTTTAAGAGGTTTTTTCCCCTCGGTCCTTGTGCTGTTCGCGTGCTTTCGAAGACGTCTAACTCCAACAATTTTTCCCGTGTAAGACCAATCAAAGATTGTGAAACTATTTTTCACAATTGTCATTTGAATTGTCTATCATTGTACATTATGCATTAAATTATACTTTCCAATGGGTGTGGCTTAGTGATTCATGCCTTGAATTAGCCAAAAGGAAGTCCCAAGTTCGACTGTTGGGTCGATGCATCTACCTGGAACTATGTGTGGATTTACACAAGGTGGCAGAAGCCAACAACAATTGTTGATGCAATTCCATATGGCACTAATTCATTCGTCTTCAAAACAGTAATCTATTCCGGACCCACTCAGAACTATGTTGGCCTCTCTCCTCTCGAGACAAAATGTAATAGTGCGGAACATGAAAAATCCATGGTCCAAAAAGCTACTAATTCAATGGCGAAGATAGTTTTGATCTCTAATGGAGATGCCACTTAGCATGAATTTGAAAAGCAGAAGAAAAACATGTTAAAAAAAAAAATAATGTTTGTTCCTTCGGAACATCCTTCTGAACAGTGTGAAACCACCCTATGGGCAATTTCAGACAAGATGGCGCAACAGGAACAACTAGCCACCTGCCAATCCTTGTGTGCCATTTGACAACAGATATTCACACAAGGGTGGAGGCCTTTGATGATTCACATGCAAGCTAATGGAACATTTTTGTGAAAAATGTTCCAGCATTCTTCCCCCGCCCTTGCACATAGTGTTGATTTTTGACGGCCGTATTGTCTGTTTTGGCCATTTTAGACCGTAAAACAAGGTCACAATTTTTTTTTAGATCTTCAAAAATTACATTAAAAATCTCAAATACAGATATTACCTGTAAATAACCTTCAAAATTGAAGGGCATAGTAGACCGTCAAAATACAACATTGCTTGCACATAATAGCCGAAGATAGTTAACACATGGCATTTTCTATTTTGTTGGTAGTAGACGTTGTACTGCAATTGCTCTTTTCCTCCCTTCGTTATGTATTCATATAAGATGGCAACACACACATTTTATCATTGTTGCACCTCTATATGTGAATCGCTCGGTGGAAGAAGCATTGATTTTTTGAACTTTTCAGATGGAACTTGAACAATTGTCACGTTCTTTCCACGGTCCCTGTGTGAAACGGGCCTATAAGTAGATGGATGCGTTTACGTTACACACTTAGAGTGGGTTCAGACAAGGTGGCACATCCACACAGAGACATCGTATGTGCCAATCAAAGAGAGAGCGACGACAGCTTGTCAAAATTCAGTTCACAGAGAGCGACGACAGCTTGTCAAAATCAAAGTTTTTATATTATATTATTGATTAAACATGGTAAACAATCAATCAAACTTTATTGTGTTGCAGTACAAATGTGTTTCAAAAGGAAACCAAAGTTTTAGAGTCGTGGGCGGAGTGGGCTTTGAATGTGCCTAGGGTTCTGGGTTTTTGGGGAAGTCGCCTTCTCACCCCCCTCGGCGGGGAGGGATCTTTGTTCGCTCGTCTCTCGTCCCCCTCGCTGTGAGGGGGACCTCGTTCTGCTCTGTCGGCTGGTGTCTCCTGCGGTCTGTGTTGTACTTCAAGGTGCTACCATGGCCTTACACGAGGCGCTGCCTGTTGGTTTACTTGGCTCTAAGGGGGAAGGTAATAACAGTAGCCTAAGTTCTATGCTTAATCCTGTTTTCGAAGGCATTGCAGGTTCTGCTTCTGTGTCGGGTGATAAGCTGAGGCACGAAGAGGGTAATGGTGCGCAAACTGCGAGTGTACAGTACACTCACCAATCCTTGCAAGGGACTGCGTCTTACGCCAAGGTCCTGCAGAATCAACAACAAGGTTTTTACTCAATGTTTTCCAATCAGGAGTCTACAGGTAATATCTTTCCTCACTCACTGTTCATTGATACCAAAGGTAAAGGCAAGATCATGGAGGGTAATGGGTTAGTTTGTTCCTCTCCTGATAAGGAGGGTGTGCATACCATTGACATTGACCTTGAATCTAATGAACAGGATGATTGCACCTTGATCATTGAGAGTTCAGCTCTGAATAAGTGGAATGTGCACCTTGAAGATAAGGTTGTGATTGCTCACTGTCATGGTCCTCGGCCAGCGCAGGAACTTCTTAAAAATTGGATGCGTGTGAATTGGGAAAGTAAAGGGCTTTTTGCCAAGCATGTTCAGTTCCTTCCTAACAATTTCTTTCTCTTTTTTTTCGATGATGTGAGTAGTGCTTTGCAAGTTATAGCGGAGGGGCATTGGATTATAAGAAATACTCCTATCTCCTTTTACAAGTGGTATCTTGGCTTTAATCCCAGAAGTAACAAGCCGACTAAAGTTCCAGTCTGGGTGGAATTTCCGGATTTTCCTGTGGAATTCTACCCATGGCTTGATAAACTTGGTTCTCTCATTGGTAAAGTTCTGGGCCAAAAACAAAAAAAAGAGTTCAATCTCAAATGGGAACCTCAGTTGCTTATTGAAGTCGACATTTCCAAAAGTATTAAAACTGAGCTAGTCATTAAAAACTCTGAGGGGTTTAAGCTGCATGCTCAAAAAGTTTTTTACAGGAATTTGCCTAATGCATGTTTTAACTGCTATAAACAAGGTCATTTAATAAAGGATTGTCCTTTGCTTGGTAAAAATCAGTCTAAAGAGAATTTTGGAGAGGAAGTGGGCACCAAAGCTGCTGCCCCTAATATTAAGACTCCTCCCAAAGATGACTCAGGGTTCAAAAAAGTTCCTGTTAAGCAAAGGAAGAAAAACCCTAACTCAGGGATCAGGTCGGAACCTCTCTACAAAGGTGTTTTCAATCCTTATCAGTTACTTGAAGATGCCATCAACGATGATCATCTTCCCTCGACTTCTGAAGGCCATGTGAAGAATAAGAATCAAGGAAGCCAAAACTTTGAAGACAACTTGCACAGCTCAAATGCTGGGGATACGGAGAAACTAAAGGCTCAGGTAAGTAAGTCTAATTTGGAAACTCACAAAGTTTGTGAAGGAAGAGGAACTGTTTGTTTGGAATCGGTTCCCAGACCTAATACGGGCTCCACCCCTGTTGCAGTCTTGTCTGAAGAAGACTCCCTAAGTAACTGTGATGAAATGTTTATGGATCAAATTAATAAATTTGATGAACATATTACAGATCAGGTGGGCTCTGGTCCCATCATTGACCAAGATGTGTATATGTCCAATGTCCTGTCACCTAACGTTAAAGGTAAAAACAAGACCAAAAGAAAGGATATGGTCAGGAATTCGGTTTCAGTAGTTAAGCCTGGTAAGAATCTTAAAAAGTAAGTCTTCTTTTCTGTCTTTTGTCCATGGATTGTATTAAGTTGATTTCTCTTAACACTAAGGGGCTCTCTGATCCTATCAGGAGCAAGTCCATAAACAACTGGATCAAAGATTCTTCTATTTTTCCTGACTTTATCTGTTTGCAGGAGCTGAAGGTGGGGGGATCCACTCTGTTGTCGAATTTAAAAACTGTTTCGAATTCTTACCATTGGGTTCATACGGATCATAGTGGTAAAGGTGGTGCTGCCATTGGGGTGGCTAATGGTGTGTGTCATCTTATTGAGGAGGTGTACAAGAGTAGTACTAACCAGTGGATTGCTGTTAAGTGTAAAGAACCTTTTAATTGTACTGTTGTGTGTGTCTATGCTGCTAATCAGGCTTCTCAAAGGGCTAAATGCTGGGAAGAAATTGCTAAAATTAATGATGTTATTCTGCTGACTGGTGACTTCAACATGGTCACTAACCTGGGTGATAGGATTGGTAACAGTGATAATATTATCTCTGGGGGAGAGAAGCATTGTTGGTTTAATCTGGTTAATAAGCACAACCTTCTGGATCTCTCTTTCAACACAGGTCACACTTGGAACAACAGAAATCAATCTAACTTTCTGTCTGCCAGATTGGACAGATTTTACATGCATGCTGGTAGGAGCAATAATTTGTGGAATTATAATTGTGACATTGATCGGTCCTTGGTTTTATCTGATCATGTGCCTTTGATTGTGAAGCTGTTCATGAACAACCCCTCGTATCGTGCTGGTTGGCCTCACATGGACTCCTCCTTGTTTAAAATTCCTATTGTGAAGGAGAAAATCTATGATATTCTTATTTCTCATTTTAATAAAGATAGGTCTCCCCTTGTGGCCTGGGAAGAGGCTGTTAGAGAAATTCAAATTACTATTAAGAACTTCAAGAATAAAGCTAAAAATATTAGGTATGAGAGAAGAATGATGATATTGAAGGAGCTGGATCTTCTGGAGTCCTCTAAGCTTGATGTTAATACCAAAAGGCTGAAAATCCTTGAGTTGCAGGAAAAAGTGAGGAAAGTTGATTACCTCCTTGCTAGAGGTGCCCTTGCCACGTCTCGAGAATTCTGGGCAGGTAAAGTGGATAAGCCTAATAAACACATGTTTGATCTTATGAGAAAGAAAAAAGCTAGGGACTTCATCCCTCTGCTCAAAGACAGTAATGGTCTCTTAGCTTCTAATATGAAGGATAACCTGGAGGTTGCCCATAGGTTCTTTGCCAATGTTTTCTCTCTGCCTCCCAAGAGAGGGGCTGATGTGTGGAGTGCAAGAGCTGCCATTGCCCTTTGTAGGAAGAAAATGGTTCCTCAGGGAATGGACTCCCTCCTTGACATGCCCTTCTCTGAGGGTGAGGTGAGAGAAACCATTAACAAATTGAAGCCTGGTAAATCCCCTGGTCATGATGGTCTTCCTTATGAGTTTTTTCAGGAGTTCAAGGATTTGTTGGTGCCCATAATTCTCAAGATCTGGCAAGAAGCCTCTAGAAGGGGGTCTCTTTCTCCTTTTATCAACACAGGGGTGATTAAGCTCTTACATAAAAGGGGTCCCAAAGATGACTTAAACAATTGGAGACCCATCTCCTGCCTGACTTCTCTATACAAAATTTTTTCTTCCATCCTTGCCAGAAGGCTGAGTCCTTTAATGGATAGTATAATTCTGCCTGAGCAAAAAGGCTTTATCAAAGGGAGATTTATCTTGGATAACATTATTACCATTTGGGAAAGTCTTGAGTATTATAAAGAGCTTAATATTGACACTTACTTCTTCAAAATTGATTTTGATAAGGCTTATGACAGGATTGAATGGGATTTCATTCTTCAGTCTCTTCATGACATTGGTTTTGGCAAAAAGTTTATTAGATATGTCAGTATCTTGTTTGGTAATGCCTTCTCTAAAGTTGCTATTAATGGAAATATGTCTAACTCTTTTAAGTTATGCAGGTCTATTAGACAAGGGTGTCCCCTGGCCCCCCTCCTATTTGCTATTTCTAGTGATGCTTTGGGCTGGCTTGTCAAGGATAACTTCAGACAAGGGACCATCTCTGGTCTAGTTATTCCCCAATCTCACTCTCCCCTTGGTCTGCAGATGTTTGCAGATGACACTAACATGATGATGATTGCTGAAGAAAAGTCTGCTAGTCAATTCCTTAACTGTCTTGACCTTTTCTGTCTTGCTAGTGGCTCTGTGGTCAACCATAAGAAAACAGGTTTTTTTGCCACTGATAATAAGATTCCAGCTTGTGTTGTGGCTGCAGGTTGTGATATCATCAAGAAAGGGAGTATCTTCAGGCTTCTGGGCATTCCCATGGGCTTTGGTATATCCAATGAGCAAAGGTGGAATTGGATGCTAGATAAATTTAGAGCTAAAATTTTTAAGTGGTCTGATGTGCAGCAAAGTATTTCTCAAAGATCTTTTGTTTTAAAGCACTATATCCTCCCTTCCCTTACCTATTTTCTGTCCTGCTGGCAGCCTAGTAAGAAGCAGCTTGGTCAGGCCATCTCCCTTGCTAGAAAATTTTTGTGGGGAGGTTCTGAAATTCCCAAAGTTTCTTGGGATATTTGTTGTATGAGAAAAGTTGAGGGGGGGCTTGGACTCATTTGTCCTTCCAGGATGGCCACCCAAATGGCTGCTAAGTGGATTTTCAGATCTATTTCCTCTAATGATTTCTGGGCCTGTTTAATTAAAAGAAATGTTAGCAAATTCAACATTAAACATAATAAAAGTTGGGTCAATTGTTCTCTTTGGGATGTTATTACTTCTCCTGTTGAATTTGTGCCCAAAGGTAGTCAGCTTATATGCTCTTTTTGGAAAGCTTGGATGGCTGTGAAAGCTAAGTATAATTTGTCTATCTACTTTGCTCACAACCTGACTTTCTTAGCTCATGACTCCATTTGGTTTGGCTGGACTAATACTGTTCCCTCCCCTTCCCTTCCCATTAGATGGAATAAATGCAGAAAGAAGGGATTTGGACACTGGCAAGACTTGTTAAATGCAGGTAACATTATTAATGACACATTCATTTCCGGGCTTGATGGGCTCTCTGTTCAATGTAAACAGGTCCTCTCAATCCAGAAGGAAATTCTGAAGAAAAAGCTGGAAAAACACATGTGGAGGAAGGAGATCTCCCTCCAAATCGTAGCTGAGGATATTCTTAAATCCTACAAAAAGAGTGGCAGAAGTATCAAAGAAATAACAGGGAAACTCAATAAGAAGTGGGATCTCCAATGGTCCCCCTTGCAGTGGAAGTACAGATTCCAGTGCACTTGGGCCTTTCCCTTCTCCAACAAGCAGTCCTGCCTTAACTGGCTCATTCTCCACAAAGGCATCTGGACAGGTAGCCTTGCTAGGAAGTATAAAATTGATGCTGGTAAATGCAAGCTCTGTGGTAAAGATGAGGACTTGGATCACTTGTTCGTCCAATGTAAAAGTTCCTCCAGATTCTGGTTTGGAATGAGGTTTTTCTGTCAGAACCAAGGTCTTAATGCTCCTAGCAGCAAAGATATTTTGCTGGGCGAAGCTCGTGGTATGGACATTCTGTTGTGGCAGTTCATCAGAATCCACTCCTTGTGGTTTATTTGGAAGACCAGGAACAGTGCCATCTTCAATAGGAAGGGGAAGGACTACTTCTTCTCCTTTTTGGTGGGCTTGAAGAAAATTCTCAATCTCTGCTTCACCGCCAGTTGTGCTTCTCATTCGGAAGATAAAAACCTCTTTGTAATTCTTAGAAATAATCGCTACAATGTTTGGAAATTAAAACTCCTGAAGATGTACTCTAAGCCTAGGATGCAGATGATCACTCTGCTTGATGATTATGTTAACCTTGTTCTTACATGAGACCTCTCATAATACTGCCCCCTTGTACATGAATCATACTCACGTGAGAGTCTGATCCTTTGTTTGTATTTTTCTTCCAGCATCAATTTTATCCTTTCTGTTCTCCAAAAAAAAAAAAAAAAAATGTGTTTCAAAGGGGAGAGCCCGACTCAAAGAATGGTAACCCAGAACTCTTCCAATTTTTTAGAGCAAATAAAATTCTGCCATATGAAAGCACTCAATGTGCCGCCGGCCAGTGTGAATCCACACTTAAAATGGTGTCTTTCCAAGTCGTTGTAACTTAAAAGAAAAGCTATGAGCGTGGGAACACACCCTCGAAAGGATCGCTGTCTCTCATGCCCACAACCAACGCAATGCGCTCTGTGAGTCTGTGGCCGTTGAAGCTGCGAAATTGCCCGTTAGCCTTTGGCGGCCCCCGACTCCCCCACACACAGATAGTCCTCGTCACTCATCCTCTCTTCCATCCTCTTGCTCTGCCTGCTCTCTCCGCGATTTACGGGAGAATGAAAGTATGGAATAAAATAAGTTATATTTTAAGTCCTCGAGGCGCGGCGTTCAGCTTTGAGCACATGGAAGAGAGAGCGGGGAGGACTCAAGAGTCAAGAAGTAGATAATCGAGGGCCGAGGACTGTGAGACTCACTTTCTCACGCCGTTGCGCAGATTAATGGTGCCGGCCCAACTCCAGAGTATATGCATTACCTCCCCAAACCGAGCTCTTTCCTTTCTTCTTTTCTCCTCTGCTTCATCTGTCCTTCTTAGTTCATCTGTCCTTCTTAGTTCTGGCTGTCCGCAGGGAAGGTGGGGCTTTGGAGAGGAAGTAGGTGTGGCGAGCGTGAGGTCTTTTGGGTGGAGATAAACAGACGGGATTACATATAACACTCTCCCTTATAAAAGATTTTGATAGGGCAGATCGCGTATTATGCTTTTGTGCTCGAGCTATCTCTGAAACAAAAAGGTCGGCACTGACAGTATCCTTCTTACAGCTGTCTCTCCGCTCATCTTGTTAGCCAAACGAGAGCCTTTTTCTCAGTAGCGATCTCCGCCCGTGGCTTCTTTTCCTCTTTTTCCCACTTCTTTCAGCTCCTCCTCATTAGTCTTCACTGTTTACGCTCGCATTATCAGAGTGCTGACCACTCGCTCCTAACGCGGTCTGATACGCGCTATCTTGCTTTTCTTGCTTGTTCAGTTGAAGCTTGTCAAGGAAGGTGCTAGCACTAAAATGTAACTGGAACGCGAGTGATTTCCTGACTCATATTTTACTACCAGAGCTCGTTTTGCTTCACCAAAGTAGCCATGGTTGCTGGATATCTGTTTTTAATTCTGTTTCTCAGCCTCTCCTTTACGGAGGGGGCTGATCCTATAGAGAATTTCCAGTGGAACGTCTCTTACATTACAGTGGCTCCCCTGGGCGTCAAGCAGCAGGTTATGTAACTTATCTTCTTCTCACATGGAAAGGCATTCTTTAGTCTTATGCTTCATCCGAGGTAATTCATAGCCTGCGTATACTAAATCTTGCGTTCCTACAGGTAATTGCCATCAACGGACAATTTCCTGGGCCGAATATAAACTCGACGACAAACAATCACATTATAATCAACGTTTTAAACAGTCTGGACGAGGATCTTCTATTCACTTGGTACGTATTACGAAGTAACAGAGGTTGTGGCCCTCAGAAACATTGATCCATGTCTGCCTTGCCTTCTTAAGTCCTGACGTCCACTTCATTGCGGCATGGATCTGCTTCAGACAACGTTGCTGCATGAGGTCTTACGTTAAAGTTTTTGTCTCATGGACAGGGATGGGATACAACAAAGAAGATCATCATGGGAGGATGGCGTCCTTGGGACCAACTGCCCAATCCCTCCAAAGTGGAACTGGACTTACAATTTCCAAGTGAAAGACCAAATAGGAAGCTTTTTCTACTTCCCTTCCCTGTCTTTGCAGAGGTCAGCTGGGGGATACGGTGGCTTCACCATAACCAATCGGGCGACCATTGCAGTACCTTTTCTACTTCCAGATGGAGATATCACTATAACCATAGGGGATTGGTACAATGCAGGCCACAAAGTGAGTGCCTCATCCAGCCCTGACGTGATCTATGTGCTTAGAGTTGTTTATATGAAGCAATTTTTACTGAGCATTAGAGTGGAAATCTTTCAGGCGCTCCGTGCTAAACTGGACAAGGGACTCTCGTTAGGGATGCCAGACGGGGTACTCATAAATGGAAAGGGTCCATATCCTTACAACCGAACGCTTGTGCCGAAAGGAATTCTGTATGAAACCATCAACGTAGAGCCGGGTGTGCGCCGTGATTCAGTCCAATTCTCCATTCATTACAAGCTATTGGTACAACGTACTAATAATCCACTGTTTGGTAAGTGTAGGCAAAACGTACAGAATCCGTGTCTCCAACGTGGGTACTTCCACATCTCTGAACTTCCGGATCCAGAGTCACGTTCTCCGATTAGTGGAGACGGAAGGGTCTTACGTATCCGAGCAGAACTTCACCACTGGATTGGATATGCATGTTGGTCAGAGTAGCTCCTTTCTGGTCACCATGGACCAAAACGCCAGCTCAGATTACTACATTGTTGCTAGTGCGAGATTCGTGAACGAAACAGTATGGTCTCGTGTTACTGGAGTAGCGATTCTCAAGTATTCGAATTCCAAAGGTCCTGCGTCGGGCCCTCTGCCACCCCCACCTGACGACCAGTATGATCCAAGCTGGTCCATGAATCAAGCACGCTCTATTAGGTATATGAAATATTCATCGAAGTCGCGATGGTACCTTTACTTCATTGCTGTAATGATCTCATTTCTCCTTTGGTTCTGCAGATGGAATTTGACTGCAGGTGCCGCTCGCCCTAATCCTCAAGGATCATTTCATTATGGGCAAATCAATGTGACACAGTCTCTGCTTCTCCGTGGAAGCAAAGTTTCTGTCAATGGAGTCACACGATATGCCTTAAACGATGTCTCCTTTCAGAATCCGAGCACGCCCCTAAAACTTGCAGATTATTACAACCTTACAGGTGTCTTCAAATTAAATGCTTTTCCAGAGAAACCTGCTGATCGTACTCCAAGCCTTCTCCCCTCTGTGATCTCCGGAGATTATCGCGGATTTATGGAAATTGTCTTCCAGAATGACGATGATGCTGTTCAGAGCTACCACTTAGACGGCTATGCTTTCTTCGTTGTTGGGTAAGGTTACGTGACTCTAATTATCGATATCTGCTGGGTAAAAGTGAGTACGAATGTCACAAGAGATTATCTTGCCAGGTTTGATTCGGGAACATGGACTGAAGACGACAGAGGAAGGTACAACAAATGGGATGGGGTGGCTCGATGCACTACACAGGTTTGTAGTCATTCACTCCCTTGTTTATTCCAGTGTAGGATAAATGATATTTATCCATCATTATGCTTGCCTTCCAGGTATTTCCGCACTCATGGACCGCTGTTTATGTTTCACTCGACAACGTTGGTATGTGGAACCTGAGGTCAGAATTACTGCCCAATTGGTATCTCGGGCAGGAAATGTACATACGTGTATACAATCCTGAAGTTTCTAACAAAACAGAATTTCCAATACCGGACAATGCTATTTACTGTGGAAGGCTGGCTGATAAGCAGAAGAGGTGAATTTTTGTCATATGAATTTCATTGGCGATGTATTGATTTTTTTTTTGTACCTTGCTATGGTTGAAGTGCTCAATTTTATTAATGGGGCTGAGCCCAATGTTATTGACCTGATGTCACTCTGAATGAACTAGTCTGCATAAACATAACAATCTCCATTTTTAGCCTATAAGATGTTCTGTTTGTTTATTTGACAGGATGCAACTGACTTGTTCGGGCATTTTGTGATTGCAGGCCTTTTACAACATTAAGCGCAGAGGGAGCATCATCTGCTTCAAATCTGGACTGTGGCACCTTGCTCGTGGCATCAATTATGTCATGGTGGATTTTCATATTCATTGTTCATTACTGACGCTATAGATTCTTTCCATCAACAACGGATTTATTCAAAGGATTTTCATCTGGGAGAGGCACTGTTGCAATTTCTGCATTTTGATTCTTGGAACAAATCTTTCCATCCATGTAGAAAGTCTCAATGATCTTTCTGCTACAATCACATTTTGATATAATTGTGTAATTTTCACATCCACAGCCTACTGCCCTGCACAGAGTGTTCACCAGGTTCCCCATGAAAAGTAAATTAGTAAAACTTTTCATTCTCAAATGGTTCTTTTCATTTGCTAAGATTGTAAAACAATGATGATAATTTTATTTATTATTTGACTCCAATATTATTGATTGAAATTCAGATGTGCTCTATAGTGTCTGTGTTTGTTTTTGTTACTCTATCAATTGTTTCACATTTACAGGTTTCTGTCTTGTTTGATTTATCATACATCTGAGATTTCTACCGAGAATTGCATACATTGAACAGCTTTTACTGTGATTAATACCTAAACACCTGTTTCCACAATAAAGATATTGATGTTTTTCTCGCAATGTGAATGGACAAAGATGTAGATGTTGGAGTGACCTGAAACGCAGGCATACAGTCATCTTGCCAGTCTGTATGATGCATTCTTTAATCTTTGTGTTTGGAGGAGAATGTATATCATCAATAAATGATATTGTGATATGTGCAGGACATATATGGATTCGATACTATGTTGTTCAATAACTGCAGAGCATAGTATGTATACAAGACTTAAGTAGATAGATAGACATATATATGATAGAACAAGAATTGTAAATAGAAATGTATATAATCAAGAAAAAAAATGCAACATTTGTACTAAGTAGATGAACAATCTTGTTTGTCATCTGCAATATGTGTGGATAATAAGACAACAAGTAAACAGAAATGTACATCATAAAGATAAAAGTGCAATATTCTTTAATCTCCGTGTTGGGACGAGAATGTATGTTATCAGTAAATAATATTGTGATATGTGCAGGACATATATGGATGCGATTCTATGTTGTTCAGTAACTGCAGAGCATAGTATGTATACAAGACTTAAGTAGATAGATAGACATATATATGATAGAATAAAAATTATAAATAGAAATGTATATAATCAAGAAAAAAAATGTAACATCTCTACTAAGTAGATGAACAATCTTGTTTGTCATCTTCAAAGTATGGATAATAAGACAACAAGTAACTAGAAATGTACATCATAAAGATAAAAGTGCAATATTTGCAGAGCATACACAATGCCATGAAGTCAGAAAATCTGCTGAGCACGGTATGGTTACAAGACAATCTTATGATATTTGCAACGCATCCAGTACATGAAAATACACAATGTTAAGTAGATAGATAGACATATATATCATCAGTGAAAAAGCATGCAGTTGTAAATATTTGCAGAGCATACACACACGTCATAAAGCCAGAATATCTGCTGAACACAGTATGGTTACAAGACAATGTCATGATATTTGCACAGCATCCAGTACATGAAAATACAATGTTAAGTAGATAGACAGACATATATATCATCAGTGAAAAAGCATGCAGTTGTAAATATTTGCAGAGCATCCAGTACATGAAAATACAATGTTAAGTAGATAGATAGACATATATATCATCAGTGAAAAAGCATGCAGTTGTAAATATTTGCAGAGCATACACACACGCCATAAAGCCAGAATATCTGCTGAACAGCATCCAGTACATGAAAATACAATGTTAAGTAGATAGACAGACATATATATCATCAAGGAAAAAACATGCAGTTGTAAATAGAAATGATGTATATCATCAAGAAAAAAATGCAACATCTGCACTCAGTAGATGAACATTCTTGTTTGTCATTATTGAAAATTATATGTGATGTAATACGTAAGTAGTCCGGTATTTGCAGAGCATATGTATGGATAAAGCAAGAAGGAAATATAAATATACATCATAAAGAAAAAAGTGCAATGTTTGCAGAGCATAATGTCATGAAGTCAGAATATCGGCTGAGCAATGTCATGAAGTCAGAATGCAATATTTGCTGAGCATCCAGTACATGAAAATACAATGTCACCTAGAATCTACCCGAGTATATAGAGCATAAGAATCAAAACATCTGTTGATGCAACACAATGTCCTCCACTTTCTGTGTGGATATGTCCTATACAATGCTGTACAAAAATGACAGTATGCGTGCAATACCATGTCCTCCAATATTTGTAGCCTATATGTATAGGTATGATGCTCACACTTGCATACAGAAGCTAACAGACGTTAGGTTATCCCAATCAATTATTTACAGGCTGTCTAGTATGAACATTTCCTGGTGGTAAGTTGCTTCCAATTCAGAAATGATTTGAGGTTGGATTGTTGTGGAATGCAAAACAACAATAACAATAGGCGTAAATATAAATGGATGTAAATAATATGGGTCTACTACGTCCTCAAGTACCCTGTCGTATGCAATATTATGTTTTCCAACTCAAGTACCTGTCGATGCAATATTGTTTTCCAATATCTGCGTAGATATGTATGGATACAATGTTGTAGATTTGAGGTTGGATTGTTGTGGAATGGAGGATGGATTGTTGTGGAATGCAAAACAACAATAACAATAGGCATAGATATAAATGGATGCAATAATATGGGTCTACTACGTCCTCATGTATCTATCGATGCAATGCAATAATATGGGTCTACTACGTCCTCATGTATCTATCGATGCAATATTATGTTTTCCAATTTCTGCGTATGTATGTGTGGATACAATGCTGTAGATTTGAGGTTGAATTGTTGTGGAATGCAAAACAACAATAACAATAGGCACATATATAAATGGATGCAACATTATGTTTTCCAGTTTATGCGTAGATATGTATGGATACAATGCTGTAGAATAATGACAATATGTGGGAATAAATGGATAAATGGTTGCATTATTGAGTAGGCATAAAAAAGGGGGAAGTTTGATCATTGATGTCTACTGTTTTGGATAACCTAGAATCAATTTGAAGGTACAATGAAAGGTGGGGCTATTCCCAAGTATATGAGAGCTCTCTTTGATAATTGACAGATCCCCTGCGGGGGAAAGGAAGTCATTCTCCCATCCGATCCCTCTTGGATCCCGTTTGTTGGTGTGTAAGTTCAATTGGCAAAGGGAAATGACGATTAATGGGCTGAATTTGTGAGAGCTCTGGTACTTCATGTTATGGGCATAGCTTCACCGGTCGCCAGTGATGAGATGGGAGACTCAAAACTGGTGTACGGACTCCTCCTGTGAGCCGACGCTCCTTGTGGATATGGTGTTCCTTTGTCGAGAACACGTCGGGTAGGCAGTTTAGCTTGGTGAGGAATTCATTCCAAGTCCGCATACTCCAATGTCATGACCGGGGCATTGGGTATCTCACCGCACTGATCCTTCGGGGTTAGTTGACCACAATCTTCGGGTTGCAAGTCACGTAGAAGTCTTCTTCGGAAGTTGAAGCGGCGGATAGATTCTGCCTTCTGAGCGAGTTAGCCTCCTTGGGCCCCCATCCTCGACTCAGAAAAAAAAAAAAAAAGAAGGTGGGCATAGCATCAATCAATGGAACCCTCGATTTCCACAAAGTAGGGGTTGGATCCAGCCTAACAAATTGAAGGTATAATGAAATGTGGGCATAGCATCAATCGAACCCCTCGATTTCCACGAAGCAGGGAACTAGGCAGTTTGAAGGCCCAATGGTCCCCGAAAGTGGTTGGATTAACATCTCACCATCCAAATGGTGAGGGCCCAAAGGTTCGCTAAGGTAGACATTGGGGAGGGAGGGTCCTAAGGTCATACAAGATTATTGGTTTGAACTAGGCAGTCTAAAGGCCCAATATTGGTTCCCCGAAGTGGTTGGATTAACATCTCACCATCCAAATGGTGAGGGATGTCTAGTTGTAGCCCCACAGAGGTTGAGCCCCTACCCTTGACCTTGAGAGGTGAAGAGCCCAACCAATTGAGCTATCATGCATGGGCGATTGTGTGTAGCCTGCTGTATATTACTAGGGCAACTATGAGAGAAAATTTCCATGAAATCACTATAAATAACATCGGCCTTGTACACAAGCATGTTTTAGTTGGTGCATGATTGATGCCAACTTAGTTTTGAAATCATAACTTGGCTTTTGTGTAGGTTGTTATCATCAATCTATATATAAGCCAGAATGATGTGTATGCTATCATCCTCAATAAGCTAGTGAGACTCTTGAATTATCGATGATTGCCATGATCTAAAAACATAACTTGAAAAGACTACCTAAAAACATCACCATACCATTTAATTGGTAGAAACATGTATTAGACATTTCGTGCTCACACACATTTGGTGCAAAAAACTTGTGAAGCTCTTACAAGGTTCACATTTTCTTTATGTCTTTGCTAGTTACCGAAACATTGAAATCCCCAATGCAACTCTTAAGGTGGTGATCAAGGAATAGATTTATACTTAAGAAGGGAATCTCCCAAACTCCATCAATTTGTATAAGAGAAAGTCATTGCTTCTTGAGGCACAATACCAATTCCCTCTATGCATTTCATTGCCTTAAATTTTAACAAAATTTGGTTAGCATTTATTAGCTCGACAAATACTATAGGCAAGCTTGAAGAGTTTTACCATTGGGTTCTATTTGTTCTTTCTTCACACTATTAAGATTATTCATTTTTTTTTGGTGCATATTTTTGTCCTAGTTTTCATTTGCTAGTATAGGAACCCACTAGCCATGTATGATAACAATGATCTATTCAATATGTTGGTTATTTAGGAGAAGATGGATGGTTTCAACATTATTGTACCCTTAGAGAATTAAGGCTAGGATGAAAATAAAATAGAAAACTAGAAGAAATTTTGCAAGTATTGCAAGTTCTATAATTTTTTATAGCCACAAATAGTTCTAAGTATAGAATACTTCTTGCAAATGTGGTTCCCTTCTTTTCCCCATGACCAACACTTCTTTAGGGTGGTCTATCTAAAGCTTAGCTCTACTTTAGAAGTGGTTTATCTAAAGCCTAGATTCACTTTACAACATTTCCTTCCCATTAGTTCCATTTTTGGCTTCAAAGATAGCATTGGAAGATAGATGGTTAAAGAAATCTAATGGTTGCTCTCACTAATCCTTACATATATGTAGCTTTGTGAAGCTAAAGTTCTCTACGTTCTAGGCAAGTAAGGAGCTTAGTCTAGTGGTTAACATCAAGGGATGGGGAGAAGGAGGTCTTGGGCTCAATGCCTATGAGCAACTTGGGGAGTGTATTTTGTTGTGAGCCCTCTAAAGCCTTTGAAAGACATCCAATTAGAGTTGACTTGAGTCAGCTTAACCAGACTAAGTCATATGGTAGATTACCACATAATGGACTTGAGAGAATTGAGATATGTTGGACTTTGCATAGGCAGAGTAATGGTGGGTCCGAAAGTAGGGAAGCTATTCAACCCCTAACCATTGCAACAATAAAATCTATAGCAATACCACCACAATTTGATTAGTTAAACAACTCCAAAAACATCTAACAATGTTGAACATATCAATTAGCGAATCCTTTCATACTTACTGTCATAATGCAAGAGATAAAATAATTACTAGTACACATGCATTTTCATTGAATGGTATATCCAATTTCTAAGAGTTTAAAACATAGAATATAATCATTCAAGGGGTACAAGATGGCATAACCCAATAGCCCTTATCAATGAAGATAAAAACTTACAAATAACTTCACAAAGTCACAAAAGAGAATCAATTGGATTCAGTCCATAATGAAAATAGAACCACAACACATATATTGTATCTCAAGAAATAGAGTACATATTAGCCCCTATAATTCTAGAACTCTCTCCTTGTTCCTCTCCCTTGTCTTCCTCTTTCTTTTTCTCTGAGTGAGTACAACATTGGCTTTATATAGCTATGCCCATGAGGTGGACCTTTTATTCAATCAACTACAAAATCAAGGGCCCATTCTTCTATTTTTCAGGTACTCTAGGCATAGACACTACATCAATTTATAAACCATTATGATGCCCAATACTTTGCATGCCTAGAGGACTTGAAACCTTTGATTGATCTTGCTTCCATATCTTGAATGTGTTAGGTTGATGAGGAATGACCATTGATCTCTTTGGGTTTGAAGATGCTCTCTCTATAAAACAATGTAAAGGAATACTATAATTCAATCTAACACAATAAGAGAGATATTGTTATTCTAATGCAACGGTACATTAATCTTGTGGCACTTGGTCCAAGGAATCTTCCTTTTCATCAAAATTATTGGCCTGTTCACATTTCCATGCTTTAGCACTTGTGGGCAAATAAGCTTTAAGGTCCTTTTTCACTTGATGAATCATCTTCTTTAAAATAGAGTATGAATTAATCGTTAGAATACTATAACTCTCACCTTTTTTGTCTCATTTCTCTCTCTCTCTCTCTCACTCTCTCTCTCTCTGTTGTATCCTGAAAAACAAACTATGATTAACCCCTACAATTTTATAACTCCCTCCTTGTTACGCTCTCTTCTATAACTATGAATTGCCTCTCTTGTATCCTAGGGAATAGACTACGGATTTATCCCTATATTTATATAATTTTTTGCTTGCCTCTCTTCTCTCTCTCTCTCTATGAGTATGACATTGTCTTTATTCATCTATGACCATTAGGTGCACTTTTTCTTCAATCAGCTATAAAATTATGGACCCATTCTTCTATTGCTTAGGTATCATAGGCATAAACACTATGTAAGTTTCAAAAATTATTATTATGCCCAACACTTTGCATGCCCAAAGGACCTGAATTCTTTAAAGGGAACTGGCTTCCATATCTTGAATGCATCAGGCTAATCAAGAACAACCATTAATCTATTTGGGTCTTAAGTTGTTTCCTCTTTAGAATAATGTAAAGGAATAAAATAATTCAATATCACATAATAAAAGATATATTGTTCTAATGTGATGTTTTGTGAATTTGTTACTACTAGTCCATGCAATCTTCTTCTTCATCAAAATGGTCAATTAGTTCATACTTCCATGCTTTAGCACTTGCCAAACAATAAGATTTAAATTTCTTTTTTACTTTATGAATCACCTTCTTTAATATTTTTTCATCACTATAACATCCCTTGATTGAATACTTACTTTGGAGTTTTGTTTTCATAAGTGTTACTTGGGTTCCCATGCTCCTTATCTTGTCAGAATTTTCTTCTCCAAAAGTGAATTGAAGCCATGCTTCTTGCTTTGCATGTTGGCACGAAGAGCCTAATTCATCTTGTGGTTTTGCACTCTTTTGATTTCCATGATCAATAACATCTTTGTGAGAATTCAATTCCTTATGTAAGACAACGATATCGATTTTTGCTATAATTAAATTCTTGTGGTGGAAGTGAGCTAAATTGCATTTATGATGAAGTTTCTTAGTATGGAGTTTGATTTGGGTGCAGATCCTCTATACATGCTCTTGTCGTCTCTATAGATATGTGATTTAACTATCTTTTTTGGCTACTTTTCATGGAAAAATCGATCTATAACACTTATCTTGTTCTGAATAGTTGATCAAAGGGATGGTATCATGCTTTTCACTATTCAATTTCCTAGTCATCCTCATAAAATTATTATTGCATCCTTTGGGTCTAGTTCTCTAA
Source organism: Ceratopteris richardii (assembly GCA_020310875.1). Lineage (NCBI taxonomy): Eukaryota > Viridiplantae > Streptophyta > Polypodiopsida > Polypodiales > Pteridaceae > Ceratopteris > Ceratopteris richardii. The sequence continues at coordinate 211,512,136 of CM035407.1, read as the reverse complement.
ATTTGATTCTGAATATTTGAAAAACAAAACAATGGAATTCACAAAATTGTAGGCATGTAGTTATGAAGAAGTTCCTATTGAAGCTGTTCCATTTGGTATGAAGATTGAATGATACATTGACCAACATAGGAAAATTCTTAAGGATTGAGAGGATTGAGAGCTAGTGGGGGTTGAAGTGGAGGTGAAGGAGGTCGAATGGTGATTGGGAGTGTTAGAGTTTGGTGATTATGGGTGCAGATAAATAACATCAAGGAGAAGAAGAAGCTTATGAGCACAATATAGAGTATATTACTAAGTGTTGAATGAACAAAGATAAGTGCACCCATTAGATTCATGGGAATATATACAAGCTAGGGGAAAGGAACCTTCTAAAGAGGGGAAAATATGCTTTGAAAGTCCTAAGTATGTTCACACACATCACTACCAGAATGTGCTAACAAGGACCACCTAAGAGTGATCAAGTGAACAAGGGGCTTATAATTATGTATAAGGAAATGTCATGTGATGTGGACTAAATTCAATTCACAAAAGGGAGTAATTGCAAAGCTTTGCAAAAGGCTTTGAACTTCTCATCCATGCTTTGACACTTGCTCAACAATAAGCTTTAAGGTCCTTTTGCACTTTATAAATCAACTTCTTCCGAATTACTTCATCAATATAAGATCTATTGATTGAGCACTTACTCTCAAATTCTACTTTGGTAAGCACTACTTGGGCTTTCGTGCTGTCTATTCTGTCAAAATTTTCTTTTTCAAAAGTGAATTGTGCCATGCTACTTACTTTTCATGTTGCTAGGAAGTTTCTTTTGATTTGCATGATTAGCAATGTCTTTTTGAACATTCAAACATTCAATTCCTTATGTAAGATAGTGACATTAATTTTTATTAGAACTAAATAATTGTGGTGGGAGCAAGAAAAATTGTGCTTAAGACATAATTCTTAGTGTGGAGTTTGATTTGCACACTCTATACATGCTCTCTATTTTCTCTAAAAATATATGATTTCACTATCTTTCTTGAATAATTTTTGATGAAACAATTGCTTCATCTACGACATCTCATCTTGATTTTCACATAATAGTTGATCAATTGATGGTAGCATGTTTTCCATCATTCAATTGCATGCCACTATGAGGAATTTCTTGCTAAAGTTGTTCCACATGGCATGAAAAAGGAATGAGACATTGAATGACATTGGCTAATCTCTAAGGGTTAAGAGGATTCAAAGGTGGTGGGGGTTCACTTGGAGGTGAAGGAGGACAAATGGTGATTGGGAATACATGAATTTGGGGATTCCGAGTGCACAGAAACAACACCAGGGATAAGAAGAAGCTTATGAGCGCAATAGAGAGTTTATTACTAAGTCTTGAATGTACAAAGAAAAGTATCCCTTTAGTGTTATGGTCATATATAAAGAGGGAAGAAGTGATCCAAAAGTCCTAAGTGTGTTCACACAAATCACTACCAGAATATACCAACAAATACCACCTAGGCATAATTTGGTGAACGAGGGGCTTCTAATTATGCATAAGGAAGTGCTAAGCAATATGGAGTAAGGTCAATCCACAGGAGGAAGTAAGTCCAAATTTTTGCAGAAAGCTTTGAAATTCTTGTGAAGCAGAGCCTTCGTAAAAATGCCTTCAACATTACCTTGCATGGTCATGTATGCCAAAACGATCTCTCTAGTAGGGAGTTTCTCCCTAACATAATGGTAGTGAACTTGAATGTGCGTAGTGCAAGGATGGAATGCTAGGTTCATCACAACTACCAATGCACTTGGAATCTCAATAAATATGGTGGTGGTAGAATTTTGATCAACACCCAAGTCATCCATAAGGCATCTAAGCTACACACACTCAACAATAGCCAAGAAAGTTTCCCTTTACTCATCCCCACAACTAGAAGTGGCCATAATAGGCTGCTTCTTGTGCAACCAAGATATGCATAAAATACCATGCATGAAGCAAGAACGAAATATGGGCATATGAGTGTCATAAGAAATAATCCAATGTGAGTAAAAAAAGGCTGTAAGTATAGTGATACTGATCCCTTCTTGGAATAAAACAATTGAAGCTACGAGGTACAAGATAGGTAGTGAAATATATGCTTAGCTACTTGCCAATGCTTAGATCTTGGATAGTGCATGATCATTTGATAGAAAACAAAATGAATATCATGTTGAGTGATGCAAACATAAATTAAGGCATCAAACAAATTTCTAATAGAGTCCAACAACATCATGAAGACTCAATCATGAACTTGTTTCTGTAGGAAGGGTAATATGTTTAGATTCCTCAAGGCAAAAATGCTACATTAAGGTGTCAAAATATTTACTTGAGACAAACAATTCCACCATTAAATGTGATAGATATCTTTGTAAAATAGGTGGGCAAAGTATAGGATTTTGAATATTTGTAACATCATACTTCATTGTACATTAAATTCTATTATGATTGTTGGATGTGCAAACTTGGTTAATGGATACTGTTACAAAATTATGAGGGATCTTTAGTTTCATTTGAAATTAAGATTAAAATGTACAAAAACGAAATGGAAACTATTTTAGTGAATCATTATTGGACCTTGGCTAATGTGAGAGAACACTCGGTGATTATGGGCTTTGAGGGAATAACTCAATTGAAATTCAAAATACAAGGGCATAAGGTGAGAAATTTCTTGTGCTTTTGTATACTAATCTTGCCATTATTACTTATTTCAATTTTATAACTTCATTTTGTTTTAAATTGGCTATATCCTGGGAGGAGAATGGAAGAGAAAATGAAAGTCCCTACAAATTGGAGTAAAGATGGAACTGAACGCTCATTGTCATAGCTCTTTTGTGACCTGATGATTGCAACATAGATTGTTTTTTTGCACTTGCAAGAGACTTTACTTGTAAAAACTAGGAGAAGTATTATATGATAGATATTTTATATACCTTGTTATTCACAATGATAATTTCAGAACTTTTGGATTGCCAAAAGTCTATGTTCATTAGTTTGTAATGTGGTTGTTCATGTTGTTTTTCATGATGTTATGTTTAAACATTTGCTTTGAAACAAAAATCTTGATATTCTTTTGTGTTTTGTGCACTATTTTTTTAAAAAATAATAATGTTTTATCTTTCACTATTTTATTTTTGATTTTTGAAAGTGGACCTAGTCACTTAAAAAACCCAAAAACATCTATAAAAATAGGTTCTATGTTCCCATTTCTCACATTTTCACTCACAAAAAGCTAGAGATTCTCTCAAGGCTATAGAATGTCACGAGGAAGGAGATAAGGGAGAGAGCTCACACACACATTCTCACTCTTAAGGAGAAGCACACACACACACACAGACTGAGGCAAGGAAGAATGATCTTCTTCTTCTTCTTCTTCTATTACATAAAAAGGAATGTACAAGAATATAAAAAAATGAAATGAACTGATGGTATATACAGTGAATGAGTTCTTTCTTTCTTGCTTCAATTAAAGTAGGTTTTCACCCTGAAAATGTTAACCAAGGGCATCTTTTCATCCTTCAAGTCTTCCATTTTTGTTGCTCCTTGAGGTAGTATCTTCATCACTTTATAAGTTCCTGCCCACTTAGGTGCCAATTTAGCGGGTATTGGAAAGATCTAATGCATCAAGTCCAAGGATCCTTCCTTCACTTCATTAGCCCTTAGATACCTATCATGAACTCGTTTATGCTCCGGTGTACCTAAGGACAATCCTAGGGACTTGTGGAGAAAGAGACTATACCTCAATCCCCCTCAAGTGCATATAGTGGGGATTCACGCTTTATTTATCAATCCGATGAGTATCAAAACCTAGCCGAGTGTATGAGGACATGCATTCAAATGATGATCAATGCAAGTGAGCTTCCCAAGAGTGCAAACAAGGCAAAGACTAATCCAAACAAGCTTCAACTGTCAGTCATGGTGTCACGATACTTGGAGCAGCAACCAACAGTAAATTGAGCTTTTCTCTCAGCTCCAAACTCTGAATATAGCAAATAGCATATGTGTTTCGAAGCTCTCGAGAAGACACATCTATTGGTGGTATTTTCACTCAATTCTGACACTTCTGCTTCAAGTTATGAGCAAAATACTGAGTCACGGGAATGACCTTCCTACACTTCAGCACTTCCTACACTTCACACACACCTTAACCACAACAAACGAACACTTTCATGGATAGACAACACTTCTTAACACTCTTTTCAAGAAACACACATGCCTACAAGCTCACAAAGAAGATGATACCAAGAGAAAAAGACACAAATTCGAATTTCTGTGCTCTTGATTCTCACAATGGCAAAAAGTACTTACAAAGAGTCACAAATTGACTTATATACATGCGCCCTAAAAATGGTCCTTTCACACAAGAGACCGGCACTTTATTCACTAAAAGGCTAATTTCCTACTAATTTACATGGATAAGCTACTAATCTTCTGTGGGGATGCATCTAGAGGACTCCTCTAGTGCATTTACATCGAAAAATATATTACAAAATGATTATGATACAAAAATAAGGTGTCCAAATCGAAAAAAAATTGGGGTCCGTCTTTTTCTCTGCCTTGTGCTCTTCTTTGCTCTACAACACTCTCCCCCTCTTTGTGTCGTCCCTTGACATGCTTTACTTCTTGTCTTCAGTTTGTTGTCCGCATGCATCTTTTGGTCAGTTCTGCCTGTTTGTTAAACAGGTGTTAAGTTTTGATGGCTTCTTCTTGATTCTTCTGTTACATCCTCTGGGCTTGATGCATTCGTGTTGCCTGTTCTTTTCTTTTGCTCGCCCACAACCCATGGAGATGGACTACCTGATATTTGTAGTCTAGCTCACCAATAACCTCTTTAATTCCGGGTTGCTGTGTTAAGTTGGGCTGCCACGCACGCCACCAGTGGAAGGTATGAGGATGTGGTCCTTCAGCCTTCGATCTGGACCTTCCAAAGACCCAAATGTTGAAGGACCTTCTTGTGGTTTCGGAACTGCTGGATATCTTCTTGCACTTCTTCATGGATACTTTCCTGGCACTGGTTCCTCCTTCCACCTACGTGCTTTTCCTTGATATGTGCCCCTGTGGGGCTCTGTGCAGAGATGGGTGTTGCGCCCCTGCGGGGCTTCTTGCAGAGATGTATCTTCAGATATGATCTTTTTAATGAAGCTTCTTTCTTTGTCTTCTTCTTTTCTTCTTTTTGCTTGACTCTCCCTCAACACTGCCCCCCTCCTGAACTCTGTCGTCCCCGACAGGCTTTGGAGTATGTTCTGTATACTTTTTGCTCTGTTTCATTAAGCAGATTAGCTTCACGTATCATAAGTTGCTTCCACTGTTCTGCTTTCACACCATCATGTGGCGGTTGTCGATGGTCAGCGAAGAAGCTTAGCTCATATGCCACTAATCTGGCATTCAAGTTGGATGACATCTTTAAAAAGATTTCTGAATCAATTTCAAAGAACCCTATGAAAAAGGCTTCTTCGAATGTTTGCATATATGTACTTGGTAAAAACATCAGCCTAGAATAATATGCCATTATTGTTGGTCGGCTAAGCATAACAGACAAGTAAAAAATGAGAATATCTGTTCCCTAATTAATGCCAATGAAATTCAAAAATGTATAGGCCGCATGCTTGAACACCTTCAAAACTGTAAGGATCATGCTGAGAATTTTATTCGTCATTTTGATAGTTACTTCGAGTACTGTTGCGTAAACATGTAGCCAAAATTTGATTGTTTTTACCATGTAATCTTCCGTTGGTAGATAATTATGGGGTGGGCTTGGAAGTAGCGGATAATTCAGCCACTGTTTATTGATAGCACCATTCTTTTGCATGTCCAAAAATTCCCTGGCACCTCGGCGACATGGTGTTGGGCAAAATGAAGGGTTTACCTGTAATACATATGGTGCTGCTTGCCAGTGCACCCGCAATGTAGGATTTTTCTCCAAAAATTTTCTTCTCCATACAGGCTGTGCAGCTTCAAATTCTTCTTGAGGATAAGCGAATGTGTCATTTTTGAAGTGGAGCTGCTCGTCTGGATTTTTCTATGTAATCTTCTTTATATATTGCCTTGTTTTCTCTTTCAATAATCCATACGGAATGTTGAATGGCTTCAATATGGTTTCCAAGTCTTTGCCCTTTATTTTTGCCTCCTTCATGACTTTGATCACTTCATTTTCAAAATTCTCTATCAACCGGGACACCAATAGTGCCCGTTCCTTCTGACCTATTTCTGCAGTCTATGGCATTGGATGATCATCATGTGGTTCCGCTATCTGCTCTTTTATTGGAGAACTATAAATCGGGGGAGATAGAGGACGTACCTCTACCTCGTCAGTAGGATTCTCTTGTGTTGGCTCTACTGGTGTCCCAATTGGTACTTGCTCTTCTGCTTTAGTTTCTAATTGTGCAAGGCGTGCAGTCTTCTCTTCAACTTCTTGCATAGCTGCTCGGAGTGCTTCTTTGGTAGCAAGTAACTCATGACCAATCTCTACTACCTGATCCATATTTTCACTATAACATACTGTGAGTTTTCCATTGGCCGTATTTAGCTGCTTTTTTAGCTCAGTGGTTTTTTGAACGTACTTACGTTGCCATTCGTCTCTGAAGGCCTGCTCTTGCTTCAGTAGTTCTGCATACTTTTCAATCTAATCTCTTAATTCTTTCTGGTCAATAGCTGTAGTCTCTTGTTTTTTGATAGGTTGGTCATACAGCAGTGCTTTCATCAGTTCTTTATTTCGGTTGCGTAAGCTATCGTTTTCCTCCATATACACCTTAAGTTGTGTTTCGAGCAGATTGCTTCTAGTTTTCATTCTCTCCTTGTCGGCTTCACTAGCTTCGTGTTGTCTTTGTAATTCTGCAAATTGTGTCTGGAGCTGATGATGCTGTTTCATCAGTGTATTACATTGCTCTTGAACTGTGGTTATCTCTGTATCCTTGGCTAAAATTTCTTGTTTGGCCTGGATGAGCTATGCGGATAATTGCTCACTCATGATTTGAAACTGATTCTTTTCCCACATGGCCTTGTCGTAATCCGCATCTATGTCCATCATTTGCTGTTGCGTGTCCATGGCCGTTTGTATCATTTGCTTGACAACAGGTTTCAATTGAGTAACATCCACATTTAACCATGTGGTAGGGATACTAGGTTCTGCTCCTGTGGTCACATCTTTCCCTTGTGCAACGTGTAACGTAGTATCATGGGGCTGCCTAATATGAAGTTGGATCCTTGGCTCAGCCTCCTTGTGGTCAACCTTACCTTGAGGTGTATCATCAGGCACTTCAATCACGGTTGGCTCCTTATTTTGTAGTAGGCCTGAGTCCTTGTCCACTGGAGTTTGTATTTCTTCTTTGATAGGTGGTACTACATCTTTATTAGTTATTGGTACTTCCTTGATGCTTATCTTTGAATGATCATTTAACTAAATTAAGTGTTCTTGTTCAGCTTGTTCCTGGTGCTGTTTTTTTTTGTTGTTGATTGTCAGGTGTGACTTCCACCTGATTTATTTCTGTCCGTTCTTTGTGGTTCAATTCAGTTCGTATATCAACGTCTAAGGTGTCCTTCTCTAGACTGGATTCTTCATCCGAGCTCGAACCTAACCCTAATTCTTTGTATCTGGCCGATTGTTCTTGAGTATGTTCTTTATCTTTGTGTTTCTTCTCTTGGCTTGCCTGTCTGTAATTGTGGCCTTGAATGTTCAAATTTACTTGCCCCCGCATATACTGATGTGTTTCTTCCAAGGCTGCGGAGAGGTCTCTCTTGGTGATTGGCTGCTGCATCATAGAAATCTTTGGCAGTATATGAGTCCTTTTTGATTATGGTGTCTCTTGAGATTCTTCCTCTCTTAGGCGTTTAATCCCCCTCATGGGTTTCTTTGAACTGGTTCCCACTTCTTCAATAGATATGGCTGTTTTCTTTTTCTTTGGAACAGTCGCTGACTTGGCATATTTCGCTAACTCCGTTGATGTCGGCATCAAGCGTAAACAATTCTTCATGTCAAGTGCCTCATAAATGAGTAGGGTCAAGGCCGAACTACCATTCAGAAACTTTTTCTGACCCCACTTCTTCTTTGCTTCAAATAGGCGGTCTTGAACATATGGAGTCATGTTACTTTATTTCCCACTTGTCTCATAGCATGTGAGAGTAGTTGCACAACAATCTTTTGAGGTGCTGTGTATCTATGCATACCCGGAAAGCAAAAATGCTGGTGAATTAAGCAAACGGCATCTTCAATATCCGTTCTGTTGATTTCCAAAAATGTTCTCTTTTTCGGGTCATGACATTCATCTTTGACATTTGTGAGTCCCTCTTGATTCCATCCAAAAGCTCTGTTAATTAGCTCATGAGTGAATTGGATTGTTTTCCAGGTATCGACTTTATCAAGTACCCTTGCTTCCGGGACTGATGCCTTATTCGATGCAGACTGAAGTGTATTCATCACTTGTGTACATCTCTGGAAATCTGGCATATAGATAGGCAGTCTTAGGAATGCATCAATTCCTGCTTATGTCCAGACATCTGTCATGCGCGGTAATCCTTGTATGATAGTCTTGAAATCTTGTGACATGATAGGGAAGTAGTGATCCCTATCCATAATCTTGATGGTCACCATGAAAATGAGTTCGGACACTGGTTGGTCATCTAGAAACCAATGACCTCTTGCCTTAGTTATTGATTCCAAGGGAAGAAGCTAATTGTGTGCAGTCAGGATTCGTTGTGTCTGCACATGAAGTATTCGACGAAGGGCTTTCCATAGTGTGAGTGAACATACATTCGTCATTGTGCTCATTTAAGTGAGTTCTCGATTCTACACTTTTGGCTTTGATTGGTCGTTCGTCTAGCATGCTGAATACTTCATGATGTCCTATCTTGGCTGAGATGTATCCTAAGGCCAATTGAATAGTCACTTCATATTCATATATCCAATCTTGGCCTAACACAAGCTCTTCTAATAAGTCCTGGTCATGACATACTAAGAGTTTTTGTTCCATTGTGTTGTTTCCAAGATGTAGAAGTAATGTGATCTCTCCGATACATTGAATAACTGTTCATCCCATTCCTATCAGTTGTGCCTTAGAAGGACGTAATTCTTCCTTGAGTTTCTGGGTCAATGAAAATTTGATATAGCTTTTAGCGGCTCCTGTGTCAATGAGAGCATCCACCAAGTGGTACTCTTTTGTTCCAGCACCCAAATTCAAATAAGGTTGCGTCATTTGCTGACCTAGGGTTTCAGTAGCTCTAAAATTAGCCATTGGGACGAGTTCCTCTCCTAGTCGATATCTCTCATCTCTCTCTCTCATCCACTCTTTTCTTTTTCTGATTTGCTCTAGTGCTTATTGTCTAGCTTCTTCTCGTATTCTTTCTTCCTCCATGCGCCTGTTTTTACCCATTGTTAATCGTGATATTATCTCTTCATTCAATGGCTCTAGATATTTTTTCACTCGACATCCGCTGATATAGTTTGGCAATACGTCTCCATCCAGGGTTGCTAAACTGATGACTCCGCTTGTGGATATGCGATTGATGATTAACGAGCCATATCCTCTTTTCTGTAGTTTCTTTGTGTGTTGTTTCAAAGTATAAAACAAAACTAAATATCCTTCCTTCAAGATTTTATCTTTGATATGAGCATCAAACTAGGCTTTTTGTCGCCTTTTTGCAGCATAAATCCCTGCTACCGCTTGTAACCTAGTTTCATGTAACTTCTTTATTTGATCCAATTGAGCTGATAGTTCATGTCCCATCCACTCATAAGTTGTTGCGACTTTGAGAGTGGGTATCAAGAAGTCAATTGGCAAAATAGCATTCTGTTCATACACTAAGTTAAAAGGAGTAGTTCCTATGGCCGTTTTGTAGGCTACTCGGAATGCCCATAAAGCATGATGTAATTGTTTATCCCAATCAGATCTACCATTGTTCACAATTTTAGTGAGAACTGTGCACAAGATTTTATTTGAACTTTCGGCCTAGCCATTGGCTTGTGGGTGATATGGGGCTGATTTCTTATGAATTACCAAGAATTCATTCAGTAAGGCTTCTATTACTTCATTCACAAAATGCGTGCCTCTATCACTCACAATTTCTATCAGCAGTCCAAATCTAGTGAAAACATTCTCAAAGAGAAACTTGGCTGTAGTTCTTGCATCATTTTTCTTGGTTGCTTTGACTTCAACCCATTTGGTCAAATAGTCTGTGGCTACAATTATGTACTCAACATGAGATCCTTTAGCTGGTGGGCTAATAGGTCCTATGAAGTCTATTCCCCATTTAGTAAAGGCTCTGGCACTCATCATGGGTTTCAGCGGCATTTCATCTCTTATAATTGGATATTTCGTTCGTTGACATGTATCACATCATTGCACATATGTTGCTGCATCTTGATGTAGAGTTGGCCACCACATTCTTGCAAAAAGAATCATTTTTGCAGTTTTACATGCAGAGAAATGTCCTCCTGCAGCTCCTGTATGTGCCATCTCTAGAACAACAAGATACTCGTCTTCATGAATGCACATTCGTAAATGATTATCTCGTCCTCGCTTAAAGAGTTGTTTTCCTATGAGAGCATAGTCCTTGCTTTGTTCTATAAGTGCACGTTTCCTTGCTAGAGTGGTTCCTTCTCGGTATTCTTGGGACTTCAAGAATTTCACTACAGGCATGCTCCATCTTGGTGCCACTGTGGAGTAGCATAACATAGAGTTCTCTTCTAGATTCCGTTCTTGACAAGTTGGGCATGCTGATACATAGTTATGTGTGTCCCTTTGCATGGTTGGCCAATATATGCCTAATCTCTTCAATGTTTGCCATGTTCCGGTTGCATTTAAATGAGTTTTCCATTGATTTACATGTGCTTTTTGAAGCCACATTTCTTGTTCCTCCTCTTCCATGCATCTCATGAGTAATCCACTTGAGTCTTGGTGATATAGGCTTCTAGCAATGATATGAAGGTCTTTAGTCTTCCATAAATCTTGATTTTGGTTTGGTGAGATCCCATGTTTAGGTCCATATGTGAGTATTGGGATCAACTTTTCTGCCCATTGGGGACATACTTCGAGGTTGAACAGGTACGTGTCAGGCAGATCATTTGGTACTCCTATGGGTGGTTCTCCATGTGTCATTCTTGATAGGTGGTCTACTCTAATGTGGGTATTCCCTTTCTTGACAACTACTTCAAAATCAAATTCCATCAACAATAGAAACCATCGTACTAGTCGTCCTGTATTACAAGGCTTATTGACTAAGTACAGTAGGGCTTGATGATCAATGAAGAATTTGAATTTGTTTGCCAATAAGTAGTGTCAAAACTTCTTCACTGCGTACACCATTCCTAGACCTTCTCTTTCAGTCGTGGTATAATTACGTTTTGCTTGATTCAATTGTCTACTGGCATAGGCTATAGGGTGATCTAACTTTCCTGTATCTGCGGGTTGAGCTAGGATGCAACCAATGGCAAACTTGGAAGCATCTATGTGAATGTGAAATGGTTTGTTCCAATTTGGTACTCGAAGGATTGGGGCTAAACTTAATCGACTCTTTAATTCGTTAAAGGCCTTTTCACATTCTTCTGTCCAATTAAACTGAGACAATAATGCGTAAAGAGGTCTAGCAATTATGGCATACATGTGTATAAATCTTCGGTAGTATCCGCAATGTCCCATAAATGCTTGTACTTCTTTAGCAATCTTTGGTCTCGGTAAATCCAGAATTACTTTGATTTTTTCTTCATCCGTTGAGATTCCATTCTTAGAGACAATATGTCCTAATATCTTTCCTTGTCGAACCGTGAAAACACACTTTTCTGGATTAAGGCATACTCTATATTGGCGACATTTGGCAAAGATCTTTCCTAGTTCGGGGATATGTTCTGATTGTATAGCTGAATAAGTGCATAAATCATCCATGTATACCTCCATACTCTTTCTCAGGAACTCCTTGAATACATGGCACATCAATCTTTGGAAAGTGGCTGGGGCATTGGTTAGGCCAAAAGGCATAACCCTAAAGGCGTATACTCCCCATTCAGTTGCAAAGGCTGTTTTATGTTGGTCCTCAGGAGCGATGGATACCTGATTATACCCTGAAAAGCCGTCCAAAAAACTATAAACTTCCTTCCCTGCCACTCTTTCCAAAAGATGATCTGTGATGGGTAATGGGTAACTATCTCTTATGGTGGCAACATTTACCTTTTTCAAATTAATGCATACCTTTAGCTTACCATTCTTTTTCGGTACGACCACCAAAGGTGACACCCATTCCGTGTATTCAATTTCATAAATGAACCTAGCATCTAACAGTTTATCTATTTATTCCTTGATCTTGGCTGAGTAAACATCATTATATGTGTAAGGTCTTTGTTTGGAAGGTTTAGCTTCAGATGTCATAGGGATTCTATGTGCACATATAGAAGGATATACTCCTTTCAAATCCTTATATGTCCAAGCAAAGACATCCCTATATTCTTGAATGAGTCGTATCAACTCTTGCTCTTCTTCCTGTGAGACATCTTGACCTATAAAAGTACATCGTTCTTCTCCTTCCTCTAAAGTTACTACTATTTTCTTGGTCAGCTCTTTGTTGTCATATGCTATTCCTGGCTGTGCTTCTCGTTTTGGCATTTGAATAGAAATTCTCCTCTCTTCTACTTCATATTTTTTGAAGTGGGCAGGCACTTCAAATTGGTCTTGAGGCTTGTTTTCTTCATCATCTTTTGCTTTATCTAATCCAAGCCCTTCTTCTTTTGTCCTTTCTTGATTTATTTCATTAAGTATGACACTTACTCCTTGAATTTCATTTTCCGTTTCCATATGTTCATGTTCCATTTCAATGCTCTCGTAATCCTCCTTCCATTCTTTTTCAATTACTTCCCCTTCTTCAGCCTCTTGAAGAACTACCACGTATAGACTAACGTCATATCCTTCCTCATCAATGCATTCACTCATGGTTATCACTTCTTCATTTACACACATGTCAAGAGTGGCTAAAATCTCCATCCAACCATGAGGTTCGAATTCTTCATCTAGGAATATTTGAGGCATGTAAGCTGGATCTTGTACAGATCTAGCAACTCCTTGCCTGTGCTGCCATCCTTTCCTCCTATCCTCTTCCTTTTTCGCAGTTTGGCATATCCATAGATGAGTGTCTTCGTTCATCCACGATTAATCACTTAAACCTATACTGTGAATGGACTGCTCGTCTTCCTCCTTATGAATCTGATTCCATTGCAAGGGGGGAACATCTTGATACGTGTATGTGTGGAGGTTTATTCTTGTTGTGGTTCCTTCATGTTGTAAGTATACTGCGTCCTTTCCCCAATCTTGCACTACCTTTAGCTGTCTCATGAAGGATCTTCCAAGTATCATTTCATAATTGCTAGCCCTTTCAAATTGACATATCGCTAAGGTGTGCTCGAATTCAAATCCGCAAGTGGTAAAAATTACCCGTTCCAATAATCCCAAGGGTCGTTCAGTGTGTCCGTCTGCCATTTGTATCTTCATGCGTGTTGGTATTAGAGCTGGTTTTCCCCATTTCTCCCATATTTCTCTAGTTGCTATTCCTACTCCGGCTCTAGAATCCAAGATGGCTTTAGTGGTATAACCCCTATAGGTAATTGGAAGACACGTGTTTCCTTCATCTCCCTCACTAAAATCTCCAACCTTATCGACTGGGATTTTTACTGTGTTTACTTCATCAGGCATCTCCTTCTCTTTTGCCTTGATCTCCAATTGACTGGTTAATTTCTCCTTCAAATGTGGTTTGACCTTCAACAGTTCTTCCAATGTCAGAGTGCAAGGGATTTTTACCTTTCTAAGGTGTTGTATGATGTCCGATGTTTGGACTGATGGGTTCTGTTCTTTTTTTCTTATTGAGGGAATGCGGTATAATTCTGAATTATGTTCGTATTCTCCTGTGTAATTGGGCAAGACCTTTTCACTGTCGTTTTCGTTTTCACTTTGATCAAAGGGTAATAATCCTTCTGAATTCAGCTCAGATATTGAATGTTTTAATTCACCTTCTGCTTCTAACTCTTCAAAGGGTGGTTCTATTCCTTCCACTTTCTTCCATCTATCTTCTTGGACCTTTGCCCACAAGTCTTTAGGCCATTCTCCATCTACTTCGGAAACAATGGATCCTTCCCTTTTATCCTCACAGTGATTTCCATTACGTGTCTCACCTTCTTTGATTTTCTCAGGGTCATTAAGGATGACACACTCTTGGAATTCTTCTTCGGGAATTCGTGAATTGGGTAATCTACATATAGGTTTTTCTAAGGTCTGTTGAGCTACTTCGATTAATTTCTTGCAAATCTCCAACCTTTCTTTCTCTAAGTCACCTCTAGGATATTCTTTTTCATGTTGTTCAATGGTTGGTCCTGCTTTGATTCATGCTTGGTATGCCTGTATCCACATGGCTAACTCTTCTCGCATGGGATTTGCTAAAACTGATCCTACCTCTTCTTTTTTATACTTTCCTTTTTTATTTTCTTCTTCAAGTTTCTGTTTTTCTTTTTGATCTTGTTCGTTTTTTTCCTTCTCCATCTGTTGCTGTAGTTTCTTTTCCTTTATCCTATCTCTATGATTCTTCCATCTTTGGGTTCGTTTACTTGTGATACTTTTTCCAGGCTCTTCCGAGTCTTCAACTCTTTGAGGTGTGGGTGGGGTCACCTCTCTGTTACTTTGGTCATTCTCCCCAGTTTTTTCTGGTGTCTCTCTAGCTTTGGCTCTTGTTATTGCTTTCAATGGCACGATGTACTCCTTATCACTCCCTGATGACTCTATCACTTCTATCACATTAATCTGCACTTTCGAGTTAACTTTGTTAGGATTTTTGGGGCAATCTCTGAAAAGATGTTCTTTACCACAATCACTACAATATCCTTCCCAAACTCGCTGTGGAGGTGGTGGGTTTGGTAGTGTACATTCTCTGATATAATGATCACCTCCGCATCTATAACATGGTCCTCTGGGTACAGGCGGTCTGTTTATAAGTTGGGGGGGTATGGGTGCTCTGGGAGGTGTGTACATCAAGGCCACATAATCCTGCTCATATCCATAAGAATTACCTAGTGCTTCCATGCCATATGCGTAAGGTTTGTATGTTTGTCCATATTCTATCGTGGAGCTCTCATATGCGGAATAATCTCCTTGATTTTGGTCATAGGATGAATCATATGGTTCGCTACTAGTCAAAGGCGTGGCTGGAACGATTGCTCTCTCAAGGTTCTCTTCCTGTCTAGCTACTTTCACTGAGGCTACATTTTGAGGATGGGACGGTTGTTGTCCTAACACCGCTTGTGGTTGAGTGTAACTTTGATAAGCATAGGGTCATGGTGCTGGTGCCTACTGTTGATATGGAGGATATCTAAAGGCTTCTCCTCCTTGATCTCTCTGGGGGTATGCATAAGGTCTCATGAGCGGTTGTACTGGTCTCGATTGTCGATTGTAAGGACAGTTTTCTGTACTGTGGTTTGTGTACTTTTGTTCTATGCTGCAATATTGTAGAGGGCCCGGAATAGGTGGTCTATTGTAAGCATAAGCAAGTGGTGCGACTACACCCCTAGTGCACAAATGAGAGGGATGATCACCTCCACAATGCTTACATCTTCTAAGCATGGGCACTCTTATTGGGTTGTTGGGGTAATTCCTCTGTCCTTGAACGTTCAACTTCTTGGCTACTAAGTCGGCTATTTCCTCTACATTGTTCTTAGGGTTTGATGCGCTGCTGACTGAATCTTCACTTTTCACACTACCTTGAGGTATTTTCAGATCTTTTGCTAGATTGTCCTCTAGGTCAATACATTCTTTCATACATTCTTGCAAAGTTTGAACTCTTTTCACATACACTAGTGATCTTAATGATCCGTTCACTAATCCTTCCAAAAACAATGACACCATCTTGTTTTGAGTGGGTCTCTCTTCCACTGGACATCTATCCACATATTGCTTGAATCTTCTTGCTGCCAATTGAAGGAGAGTGTTAATCTCCAAAAGAACAACCTACTCTTGTGATTAGAGCACCTCTATACCAAGAGTAAGTCAAAACCTTCACTAAATTAGAGGTCCAATCTCCAAATTATCAAAATTGAGAAAATCTGTGAAGAAGATAAAACACAGAAAAGTCTGCTGCACTATTTCTTTACATTGACCTATCAAACGTGTAAAGTTTTTGATGAAACTTTGTACGAATCATCTCCTAGAGATTGCGCATCTTCTCCAAGTTAAAGTTCTCAAAAAGGTTTAGTATAACTTGAGAAATCAACTTCACAAGTTACCTATGTCCAAATCTGCACTTCTGAGAAGTCGATTTGACACCCCTAACTTCTTAACTTTGGTTCTCACAATGTCGAACCCGTTTTACAAAATGCTTTTAGCTGTAGATAGCTTATCTCTCAACTTAGATTTTGAGCTATCATATGTGTAAAACTTTATACTGTGCACTGAGCACTACTCATTTCTTTCAACTCGAAATGTGCCCCAGTTTCAGAGAACTGTGAACATTCAACACATATGAATGTTCCTACTTACAATTCTCCTAGCCTGTTTTCAATTAGACTCTGAAACTCAGGTCACAGGCTCATTAACTAACAACTTAGATATCCTCAAAAGAATTTCTCAATTGATCAAACACACACGGAGCAGACGCAGAAACATCGGGCGCAAGTTTCTCGATTTCTTCAGAAAATTTACATACAAGTGAGGATGGATGATTCACTCACTTTCAATGTGTCTAATGACACTAACTTCTCTCTCCCTATTCTCTAATCTTCTTCTGCTCAATTTGCCCGACATTTTCCAAAAGTATTTATAGATAATTTGTACAAGATTCTTACTCAAACAAAGATCTAAGTCACTATGACTAGACTAATGTACATATGTGTACACTTCTCATATACTCTGAATGTGTCTTTCTTCCAAGCTTCAATAGTTGATCCTTCCTTCACTCTTTAACCTTCCAAGCCTTCAATTGGTGATTGGTCTGCACCAACAGCTCCCCCTCAATCATCAATTGAGGTCTTCACTATCTTCTTTATACCTGCCATGTCTTTGAACCTTTGTAACTTTGATCCATCCAAGCCTTTTGTAAGCATATCAGCTATCTGGTCTTTTGTTGAAGTATGGATTACTTCAATCTCTTTATCCATCACCTTCTCTCTTAGAAAGTGATACTGAATCTCAATGTGTTTGGTCCTGGCATGAAAAACAGGATTAGCAGCTAAATACAATGAACTCATGTTATCTCCATATATAATTGGTACCCCATGCACAATGTCAAGACTCTTCATCAATGTCTTGACCCAAATTACTTCCTTTGCAGCTTCAACCATGCCTTTATACTCTGCTTCTGTAGAAGACAAAGCAACTGTATGTTGCTTCTTAGAACACCATGAGATTAACTTATCTCCCACATAACACATGTATCCATAGGTTGATCTTCTATCATCTGGATTACCTGCCCAATCTGCATCACTATAAATCTTGATATTTGTATCTGAGGTAAACCCATAATACAAACCTTCATTGAGTGTACCCTTAATGTACCTCAACACCCTTTGTCCTGCAATCCAATGTTCTTTCCTTGGGCAATGCATAAATTGAGACAAAACCCCTACTGCATATGATAAATCAGGTCTAGTTAGAGTAGCATAGATAAGGCTACCAACCAAACTCTGATATTGTCTCATGTCCTTGAATTCTTCACCTCCATACTTACTCAATTTGTGATTCACCTCCAATGGTGTAGGTGCTACCCTGCAATCATCCATTTTAAACTTGATTAACAAGTTCTTCAAATACCTTTCTTGGGTCAAAAATACTCCATGTTGAGTATATGTAATCTCCATGCCCAAGAAATATGACAAGTCTCCCAAGTCACTTATCTTGAACTCCTTTTCCATTTGCCTCTTGAGTCTTTGTATTCCTTCTTCATCTGTACCTGTAAGAATTATATCATCAACATATATGCACATGTATATGAAACCATTTTCACTTGCTTTGACAAGCAAGCTACTATCTGCTTTAGACACCTGAAAACCAAGTTCCTTTAGGAACTTCACAAGTCTATAGTTCCATGCCCTTGGGGCCTGCTTCAAGCCATACAAAGCTCTCTTGAGCTTACACACATGATCTGGATACTTTATATCTCTGAACCCTTGAGGTTGCTCCATGAATACATCATCTGAAATGTAACCATTCAAAAAAGCATTCTTCACATCAAGTTGACATAGCTTCCAACCTTTACATGCAGCAATAGCAATAAGTGTCCTTATGGTTGTCATCTTTGCCACAGGACTATAGGTCTCATCATAATCAATACCATATGTTTGAGCAAAGCCTTTGACAACAAGTCTAGCTTTGTATCTAGACACACTTCCATCTGCAAACCTTTTTGTCTTGTAGACCCACTTGCATCCAATAATCTTCTGACTATTTGGTTTTGGAACCAAATCCCAAGTTTGATTCTCCAATAGTGCATCATATTCCTCCTGCATAGCACTCTCCCATTTTTCCTTACCTTTTGCCTCTTCATATGTAGAAGGGTCTTCATCTGTATTCACCATATAAGCATAATCTTTTGTGGCTAGAAATGAAGTATCATAACTATACCTTATAGGTTGCCACCTATTTCTTGATGACCTTCTGAGTTCTCCACTCCTTGAGGTTTCTGGCTCTTCACATTCAGGATCAAATCTTGGTGTCTCTTCCACTTCAACCTGCACTTCATTATTCTCTTGCTCATCAAATATCTGAACTTTTGATTTACCTTTTCTTTGACTCACTTCTTCTTCATCACCTGTATTGATGTTGATTGTACCTGCATACCAAGTGCTTTGTTCATCAAATGTAACATCTTTAGAAACCATAAATTGCTTTGTAGATGGACTCCACAATCTAAAGCCCATCTGCTTATCATCATAGCCAATGAAAACATATTTTTCAGCTTTAGGCTCCAACTTGTGTCTTAATTGTGATGGCACATATGCATATGCCACACACCCAAAAACTCTGCAATGATCCAAGGTAGGTCTTTTACCCCACCAAGCCTCATATGGTGTCATACCCTGCAAGGCTTTACATGGTAGCCTATTGACCAAGTAAGTGGCTGTATTTACAGCCTCAGCCCACAAATAATTAGGACAATTTTTCTCCTTCATCATGGATCTTGCAAACTCAACAATTGTTCTATTTCTCCTTTCTGCAACACCATTTTGTTGAGGAGAGTACCTGCAAGTAACTTCCCTTTTTATACCTGCATTCCATAAGTAATCACTGAACTCATTAGAGAAATACTCTCCCCCTCCATCTGACCTTAGTCTTTTCAACTTATGACCTGTAATTCTTTCTGCATATGCATGATAGTGTTTAAATGTATTAAACACTTCTGACTTATCTTTGATCACATAGATAGTGATCCATCTAGTAGCATCATCAACATAGATCACATAATACCTTGATCCATTTATACTGAAATCTTTTGATGGTCCCCACACATCTGTGTGTACCAACTCAAGCTTCTCTGAGTACATAAAACCATGCTTGGAATATGAATGTTTATGAGCCTTACCTAATTGACATGCCTCACATTTGTATGTCATATGTTGACCTGCAACATTAGGCAATCCAAGCACTGAACCATTGTTAACCATATCTTTAATACCTCTTTCATTGAAATGTCCAAGCCTCTTGTGCCAAAGATCTAACTCAGAGATCTTATGTCCTCCATATGTGAACATAGCATGACCAATGTTGCCTTGAATCTTCAATGTAAATAATCTTCCTTCCTTTTTTCCTGAAACAATCTGTTTATACCCTTGGCTAGGGTCTTCCACATATACTCCATCATTAGTGAACCTTACTTCATATCCCTTTTCAACAATTTGACCTACACTTATCAAATTCTTAGGGATTGTAGGAACATACAAAACCTTACTCAATAAGGTGCTTCCATCCTTGGCCTTCACTGATCCAATTGACTTCACATTGTGCTTTGTGTTGTCACCTGTTTGAACAACATGATTAAAAACTTTACTCTCCAAATCAGTCATCAAAGATATGTTACCACTCAGGTGATTGCTACACCCTGAGTCAATGTAGAAGACTCTTTGATCTTCATTCTGCCTTTCATAAGTTGCATTCATTATCAATGTTGAATCTTCCTTTTGATCTGAAGCATAGTTGTAGTAGGTGTTGTTGTATTGTTGACTTTGGAATCCTCTACCTGCATTTCTTCCAAAGTAATTCCTTCCACCTCTACCTCTGTAATTACCTCTTTGATTTCTGCCACCTCTTCCTCTTGAATTATAATTTTGATTATATCCACCATTATTCTGATTATTATGCCAACAATCATAAGCTAAGTGATTTGTCTTACCACAAATCCAGCAAGCTTTGCCTCCATCTTTATTGTTCCTGCCTCTTCCTCTACCTTTGCCACCTCCTCTTCCTCTTAGGAAGTTGGCTTGAGTAGTTGTTCCTTCATCTTCATTTACTTGTTGCTTTCCTTTGCTATTCTTCTTCTTGTCCTTTGAGTACATTGCATGACCTGTACTCTTGTCACCATCTCCTTTAACATCCTGCTCAAATGTTAGCATATGACCTAACAATTGATTTAAATCAGGAGTGAAATGGTCAAGTGATAATTTTGTAGACAAAATAAATGGCTTCCATTTGTCATCACCTCTCAACCCTGTAAGGATTTGCCTTACCAATTTATCTTCCTCAATGTCTTCATCAACAGCTCCTAAAGCATCTGCAATATCTTTCATCCTTGTCACATAGTCAGAAATAGATTGAGAAGCCTTCTTCTTGAAGGTAGTAAACTCTGCCCATAAGGATGCCTTCCTTGACTTTGTAGTGTTCTGGAAATGCTCCTCCAAAGCATTCCATATGTCAGTTGCACTTTCAAGACCTCTAATATGAGGTAACAAGTAATCATTGACTCCCATATAGATAATGCTCCTAGCTTGAGCATCTTTCTTCATCCAATTTTTCAGATCTGCTAACTCTTCCCTAGTTGGAACACTAGGATCTCTGAACTCTGGCTTCTCTTCTTCTCCTGTGATGTAACCAATTAAATCTTTGCTCATAAGATGAGCTTCCATCCTCATTGACCATGCAGGATAGTTTTCCCTATCCAATTTCTCTATCTGTAGAGCATCTCCCATCTTGTATCCACCTGTGTATTGAAATCTTCAAGCTTTACAAACAATGTATGTACCTTTACTTCGAATTAAACTCCTTTTGCCTTTCTTGATGTCGAATAGTCTTCTCCTCAGGCTTTTGACTCCAAGCTTTCACTTCTTAGTTCTTCAAGTGTTGAATTTCTTGAATCTGCAGCAGTCGGGATCCTCCTTTCCTTGATTTGATGTCTCCTGCTCTGATACCACTGAAGGAGAGTGTTAATCTCCAAAAGAACAACCTAATCTTGTGATTAGAGCACCTCTATACCAAGAGTAAGTCAAAACCTTCACTAAATTAGAGGTCCAATCTCCAAATTATCAAAATTGAGAAAATCTGTGAAGAAGATAAAACACAGAAAAGTCTGCTGCACTATTTCTTTACATTGACCTATCAAACGTGTAAAGTTTTTGATGAAACTTTGTACGAATCATCTCCTAGAGATTGCGCATCTTCTCCAAGTTAAAGTTCTCAAAAAGGTTTAGTATAACTTGAGAAATCAACTTCACAAGTTACCTATGTCCAAATCTGCACTTCTGAGAAGTCGATTTGACACCCCTAACTTCTTAACTTTGGTTCTCACAATGTCGAACCCGTTTTACAAAATGCTTTTAGCTGTAGATAGCTTATCTCTCAACTTAGATTTTGAGCTATCATATGTGTAAAACTTTATACTGTGCACTGAGCACTACTCATTTCTTTCAACTCGAAATGTGCGCCAGTTTCAGAGAACTGTGAACATTCAACACATATGAATGTTCCTACTTACAATTCTCCTAGCCTGTTTTCAATTAGACTCTGAAACTCAGGTCACAGGCTCATTAACTAACAACTTAGATATCCTCAAAAGAATTTCTCAATTGATCAAACACAGACGGAGCAGACGCAGAAACATCGGGCGCAAGTTTCTCGATTTCTTCAGAAAATTTACATACAAGTGAGGATGGATGATTCACTCACTTTCAATGTGTCTAATGACACTAACTTCTCTCTCCCTATTCTCTAATCTTCTTCTGCTCAATTTGCCCGACATTTTCCAAAAGTATTTATAGATAATTTGTACAAGATTCTTACTCAAACAAAGATCTAAGTCACTATGACTAGACTAATGTACATATGTGTACACTTCTCATATACTCTGAATGTGTCTTTCTTCCAAGCTTCAATAGTTGATCCTTCCTTCACTCTTTAACCTTCCAAGCCTTCAATTGGTGATTGGTCTGCACCAACACCAATCTCACTGATTCTGTAGGAGCCTGCTTAAAACTATGGATCAATGAGGAAGAGTTATTTTTGATCCCAGATTTAGTGAATTCCTCAATCATTTCTTGATAGACTTGTTCCATGTTTTGAAAATTATTAGGATCTAATGGCTGGAACCAAGCTAAAGCTGTGTCTGTCAAAGTTAGACCAAAGGATTCATATTGGATCAAAAAATCTTCCACTTGTTCAGCTCTGATTACTTGCTTGAATTCCGCTATATGATTGTAAGGTTCACTAGAGCCATCATAATGGTTTCTCATGCATTTAGCGACTTGGATGGGTCTTAATCTTCTTCCTGCCTCAGGTGGTCTAGGAATCACAGGGAAAACTGGTCTTCCTATCGGTATACCAGGTCCTCTTACCACATGTGGTCTATCTGGGATAGGGATTCTATTCCTTGGGTCAACAGGTGGCTGAGGCCGATAGTTCGGATTATTTGCAGGCATAGCAAACTGCACATGGGGTCTAACCGGGATTTGTGTTTGTTGTGTTTGTCCTGACTGTTGATATGAATTATCTTGAAAGGTTCCTTGAGGGTTCTGAGAAGTAGTAGCTTGATCCCTAGGAGGGAACACCAGAATGTTTTGATACTTCAACCTTGCTCTTTCTAACTCTGTTAGAGGCCAGTATATCCTATGATTTTTGTCCAAATATGTGATGATGGTGGGGAATTCAGGATCTTGTAACTTATAGACAGTAACTGGGTTAGGGGTTGCTTCCCATAAGGAAGAGTGGGCTCTAAGGATATGCTCCATTCCATTGATCAAATACACATCCATCAAGGAGTCATCTTGGGGAACCAGGTCTCCTCTCCAAACCCTAACAATAGTAGATCTCCCTCTGGGAGTAGTCACTTGTTCTTCATGTCCCTCTGTATTAGGGTTATGAGCATTATCTTCTTCCCCGTGTTCGTTGATACTTTCAGGGTGTTTCGTAACTACATACTGGATGTCCCTCTTGTCCATATAAATTCCTCCTGCATACTTAACTGCTAGCCTAGGCACTATGTATGCATCTGAAGCTTTCTTCAATCTGGCCACTGATCGGTTTAGACCATCTAGGTAGATAGGTATCTCATTTTGGTTGGTGTTCACATATTCCAAAGATGTCCGATATTCTCCCTCAATAATTGACATCATGCCAATCATTGGTACACTGTTCTGCATGTCCTCAGAAGCCATGGGAATTTCTTCCTCTGACTCACTAGAGGTTTCAGAATAATGTGAGCGGCTACTAGGTTCAGCTACACTTCCCACTGAAGAGATTACACTTCTTTGGATTCCTAGGGTTCTCCTAGACCTTAGGTTCATTCACTTAAAAGTTCTCTTCTTGTTTTAACCACTCCTAACCTCCAAAGCTCCTTGCTGTGGTCCCAATTTATGGAATTTACTTGAGTGATTGAAAAACTTCCTCTGAGGAACACGATATATGATATCTCACACCAAAAGAGTATACCACGATACTCGATATCTGACACTAGAAAGGTACCACGATACTCGATACTTAAGCAAACGATACACGATACTCGACCACTTGACTGGACACGATAGACGATATCCGCAAAAACTCGATACACAATACTTCAGGAAACATGATATACGATACTTGTTATAGGCAATACTCGATACTTGAGGAACTCGATACACGATACTTGACCTTGCTGTGTCCCACGATACTCGATACTTCACAGGTATCGCGATCAGAAATCTTGCAATACGCGATACACGATACTCCACCAAAAAATTTCCACGATACTCGACACATGACAAGTATCACGAGAAAATTCCTGACGATACTCGATATTTGTCAGATATTGTCACGAGGAAGGAGATAAGGAAGAGAGCTCACACACACACTCTCACTCTCAAGGAGAAGCACACACACAGATTGAGGCAAGGAAGAATGATCTTCTTCTTCTTCTTCTATTACATAAAAGGAATGTACAAGAATGACCTAAAAATAAGAATACAACAAGTGCAATATATAAAGATCACTACATAAGGAAAAAACCTAATATCCGCAAATGAGTGAGTTGGCAAGAAACAAATGTGCCATCACTCTTGGTAGATAAATCTAATAAAGCTCAATGAAGTATCCCTGACATATATCGGTATGACCACTATACATGTCAGAGAAACGAAAAACTGGTACGTGTCATCTTGGATCATCACATGTTGAGCTTGATATCTCAACACTCCCCCTCAAGCTCAACGCCATATCCTGTAATCCAAGCATCTCTCGAAACTTCTTTAACTTCTTAGCTCCAAGTGCTTTGGTGAAAATATCAGCAACCTGCTCATGTGTTCTCACATAAACAAGATCAATATCACCTGCTAATACCTTCTCTCTGATGAAGTGATAATGTACCTCGATATGCTTTGTTCTAGCATGGAAAACAGGGTTCCGTGCTAACTGTATGCTGCTAAGATTATCACAATAGATAGTGATAGGCTTTTGCACTTCCACACCTAAATCTACAAGTAACATCTCCAGCCATGATGCCTCACATGCTGCCATTGCAGCACCTCTATACTCAGCCTCTGTATTCGACAAAGCAACAGTTGGTTGCTTCTTGCTGCTCCATGTAATAGCTTCACCTCCAAGTGAGAAAAGAAAGCCACTAGTAGATCTTCTATCTACCAGCCCAATCTGCATCGGTGTATCCATGAACCTGCAACTCCACACCAGCTTCATAAAACAATGCATAATCCAAAGTAGCACTCACATAACGTAGAGTGCGCCTCAGAGCATCCAAATGTGGCTTCCTGGGAACCTGCATAAACTGAATTTCAAGTCCAACAGTATAACTTAGATCAGGACTTGTAATTGTGAGATATATAAGACTTCCCACAATTTTCCTATACATAGTAGCATTTTCCAATGCTTCCCCTGATGTAGTATCCAATTTCAAATTCTGATCTAATGGCATAGAAATTGGCTTACAATCAGCCATACCATACTTTTGCAGCATATTCAAGGCATATTGCCTTTGGGACATCCATATACCTGTTTCTGTATGTATAAACTCAATGCCCAAGAGATAGCGTAGCACACCAAGATCTTTCATGTCGAATTCCTGCATAAGAAGTTTCTTTACCTCTTTGATGCTGTCTTCATTATCACCACCTACAATCAGGTCATCAACATAAATAGCCACAATAGTGATGCCATCATCAGCCTTCCTTGCATATAGTGAGTGATCTGCATCACACATAGAGAACCCAATGCTGTGTTAAGTAATCAACAATCCTTGCATGCCATGCACGAGGGGCTTGCTTCAGCCCATACAAAGCCTTTTGCAAGCTACAAACATATTCTAGATGCTTTGAATCTTCATATCCTTGTGGCTGGTCCATATATACTTCTTCTTGTAACTCACCATGTAGGAAAGCATTCTTCACATCCATCTGATGCAAAGTCCATCCTTTTGCTGTAGCTAATGCAACAAGTGTTCTGACAGTAGACATTTTAGCTACAGGGCTGAATGTTTCCTCATAATCAATGCCATATGTCTATGCATAACCTTTAGCTACCAATCGTGCTTTATACCTGCTTATGCTACCATCAGCATTATGCTTTACCTTGTAAACCCATTTGCAGCCTATGGATTTCTTTCCTTGTGGCAATGGAACCAGCTTCCATGTATCATTTCCATAAAGTGCAGCCATCTCCTCATCCATAGCTTTTTCCCAATCTACATTACCAATTGCATCTTCAAAACAAGAAGGTTCAGCATCTTGTATTACCTTTGTCATGTAGGCACAATGGCGAGCCATGTAACTATCATATGTCAATCGTTGCACTGAATTACGCATCCTCCCAGATCTTCTTGGTCCTGGGTCACTTCTTCTTGTATCATCTGCATGTGCCCTTCTTACTCCTGGAGTCTTCACAGAGGGCAATCCAAGTTCCTCATCAATACTCTTTTCTGAACCACTTGAATCTCCATCTACATCTTCAAAACCTGCACCTGTTTTACTACCAGCAGAAAGCTTTTCTTTACCTTTCTTGGATGTATATGATGAATTTGCTGGACTGAAATTTCCACGCAATCTTCCACTCCATGGATTTGAGTTGGAACTATTGCTTGGTGATGCATCCGGTCCACTCAAAACTTGAGATTCTGCACTAGATTTTTCAGCATTTTCTTTGTCATTTGGTTCAAGATTCAGTCCTTCTTCGGCATCTGCATAGAAGCTTGACATTTCATCAAATACCACATCTCTGCTCACCTTCACCTGTCGTGTGAGTGGGTTATAACATTTGTACCCCTTTTGCTCAAGGGAATATCCAATGAAGACACATTTTTCTGCTTTCGGATCAAGCTTCGTCCTCAACTCATCTGGAACATGTACATATGCAATACAGCCAAAAACTTTCAGATGTGATAAGTTTGGCTTTTTACCTATAAACTTTTCTTCAGGTGTAGCTTGATGTACAGCAGCAGTCAGAGTTCTGTTCATGATGTATACAGTAGTATGCACAACTTGTGCCCAATAACAATGAGGCATATTCTTCTCAGCCATCAAGCCTCTTGCTATTTCTGCAATATGTCTATTTTTGCGTTCAGCAACACCTTTCTGTTGTGGTGTGTACCTGCATGAAAACTGACGCCAAATTCCATGATTTTTTAGAAATTTGCTGAACTCATTTGACATGTATTCATCTCCTCCACCTCATCTTAATGTTTGAATGTACTTCCCTGTCTGCTTTTCCACCATAGCTTTAAAATTCTGGAAGTGAGTGAAAACTTCGTTCTTCTCTTTCATGAAATATACCCATACTTTGCGTGTATGATCATCAATGAAGGTAACATAAAACCTGCAACCGCCCATAGATGTGGTCTTTGCTGGACCCCAAACATCTGTATGTACTAATTCTAGTACATTCTCACTAACATGCTTGTCATGTGGAAATGATGCTCTTGACTGTTTACCAAATTGACATGCTGCACATACCTTTTGCATTTCTGCAACTTTGAAATTTGGTAGTCCATGGACAATCTCCTTTGACTGCATCATTTTCAGCCTTTGCAAGTTTGCATGTCCAATCCGTTTGTGCCATATCTCTATATCTGCAATAACTCCTGCACCTTTTGCAAACATGGCTGCATTCATTTCAGGAATCTTCACATTTAAGGTGAACATCCTACCCACTTTGTTTCCTTTGGCAACCAATCGTCCATCCTTCTTGTACTCTTCTACATATAATCCATCAGCATTGAACGTGACTTGTAGTCCCTGGTCAACCATTTGTCCAACAGAGACCAGATTCTTTGTTATATTTGGAACATGCAACACATTAGCAAGATGTTTTACCTTCCCGTCCTCCATAGACAATGCTATGTTTCGTGTATGCTCAATAGGATGCGATGTATCATCACCTGTTTCAACATATCCAGGAACTGGCATTTTTTGCAAACTACTAAACCGTTCTGCATGACTGGTCATGTGATTTGAAGCACCTGAATCAACATACCAGACATTATCATTCGATTTTGAAACACCAGCAGACATCGTATTCATCATGTGATGTTGAACCATAAACAGCTTCTCAGAATCATCTGCACTTGTGGATGCATAGTTGTTTTGCTGCCTTCTGTTATTTTGCTTCTTTAACTTGCAATCACGTTCAAAGTGTCCAGGTTTACCACAATTCCAGCATCCTTTACTATCATTACCTGAATCATTTCTTTGGAAATTTCTGTGACCTCTTTGGCTCCCCCTGCCTCAAAATTGTCCTCTTCCTCCTGCATGATTCTGTTGTTGACCTTGGTTTTGGTTACTATTTCCTCTTCCACTTCCAAAACCTCTACCTCTTCCTCTTCCTCTGCCAGAGTAGAATACCTACTCAGAACTAGGCTTTCCTTGGGAGTTTGAGTCCTCACCAAGATTTGTTTACAAGAAGGCAGAGCCTCCATGCAACAATGAAGAGAGAGAGAGAGAGAGGAGAGCTCACGTCGCCATAGCTGTATTCGTAACACACAAAAGAAAACCAACAGTCACACACATTCCTAGGCGATTGATTCAAAACAAGAATGGGAAGAACTGAAACCCTAACTACTTAACAAGAAAACATCATAAGCCATGATAGGCGACGAAAAAATGAGAGAGATGTTCATTAACCAAGTGCCTTATTTATACAAAAAGATGGCCTTAAAGGCTCTTCACACTCAACCTTCTCCCATCCCTCCAAATAAACCTTAGTCAATAAATGAAAGCGTGCCCTTAACACTAGAACGCACGGTGGACTTGAACTACCACATCCCTTGATAAGTGATACCCCCCTCAACAAGATGAAAATTACATGGAAACCATTTATAGGCTGGGAACCTTGATACAACATGTCATTCAACCAAAGGAATACACCTAATTATGAAGAGTGTTTCAATCCGCGAGCCTCCACATCACTCATGCCCGATGACACCGGTTCCATCACACCCACCAATCAAATACATCAAGTCAAGCCCTCTCATCAAGGCCAACATAAATGCAACCAAAGTCTAAAAATAAGTTTTGAACCCATATACAATCTCCATGTACAATTTATAATGCTAAAGTGGTAGCACCGTTCTTGGAATAGAATAGTCCAACTCCATGTACATAATCAATGTAAGAGCAACTTGTCAATCCAAAGCTACATGTGCACACATAATTATGGTCTACCATTATGAACAATACTTGCAAACCAAAGTGCATGGTTAGACCATGGTATGGAGTGCAAGTAGAGCTCATAATATATCCAAAACCAAGAGCAATGTAAGAGGCAAAGTGAAGTGCCTGGAACTTAATCCAAGGTTCACAAATACCACTCACATAACCCTTGATCTTGCCCTCCTAGATGCATACAAATGAAGTACAAGGTGGCTCATCATAATGTGTATACAACATAGGGTTCATACAATATAAATCAGAAACATGTAAGGTTCAAGTATGTCAACATCTTCAAGCTTGGCACCATCAGTAGCTCCAATATTTCTTATCTTCTTTCCTTTGTGAAGGTTCCCTTTTAGCTACCGTAATCACTCCAATCTTGCACAATAAACCTTGTAAAATCTTCAACATAGAATTAATAAAAGCACATAGATGAAGCAAATACGCGATCTGAATGGGAATATTATTATACATCGAATAAGACAACACAAGGCAGTTTGTGCATCATAAACTAAAATGTGAGATGTCAAAAATTCACACGACATCCGCAAGATTCGTTTCATAATAATAGATAATATTCATAATGACATCATATACGTTGATAATAAGCAAAGCAAATAAGGTTGTCCCGCATATAATGATGTACTAACGTCTTGCTGTGTATAATGATAAGAACACAACAATGATAAGAAATGTGTAGAGAACACAACAAAAAAGACATGGTGAGATAACAACGAGGCAACATTGAAAAAGTATCCCTGTGTGAACTCCAAGATAACTGAGATGTTGAACGTCCGATGTTGAACGTCAGAGCCATCAACGGTACAAATCAAGAAAAGGTACTTAGACTCAGGAAAGCCACCAAGAAGAGTGCGCAATCTGAAAGAGTGTGCTAGTGACTTTGATGAGTCACCCTCTTGCGCATCACATTGGTAAACCACCACGAGAAATGCCTGTGCAACTCATCGACAGTGGACAATGAAGTCCGAAAAAATGACAGATCAAAGAGGTAATATGTAGCATGCAATCAATATGGCAAAGCACAAAAGAATAATATACCGCAACATTTAACAACTAAAACAGAACCGAATGATGCACTACCGAATGGATGTAATTGATTGAATCTAGGCAACACAATCTCTGGCCATGTTCGGGGCCCTTGCCGTTCAGGAACAAAGACCACCTGATAACACGAGAACTCAGCCTCGCCACCTATTTGCGAACTTGGTGGGCTCAAGAAGATTCAGCGCTTCCAGCATGAGGCTTCAATGATCGCATTGAGTAGGACCCTTCTCCGCTCTGGCCGGGAGTCGCGTGAGGCTGCAAGCTGGAATGTGAAACAGAGGCATAGCGCA
Source organism: Ceratopteris richardii (assembly GCA_020310875.1). NCBI lineage: Eukaryota > Viridiplantae > Streptophyta > Polypodiopsida > Polypodiales > Pteridaceae > Ceratopteris > Ceratopteris richardii. The sequence goes on along the minus strand of CM035407.1, from coordinate 211,481,718 downwards.
CACCACATCACCAAAGGGGGGGCACGACCGCGCGTGGTCGCCAGTGTTTACAAGAAGGCAGAGCCTCCATGCAACAGTGAAGAGAGAGAGAGAGGAGAGCTCACATCGCCATAGCTGTATTCATAACACACAAAAGAAAACCAACAATCGCACGCATTCCTAGGCGATTGATTCAAAACAAGAACGGGAAGAACTGAAACCCTAACTACTTAACAAGAAAACATCATAAGCCATGATAGGCGACGAAAAAATGAGAGAGATGTTCATTAACCAAGTGCCCTATTTATACAAAAAGATGGCCTTAAAGGCTCTTCACACTCAACCTTCTCCCATCCCTCCAAATGAACCTTAGTCAATAAATGAAAGTGTGCCCTTAACAGATTCTTTTCTTCAATAATCAGCATAGATACCAGATCAGCAAAATTCGGAATGTTTTCCCTGGTCTATATGGAAGTTCTGAACTGCTTATATGCAGCTCCTAAACCACGAAGGCACACTTCCACCTTATCATCATCATCTACATTCACGCCAATAGATGCAAGTGACTCACATATCCCTTTGATTTTAAGAGTGTAGTCACTTACCGACATGCTCTTCTTTTCCAATGTATGTAGCTCGTTCTTGAGTTGCAATTTCCGTGCCTTTGTATTAGTCTCATACAAAGTGAACAAGCTGTTCCAAGCCTCTTTTGGAGTCTTGGCATCCTGTATGTGTCCAATCATGCTATCCTATATGCTAACAGATAGCCGATACATAACCTTTCGTGCTCCTTGATTCCATTCCTCATATGCTCTTAACTGATCTGCAGTCCGATTCCTTTCTGGTAACTGTGGAGCATTTTCATTCTCTCCTTTGGTGTACTTCCAGTAGCCTTTTCCCATTAGGAAATTCGTCATTCTGAATCTCCAAGCATGGAAGTTGTTCTTGTCCAGCTTATCGCTCATAAGCTGACTCATTCCATCTGCGTTTGCCATTTCTGCAACAATTCACAACACTGCAAAACACTACAAGCAACACTTCTGCTTGAACACTGTCGCACTATGATGTGACAGTTCGATCTCAGAAAAACACAGTTTGCGTGTATCAACAGTACACAGAATCGCTTAAAATTCTGGATCTGGAATATATGAGTGTCGCCAAACACAACGCAAGTTATAGTTTCTGAAACTGACCTGGTTTTTCTGTGGGCCCCACCTTGCGGGCTCAAAACGGAGGTCGAGATGGCTCCAAAACTTCTACCTTCACGGCGATTTTCGTAGCAAACGGAGGCCGTTTGTGAAATCGCATTTTCTCCACGCCTTGTAGCGTAGTCTTCACCGTCGCCTTCTCCACGAGCTCTCTACAGCCACGCTGGCTCTGATACCATGTCTTGAGGAAGGAGATAAGGAAGAGAGCTCACACAGACACTCTCACTCTCAAGGAGAAGCACACACACAGATTGAGGCAAGGAAGAATGATCTTCTTCTTCTTCTTCTTCTATTACATAAAAGGAATGTACAAGAATGACCTAAAAACAAGAATACAAGTGCAATATATAAAGATCAGTACATAAGGAAAAAAACCTAATATCCGCAAATGAGTGAGCTGGCAAGAAACAAATGTGCCATCACTCTCGGTAGATAAATCTAATAAAGCTCAATGAAGTATCCCTGACATATATTAGTATGACCACTATACGTGTCAGAGAAACGAAAAACTGGTACGTGTCATCTTGGATCATCACATGCTGAGCTTGATATCTCAACAGATATTGGGAAAGATGCCTCCGTGATACACGATATCCAGCAAGTATCGCGATCAGAGACTCACGATACATGATATCCAAGGAGTATCACGATCTGAATTTCACGATACACGATATGCGATATCCGACGAGTATCGTGAGAACTTCTCAACGATACACGATATGTGACAAGTATCACCAAACCCAATTCAATGATACCCGATACTTGGCAGGTATCGTGAAAAGAGTTCCACGATACACAATACTCAGCAAGACTAGGTATCGCGATACTCGACCACAAGAGATCACGATACTCAGGTATCGCGATACTCGACTGCGGGAGAACATGATACTTGAAACTTTTTCACTTTTTGACAAATGTTTTTGAATTTTCAATGCATACAAGGGTTTCTAAAGCTCATCCACCCTCTCCCCTCACTCTGAATCTCAGAAATGAACTTTCCTCAACCCGAGATAGCTTCCACGATATTCGCCGTAGGTCGTTTTACTGAAACACTTAATTTATTTGGCATAGATGAGAGAATGATGAATGTGCTTACCTTGGGAACTCTCTTTCAACTCTCCAACCACTCTGACTCACTTTGCGCAGCTCAAACGCCCTAATGTCAGCTCACGATACCCGACAGATAGCTCTCACGATACTTGCTTTGCAAACAAGTAACTTGAAAAAAGACAATTTTTTTGGTTTTATACCTTTCTTGAAAAGTTCTCCTAACTACAAAGACTTCAACAAGGCTAAGATTAATAACTACACTAGCTTCCTAACCTACTCCCTTACTCCTCCTACTCTACTCACTCCACTCACTTCCCTAGACTAACAACTCATTACACACACTCCAAGAGTGAGAAGTAATAAGTGCGGATAAATGTGACTTACCAAAGAAGAGAAATTCACAACTCCTCTACTCGCTTCAATGCTAAAAGCTACTTACCATCACACGAATGCCTCAGTTTGATTTGACACTTCCCGGCAACGGTGCCAAAAACGTGTGTACCTAAGGACAATCCTAGGGACTTGTGGAGAAAGAGACTATACCTCAATCCCCCTCAAGTGCATATAGTGGGGATTCACGCTTTATTTATCAATCCGATGAGTATCAAAACCTAATCGAGTGTATGAGGACATGCATTCAAATGATGATCAATGGAAATGAGCTTCCCAAGAGTGCAAACAAGGCAAAGACTAATCCAAACAAGCTTCAACTGTCAATCATGGTGTCACGATACTTGGAGCAGCAACCAATAGTAAATTGAGATTTTCTCTCAGCACCGAACTCCGAATATAGCAAATAGCATATGCGTTTCGAAGCTCTCAAGAAGATGCATCTAATGGTGATATTTTCACTCAACTTTGACACTTCTGCTTCAAGTTATGAGAAAAATACTGAGTCACGGGAATGACCTTCCTACACTTCAGCACTTCCTACACTTCACACACATCTTAACCACAACAAACAAACACTTTCATGGATAGACAACACTTCCTAACACTCTTTTCAAGCAACACACATGCATACAAGCTCACAAGGAAGATGATAACGAGAGAAAAAGACACAAATTCGAATTTCTGTGCTCTTGATTCTCACAATGGCAAAAAGTACTTACAAAGAGTCACAAATTGACTTATATACATGTGCCCTAAAAATGGTTGCACTTTATTCACTAAAAGGCTAATGTCCTACTAATTTACATGGGTAAGCTACTAATCTTCTGTGGGGATGCATCTAGAGGACTCCTCTAGTGCGTTTACATCGAAAAATATATTACAAAATGATTATGATACAAAAATAAGGTGTTCAAATCGGAAAAATTTTGGGGTCCGTCTTTTTCTCTGCCTTGTGCTCTTCTTTGCTCTGCAACAGCTCCTCTCACTTTATCTATAATCTTTTCATTGCTACTTCCTTGCATTCTTCCAATGTCTCTAGTCTTCTCATGTGAGGATATACTCTAATAGATTTTGCTTCCAAATATTTTCTAATAATGAATTCAAAGGAAATAAGTGCCTTCTTACCATATACCAAGAGGAATGGAGTCTCACCAAAAAGCCATTTTGTGCAATAGCTCGATCAAAATCTTGTTGGAGCTTTCTGCCTGCCCATTAGCTTTGGGATAATAATCACATGAGTTCTTGTGGTAAATCTTGTACCTATAAAAATGTGTTATAGCAAATCACGAGAAGTTTTTTTTGTATAGGAACGTGACCACCATCATTGCCATGCAATCTAAAGTATCCTTAGCTTCTACCCATTTAGTTGAATAACATGTAGCCATCAAAGTAAACCTTTTATTACTAGGTTGACATATTAGACTGATGGGTTTAATGAAATCAAGACCCCACTGTACAAAAGGTTGCCACCCAGTTGAAATCATGAGAGGTTGGAAATTTAGCCTTGTTGGATAAGGAGCACATCCTTGATAGATGTCACATTCTTTGGCATATCCAGAAGCATCTCTATAAATATAAGGCCACCATAAACCTTTATGAAGTATTTTTTGCACAAGGTCCTCCCCTTTGGGATGTCCTCCATTGTGTGATCCTTCAAGCAAAATGCTTACTTTCTACGGATAAACACATTTGTGCATAATACCATCTTGATGATATTTATAAAACTGATCATTTAGGAGTGAAAAAAATTTTGATTTAAATAGTAAATTCCTTTTCTCTATTGGAGATATACTGAGAGAGAATTCTCCTGAAGTGAGAAATTTTATAACTCATCATACCGATCAATTTGAGCTGCTACAAGAAAAAGGTAACTATCTATGGGATCATCATTAATACACATTGGCCTCTCACTCTTGGCTATCCTTGACACTTGGTTTTCCATGTAATCTTCCCTCTGAGGTTTGATGTGAATCTCAAAATCATATTCGTGAAAGCGTAGTAGCCACTACCAAACCCTTTTGGCTACTTTAGGCTTATTGATTAAATACTTTAGTCGTTGATGATATGAGAGGACAATGAAATGCACATTTAGGAGATAATGCCAAAACTTTTGAAGTGCAAATGAAATAGTGAAACCTTCTTGTTCTATGGTTCTATAATTTCTTTCCACCTTTGTAAGTAGTCTACTTGCATAAGCAATATGCTGGTCCACCTTATGAGCGGATGGTTGTGCCAAAACTACTCCAACTACATGAAGACTTGCATTTGTATGCACATGGAACTCAGGTGACGAATCAAGAATAGTTGGGGAGTGGTGCAGTATATAACCTTAGTTTTAGCTCATTGAATGCTTCTATGCTCTAGGACTCCATGAGAAAGGAATGTTCTTGCTTGTAAGCCTTGAAAAAGGCTTAGCTACTTTTGGGTACATTTGAATAAATCTCCAATGGTATCATGCATAGCCTAAAAAGCTTTACACTTCCTTAGGAGTCCAAAAAATGGGCATGGATAGGATGGCAAATGCCTTAGTTGGATAAACAGTTATTCCTTTGGCAGAAACTATGTGGCCAAGGAGAGCACCTTTGGTGACCAAAAATTGACATTTAATAGGGTTCAACTTCAAACTTGCCTTGAGGCAGTGTTAAAATATTTTTGTCAAATTTTCCAAACGTTGATGAAAATCTTAGACCGCGGCTCTTCTATATGTTGGAACATCAAGCTTACACTATTCTTGAGGTGGATTTGATCTATATCAAAAAGCTATTTTTTGGATTATGCCAAAATATCCATCGAAGTGTTTCTTTTATTTAATATTTTTTATGAATCATTTACCAATCTAAAGGCCTAGAAGTTTACAAAAGGAGAAAAAGAGAGCTAAAATTCCACAAATTTGAGGTGGTTGACCTTGAAAATCAATGAATCAATCACCTAAAAGTAGATCAAATTAAATCTTCACTTTCCTAGATTGTAGGAAAGTGAATTGATTCTCTTCAACAACTAATCTCACCTTCATTTGAATTCAAAATCCACTTGTGTTGATAGCAGTCAGGGCACCCAAGGACTGACTAGACAAGGAAGCCAACGGAGAGAGTTAGAGCAAAGAGAAGGATTAAGTAGACAGAGCAGTCAACGCAGATCTGGTAGATAGGCCCTTTAATTTTTTCCAAATCAACATCTTTATAACAATGATTCTCATCAATAACAATCATTGTAAATACCATTCCACCTTTTTGTAACTCCATTTTGTGCAAGCCAAGGAGTCCTTGAGCTTGAGGAGCATTAGAAGTACCTACCTATCATTTTTCATATTTTTTAGACTCCGTTTGAGCCCTCAAATAGGCCATAGAACCTAATTTTTAACTAGGCCGAACACTAGGTCTAGACAGGGCCAAAAGCTAGTCAAAAACTATAAATAGAGCTAGAGAGCTCATTTTTGAGGGTAGCTTGTTGTAGAATTGAACTTGTAAGAGCACTTTTGAGTAATCTAAAAGAATTCCATTGTCTCTCTCTTTGTTCTTGCCGTGTGTGCACGTGTGTGCGTATGTGTGTGCATGTTAGTGTGCTTCTCACTCACACACTTGTGCCATCACTTGTTCGAGGTCTTCATACCATCCTCACATCTTCCTGGATTGACATTAAAGGAGGTGCTACTCATCACTGAGCTACACCAAGTTTTGGCGCCGTTGCTGGGGATCGATCTTTGAGGACGAGCGTGTGATGGTAAGGTAGAGTTGAGGCGTTGGAGTCGTAGGTAATTTCTTTACTTTTATCTATTTTCTTTTGTTTTCTTCACCATCATCATCCTCACCATCTCCCACCTCTATCTCCATCATCCCAAAAAATTTCAGTTTTTGGTCATATCACCCTATCCATACCATTCCCCTCATTTCACTTGTGAGAGAGAGCGAGAGAGCGTATGTGTGTTTGTGCTATTCTGTGTTTTTTGAGATTTTTTGCAGGAATCAGCATCCCCAGTAGCTGCACCAGCTCCAACAGGTAAAAAAATCTGACTGTGCAGGTCCCGAGGTGTTGACCTCTGTCAATTGCGACCGACAAAAAAGTTGACTTTTTTGCAAAACAAAGTGCAGCACCATGATGTGTAGGCCTAGGGCATCCTAAATATGTGTTTGAAATTTTAATATGTCTCTGTTTTGTGTCAATCGCGATTGACCTGTCAATCGCGATCGACAAACGACGACGGACACCAGCCGACGGACTCGTCAATCGTGACCGACACCTCGATCGCGACCGACTGAGTCAATGACCGACTGACCACAACCAACAGAATTTGCGCGCGCCACGTGTCAATCGTGATTGAGCCATCAATCGTGATCGACCCATCAATCACGACTGACAGCCCGGAAGGACCTATCAATCGCGACTGACCCAGTCAACAACTGTTTGATCATGACCGATAGAACCCTCGCAATGGACCTGTCAATTGCGATCAACCCATCAATCGCGACCGATAGAGTCAACGACCCTTTGACCACGATCGATTGAATTTCTGGGCCATGTGTCAATCGCGATTGACCCATCAATCGTGACTGACAGCCACGACGGACCTGTCAATCGTGACCGACATGTCGATCGCGACTGACATATCAATCGCGATTGACAGACCACTCGATCGCGATTGACGGGCAAATTCGGCCATTTTTTAGGGCAAAGATAGTTGGTCTATTTTGGGGTATTATTTGGGCAACATTAGAAATTTGTGAGAGCATTGTGAGGCCACTACACAAAGTATTTTGAGAAGTCCTGTTTGCCTGTGAGCCTGTTTGAACCCAGTTTTAAATCTAGAACTCTGAACAGTCATAACTTTCGCATATTCCGTTTGCTGTGATTTTTGTTTTGTTGGAAAGCTCGTGGGGAGTACAACCAAAACTTCCACTGGTTACGGTAAAATTAATATCAGGATTATTAGATAGAGTATTTTGAAGTGACCATACCTAGGGGGAAGAAAAACTAAGGGATCCTTAGGATTGTTTTCCATTAAGCCAAAGCACAGTTTGATCTCTGAATCGCATGAATGAACATGGTCTGTTGTATCAATGGAATTCAATTCTTGAGCTAACTTTGGGACTTTTACAGGTCCTTTGAGAGCATCGAAGGGTACTTGAAGCAAGAGTGAGTGCAAGCTTGGGAATACGCTTCCTGGGCACACAAGGGCAACCGAGGAGAGAAACTAAGGTTGGAAATTCTCAACACCCTCTGTCAATCCCTAGCTTAGGCTAAGTACGGATAGAGGTTTTGATCAATTAGGGATACGTTAAGCACGATCAAGTCTAAGAACTCTAATCACTCAAGTGCAGGTACCAGGAGATTACATTTGCAAAACAACCTAAGGGAAAAGAATTTAAATCGGGCGACCACACTCAAAGTACGATAAAACTTAAGTGTTCCTTACGACGAAGATTGATTGGATAATAAGTGACACCCTAAGGAAAATTAAAAAGAACAAGTGACTAATACAAAAGAACTCAGCAACAAAAATTGTACTTGGGAAATTTGGGATTATTCAATTGGGCTTATGAACCTTAGATCAGGACGACACCTAGGAAGAGATAGACAGAGTCTTAGGTCTTCAGAGGCTAGTGTCAATCATACTACTAGGTCTTGGGCCCAGCAATTGAGCCATTATTCGCACTACCCTAGCTCTGAAACTAGTGAGTCTAAGATGTCCCACGGTATGGAGTGACCTACAGGAAGTTCAGGTGTGCCATATTTACATAGGGTAGAAGGCCCCTACAAGATGCAGCTGGAATACCTTAGGACCAACTGATTAGGTGCTAGCATCTATGAGGACGGCCTAGGAAGATCTGTGATCCAGATCAAAAACCCAGATCAACCCATTGGACTAGAACGTCTAGCAGTCAAGTTTGAAAATGGAGCATACGTGGACAAAGAAGAAACCATATACGTAGTCACTAGCCACCCAGATAGGATAGACGAGTTTGGTAATGTGATTCCAGAAACAGACATAGGTGACCTAGAGAAAGGAAACATAGGTGAAGAGCCTAAAACAGCTTGGGGCAAATCAATTCTCACTAGAATTATCACGCCAGAGTGGATTCCCCAGGATAATAAGAGCATAGATCTGCTCTTGAATCGAGAGACTGATGAAGCCTTTTGGAGGTATAAGTATGATCTACCTAGTGAGATAGGAACGATCACAATCTATGAGTTTATTCACGTAGTACAATGCCTTTGGTCTAACCCTTAGGAACACAGCTCTTACATGGTTTCAACCATTAAATGAGAGACACTTCAGGAACATAGACCAACTTCTAGAGGCTTTCATTATTGAATTTTGTAAGAGTGGCATCAGGCATAACACTTCCTCACTGATTCATAGCTTCAAGCAAACCCCTCAAGAGACGGTTAGACTTGCAGCAAGAAGGTTTAGGCAATACCTAGAGAGATGTCCTGTTTCTAAGTTACCCACACCAGCCAAATAAGTGGCTTTATTCCTAGATGGACTGCCGAGTACAAAGTTGAGATCATATGTGTACTTGAAAGATCCTAGGACCATAGAAGAGTGTGTATGCATGTGCATCGACATCGAGGATAACCTAGGGGAGGAATTAGAACTTTCCAAAATCTACAAAGACTCAGATAGTTCTACTAGCCTCTCTTCCTCGCAATCCACATCTATTGAGGAACTCGCTGAGAAAGTAGCTCAGAAACTAGGTGTCTCTAGCAAACAAATCCCAAGATTTGCCCCAGTTAAGCGGTGCTATAATGGTGGAGGTGACCATATGGCGAATGTTTGTCCCATTATGGCTCAACCCCAAGTGAATCCTAGTAGCCAGTACTGCACCATAGAACGGAGATACACTAATCACACCACACAAGATTGCCCATACAACAAACAAGCCGTTAGGCAAACCTACCCTCAGCCCTATCCACAACAAGGAAGATACGAGAACTGATACCCACCACAACAATATGGCAAACCACAATAGCCCTATCAGCAACCCTACCAAAATCAGCAAAGGCCTCAGCCTGTGTTAGCCCAACAACCTCCAGCTCCAACCAATGTGATCCCAGTAAAGTATGTAGCTATAGAAGAGAACCTGAATAGAGCTATAGTCCCAGTAACTCCATTACTTTCTGAAAGTGACCCCAGTGACCATAGCTTTGATTCTACACATATTGAGAGCCCCCAAGCTTACTACATGTAGTCTCCTGAACATGGTGAGTCCTACTATAGTGAAGAACTGAGTGAACCTAGTTGGGAGCCAGATTATGCAAATGTCATGTACACAAACCCCAACTCTACACCTCAACCTAGGCAAGTAAGACCCCCATTTCCTAGAGGACCATGCTATAGATGTCAGGGAGATCACCTCATTCATGATTGCCCTATGCCTGCACCTACACAACCCCAATTGGTGACAATTCAAGGCTTCTGTCAAGATTGCGGAAAGGAGCATCTCTTAGGAGATTGTCCAAAGAACCCCAATAATATGCCAAAAAACACCCCCATCAACGTTATTGGGTTAGTAGTAGATTCCACAAGAAGGGTCACTTCCATTGCACCAGTGCATGTGGTTACTAGAGCTCAAGCCTTGCAGCAAAACCAAGGGTTAGGCCAAGAAAAGAGTGCCGAGGTTAGTGAAACTGAGAGCATAACCAAGAAGAGAACTAGAGCCTGGAGAGATAGCCACGAAAGAATGAAAAGGCAATGGGCAAAGAAGATGAGTGAACTCGAGGAAAGCCTAAGAGAAACGAGAGCCAAGATAATTGAACTTACATCTCAACCTCCCTCTCACGCTACCCCACCTCCTCCATTCCCATCTCCATCCGATCCACCACCTTCCAACCCGTCTCATAGGACCCCACCACCCCCTAGAGTAGGATTAGTTTTAGTAGATCCCACTCCCGAGGACCTAAATATGATGCTTAAAGCATATCAGGCCAGAATCCAAGAAGGGCCAAACGTAACCGATCATGAAAAGTGTTACCCTAGAGCGGAACTAGAGCTTGAACGAACCAAAATTTGTGCTAAGATGGTGGAATTGGCTCAAACCATGTTTGAAGCCAGTCGCCTCTTTAACTTCTCTAGTTAAGCTAAGACACATTTGCACTTTGATGGACTGCTAGAAAGATTGGAGAGGCTAATTGCACAATCAGAAAAGGAACCCGCCTCTCAAAATAAGGATAACCCAAGTGAAAGGCTAAGCCTTCATGCTCAGGAAGCTTATGTACCCAACTCCACAGAGCCAGACACATCTTCTTCTATGAGTCGGTACTCACCCGAATTCCTACGAGAGATTCAAGAAGAGAAATGGGCTAAAGAAAGTGAAGTCCCTCCTCCCATTGAACTTGTGGAGGACGCGCATGATCAATTCCCACAAGATATTCCCTCCATTTATGGAGAGCAGGAGAGCACCCAATCTCAGGAAAGATTAGACTTTGAGTCTAACTCTTTACATGAATTACCCCACTTCATAGGCCCATGGTAAGCTAAGTCTACTTGTATGAGAACACCCACGGTCATGGTACGAAACGAAGACTCAGTCATACCTAGGAATACGGAGGTAGTAAAGAATACTAAAGTGTAGTGCAATCTCACTTTAGAAGAGTTACTCAAGGTGAGGCTAGAACTGTGGAAACATGTAGCCAAACAGGTACCAAAGATAGCAAAACCGCGTTCCCAGGTAGGATCTCATAGAACAGTGCCAGAAATACCCTTGGACAAGATAGGAGACATGAGTGAAGGAGAAGAAGGAAACACCTATCTTCCCATTACCCACTAGGGGTACACAACCAAGGCAATTCTGGACTCAAGCGCAGGAGTTGCAATTGCTACCACTTCCCTATGGAAGCGTTGGGGCAAGCCAGCACTTAGGCCAACGAGAATGAAATTGCAGATGGCTGATGGTCACATAGAAAGACCCTTAGGCTTGCTAGAAGGAATAATTCTCACTACATGCGGTGTTGAGTTTGAGCATACTTTCGCTATATGCGATTTTAGCAAGAATCATGCCTATGAGATGATTTTGGGAAGACCATTCATGCGACAGTTGCAGGTGGTACAGAATTGGGGAACATTTTCTTTGTATTTGCAACACCTAGGTGTTACAACCAAAGTCAATCTCAAGGATTACTCTCATAGAGACGTACCGCCTATCCAATGGAATCCCATCCATAGAGCCAAGGCTGACACGGAGTCTGTGCACTCCATAGGATCAGGATCCTCATGGATGCATGAAGACACCCACTTATGGATGCACAAAGTAGCAGTAGAAGAAGAGAAGAGAGAAAAAGCCAGAGAGATAGGTGCGAAGGAAACCCATAGATCAATTCAAGACCGAGCCTATGCACTTGTAGTATTTCCTGACGAAGAATTTGAGCCTCACGGCTGGGCAGAAATTTTAGCAACAATGGATGTAGCCATCAATGAGGAATAATGGACACCCCACTCTGATGAGGATGGCTATGACATTTCAGTCTTCTCAATAGAACCAATCATGGGAGATGCAGTTTTAGAAGAATGCGAACCTAGCCCTGATGCATTTGAGGATGCAAGTGACTCCGATCTAGAGTCAATCATCATGGATCCACCCTTTGCATCATATGAGGAATAATTCTATGAGGTAGAAGCTCACCCTCAGAGACATGTAGAAATTATGAACGAGGTGAGATTAACCACGCAAGTGACCACCAAGAGTAAAGGCAAGAAGAGGAAGAAGAAAGAAGTCACACCAGAAGAGGAAGAATCTTTGTTTGAGGTCCCTGAAAACTTTAAGAAATATGAAATAGACGATAGAAGAGTCATGATAAGAATGCCTAAACGTGAGGCACAATCAGGAGAGGCCTATGATAACAAAGAAACCACCAAGAAAATAGTTGTAGCCATAGAAGAAGGAGAGGAGAGATGCACTTACATAAGACATGACTCGGCAGAAGAAGAAGAGCAAGAGTTGATAGCTTTGCTGAGAGAGTACATAGATGTATTCGCTTGGAGCTATAAGGATTTGAAAGGTGTAGACCTTGACATATGCTCACACACAATCCCCATGACCTTAGATGCCAAACCATCCAAGCAGAAGCCATACACTTATAACGATAACTACGCTGCTAAGATCAAGGAGGAGATAGATTGCTTGGTTGAAGCTCGATTCATCTATGAAATTGAGCACACTGAGTGGGTACCCCCATTGTAGTGGTGCCCAAGAAGAACGGAAAGCTACGTGTGTGCATTAATTTGAAGAAGGTTAATGCATCCACCATTCGAGATAATTATCCGCTTCCTATCACTGAGCATCTATTAGAAAGAGTAGCAGGCAAGGAAGTGTACAACTTCCTTGATGGATTTTCTGGTTACAATCAGGTAGCCATTGCTCCAGAAGATCAACATAAGACGGCTTTTGCCACACAGTGGGGCATATTTGCCTTCTGAGTAATGCCATCTGGTCTCACCAATGCACCCGCTACATTTCAGAGACTGATGTGTCATGTATTTTAAGAATTCCTGAGGAAGAATTTGGAAGTCTATGTGGATGACCTCTGTGCACATTTCAACATTAGACAGACACATATACCCGAACTCAGGCAAATCTTTGACAAATGTAGAGAATATCAAGTCTGCCTGAACCCAGAAAAATGTGTTTTTATGGTCAGGCAAGGCAAGATTCTAGGACATATAGTGTCAAAGAATGGCATATCTACGGACGAGGAAAAGTTAGAGCCATCGTAGAGCTACCGAGGCCCAAGAACGTCAAGGAAGTACAAGCTTTCATGGGTCATTGTGGATATTATCGATGTTTTATACACATGTATGCCATCATAGCAAAGCCTCTGTATGGACTTTTAACCAATTTTGATTGGACTGAAGAGTGCGAGAACTCCTTCAATGAGCTTAGACGATGATTATGTTCAGCACCAATCTTGACCACACCAGATTGGAATAAGCTCTTCCATGTGCATGTGGATGCATCCAATTATGCTATTAGATGTGTGCTAGCACAACCTACGGGCAAAGGTAATATGGATCTTCCAATTGCCTATGCTGGTAGACAACTGAATGCAGTTGAACAAAATTATACCACCACTGAACGAGAAGGATTAGGCATGGTGTATGCAGTTAAAAAGTTTAGACACTATTTGCTTACAAATAAGTTTAAATTTTTTACTGATCATCAAGTACTGTCATACTTGGTAAACAAGCCATGCAATACAGGCAGATTAGTAAGATGGTTCCTCTTACTGATGGAATATGTCTTTGAGGTTGTGGTGAGGAAAGGGAAGATTCATTTGAGAGCAGATAATCTCTCTAGGCTCACATCAGGAGAGGCTCCACAAGGAGTATCAGATGACCTTCCTGATGCTTACTTATTTAATTTGGAAGTCGTACCTGAGTGGGCTAAGACACTAGTGCCAGTATTGACATACGGGCCTAAACATCCAGTAGTAAATACTCAAGATAGGGAGATAGTAAAAGCCCAAAAATACCAGATCATGGCAAGAAGTATGTACAAGCATACAGATCAAGGGATCCTAGCTTGTTGTGTGGAAGAGGATGAGTACGCAAAATGGTTGCAATTAGCACATGTAGGTGCATTAGAGCAACACTACTCGAGGCAACAAACCCTACAGACACTAAGGAGACTTGGAGTGCATTGGATGACTATGGAAACTGATGTCCATAAATTGTGCAAGGAATGCCCGATCTGCTGCACTAAACCACCAGTGGAGCATGCCACTCTTTATCAAGTGTCCATGGTGCCAGATTGGAGTAATCCATTAGTAGCCTTCTTGAGGACGAAAAATTTCCTCAAGATATGACCCTCACGAGGCAGAGAAGTTTAGAACAAGAAGCCCTAGACTACTCACTTATTGGTGATAATGTATACAAGCATGGTAAAGATGGTTACCTGAGACTATGTGTCCATGAGAGTGAATATCTCAAGATCTTGGAAACTGCTCACCAAGGTGTAGTAAGAGGACATTTTGGACCAGACCGGGTGATTAAAGCAATCCTATTTGCAGGCTTGTGGTGGCCAACCCTTCACATGGATGCACATACCTATGTGAAGAGGTGTGATGTGTGTTAGCGAACTCAGTATCCTATACGTAAAGATGAGATGCCACTGAAACCTATGATGGGTGGATGAGCATTCTCTAAGTGGGGAATAGATTTTGTCGTCCCTATTAATCCCCCAACTAAGAGTTCACATGCTGAATATATCATCGTGGCCACAGACTATCTAACCAAGTGGGTGGAGGTAAAAGCCACCACGAAGAACGATGCTCAAACGGCAGCTAAGTTCTTATTTGAGAATGTGTTCACTAGATACGGGCTACCTATTGAGCTAGTAAGTGATAGAGGCACTCACTTCTTGAATGAAGTTATTGAAAATCTTCTCCAAGAATTCTTGGTAGTACATAAGAAGTCTGCCCCTTATCACCCACAAGCTAATGGGCAAGCCGAAAGCACAAATAAGATTCTATGCAATGTATTGACCAAACTATACGTAAAGATGAGATGCCACTGAAACCTATGATGGGTGGATGAGCATTCTCTAAGTGGGGAATAGATTTTGTCGGCCCTATTATTCCCCCAACTAAGAGTTCACATGCTGAATATATCATCCTGGCCACATACTATCTAACCAAGTGGGTGGAGGTAAAAGCCACCACGAAGAACGATGCCCAAATGATAGCTAAGTTCTTATTTGAGAATGTGTTCACTAGATACGGGCTACCTATTGAGCTAGTAAGTGATAGAGGCACTCACTTCTTGAATGAAGTTATTGAAAATCTTCTCCAAGAATTCTTGGTAGTACACAAGAAGTCTGCCCCTTATCACCCACAAGCTAATGGGCGAGCCGAAAGCACAAATAAGATTCTATGCAATGTATTGACCAAACTAGTGAATAATAAACACTTTGATTGGGACAAACAACTACACCATGCTGTTTGGGCCTATAGAGTTGCCTATAAAACGGTACTCCAAGCCACACCCTTTCAGATGGTATTTGGCAAAAATGCAGTGCTACCATTGGACTTCTTGATACCTACATTGAAAATAGCACAAGAGCATGAGTGGACAGGGCATGAGCTCTCCTCTAGAATCTTTGATCTTGAACGATTGGGTGAAACACGATTGAGAGTGGCAGCAGGAATATATGCAGCTAAGAAGAGGCAAAAAGCATATTTCGATGCACATGTGAAGGACAAAGGCTTGAAAACAGGAGACCTAGTCTTAGTCTACCCTTTAAAGCAACATGCACGGAAATTAGAGAAGAGAGGCTATGGACCTATGATCATAAATAGGATCTCAACGAGTGGAGCAGTTCAGCTAGCTACACTAGAAGGTGATGTCCTCCCTAGTTAGATTAGCAGATGCAGAGTCAAGTTATATCAGGAACCCCTTATGGAGGAAATGTTAAATCAACTCAATACTACAAAGAAACGTAAAGAAGAGGAAAAACGAATTCGAGAAGAGGCACAGGCAGAAGCATTGGAACGCTCCCAAAGAATGAAATTGAGAAGACGGGGGAGAGATCAACCTATGACATACGCGTATGCAGATCCAATGTATCCTATGGCTATGTGTGAAGTTTCAGGTATTAGCTCTCATAGAATAATTGAGCGACGTCCTTTTGTAACTTTAGAAATAGGACAAGGAAAGAGTGCAAGGACTGTAAGGGCCTTGATTGAATCAGGTGCCGCCACTAGTGCTGTTAAATTTTCTTACTGTCAAAAGTTGAAATTAAATGTCAATCCTATAGAAGCATATCTCATAGGATTGGGAGGCGTGGAGACCCCTTGCATGGGCGAGGTGGAACTTCCCCTCTACATTCAAGATGTTTTACTGACAGTTAAACTATTAGTGTGTCAAGATGAGGATCTCACTGAGCCTCTTGTCTTGGGTCAAGATTGGATTTATGATCATGCAGTCAACCTAAACCTAAGAAGTGGACTTCTTCAAGTATGGGTAAATTAGAGTCGAATTATAGTTGAGTTAGACAATGGAGCACTCAAGAACTAGAAAAGGCACACAATCCTGGTCCTTGAATAGGCTCTTGAGCCCAAGGAAAAGATGATTGTGAAAGCCTTTATTTTGCTTAACCCCTCGGAATCGGTTCAATTGGATCACCTGGAGCTCACAATGGCCCTCGAATATCACCTATGTATATACCCGCTTCCACTTGCTTTCCTTTGGTTCTTTCCTTTTCCCCTTTTACACATATACACGCACACCCGCATATTCTCTTACACCTATAATCTCACTCTACCTTTCTCCATAGCCCTTGATGACTTAAACAAAGTCCCCTTTCGACTCAGAACATACAAGCTAACACTCTAGCATGAAATCAACGAATAAGACAATTCCTGAAAAGATCTTCGAGAATTCCCAACTTCGTGATAACCGTATTCATGTGCATCCATTTCTAGCGAGAACACCCTCATTCTCCCATTCACACACATGCCTTCTTATACACACACCCGCACACTCATTCACCTAGAAAAACTCAGACGCATACTCTTAGCATATGCATTTCCGAGTTCCGGTCACCGGCTTGCCCTCACCCTTTCACACCTCTCCCCTGATGCAAAATGCAATTCCCCAACATACAGAGTCTAGATCTTCCTCAAGAGTGACGATTTGTCGTGGATAGTCAAGAGTTCCTCGGTGATCTGTATTTCCTTGGTGGAAGATGAGCTTGTAGTCCGTTACAAATCCAATGAGCTTGTCATCGTACTCAAACTGAGCCCTCCACAAGAGCAATCCATGTCGAAACACCCGTAGCACCATCCCTTGCTTGGAAACGACAATCTTTTGCACTCCCCATCTATAGAGAGCAAAAAGAAAACCCAAAAGAAGCCCCCAAGTCACCTCATTTACCCCTTCATCTGCCCACTACTCTCGATATTCGAAAAAAACCTCATATATTCTCTCACACCCCTTATAGGGGCTACTATATCCTCCTTGATGTGCACCTTGTAGAAAAACAAGAATGAGCCTCCCTCTTTCCTCATCAACAACCTCATATTATTGTCCTCGCCCCCTGTCAAAACACTCCTGCCACCATCTATCTTGCTTCCAATCCTAACTCAAGGACATCTTGCTCGGCTTGTTCTCAACAAGTTGCTGAATGGCTGCCAAGAGGGGCTTCAGGATCATGCTCTGAAGCACTATTGTTGGTCAAGCAGGCTCAGTTCTCTGGGACCCCTTGGTCATTGATTGAAGCCCAGTGATCTGCATATCCTCCCTGCCTTCTCTCCCAAGAGTCCTCTCTTGAAAGATTGACAAAATCCAGCCAATGCCCCCAGCAAGAAGAAGCCCCCCCGATGATGTCTTCTTTCCCCGGGTCTGCCACAGGCCACCTCCCCTTGTGCTACTATTCGAGAATTGCTAGTACGAGTGAGAGAGAGAGAGAGAGAGATTCTGTCCAAGGGAGATTTTGTAGTGGAGTAGGACAAGCGTCCATGCAGTAAGAATGACAAGTAAATAAGATTGATGCTCCCTTTTGAGGAATTTCTTGATGTGGAGAGGTACAATATGGATCCCAGCAGAAATGCAATGGATACTACTTCACATGTTACAACTTGCAGCTGATGATGCTGTAAGCTTTCAATTTTAAAACCTAAATTTCACATTTTTGCCTTCTTCGACCAAGGAATCCATATGACATCAGGTAGAGATTGATCTCATACAATCATGTAAACAGTCTTATGTTGTCTCCCTCCCCTGCCCAGGGACTTCTACAGATGTTTGTGCATTATGGGCAACTCAAAAGTTTGTGGCTGCCTGACTATGTATTGTAGTTTGGTTTACCATATAGCGAACTATCTGCTAATTTTATAACCTTGATGATTACTACAGAATAGAAATACCATTCATGCCTAAGACACTCCGTATCTACTCCACAACAGCTCCGCAGTCCACTTTACTAGCACCAGGTCATATGAGTGCATAGAGTACTCTTGAACGGGTTGTAATATAAAAAGATTTCAAGCAAAATCACTATTATCACTGACTCGGCTTCTCTCCATTGCATTAGACGGGCTCCAAGTAACCACAAACAAGAAATTATAGAAAAACAATGTCAATGAGCATGCCTTCACGAGATGAGCTGCTAGTGAAAATGGATTGGATTACAAAATCCTGAAGCTGCACATAATCTTATACACCTTCCAAAGAGAGGGTTCACATCCAACGACATTGGAAAGATTTTCGTTCATGAGCTAAAGACCCACTATCGACACTTCACTTCCTCTTAACAGTGTCAAATGTGGAAACAGCTGCCAGGGTATCAAAAGGTTTCATCAGCGAGGTGTGTTCGTTCTGGATCTACACAAAGAGTCGTCCCACACCCCGGCATCCTTGGGCGTACATTTTGGATTTGCCACCATAAATAACGAAACACTCTAAAGCTACAGCTTCATTCTTACATTCACCGATATGTATAGTTCTTTTAACAGCAAAAAATATGCATACAACGACATCCAGGAATTCAAAAACATGTTACCCACTCAAAGAACTGTAGTGGAATTCGTCAGATAGATTCGCCTTCTAATACGGCCCAAGACGATTCTTTTCCTCAGCAAAGCAACAGCAGCCTCGCTGAAGGTGAGCGCGTAGAAGCTTTCTCCACCCATGTTGCCTGCCCATCTGCACGCACACCCCTATGATATCCAGCAAAACTTTCCCCCCCTTGAAATTGTACAGTCAAACGGCCCTTAAGTCGTCGGGGGTTCTCATTCTCCATTGATTGCAGGAATCCTCTCATACATATGCTCGTCGAACAGCAATCCTAAGAGGAGCATAATGTTGTTGTTCATGTTGCTGTCTGATTCGAGATCGCTCCTATGCCCGCATGTCTTCGAAGTCTATAAGCCTTGGAGTTTTAAGAAGAAGAGATAGAGACTTCTCTCACCGCCCAGGATTCTGACTGACAAAGGCATTCAGCAAAACGCCTTTCTTGCCCCTTGGCTCCCCATATCCAATTGTGTAGAAACTACTTCTCCTCTCCTCCCCTAAAATTAAAGAGAATCCCCTCAATAAGAGCAGCACTGTGGCCTTTTCGTGGAGCAGGCCCCTCCCCTTTTTCTCTGCGGACCCAGAACACTCCCTCTCTGAAGACGAAAAACAGGGGCCCCCCCGTTTTCAATGCCTGCAGCCGTTGTGGCCCCTTTTTTCGCCCACCCCTCGTCTGCTCTTCCTGCCTTCTGATATCTGTGAGCACCACGACAGCAAGACCAAAGAAAAAAGAAAAACGGAATGGGGGCCACTCCTCTGAGAGATGTCAGCCCTTAATAACTTCCCCCCTTCATGGATGGGGACGAAACAACGGCCCCCAAAAAAATTAAACTCCAGCCACCTTTTTAGCAAGATCAGCCGCCCCCCCTTTCTGGTTTTTTCGTCAGAGCTCTAAAAAAACGGCCTGATGCAAGTGCAAAATAGCAGTTAATCAACAAACCTGCTTATACAATTTAATATCCTCCTTTTAAGTAATTGACGACATCGTAAGGGATTGGAGTAACAGTTTCTAATGTGGCACCCTGAACAATGAAACCAGGCTTAGGGCCTTCAGGTTGCCTTTTAGTAGATATTTTTTCATTCCTGGCCTTTGCTTCAGCTTTCAAGAGATCATTCCTCTTTACCCTCTCAATAAAATCTTCTCTGCACCTAGATGGTTGCACGTGTTCAATTCGTACATGGATCCTTTTCTTGACCATCCTTGTATTCACCTGCTTATTTATCTCTACACCGATTGCCCGCTTGGTAACATTCCAGACTACACCAGTGCGTCCATGATAGAACTTGCGGGGCATACCCTTATGAACAGCACCATTCACCTTGACATCCACATAATCGCCGATCCTGTAGGTGCGAAGGTAAGTAGAAAGTGGGATGTAACCCTTCCTCCTGAAAGGCCGCGAGAAAAGATCACGTGTACGTGACCGCTGTCCGTGACCGGCAGGCATCCTTCTTCTGCTCCAATATATGCCACAATATCCCCAGAAGTGCAAAAGAACTTGCCATTCCAGCTGGAAGACCTCTATACAGACCCCTATATCCATCGTGCTTTAGCACAACCTTCAAAACTTTGGACAATTTTATACTCTCCTGTATGTTAGAAAGAAATGAGCCTCCACTTTGCATTCTAGTTTTGACAGTATCAACAGGATGCATTAAGCTCTCTCCCAAAGCCGATGCGATTCCCCCGCATACAAACTCTCGCCATGCTTCAGCTCGAACAAATGGAATTGGACCATTGTGCAAACCTGCCATTTTTCCCAATTTTGCAGTGACCCCTGAATCTGCATTCTCCAAAGAAATCTTTTCTAACTCCATTTGCTCTAGGCCTCATGTCCGTAGGAGAGCTCTACACACTCCAAATACTTCTCCCCCATCATCAAATCCACTCTTCAAGTACCTGAAATCAAGCGTATTTTCCTGCCAAATAGAACCGCATTAGTGCATAAAATCAACCATTTTCGGAGCTAACATACTTCCCTCTTCTTATTTGCGAAGTCGTCCTCGACGAGCCACTAGTGCTGCAACAAAATCCAAACAACCATGAACATGTCAATGTTCAATTAGTTCACATACCTTTCTATCGAGCCGTCACTTCCACTGAACCTGCACTCATCGAAGCTATTAGTGCTAAAAATCACTCATGAATACATATAAATCAATCACTTCCAAAATGATCCAAGAACATGCACATATATGCAATTCCAATTCAGCCATGCACCAATTTGCTCATACATACCATAATGGAAAATGGTCTCAACCAAAATAACACATGCATACCTTTCCATATTTTACACATGCAACTACCATTGCGGAAAACAGAGAAGAAAATTCCGAAATAAACAACAACAACTGAAACGAATCCAACAGGACATGCAAAAATACCCAAAATGCATACCCTATTATTGCATCTACTATTCGCTATGTACACATATTCCATAACAGACATTCCCGAAGAATCCCCATCGTCGTCCTACAATAGCCATCGAAACTCGAGTGCAAGTCAAGACATACATCAGAACCCTAGAGTGTCCCACACACTAGAAAAACCCTCAGATAGAGCACACAAGTTATAAAGCACTACCGTTGCATCACCTCGCTAAAGCCTCATCTATGAGTACATATAGAGTCTGCGTGCTTTCAAGAGTGTTGATTGAAAGTGAGCTGATCTGTCGCAAGCCAACACATACCAATCACACAAGCAATTAACGTTCCCTTCCAGGCGATCATCGCCCTCTCCTCTCTCTCTCTCCCCCTCAGGAGTGGGGAATAACTTCATATGAAAATTTTATTTTAATCACACGTTGGCCTACATTGACACTGGATGCGATTCGTGGACCTGACTACCCGATCAGGTTGATTCCACCCATCTACCAATGCAATGGAGTGCACAACACACAAACACACAATGATAGCACATAACATATATCAGCTAGCCCATAACGAAGCTGGATACGGCTCATGGTCGTGACTACCCAGCCACGATGGCTCCATCCACCTACCAACCCGTTATGGCGCGTAGCTAAGACACAATCACATACATCCCAAGCCTATGGCGAAACTAGCTGCGGCTCGTGGTCCTAACCACCCGGCGAGGATAAATCCACCCACCTACTAGCCCACCATAGCGCATCGGTACATTACAACAACACGATATTTTTTTTTCTTTTTTTTTTTTCCTTCTTTTCCATAGTTAATTAGTTCACCCAAGTCCTGAGAATTAGGGAGAGGAAGAAAGGGACTTTTCCCACTGTTCCCACACATACATGCAAACATATACACTCTAGCCTTTGACAGATCAACCACCTCTTCACTCCATTCTCTCAATTACAGACACTACATATGTATTCCTCGATTCGACTTTTCACTTGGTAACTACAACCAGCTATGCCTTAGTCCCTCGTATACCTATCCCTAGGTGTCCTAGAATGTGAGTCTCTGGGATTTCTCATGTAGTCTCACCTCGTACTCGCATCCCGACAACTTCTCTAAGGCGAGTCAGGCTCAACTTCGGGAGCTCCATCATCACTTCCTAGCGTTAGCACATCTGCCCAAGCCCATGTGATATCGTTTTCCTTGTTAGGCATTTCCCTAGAAGGATCAAAATAGTAGTATCGATCTCCCGCCCATCCTACATGTCCAACTAGGTATTCCTCAAAACACTCAATGTAAAATGCAACACCCAAATCCTGGTTTATAAAGCATACCAGCCAATGCGCTTCCTCAATATCGTATTCCATCTCAAAGTCGTCGACATCTATGTCCATGCGAGCGAACGTTTGGTCCAAGAAATATATCCTTAGCTCGTAAAAGTAGAGTTGCGTAATTTGGTCTGCCATTTTGTTACTTAGCTCCTAACAGTCTCTGCGTAACATAAGAAAAATAATTAGAAGTCCAAGATTCTTGAGCTAGCAAGGAAGAATATTTTTGACACACAAATCACAGCTTACATATGCATAGATATATATATATAACTATACATGTATGTACAAGGAGTCTAGTTCGTCATTTCGTTTGGATATCGTCTGGCTTCTCCCGTCCTAATATCACTTGAAATATGGCTTAACTCGAAGCGCGTTAACCTTCACGGGAGCATATTCTTCTCCTAAATCTTGAATTTGCATGGAACCATTGGAATTGAGTTCTACCACCTTAAACGGTCCCGCCCATCTTGTCTGTAACTTCCCTGGGAATTTATAATACTTACTATCATAGACTAGTACCAAATCCCCTTCTTGAATCACATAGGTTTTGAGATTCTTGTCATGTGTTGGAAGCAGCCAGAGGCACAGACGCCACGGAAGCATGTAAAGACAGAGCAGGGAGCCAGTCGGATCAATTTTCCAAACAAATATATTTCTTATTATTTCTTCAAACATTCAACAGTGATTGTTATCACTAATTGTAACATATGTATCATAGAAAACCCCATTTTGTAATCCATAGCTCCATTTTGTGCAAGCCGAGGAGTCCTCGAGCTTGAGGAGCTTAGGTAGAATGCACGTACCAATTTTCGTTATTTTTAGACATCGTTTACCCTTCCAAATAGCCTCTAGGACCTATTTTTTAACTAGGCCGGTCACTAGATGTGAAACCGGTCAAAACTAATCTAGAAACTATAAAAAGAGCTAGAGAGCTCATTTTTGGGGTTGGTTCATGTTGGCTAGTGTGAGCTTAGAGCTAGTTTGAGCTTGTAAGAGTATTCTTGGGTAATAGAGCTAATTCCCCACCTTCCATTGTGTCTTGCTTGTCTCTTCATTGTGTGTGTGTATGTGTGTGTGCATCTTTGTGCTTCTCACCTTCACTCTCACATCATCTCACGTTCACGATCTTCATATCACTCCTACCTCTCCCACGGATTGACATTAAGGAGGTGAAGCTTCTTAACGTGGTACTTACCATTGTGCTAGAGCAACACCAAATTTGGCGCCGTTGCCGGGGATCGAGTCTAGGACGAATGTGTGATGGTAAGAGTATAGCAAGAAGTGGCGTTGGAAGGTAAAAATTTCAGTTTTTGTTGTTGTTTTTACTTAGTTTTTAGTGTTTTTCACCTTCCCCACACTCCATCTTCATCATCGCATCATCATCTTCATCTCCAAAAAAATCAGAAAATTCACCATATCTCCCCATTCACCTCATTTCCCCTCATTTGTGCATGCGAGAGAGCGAGAGAGAGTTTTTGCGCTTGTGTGTGCTTGCATTTTCTTGAGTTTTCTTGCAGGTACAGAGCTTCAGAGCATCAGGAGAGCTTCCAAAAGGTAAAACATGTACTTTCTGTCAGAAATTTCCGAGTAGGGCGGACCATCGCGATGGTCTGCAACTTTCGGATTTTGAGGTAGGCGACCACACCACGAGGTAGGCGATCCCTGCGCATACACGGAACCACAGTTGCATTTTGAAAATTCATTGTTTGGTGGACCATCGCGATTGGCTCAGACCATCGCGATTGTGTCGCACCATCGCGATAGGCTCACGCCATCGCGACGGCTCGGCCGGACCATCGCGACGGTTCGCTTTTTCGGACCATCGCGACGGTTCATTTGAGCCATCGCGACGGTCCACTTCGGACCATCGCGATTGTTCAGCTGACCCCGCACCATCGCGATTGGCTCATGCCATCGCCACGACAGTGCCACGTGTCACGATAGACCATCGCGACGGTTCGTTTTTTTCGGACCATCGCGACAGCCCAAAATCGGACCATCGCGATTGGCTCAAGCCATCGCATCGCGGACCATCGCGACGGTTCACTTCGGACCATCGCGATTGTTCCCCGTTGACCGTTGACTCGCGCCATCGCGATTGTCCACTTGATCGGGCCATCGCGACGGTTCAACCTTACGCCATCGCGATTGTCCACCTTTGACCGTTGACTCGCGCCATCGCGATTGTCCGCCTGATCACGCCATCGCGACGGTTCATTTTTTGGACCATCGCGACGGTCCATTTCCACGCCATCGCGATCGTTCACTTCGGGCCATCGCGACGGTTCGACCTCACGTCATCGCGATCGTTCACTTCGGGCCATCGCGACGGTTCGACCTCACGCCATCGCGATCGTTCACTTCGGGCCATCGCGACGGTTCGCCTTTTTGGGCCATCGCGATTGTCCAAATCCCACGCCATCGCGACGGTTCGCTTGGACCATCGCGACGGTCCCAGACCATCGCGATTGTCCACCCCCATCGCGAATTTTGGGCTCCAATTTTTGACCAATTTTGAGGGTATTTTTGAGAAATTTTTGAACCATTAGACTCATAGGAGACCCCTTAGTCTATATTTGAAGAAAAACTTGATTGTCAGTTTTTACCCCCCAGGGCCTGAACGCTCATAACTTTTTCATCCGAAGTCCGTTTTTTGAGCTTAATAGCTCGTTAGAAAGCTCGCGACGAGTACTACGTGACCTCAACTGTTTTTTCATAAAGAATACATCTATTTTTGGATAAGCCATTTTGAGGTACACCCAGTTTGGGACTAGGAAGCCAGGGGGCACACATTGAAAATTTGGGCAAAACGAGAAGGGACTTAAAAAGGTGTATATGCTCAAGTGTTTGATCATCTTGTGAATTGGTCTAATATTGGAATTTTCCAGGTCTAGCAAGGGCAATCAAAGGCAAGCAAGCAAGGCAGTGAAGGCAGCAAAGCTTGGGAAGCGCGGCTTCTTGGGCATCAGAGCAACAGAAAAGCCGACTCGAGGTTGGAAGATTACTCAACCCCCTCAGTCAATTCTTAGCTTAGGCTAAACGGTAGTTGTGGACTAACGACAATAGGAACGCCTCAAGTTCAAGATACCTAATTCTTTCAAGTTTAAGACTTAAAGTAAACGTGTGTGTGACGAAAACCTAAAGAAAAGAACTTAAGTCTGACGGAACGAGAACTCAAAACTATAACGGAAAGTCGAATTCCTGACGCATAAATTAAGACAAGAATCCAGAGAAAATTAAAAAGAATCAAGAAAGTAATCACAAAGGACCATTGACGATCTAAGTGTGTAATCGAGTGTGCAAGGAAGAAAATTAATGAACCTTAGATTGGGCAAACATATAGGTAAGTCGGACCGAAGAAGCCTTAGATCATCAGAGGCTAGTGTAAGAACCACTGCACGATCTTGGGCTCAGCAATTGAATAGTAGTTATCCCTACGAGTTGAGCTCAGAATCAAGTGAATCAGAAATGGCATTTAGCACAGACAGACCAGAAGGAGGGTCTCATGTAGCATACCTAGAAAAACCTGAAGGACCCTATAGAACGCAATTAGAGTTTCTCCGAACCAACCGATTAGGTGCTCGCATCTATGAGGATGGTTTGCGAAGGCAAGTGGTGCAACTGCACAACCCTGATCAACCCATTGGATTGGAAAGACCAGTGGTGAAATTTGAGAGAGACGCTTACATAGACAAAGAAGGAACCATGTACGTTCTAAGTACGCAGCCAAACGATACTAATGAGTTTGGCACAATTCAATTAGAGACGGAAACGAAATTTCGAGGAAAAGAATCGATGGAAGAACCTAGAACACCTAGAGGGAAATCCGTATTAACAAGAGTACTCATCCCAGAATGGATCCCTCAAGATAACAGGAGCACCGAGTTGTTTGTAAATAAAGAGACAGATGAAGCCTTTTGGAGGTACAGAAAGGAAAACCTTGGTGAGGTAGGCATCATTACAATTTATGAATTCAAGGACCCAGATACACCTGGAAAGGTGGTATACCTGGATGAGACTTCAAAAAGAGTCTTTGTGGTGCCTGAGCGCGCTAAAAACACATACACATGGAGAGGTGAATTGATATTCCCTCCACCCAGAACGAACATAAATACAAGTCAACAAGGGGCAGGAACCTCCTCAGCCCATGGACATCAAAGAGAAGGAAATAAAGAGAGACCGGAAGTAAGCTTTAATCACCCCATAGGGAGAGATAGAACAACCACGGACACTAATAGAGCGGATAGACAAAGAGATCATGGAATACTAGGTGGTAGAGATGATTTTCCTCTACCTAGGCCACGTGAACACGCAAGAGTATTGAGACCCACACAGTTAGTAAAATCAATGAAGAATTACTTTGATGGGACAGGAGATCCCTATGACCATGTTGCAGAATTCAAGCAAGTACTAAGAGCAGAACAAGTCGAGGACATGTTCACACAATACAATGCATTT
The DNA here is from genome assembly GCA_020310875.1 of Ceratopteris richardii. Lineage (NCBI taxonomy): Eukaryota > Viridiplantae > Streptophyta > Polypodiopsida > Polypodiales > Pteridaceae > Ceratopteris > Ceratopteris richardii. Next base: position 211,454,425 of record CM035407.1, on the reverse strand, counting down.
GGACTAACGTTAAAGAATACCGCTTTAACTTGGTTCCAACCACTGCAACAAAGGCAATTTAGAGACATCCATCACTTTTTAGAGTCATTCATCACTGAATTCTCTAAAAGTGGGATTAGACATGACACGTCTTCATTGATTCATAGCTTTAAACAAACTCCTCAAGAAACAGTAAGACTGGCAGGACGTAGGTTCAGACAATATGTGGAACGATGTCCAATGCAAGAGCTACCCTCACAAGCTAAACAAGTATCACTGTTCCTAGATGGCTTGTTGAGCGCTAAACTACGCTCCTATGTGTACCTAAAAGAACCCAGAATGCTAGAGGAGTGTATAAGAATATGTATAGACATTGAGGACAACCTAGGAGATGAATTAGAACTCTCAAAGGTCTATAAGGACTCGGATTGTTCTTCGCTAGCATCCACAAAATTGTCTAATTCGATAGAGGACCTAGCAGAAAAAGTGGCCCAAAAACTAGGAGTTTCTAGTAAACAGGTGCCCAAGCTACCAACCAATGTACGTTGTTACACTTGTGGTGGAAATCATTTGGCAAACGTGTGTCCCAATGCACCTCAACCTCAAGCCAACCCTAGTGGCCAATACTGTACAATTGAGAGGAGATATACAAATCATACGGCTCAGGACTGCCCATACAACAAACAAACCGTGAGACAGAACTACCCGCAAACATACCAGCAGCCAGGTAGGTATCAAGGCCCATACAATGCTCAGCCTTATTACTATAGGCCTCCCCAGAACTACACTTACCAGGCTCAACAGAGACCTCAACCCGTCTTAGCTCAGCAGCCACCCCCACCAGCGAATGTCATCTCAGTCAAATACGCGGCTGCAGAAGAGAACCTAAGTAGGGCCTTAGTGCCTTCTTCACCCTTGATCACAGAAAGTGACCCGAACTCAAACAGTTTTGACTCTACTCATGTAACTAGTCCACCCGCTTATTACACGGAGTCACCAGAACATGTGGAGATATATCATTATGATAGTCCACCAGTGGAACCTAGTTGGGAGCCAGATTATACTAATGTGATGTACACAAACCCAAACCCACGGCCCCAATTGAGACAACAGAGACCACAGGGCCCTAGAGGACCATGCTTTAGGTGCCAAGGAGATCACTTCATAAAGGATTGTCCACATCCCCCAATAGCAAGGCAATCACAGTACTATAACATACAAGGCTTTTGTGTCGATTGTGGCAAAGAGCACATAATCAAAGATTGTCCTAAGAACCCAGTTAACGCTTCAAATGTGACATCGATCAACGTGATAGGTATTGTAAACAACGCAGATGGATCCAACCCTACATACGTGCCTATCCAAGCGATAACCAGAGCCCAGGCGCTCTTACAAAACCAACAACTTAATCAAGAGAAAGTAGCCGGAACTAGTGAAGTTGCAGAATCGAGTAGTAAAAAGACGAAATCTTGGAAAGATTCTAGAGAAAGAATCAAGAGAAAGTGGAGTAAAAAGATAAGTGAGCTGGAAGGAAGTTTAAGGGAATCTAGAGCCAAAATACAAGAATTGGCTTCACAAGAATTAAATCAAGAACTCCCAGCTCAAAAATCAGGATCAGTTTTAGCGGAACCCATACCAGAAGATCTAGACATGATGTTTCGTGCATATCAGGCTAGAATAAAAGAGGGACCTCAAGTAACAGAAATGAGTAAAAACTACCCTCGAGCTGATCTAGAAATTGAGAGAACTAAACTGTGCATGAAGATGGTAGAACTAGCACAAGCTTTGTTCGAAGCCTCTAGATATCTTAATTGGAATAACATGGCAAAACCAGAACTACACTTTCAAGGACTAATGGAGAGGCTAGAACACTTGATAGAAAGCAAAGAGAAAAAGGATCAGCATAGGAACCCTATTGTCCCAGAGACACAGGAGAGGAATGCACCATCCCTGTCTCAAGTACCTAATACAGGAAGTCAAGACAATTTGTCTTCCATACATAGGTACTCACATGAATTTTTGAGGGAAATCCAAGAAGAGAAATGGAGAAAAGAACAAGGAACTCATCCTCCTATTCAAGAAATAGACGACTTGCAGGAACAATTTCCCCAAGACATCCCCTCTATATATGATGATGTAGAGGTGGAACAACTGAGTGAACCCACAAGATTTGAATCTAATTCTCTACAAGAATTACCTCAGTTCACAGGACCTTGGGAAGCAAAGTCTATCAGTATGAGAGCACCCACGATAATAGTGAGGAATGAAGAATCAGTGATCCCTAGAAACACGGAAGTGATCAAGAACACGAAAGTACAATGTAATCTCACTTTGGAGGAATTGTTGAAGGTAAAACCAGAATTGTGGAAGCATGTAGCAAATCAATTCCCTGAGCTAGCCACCACACCCTCTCAGATAGGGTCACATAAGAAGGTACCCGAGATACCCGTGGAAAAGATTGGAGATGTAAGCGAAGGGGAGGAAGGTAACACATATCTTCCAATAACCCATCAGGGCTACACCACGAAAGCCATCTTAGATTCAGGAGCCGGAGTAGCCATCGCTACTACCGCTTTATGGAAACGTTGGGGTAAGCCAGCCCTCAGACCCACCAGGATGAAGCTACAAATGGCTGATGGACACATAGAAAAACCATTAGGCTTACTAGAAGGCATATCTCTCACCACTTGTGGTGTAGAATTTGAGCATACCTTTGCCATTTGTGACTTCGCAAAAAACCGTGCTTATGAGATGATATTGGGACGACCATTCATGCGTCAGTTGCAAATTGTACAAGATTGGGGAACTAATTCTTTGTACTTGCAACATCTAGGAGTGACTACCAAAGTCAATCTTAAAGACTATTCACATCGAGATGTACCCCCAATACAGTGGAATACCATCCATAAAACACCAATAGAGACGGAATCTGTGCACTCATTAGAATCAGATCCTTCTTGGTTGCATGAGGATACCCATTTATGGATGTGTAAAGTAGCCAAAAAAGAGGAAGAGCGGTTAGAAGCCAGGACCTTAGGTGCGGAACAACATCCACGAACCCTTCAAGATCCAGCCTATGCACCTGTAGTATTCCCAGACGAAGAGTTTGAACCCCATGGTTGGGCGGAAATACTAGCAACCATGGATGTAGCCATCAATGAAGAACAATGGACACCCCACTGTGACGAGGATGGCTATGACATTTCAGTTTTCACGATAGAGCCAATCATGTGCGATGCAATCTTAGAAGAGTGTGAACCAGACACTGATGCAATTGAGGATGCGAGCGATTTTGATTTAGAATCAATTATCATGGACCCACCCTTTGCATCAGAGGAAGAATATTTCTACGAAGTAGAGACTCACACTCAGAGACACGAGGAAAGTACGAATGAAGTGAGATTAGCCACGGAAGTGACTACTAAGAGTGAAGGTAAGAAAAGAAAGAAGAAAGACACCATGACAGAAAAAGAAGAATCTTTGTTTGAAGTACCCGAGAATTTCAAGAAATATGAAATCGAAGATAGAAGGATTATGGTACGAATGCCCAACAGAAAGGCGAATGACGGACAAGTATATGATAACCGAGAGAAAACCAAGAAAATAATAGTTGCCATAGAAGGAGAAGAAGAAAAATGTACCTACATAGGGCATGATTTGACGACTGAAGAAGAGGAAGAGTTAGTTGCCCTATTGCGCGAATATAGAGATGTTTTTGCTTGGAGTTACAAAGATTTGAAAGGAGTGGATCCAGATATATGTTCTCATAGAATCCCTATGACTCCAGATGCAAAACCGACAAAACAGAAACCTTACACGTATAATGATAACTACGCTGCGAAGATTAAAGAGGAGATAGATCGCTTGATAGAAGCAGGATTCATTTACGAAATTGAGCATACCGAATGGGTATCCCCCATTGTGGTTGTGCCCAAGAAGAATGGAAAATTGCGTGTGTGTATTAACCTTAAAAAAGTTAACGCCGCCACGATTAGAGATAGTTATCCTCTTCCTATCACGGAACATCTATTGGAAAGAGTTGCGGGCAAGGAAGTTTACAGCTTTCTTGATGGATTTTCAGGCTATAACCAAGTAGCCATTGCTCCAGAAGACCAACACAAGACGGCTTTTGCCACTGAATGGGGCATATTTGCATTTCGTGTGATGCCATTTGGCTTAACAAATGCACCCGCCACTTTCCAGCGACTCATGTGTCATGTTTTTAAGGAATTCTTACGCAAGAGCTTGGAAGTTTATGTCGATGACTTGTGTGCGCATTCAAATATAAGACAGACACATATCCCAGAGTTAAGACAAATATTTGACAAATGTCGAGAATATCAGGTCTGTTTGAACCCAGAAAAATGCGTTTTCATGGTCAGACAAGGCAAAATTCTAGGACACATTGTGTCAAAAAATGGAATCTCTACGGACGAGGAAAAGGTGAAGGTAATTGCAGAATTACCTAGACCCACTAATGTGAAAGAGGTACAGGCATTTATGGGCCATTGCGGATATTATAGGAGATTCATACACATGTATGCAATCATAGCCAAGCCTTTGTACTCTCTTTTAACCAATTTTGAATGGACAGAAGAATGTGAAAATTCATTCAATGAACTTAAACGACGCTTGTGCTCAGCACCTATATTGACTACCCCAGATTGGAGTAAGCCATTCCATGTACATGTGGATGCATCCAATTACGCCATAGGATGTGTGTTAGCACAACCCACGAATGAAGGTAACATAGATCTCCCCATAGCTTACGCTAGCAGACAACTGAACGCAGCGGAAAGAAATTACACCACGACGGAACGAGAAGGATTAGGGATGATCTACGCTGTAAAGAAGTTTAGGCACTACTTGTTGGCCAACAAATTCAAGTTCTTTACAGATCATCAAGCCCTATTATATTTAGTCAACAAACCTTGTAACACAGGACGACTGATACGTTGGTTTCTATTACTCATGGAGTATGATTTTGAAGTGGTAGTTAGGAAGGGAAAGACGCATCTTAGAGCTGACCACCTCTCAAGATTAACCTCAGGAGAAGCTCCTCAAGGAATAGCCGATGAATTACCAGATGCATACTTGTTTAACCTTGAGATAGCACCAGAATGGGCTAAGCCTATAGTCCCTATTCTGACATACGGACCCAAGAGTCCTAGGATAAAGATCAAAGAAGGAGAGATTACCAAATCTCAGAGGTACCAAATAATGGCAGGAAGCATATACAAACAGGATAATCAAAAGATTCTTGCTTGTTGTGTAGATGAATCAGAGCATGCGAATTGGTTGCAATTAGCACACATAGGTGCACTAAAGCAACACCATTCAAAACATCGAACGTTACAGACTCTGCAGAGATTAGGAGTATATTGGCCTATGATGGAAGCAGATGTCTACAAGTTGTGTAAGGAATGCCATGTTTGTTGTGAAAGACCACCAGTAGAGCATGCTACATTATATCATGTGTCTCTCACACCAGACTGGAGTGAACCTTTAGTGACATACTTGAGGACGAACACATTCCCTCAAGGAATGACCTTAGCTCGACAACGCAGTCTAGAGCAGGAAGCTCAAGACTATTCACTTATTGGCGATAATCTATACAAAAGAGGACGAGATGGATATTTAAGACAATGTGTTCATGAAAGCGATTATCTGAGCATACTAGAGACTGCACACCAAGGTGTTGCAGGAGGTCATTTTGGACCCGATAGGATAGTCAAAGCCATTCTCTTTGCAGGATTATGGTGGCCCACTCTTCACATGGATGCACATACCTATGTAAAGAGATGTGACATGTGCCAAAGGACTCAATTTCCTACTTGCAGAGATGAAATGCCATTGAAACCCATGATGGGCGGACGTGCATTTTAAAAATGGGGTATAGACTTTGTAGGACCCATCAACCCCCCTGCAAAAGGCACACATGCGGAATACATTATTGTTGCCACAGATTATCTAACCAAATGGGTAGAGGTGAAAGCCACAAAAAAGAATGATGCTCACACGACTGCAAAATTCTTATTTGAAAATGTCTTTACAAGATATGGACTGCCTATAGAGTTAGTGAGCGATCGAGGCACTCACTTTCTAAACCAAGTCATTGAATATTTGTTACAGGATTTTATGGTGATTCACAAGAAATCTGCACCATATCATCCTCAGGCCAATGGTCAGGCTGAAAGCACTAACAAGATACTGTGTACCGTACTGACGAAACTTGTGAACAACAAACGTTCAGATTGGGACAAACAGTTACACCACGCTGTTTGGGCATATCGAGTGGCCTACAAGACCGTGCTCAATGCAACTCCCTTTCAGATGGTTTTTGGTCAGAATGCAGTGCTTCCTTTGGACTTCTTGATACCGACCCTTAAGGTTGCACAGGAACATCAGTGGACCGGCCATGAATTATCAGCAAGAATAATGGACTTGGAACGATTAGGAGAAACCAGGCTAAAGGCAGCAGCAGGAATATACGCAGCGAAGAAGCGACAGAAAGCATATTTTGATGCACATGTGAAAGATAAAGGCCTAAAAGAAGGAGATTTAGTTCTAGTGTATATGCTGAAACAGCACGCACGGAAGTTAGAAAAGCGAGGTTATGGACCTATGATCATTAACAGACTTTCGACTAGTGGAGTAGTACAGTTAGCCACCTTAGAAGGAGATATAATGCCTAATTACATTAGTGGCTGTAGAGTCAAGCTATATCAAGAACCTCTTACTGAGGATATGCTTAGACGACTCACATTGGCAAAGAAGCGTAAGGAGGAAGAAAATAGAATACGAGCGGAAGCTCAGGCAGAAGCCATAGAACGCATTAAGCGCATGAAGCTAAGAAGACAAGGACTAGGGAGAGAACATTATAACCATCGGGAAACATCACCCAGATATCCCATGGCCATGTGTCAAGTAAAGTCAACCACTCATCCTAGCATAGTGGACAGGAGACCATTCATTACGGTTAGGCTAGAGCACGGCAACCCTTGCCAAGAACTCAGGGCTTTAATTGACTCGGGTGCTGCGACTAGTGCGATTAGATGGTCCCACTATAAGGATTCAGGAATAGAAATGCGGCCAATTGAGGCATACCTCATAGGCCTAGGAGGCATGGAAACCCCTTGCATGGGTGAGGTGGACCTTCCTATCCTCATTAAGGATATGACGATGACAGCTAAGCTACTAGTGTGCCATGATGACGACCTGATAGAACCCCTAATCCTTGGCCAAGATTGGCTATACAATCACTCAGTGGACCTAAATCTTAGACAAGGCTCCTTACAAATTGGAACCTTAGAGCAGAAGCGAGTGATACCGCTTGACTTCCCTAACGGCATTCCGCTTGACGGTTGTGACCCTAGACCCTATGAAATGCATGCGACGGAAGACCGGAAGATCTTTAAGCAGACCAGTCACGTTACGTCTACACCAACCCACTCGGGCTTGGCTATGGACAGTTGTCAGTCAGAAGGACGACAGGAGATCTTCCCTGGGACTTCCTGCAAACTAGAAGAGACAGTTACCCAACCACAAGGGCAGATGGACACAATCAGCGGTCAGGTGGGTGGCATCAGCGGCCAAATGAGCACGACACCCTGCGGTGCTCATCCTTCCAAACTTGTTGCGGACTGGCCTAGATTAAAGTTAAAGAACGAATCACTTCCTAATGGGCAGGTCACGCAAGTGTTGGACCTCCCTTCTTTTCCAAAGCAGAGTGTCCATCCGACCTCTCTACCTCAACCACAACAGAGTCAACCACGACGAAGGAACCCAGACCGACTGCAGTATCAGAAGACACAACAAGGAAGGCAGTTTAGGCCACCCAAAGGAAGCGGCACCAGACTAATATGGGTGCCAAAAGGACAAAAAGCACCAAAGGACTCCAGCCAAGCAGAAATCGACAAGAAAAAGGTTGTGCAGAAACAGAATCGATATCCACCATCCCCTCGACCTTCTTCTACAGGTCCGAGCATTCGACAAATGTGGATCGCCAAGAAGTACCTTACCCATAGACCCACACCCACGCAGATTTGGGTACCCAAACCATGTATCATAGCTCATCCCATAAGCCATGTAATACATACCCCTCGCCAATCTTCCCATCCCCCGACACCACCCTTTGCCCCTCAGCAGAAACCCACCACCCACTCCAAGATCCTTAGGAAATGGATACCGAAGCGTGTCCAACCGTCTCCCCCTAACCCCGTGTCTGACAAAATTACCCCCCCGACTAACATACAACCTTGTACTAAATCACTAAACTTTAAACCTTGTATAAATTCACCCACCATCATCACACATCACTCGTAATCTCATCTCATCAAGAAATGTATGCATGATCTGAAACGTGTAGGAGTCTAGAGACCTGCACTAGTGCTGCAAGAGGCATTGCATCCATCACATCACAGCACTTGGCTACACGGGTTACGCATCAGTTATGGAAAGGGATTGCGGTCTCACTTTAATGGGATCATAATTAATTTCCATGCTAATGTGTTAATCTTTTGTAGCAGATCTTTCTTATTAGCGCATCAGCCACCATGCAAACCGACGAAGGAACACCAGGAGCAGGTCCCAGTGTAGCGGCTGTGCCCCTCAACGTGCTACGAGCAGAATCTCACCCGACTGCTCCACCGCCGGAATTCCAAGGGTTTCCAGGGCCCATGCCTATCGACAATCCACCTATGGGCTACACAGAGAAGATACACCGGAACTCTCATTGGTTTCAAGGACTTGCAGGACCCCTTGCGGACGCGGACTTTATTTTTGAATCCTCTCTGACATTTGATGACCGCACGTGGGGAAAATACCAGTTTTTCTCTAGAGAGTTCGAAGCCCTACAGAGCACCCAAGATTTAACTCACGTTTGGGCCAGAGCAGGCTTCACAGAGTATTTCAGTGATCCTCTACCCAAACCGGATTTTTATAGGTGCTATTACTTAATTACTACTTTGCTGGCCTCAGAGAATAAGGACATCCCAGGAACCTTCATTTTACCTTCTTTAGTGGATGATCCACCCTACAAAAGGTTTTACCTCTCCAAGGATTTAATCAGGGCGGCCATCAAAATTCATGGCACCCACACACCCACAGATCGAGAGAGATTAATTCCAGAACCGATGAAACGTGGGGATGTCACGAAGTGGGAGGAGATCTCGGCTATTACACCTGAGCTGTCGAAGCCACTAAGGATATGCATGCAACACTTTGCATTCCCCGCTCAGGATAGATTCACCATGCCACATAAAAGAATATGGTTTGGTTTGTATTTGGCATGCACGGGACCTCAAACTGTTGATCTGGCAAGCTGGATCATAGATCAAATGTATCTGGCACAGCACAGATGGGAGCGTAAAAAAGTGCTTAATGGATGTTGTGCACTCACAAGAATTGTGTATATGTGCTTAGCTTATGACTTGCCCATCGAGCGTGCACTAACAGGAGAAGAACTGAAGGCATTCAAAGGAACGACGAAAAAAGCCAGGAAGCCTAGTAGAACACGGGCAGGTAAGCGCATGAGAGGCACCATTCCTTGCCTTCAAGTGCCAGAGTCGCCATCACCACAACCCTCTCCTGAGCGACCACAGACAGAAGCGACGCCCACAGTACAACCTATTCGCATAAGGTTGTCCAGACCAGTGGTTCCGGAGGCCACCACTAGTATCGCTGCACCTCAGGCAGCTGCCACCACAGAACCCACCACCACAACAGCAGAAGCTCCCACCACTATTGGTGCGGAAGCGTTTTCTTTCCCGATACCACATATGGAGGCAGACCCTATAAACACAACATTTGATTTTGAGATGCCTGATGCATTCTCAAACGAATTCCAGTATTCAGAGGCACAGCTGTTCTCCCAGGAATATGAACGCCCCAGCTACCCTACCACGTCGCGAGATCTGCCACAGGGACAAGCTGTGTCGAGCTCTGAAGAAGAAAGAACCGAAACAGACGACGATGAAAGCGACGATGAAGCCAGCCAGGGCTCACAAGACGGACAGACAGATGGCCAAGGCCAACAAACTGACGCGCACGGCGACACCAGCACATATGAAGAAGAGACTTTCGAAGCCGCAGCGTACACGCTGGCCATAAAGAAATTATATCGCACGATGGAGAAAGTCTGGGCCCGGAAGAAGTTAACTGAAGAGGAGAGCCAGGCATTAATTGAACAGGAACTCATCTCCAGAGGATTCGAAGACGCATACATCAGAGGGTTCAGAGAGTTAGTCAAATCAGTAGGCTCCCATGAAGCACTCAGGTTTTTACAAAGAAAGCAACTACCACAGTTTGACCCCCGCCGAGTGCGACTACTTTCAAAGCCTGGAGAGTATATTCGCGTACCAACAGGAGCTCAGTCTTCAGCACAAGCCAGGGAGGCACGCCTCGTCCCCGAAAGTTCATTGACCGCAGAACCCATCCTTGTAGATTCCCCACCCCGTACTACCATTGTACATACCACTACTATCCTGGAAATAACATCCACCCCCTCTACTCCTCTCTCACCTCATCTTTCACCAACCCATCCTGTATCCCCCGCACACCCACCTACTTCCCCCACATCCACACCTGTACAAGGCAACATAGCCACAACCTTTGCCCTGCCCATTCAGACCACCATGCCCACACCCAGCCCTTCGTATCTACATGTTAACCCCTTCACCCCTTCATCTTTCCCCGCGTTTCCCCCACCTCTAAGACCCCCATTCCCCTTTCTAACCCCACTAACCTTCTCACCAGTTTCACCTCCCCAACCCACCATAACCCCTATTTCCCCTTTTCACCAAGCTGCTCCAGCCAGCCCCCATGTAAATTACTCCACATTTGGAAATCCCGTCTTCACACCTACACAACCACCCACTTACACACCGCTTTTCACAGTCACCGCACTTGGCACGACCAACGGCATGGACATATCACCATCCACTTCACCACCACCCACTCCACTCACAGCACCATCATTTTTAGACACATCACAATTTTCCACGATCACCACTGCATCCACCGTCCCAACCCCATTTCCCATTCCCGCTGCATCTACTCCCACTGCATCATCATTTAGCACTTCACTACTACTATTGCCCACCATAGACACCGCATTTCAACACATGTTCACATGCATGACACAAGTCCGCGATGAGTTTGCATCACTCGGCACCAACTATCAACAGCTGCAGAGAACGACGAATGAACTACAAACGCAGCTTAATTCATTATCAATTGAGAATGCCTCACTGAACAGCCGATACCAAGATTTACGAGAGGCCTATCACAAATTAGAACTAGAAAGTGAGGAGAAAACAAAAGAAGCCACTACGGATTTGGACAATCTACTTCGCGCCCAAACGATTAGAAATGCAACGCTCACTAGAAATATGGGCTTACTAAGAAGACACTTAGCCGCAGCAAAAGAGGAGAACCAGAGACTCCAAGAGCAGAATAGAGAGAACTTGGAAGCGGCACTGGACCACCCAGAACAACCACTAAGTCCGAGCAGATTCAAGGCAATCCCATCCGAATCGATGCGGATGTTGCTAGATGATCATGTGCGATTGCTCGAGGACTATGATCGTATGAACGAAGAACATCAAAAGTTAAAGGAAGATCACAAGCTGCTACAGCTCAGAGAACCAGCAACACAACAAGTACAAGTAGCAGCAGAATTACCAGCGCTTGCGGACCCTGCCCCTGAAATTTTAGAGGAACTCAACGCACTCCGGGCCCAGGTAACAAATCTTGAATCTAGAATTGCAGTCTATGAAGCACCACCAAGGCCAGACTCCCCACCTGAGCTACCAGCTGAGGAAGAAACCGTCACTATCCCGGTGGAGGAGACATTCGAAGAGGCATATGAACCGATACCCATCCCAGGCGGACGTTGTCACGGCCGAAGGCCAGATGACCTATGAATTACCTACCCCCGCGTGGATGAAGACAGTTGAAGAACTCGGAACGACCCACTCGGCCAGAGTAGAGGCACAGCTACATGCCATGGCCATGATTGAAGAGAGTATTTTACAGTCACCATTCTTTGCTCAATTGGCCCCGCGACGATACATATCTGGGCATGAGCTCCAATATAAACCGTACTTCATGCTAATGGCCGAATATCAGTTAGCCATCGAGAGAGAAACCGGCATGAAACCAACGCATGCAACTCAATTCGAGCCGGAGGACTTGCCACCAAGTGCACAGAGAGGTGAAATCCATCAACCAGACTGGCGCAGAGATCTATTGCAAAACTATCCCGAGATGATGAGCACATGGGTGAAAGCGCCGCTGCACTTAAAATTTAACCCATGCTGGGGACCAGTCCCACGACGCCGCTCTTGGACTGCATTCGCTATTAAGGTACAGAACAATAAGCAGTGCCAAGACTGGCTGAATTATCCCTATTTCAAGCCACCAATAGAGTTACCCACAGTAGGCTACATGATGGCGACAATCCGCCACTGGCTCCCTCGATTAAAACATATGGATGATATTGCCGCGCACATGACTGTCAAAATCTTTGACATGATGCAAATGATCTTTAAAGTCTTCCGACGCGTCAAGGCTCCCCACGTAAACACCTCGGGCTTTGAGCATGGCAACTTTGATTTAGTCTATGATATGAGCACAACGCCATCGCTACGGGTGTGTTATGCCTGGCACTGCAGGATCAAATACCTACCGGCATGTTACAAGCAGACATTCGAAGAAATGTTCACCACCGGCTTTTGGGAGTACCATTCAGAGGTATTTATAAGCAGGCCCACACACTTATTGCAATTATTCGCCTGTGAACGAATGGTGTACTCCACACATTATCAGCTCCCACCACCAGACGAGCCGCAACCTATCGACTGGGAGAAACTCGAGGCTGATCTGGCCCGAGGCATTCGTATATCAGAGCACACCCTCGCTCAAGACCTCCTACAGAACTACATCCGGCAGACCTCACAACAAGGTTCTGTCAGGGACGACAGAAGCGAGAGGGAGGGGGGTGTTGGAAGCAGCCAGAGGCACAGACGCCACGGAAGCATGTAAAGACAGAGCAGGGGGCCAGTCGGATCAATTTTCCAAACAAATATATTTCTTATTATTTCTTCAAACATTCAACAGTGATTGTTATCACTAATTGTAACATATGTATCATAGAAAACCCCATTTTGTAATCCATAGCTCCATTTTGTGCAAGCCGAGGAGTCCTCGAGCTTGAGGAGCTTAGGTAGAATGCACGTACCAATTTTCGTTATTTTTAGACATCGTTTACCCTTCCAAATAGCCTCTAGGACCTATTTTTTAACTAGGCCGGTCACTAGATGTGAAACCGGTCAAAACTAGTCTAGAAACTATAAAAAGAGCTAGAGAGCTCATTTTTGGGGTTGGTTCATGTTGGCTAGTGTGAGCTTAGAGCTAGTTTGAGCTTGTAAGAGTATTCTTGGGTAATAGAGCTAATTCCCCACCTTCCATTGTGTCTTGCTTGTCTCTTCATTGTGTGTGTGTATGTGTGTGTGCATCTTTGTGCTTCTCACCTTCACTCTCACATCATCTCAGGTTCACGATCTTCATATCACTCTTACCTCTCCCACGGATTGACATTAAGGAGGTGAAGCTTCTTAACGTGGTACTTACCATTGTGCTAGAGCAACATCATGTCTCTCCTTACGTCTCTTCTGAATAGCTTCCAAGCTTTGTTGTGCGATGAGCCTCTTTTCTTCCAGCTTCACCAGTTGTATGTACCTCTCCTTTAATGACTCTTCCTCGCCCAATCTGGCTTCGATGGCCACTCTTAATGTCGGAACTTCTTTTTCGATGGGGAAGATGGCTTCCTCGCCATATACTAGAGAGAACGGAGTGCTCTTAGTTGTCACTCGGTAGGATGTTCGATATGCCCACAAGGCTTCCAAAAGTCTCTCATCCCAGTCTCGCCTATGCACAGCTACTGTTTTTGTCAGAATCTGTTCAAGGATTTTGTTGGTGACCTCCACTTGTCCATTTGCCCTCGGATAATATGGAGTGCTTTTTCTATGTTTGATCTTATAGAGTTCCATTAATTCTTCAATCAGTTCGTTGACAAAATGTGTCCCTCTATCACTCACTATCTCCAACGGGCATCCGAATCGAGTGATAATTTGCTCATACAGAAATTTAGCAACATCAATAGCTCGGTCAGTTTTCAGAGCTTTGGCTTCCACCCACTTTGTGACATAGTCAGTACAGACCAAGATATACCTATTGGATCTTCGTCGTGAGGGAGGATCAATAGGCCCCACAAAATCAATTCCCCATTTCTCAAACGGCTTAAGAGCCAACACCGGCGTAAGAGGAGCAGCATGTGCTAATGTGGGTTTGCCCATTCGTTGGCATTTGTCACATTTCTTACAGTATGTGTGCGAGTCTTTGAACAATGTTGGCCACCAATACCCAGCTAATAAAATCTTTCTTGCCGTCAGTTCACCAGCAAAATGTCCACCACAAGGTTCGTCATGCAAAGCCCTCAACACTAGATTTGCTTCTTCTTCCTCGAGACACCTCCGATAAATACTCTCATGAACAAAATATCGATAGAGTTGCCCCCAATGATGCTATGGTGCTTCGCCAATGCTAACAGTTTCTACTTCTCCCTCTTGCTTGCTCCTGGCGGATATTTAGTAGTGCACAAGAAATTCACCAAATCGGCATACCAAGGTATTTTAGCTTCAACTTGGAATAGATGTCCATCAGGAGCATCATCGGGCACCCCAGAGATTGGCTCCTCATTAACAATTCGAGATAAATGGTCAGCCAATATATGTGCTTTGCCTGGTCTGGTTACCACTGTGAACTGAAATTCTTGGAGAAGTAGCATCCACCTCATCAATCGCCCTGATAACTCTGGTTTATTAATGATGTACTTAAGGGGTTCATGATCTACATAAAAAGTGAAATGCTTTCCCATCAAGTAGTGCCGATACTTGTTCACCGCAAAGATCATCGATAGGCATTCCTTCTCCGTAGTCGTGTAGTTCCTCTCAGTGCTATTCAAATTGCGACTTGCATAGTAAATAGGATGGTCCAACTTCTTTGCATCGGCTTGGCATAGTACTGCTCCAACCGCAGTATGAGAAGCGTCGATATGTACATGAAATTCCCTCGTCCAGTCAGGTGCTACCAAAATCGGTGCATTTATTAACCTCTCTTTGATCGAGTCGAATGCAACTTGACACTCTCCAGTCCACTGGTATTGTTGGTCCTTCCTCAAAAGAGTCGTCAGTGGTGCCGCTATGGATGCAAAATTTAATATAAAACGTCGATAATAATTTGCATGGCCCAAAAATCCTCCGAGTTGTCGCAAATTTTGCGGAGGTGGAAGTTGTCCAATCTTTTCCACTTTATCCTCGTCAACCGCGATCCCTTTTTCAGAAATAACATGTCCCAAGAGCAATCCTCTTCGTACTCCAAATGTACACTTTTCAGGATTTAATGCGATGCCTTTTTCGATGCTTCTTCTTAAAATTGCTTCGATCCTCTCCATCATATTTTCATCGTCGCCTCTGATTGCAAAGTCATCGAGAAATATCTCCATCCAATCCTGCAAGTAGTCTTGATATGCAACTATCATTGCTCTCTGGAATGTGGCCGGTGCATTACATAATCCAAATGGCATCACACGATGCATACGTACCCCATTCTGTCGTGAAAGTAGTTTTTGATTGATCCTCTTCATGGATTTGGATCTGGTTGTACCCACTGAAACCATCCAAAAATGAGTACAACTTATGGCCAGCCACTCTATCCAAGATTTGATCAGTGAATGGCAAGGGAAAATGATCCTTCTTTGTGCACTCGTTCAACTTCCGATAATCTATGCAAATACGGATTTTCTTATTTTTCTTTGGAACAACTACAATTGGTGATACACATTCGCTGGATGCGATGGGATATATGAATCCTGCCTCCAATAATTTGGTCAATTCCAGCTTGATCAATTCCGAGTAGACTGGATTCGTTCGCCTGAGTCGTTGACATATCGGTCGTGTGCCTTCTTCCAAGTCTATATAATATTGGCAGATTCGGGGATCAATTCCTCTCAGATCACTGTATGACCATGCAAAGGCCTCGCTAAAATTTTTGAGTGTCGTTTTAATACAATCTCGTACTCCATCTGGTAGCTCTGACCCTATACTCAAGAACTTTTCTGGAAAAACTTCCCATTTTTCCAACTGAGCTTCTCGTGAATAGTCCTTATTTCTTGCTAACACTGTGATTGGAATGTGCTCTCCGATTATGCGTGCATGATTGGCCAGTAAATCATTGTCTTGTTCTTTTTCAATTGAACCTAATTTCTTTAATGCAACTTTTGCAATGGCTTCCGACACTTTAGTCTTACTCTTCGCTTCTTTTTCCGATTCTCGACTTCTCCTTAGAATCTCTGCTTCTAGCATTCTAACTCTTTCTCTCAACTGTTGCACTTCCATCGCCGGAGCTAACTCTAGTTTCAAATCTTCTCTTGAAATTCCCTTCTCCAGGGATTGAGTAGCTTTGGTTTTACTTGCGTCTATACTCAACATGTAGCACTCAAATTCACTTGTATGCGTCAACCATCCTAGCAACTCCTGATCGGAATCGTCGTTATAGAGCAAGGGATTTTTATACTCTCCCATCTTCGTGTCTTGATTCTTAAAGAGCTGCAAGTTGAACCCGTCTTGAAGCAGATTCTTGTAGTTGTCTGTGTTCAAAGAAAACCTAGCTCGTGCAATCTCGTGCCTTGTTTTCTCCTTCTCCTTCTTGTCCATCTCATCGACTATTATTGTCTTCTTCTTGTTGCTCGAGGGTGGGGATACTTGCAACTGAATCCGATCAGACTTTGGCCCTATTGAAATAAAACATGTGCGCCAGTCATGCACACATTCCGCTTGCACCAGCCATGGCCGTCCAAGTAGGATCGAGAAGGTAGCCTCTGAGGTCCTTGGTCTTACTATCAGATAGTCAACTTTAAACTCTAAACCGCCCACAACTGTACTTACATTCTTCAAAAGACCCGCAGGCTTCACTTGTGTTTGATCTGCAATTCTCAAAGACATCGGCGTTTCTTCCATGTGGTTGAGGCCCAAAGCTTTCATCATGAACTCAGTCATCAGGTTGACTGCGGCTCCACTATCTAACTAAGCACCGGGGACTGCATATCCTTTAATCTCGACCGTCACAGCTGGAGCGTTCGAATCAATTTGCGTCGTAATACTTTGAATGATTCCTTGGACATCCTTATCTTGTCTATTTTTATCTCGAGCTTTCCTCGGCTTCTTAATATATTCTTTGTAGAATTGTTTCCTATAAGCAGGTGAGCATTTTAGCAATGTGCCAATATCCAGCGTGACTTCCGTATCAGCGAGCAACTTTACAATATCTACTTCTTCCGAACTTTGTCTTTCCTTTCTAATCTTAGGAGCTTTCAATCTTTCAGGGAATGGTGCTATGCCCGGCACAAACTCCTTGGTTACTGGTGGAAGAATCTCAACCTCTTCCCCATCCTCAAACTCTTGCTGCTCAACAAATCTCCCAACTTGGTTCTCTACCTCTTCGTGTTCAGCTGTCCTCTCTTGACTCCCTTCTTCACCTTCGCCTCCTGGATTCTTCTTCGAGTACTCTTGAGTCCTTGTGACTACTGCCATAGTTGGATCCTTGTGTGGTTTCTTGGCCTCGTAAGCATCCACAAAGTGCATCGACGAGCTAGAGCCTTCTTGAGGGTTTGGTGTCTTGAACACTACTCCGATCGTAGGAACGTGCTCTTGAGCTTTTGATGTGAGATGCATCTGAGTATCAACATAGTTCGAGGATCCTATTGGTCCTTTTTCCTTGCCGGCGGCAGCCCTTCATTTTGGACAATCTTCATCAAAGTGGCTCTCTCCACTACAATACCTACATAATGGAGTATAATCAATTGGTTTCTTTTCGTTTGGACATCTAGATTGAGTATGGCCAAAGCCATGACATCTCCAGCACTGGATTGGACCATCTCTTCTTTGATCACACGTGGCTCCTCTTGGATAGTCTCCTCCTTGACCCTGAGCACCATATCCATAAGTCGGTCTGTTTTCCCAACGAGATGTAGGTGGTACACTTTGAGCGGGCAATCCCGTGTAAGGTCTCTCTCTTGTATCTCCTGCTTTCATGGTCCTTTCTTCATAGGCTCTCTTGTTGTAACATCGGTCCTCTGTGTGATTTGTTCTTCCACAAAAAGTACAATGCATCCTAGGTGGCGACCTATCTGTGAATACTCTCGAGACTGTGGGGCATTCTGAAGCCAAATGGCAGTAACCATGGCATTTTCCACACCATGTATTTGATCGAAACACTTGATTCGGGTTTGTTGTGACCTTTGGTTTTACTGTGTATGTCTCCTGAGTTATCATGGCAGCTTTTATAGCTTGTGTGACCAACTCCAATATTCGTTCTTCAGTTAGCGCAGGCTTTACCTCGCCTGGCGTGCTAGTGGCAGCTACAAAAGCTGGGGTCGTCAATGCGGGACTTCCTTGACTCGGATCTTTCATCGGTATATTTCCTGGGCCTCCCATAGGCTCGTATAAGAGCTCCATCTTCCTTTGTTGGCATAATTGTACTTCCTCCCAAATCCTCGCTTGTTCCTAAGCATCCATTAAGGTCGCAGGTCTTGTCAGGCTGATATGCTGCTGTGCCGTAGGATCTCGCAATCCTGAAATGAATCTACGTTTCAATGTCTCATCGTTCGGGGCATTCACGCCCATCTTTCTTACTAATGTTTCCATTCTCTGAATGTAGTTATCGATGCTCTCGTTTACTCCTTGTCGCAAGTAATCCATTTGTTGGGCCAATCTGTCTTGGAAGCCTTGTCGTCGAAACTTTGCCAAGAAGGCTTCCTTGAGCATTTGATAGGTTCCACGCTCTTGTGGTGTCAAATTCCCATACCAATTGGCTGCCTCATCACGGAGAATAGCCGGAAAAATTCTCAACCTTTGATCCTGGTCAACTACGTCATTGGCTTCACAAGTAACCTCAAACAGTTGGATAAAACTATCCGGATCTTCGTCCCAAGTACCTGAAAACTTGGTGAAGTCCCCCAAGTGAACCGAAATCCGCTGAGCCATTTCGAACAGAGGTGTGATGTCGATATCACTTCGATCCCAGAAATTTAATGCACGTGGTCTCAGGATCCCTCCTTCAAACTTCCGTACTTGACTCGCGACTCTCCTACGGGAGTACATGTTTTTGGATGATTTCTTCGAGCCAATCGAGGTCCACTCACCTGGCGGTTCCCACCTTCTCCTTTCTCTTTCAAGGGCTCTTCTCTGAGCGCGTTCCTCTCTTTGAGTTTGTGTTGCTACTGACGATGAGCTCCCCTCGCTCATGTACTGGATCGTGGGGTCCGCAAGCTCGGCCAACCTGTGGCGCTAGGCGAACCTATGGCACTCTCTTATAGAGACGTACCAAGCTATTCCCGGCAAACGCACCAGAATGAATAGGCTCTTGAGCCCAAGGAAAAGATGATTGTGAAAGCCTTTATTTTGCTTAACCCCTCGGAATCGGTTCAATTGGATCACCTGGAGCTCACAATGGCCCTCGAATATCACCTATGTATATACCCGCTTCCACTTGCTTTCCTTTGGTTCTTTCCTTTTCCCCTTTTACACATATACACGCACACCCGCATATTCTCTTACACCTATAATCTCACTCTACCTTTCTCCATAGCCCTTGATGACTTAAACAAAGTCCCCTTTCGACTCAGAACATACAAGCTAACACTCTAGCATGAAATCAACGAATAAGACAATTCCTGAAAAGATCTTCGAGAATTCCCAACTTCGCGATAACCGTATTCATGTGCATCCATTTCTAGCGAGAACACCCTCATTCTCCCATTCACACACATGCCTTCTTATACACACACCCGCACACTCATTCACCTAGAAAAACTCAGACGCATACTCTTAGCATATGCATTTCCGAGTTCCGGTCACCGGCTTGCCCTCACCCTTTCACACCTCTCCCCTGATGCAAAATGCAATTCCCCAACATACAGAGTCTAGATCTTCCTCAAGAGTGACGGTTTGTCGTGGATAGTCAAGAGTTCCTCGGTGATCTGTATTTCCTTGGTGGAAGATGAGCTTGTAGTCCGTTACAAATCCAATGAGCTTGTCATCGTACTCAAACCGAGCCCTCCACAAGAGCAATCCATGTCGAAACACCCGTAGCACCATCCCTTGCTTGGAAACGACAATCTTTTGCACTCCCCATCCATAGAGAGCAAAAAGAAAACCCAAAAGAAGCCCCCAAGTCACCTCATTTACCCCTTCATCTGCCCACTACTCTCGGTATTCGAAAAAAACCTCATATATTCTCTCACACCCCTTATAGGGGCTACTATATCCTCCTTGATGTGCACCTTGTAGAAAAACAAGAATGAGCCTCCCTCTTTCCTCATCAACAACCTCATATTATTGTCCTCGCCCCCTGTCAAAACACTCCTGCCACCATCTATCTTGCTTCCAATCCTAACTCAAGGACATCTTGCTCGGCTTGTTCTCAACAAGTTGCTGAATGGCTGCCAAGAGGGGCTTCAGGATCATGCTCTGAAGCACTATTGTTGGTCAAGCAGGCTCAGTTCTCTGGGACCCCTTGGTCATTGATTGAAGCCCAGTGATCTGCATATCCTCCCTGCCTTCTCTCCCAAGAGTCCTCTCTTGAAAGATTGACAAAATCCAGCCAATGCCCCCAGCAAGAAGAAGCCCCCCCGATGATGTCTTCTTTCCCCGGGTCTGCCACAGGCCACCTCCCCTTGTGCTACTGTTCGAGAATTGCTAGTACGAGTGAGAGAGAGAGAGAGAGAGATTCTGTCCAAGGGAGATTTTGTAGTGGAGTAGGACAAGCGTCCATGCAGTAAGAATGACAAGTAAATAAGATTGATGCTCCCTTTTGAGGAATTTCTTGATGTGGAGAGGTACAATATGGATCCCAGCAGAAATGCAATGGATACTACTTCACATGTTACAACTTGCAGCTGATGATGCTGTAAGCTTTCAATTTTAAAACCTAAATTTCACATTTTTGCCTTCTTCGACCAAGGAATCCATATGACATCAGGTAGAGATTGATCTCATACAATCATGTAAACAGTCTTATGTTGTCTCCCTCCCCTGCCCAGGGACTTCTACAGATGTTTGTGCATTATGGGCAACTCAAAAGTTTGTGGCTGCCTGACTATGTATTGTAGTTTGGTTTACCATATAGCAACTATCTGCTAATTTTATAACCTTGATGATTACTACAGAATAGAAATACCATTCATGCCTAAGACACTCCGTATCTACTCCACAACAGCTCCGCAGTCCACTTTACTAGCACCAGGTCATATGAGTGCATAGAGTACTCTTGAACGGGTTGTAATATAAAAAGATGTCAAGCAAAATCACTATTATCACTGACTCGGCTTCTCTCCATTGCATTAGACGGGCTCCAAGTAACCACAAACAAGAAATTATAGAAAAACAATGTCAATGAGCATGCCTTCACGAGATGAGCTGCTAGTGAAAATGGATTGTATTACAAAATCCTAAAGCTGCACATAATCTTATACACCTTCCAAAGAGAGGGTTCACATCCAACGGCATTGGAAAGATTTTCGTTCATGAGCTAAAGACCCACTATCGACACTTCACTTCCTCTTAACAGTGTCAAATGTGGAAACAGCTGCCAGGGTATCAAAAGGTTTCATCAGCGAGGTGTGTTCGTTCTGGATCTACACAAAGAGTCGTCCCACACCCCGGCATCCTTGGGCGTATATTTTGGATTTGCCACCATAAATAACGAAACACTCTAAAGCTACAGCTTCATTCTTACATTCACCGATATGTATAGTTCTTTTAACAGCAAAAAATATGCATACAACGACATCCAGGAATTCAAAAACATGTTACCCACTCAAAGAACTGTAGTGGAATTCGTCAGATAGATTCGCCTTCTAATACGGCCCAAGACGATTCTTGTCCTCAGCAAAGCAACAGCAGCCTCGCTGAAGGTGAGCGCGCAGAAGCTTTCTCCACCCATGTTGCCTGCCCATCTGCACGCACACCCCTATGATATCCAGCAAAACTTTCCCCCCCTTGAAATTGTACAGTCAAACGGCCCTTAAGTTGTCGGGGGTTCTCATTCTCCATTGATTGCAGGAATCCTCTCATACATATGCTCGTCGAACAACAATCCTAAGAGGAGCATAATGTTGTTGTTCATGTTGCTGTCTGATTCGAGATCGCTCCTATGCCCACTTGTCTTCGAAGTCTATAAGCCTTGGAGTTTTAAGAAGAAGAGATAGAGACTTCTCTCACCGCCCAGGATTCTGACCGACAAAGGCATTCAGCAAAACGCCTTTCTTGCCCCTTGGCTACCCATATCCAATTGTGTAGAAACTACTTCTCCTCTCCTCCCCTAAAATTAAAGAGAATCCCCTCAATAAGAGCAGCACTGTGGCCTTTTCGTGGAGCAGGCCCCTCCCCTTTTTCTCTGCGGACCCAGAACACTCCCTCTCTGAAGACGAAAAACAGGGGCCCCCCCGTTTTCAATGCCTGCAGCCGTTGTGGCCCCTTTTTTCGCCCACCCCTCGTCTGCTCTTCCTGCCTTCTGATATCTGTGAGCACCACGACAGCAAGACCAAAGAAAAAAGAAAAACGGAACGGGGGCCACTCCTCTGAGAGATGTCAGCCCTTAATAACTTCCCCCCTTCACGGATGGGGACGAAACAACGGCCCCCAAAAAAATTAAACTCCAGCCACCTTTTTAGCAAGATCAGCCGCCCCCCCTTTCTGGTTTTTTCGTCAGAGCTCCAAAAAAACGGCCTGATGCAAGTGCAAAATAGCAGTTAATCAACAAACCTGCTTATACAATTTAATATCCTCCTTTTAAGTAATTGACGACATCGTAAGGGATTGGAGTAACAGTTTCTAATGTGGCACCCTGAACAATGAAACCAGGCTTAGGGTCTTCAGGTTGCCTTTTAGTAGATATTTTTTCATTCCTGGCCTTTGCTTCAGCTTTCAAGAGATCATTCCTCTTTACCCTCTCAATAAAATCTTCTCTGCACCTAGATGGTTGCACGTGTTCAATTCGTACATGGATCCTTTTCTTGACCATCCTTGTATTCACCTGCTTATTTATCTCTACATCGATTGCCCGCTTGGTAACATTCCAGACTACACCAGTGCGTCCATGATAGAACTTGCGGGGCATACCCTTATGAACAGCACCATTCACCTTGACATCCACATAATCGCCGATCCTGTAGGTGCGAAGGTAAGTAGAAAGTGGGATGTAACCCTTCCTCCTGAAAGGCCGCGAGAAAAGATCACGTGTACGTGACCGCTGTCCGTGACCGGCAGGCATCCTTCTTCTGCTCCAATATATGCCACAATATCCCCAGAAGTGCAAAAGAACTTGCCATTCCAGCTGGAAGACCTCTATACAGACCCCTGTATCCATCGTGCTTTAGCACAACCTTCAAAACTTCGGACAATTTTATACTCTCCTGTATGTTAGAAAGAAATGAGCCTCCACTTTGCATTCTAGTTTTGACAGTATCAACAGGATGCATTAAGCTCTCTCCCAAAGCCGATGCGATTCCCCCGCATACAAACTCTCGCCATGCTTCAGCTCGAACAAATGGAATTGGACCATTGTGCAAACCTGCCATTTTTCCCAATTTTGCAGTGACCCCTGAATCTGCATTCTCCAAAGAAATCTTTTCTAACTCCATTTGCTCTAGGCCTCATGTCCGTAGGAGAGTTCTACACTCCAAATACTTCTCCCCCATCATCAAATCCACTCTTCAAGTACCTGAAATCAAGCGTATTTTCCTGCCAAATAGAACCGCATTAGTGCATAAAATCAACCATTTTCGGAGCTAACAGTCCTTCCAGGAGTACACATGAAGATGACCATGCTATTCTTGTCCAAAACTATGTGATGCAGAGGGATGAGTATCTCAACAAAGAATTCAAGGATATGACGAGACCCCCTTCTTTTCCAAAAGCCACAAGGATGCAGCAACCAAAGGCGGATCAAATGCAGAAGAAGCAGACAACTTATGCTTGAAGTCAAAAGAAAGTACGAAGCAAGGTGTCCCAGCCACCAAAACAATTGTGGGTGCGGAAAGGCGAGCATCCTATTGCGGTCAAGCCACAACAACTGGCTCAACTTCCTATTCGTGATCAACGACACGACACTAATAAGAAGTCTTCCAAAAATTCTTCTGTGAAAGTGAAGTATATGTGGGTACCCAAGAAGTCGATGAAGGCTAGCCCACAATCAAGACAAATTTGGGTGCCTAAGACTTGCTTGCGGGCTCAAATAGATACACAGAGACTACACCCTGTGCAACATGGTTCACTCACTCAAACAGCTGATACCCACTCTTATACATCACGCACGAACACATATTCACCCATGAGCACGAGTAGAATCACTGGTAAATGGGTCCCTAAAAAGCCTCATTTCCAAGTTGACATTCTGATCAAGCCCTTTAGAGTCTCCAGAAAATCAAAACAGAGTGCCATCCACTATGTTTGGCAACCCAAACCTTGTAATAAACCACCTGAACCGTTTGTAAAGCCACTTCCACTTACTAACTGCATCCACACTACACTCGAACCCCCAATTAGCTCATAGGTATTGAACATCAGCTAACCACACCTCACACTCAAACCCATGCGAGCACTAACTAACCGACTAACTGCATCACAATTCATCAAGTTAATGTTGTAACGGGGACACAATGTCATTTTGTGTCCATTGCAATGTTAACATTTATTCATATATTCTCACAGAACTGGCAGCGATTTCTTCAACATGGCAGAGGCTGCAGGAACCAGAAGAGTTGCAGACCATCCATATCATACTAGTAGCGGACCCCCCAGTGGCCATACCACGCCCGTAGGAAAAGCTTCCCACTGGTTTAGTGAAGTTGCAGGACCCTTGGGCGAGGGATCATACCTATGGGAGTCAGAGTTGGACTTCAATGGGAAGCAAGGTAAATAGCATTTCTTTACAAGGGAATTCGAAAAGTTACAAAATGCAGAAGTTCTACGTCCGGTATGGGAGAAGGTAGGATTGGATGCATACTTCAGTGCTTGGCTCCCAAAGCTTGACTTCTTGCGATGCTACTACCTCATCAATACCTTGACTCCAAGCAAGAACCCAAAAGGTGCAAGCTCATTTGTGCTCCCATCTCTGACAAAAGGAAATGAGCTCAAAAGGTTTAGGCTCTCAAACAGCTTAGTGAGAGAGGCCCTAGATATGCACGGAATGCATATTCCAACTGAGAAGGAGACCCTAGTGATTGATTACATGAAGAATCAAAGCCTCACCAAGCTCAAGGACATGGTGGCCATGACGCCCAATATTGCAATACACCTTCGCATGTGTATGCAACACTTTGCTTTTCCGGCCCAAGATAGATTCACCATGCCACCCAAGAATATATGGTTTAGTTTGTATCTGGTAGAGATGCAAAACCTCACCATCAACTTACCCCACTGGATAATTGATCATATACACCTAGCCCACAAACGATGGCCACGGAAGCATGTTTTATACGGATGTTGTGCTCTAACTAGAATCATTTATAGGTCTTTGGCTTATGACATTCCTATTCAACGGGCCCTGATGTGGAATCGAGTACAACAATTTAGAGGATGGACATCCACTAGACCCCCTTCCAAAAAGATGAGAGGAACTGTCCAAGTACCTTGCGCTCAACCACGTGGAGCCATCCTAACACCAAATCTTACCCCACCACCCCAAAGAGTTCGGCCATTCACACTACGACTTCCGAGACGTAGCACCGATGGCCCCAATTTGATATTTCCTCCTGTCCCAACCGATCTTGAATTTCCTGGTGGCGCACCCTTGGAAGAACTCACGAATGAAACAATTGTTAAAAGACGTAGATCTTGAGGCAGAAGAGGAACAACAAGTGGAGAATGTTCAACAACAGGAAACAACCTCCCAAGTACCTGTTACCACCGTTGAAATGGATGAAGAGGACGACGAAGATGAAGAATATGAGGAAGATGAGGAGGAATATGACCACGGGCATCAAGATGAGCAACAAGAAGTGCCAGAACTTGTAGGTGCACTTGCATACACAGCTCAACTACAGAGGTTGCACGATACGATCAAAGCAGTGCAAGAAAGGCATCAACTCTCCCTTGCATCAGGCCAAGCCTTGATGCAAGAAATGCTAGCAGATGATGGAGTGGTCAACATTTTATTAATACCCTCAAATTAGTGTCAGAATTGTTAGGAGTTCCAGAGATTGTCCACACAACAGTCCGCTAGTCCGTGAGGTATGACAAACGCAGAGTCGACACATTACCACGAGCAAGTAAGACTATCAGAATACCCATCACAGAACCAGACGTAACCATCAAAACCACAGCTACCCCCATCACCACCATTGACCTCTCTGCTGAAACTTCTGTTCAGACATCACCCATCTCACTCCTGCACCTCCCATCCCCCCTTCTCCACCACCACCACCACCTCCCACCATGGAAGAAACTGCAGTAATCACATCTACTTTCACTTATAACCCCACCTCATCCACATCCTTCTCATTTCGAGAGCCAACCTCACAGGACACCCTCTTCTCTTCCATCACCAATCCCTTGTACACTTCAACCTTTTTGTTCTCCGAGCCCATAATTGGCCACCCCATAATTCCGAGTGTGGTTGGAACCCCCGCACCACAGAAGGCATCCTTTGTTTCCCGGCGTATCCCCCATTACGGGTGCCCCCATCCCATGACCCATACTGTCCATCTGCTCCCTACACATCACTCAACCCAATCACACCTCCTCAATACCCATCTTTCATGGAGCAGTCCATCCGCACTCCAGTGTCTCAGAGGCACAGTCCCCACATGTTCGCAACAACATCAATCTACACAAACACCACACTCACTTCACATACCATACCAACTTACATGGTAGCCCTTGCACACACCACTTTGTCCGACCCAATGGACATTTCTCCAACCAGAGCACCTCTCCCCACAATTCCACCATCTCCCCCTCCCCTACCCCCCACCTCACCACTCACCGCATCATTCGCAGGCATAGCATTCACTACCTCCCTTCCCATTCCCACTCCCCCTGCATTCCAAACTTTCCCCCTTGCATCTCATAATGTAAATAGCACATTTAATACATTACTTCAGTGTGCACAACAACTGCAACAAGAATATCATCAATTGGAAGAACGTACCGCTGCCCTATAGGCAGAATCTCAGCGCCTGCAGGCTAGAGTCCACACTCTAGAAGTTGATTATCAAACGCTCCTAGCAGAACATACCATTTTACAGCAGGCTCACACAGAATTGGAATCAAAGATATCGACGATGGATGATAAAGTAGTCAAGGAACTGGAAAGTGTGCTCTAGGCGCAAATGATATCCAATGCTACACTCAGACGCAACCTTGGGCTATTAAGGAAGCATATGGCAGCAGCATTAGAAGAGAACAACCGACTTCAACAACAAAATCAAGAGAATTTTGAAGCAGCTATGGAAGGAACCGCAGGCGCAACCATTAGCCCTACCAATTATAGAGCAGTCCCATTAGAAGACATCCGCATCTTACTCGAGGAGCATGCAAATTTTTTGGAGTCATACGAAAAGTTAGAGGCTGAATGTGCTGACTTAAAGAAGTAGATAGCCAGTGCCCCCACAGCTCAACAGGAGCCGGTAATCTTGCAACACTCTACAGAAGAATTAGAGACCCTCCAGAAACAGTTGGCAGAACTCCAAGCACGTCTCTTACCATATGAAAGGCCACCCTCCCCCGCTGAA
Source organism: Ceratopteris richardii (assembly GCA_020310875.1). Taxonomy (NCBI): domain Eukaryota; kingdom Viridiplantae; phylum Streptophyta; class Polypodiopsida; order Polypodiales; family Pteridaceae; genus Ceratopteris; species Ceratopteris richardii. Next base: position 211,426,593 of record CM035407.1, on the reverse strand, counting down.
GAACCAGAACCTGATATAGTAGTGGAAATCACCGTCGATGATAGCTACGAAGAACCATACAAGCCGATGCCAACACCCGGCGGTTGAGTTACAGAAGAAGGACAAGACACTTTAGAAATTGGAGTCCCAGATTGGGTCAAAAGGATTGAGAAAGTGGGACAAACACATGATGATCGTGTCGCCGTGCAAATTCAATCCCTCACAAACTTTGAAGAAACTGTGCTTCGATCTTCTTACTTTCAGCATCTATCCCACCAACGGTTAATCACAACTTTCGAGCCACAATACATGCCTTACTATGTCTTGCTACATGATTATAATGCAGAAATTAAAAGGCATACAGGGAAGGAGCCCACATTTGCCACTCAATTTGAGCCGGAGGACTTACCGGAAGACGCACGCGCTGGCTTGATCTTCCAACCTAATTGGCGTGCATGGTTACTAACTGATTACCCTGAGATGATGAGCACCTCGGCAACCATGCCACTATATATCAAGTATAATCCATGCTATTGCCCAATGGTCCGTCGTAGATCATGGCAAGCATTTGCAATCAAGTTACGCAACAATAAAGAATGCTCGGCATGGGTCAACTATCCATATTTTGCTCCATCTCGAGGGACCCCGACCGTAGCATACATGATATCAACAATTCGACACTGGTCTACGCGTCTAAAGAATGTACCCGACATAGCAGCAAAAATGTGTATGAAAATATTCGAGCTCATGACAATTGTCTTCAAAACCTTTTGGAAGGTACAGGCTCCATACATTTCCACCCTTGGATTCTCTCAAGGTAACAAGGATTTAGTCTATGACATGAGCCAGACTCCCTCGGTCAACATAATCTTTGCTTGGCATGCATGAATAAAGTATTTACCCGCATGCTTCAAGCAGACCTTTGAAGAAATGTTCTCTACAGGGTTATGGGAATATCACTCGGAAATTTTCATTCCCAGACCAACACATTTGCTACATCTATTCACAGTCGAACAAGCCATCCATGCAGATCAGTTACGTCTACCACATCCGGACATTCCAAGACCAATTGATTGAGATCGTATGATGACAGACTTGGCCAGAGGACTACGCATCCAAGAACATCAGCTTGCCACTCATGTTGTGGAATATTACATCCAGCACTCCCAGCAACAAGGGTCTATCAAGGACGACAGACGCGAGAGAGGGGGGGTGTTGATAGCAGTCAGGGCACCCAAGGACTGAAGAGACTAGGAAGCCAGCGGAGAGAGTTAGAGCAAAGAGAAGGATTAAGTAGATAGAGCAATCAATGCAGATCTGGCAGATAGGCCCTTCAATTTTTTCCAAATCAACATCTTTATAACATGATTCTCATCACTAACAATCATTGTAAATACCATTCCACCTTTTTGTAGCTCCATTTTGTGCAAGCCAAGGAGTCCTTGAACTTGAGGAGCATTAGAAGTACCTACCTATCAATTTTCATATTTTTTAGACTCCGTTTGAGCCCTCAAATAGGCCATAGAACCTAATTTTTAACTAGGCCGGACACTAGGTCTGGACAGGGCCAAAAGCTAGTCAAAAACTATAAATAGAGCTAGAGAGCTCATTTTTGAGGCTAGCTTGTTGTAGAATTGAACTTGTAAGAGCACTTTTGAGTAATCTAAAAGAATTCCATTGTCTCTCTCTTTGTTCTTGCCGTGTGTGGGCGTGTGTGTGTATGTGTGTGCATGTTAGTGTGCTTCTCACTCACACACTTGTGCCATCACTTGTTCGAGGTCTTCATACCATCCTCACGTCTTCCCGGATTGACATTAAAGGAGGTGCTACTCATCACTGAGCTACAACTTGTAAAAGTCATGGAACACTTCAAGATTCTATATAAAGAGCTCAAATCACTTGTATATTACATGGAAGCAATATACATCCATTTTTGGCCATCACTGTCTTGCTCCTTCATTTCTTTGCATCATGTTGATCAACAATAGTGAAGTTCCAGAGGCTACTGCTCTCTCTACAGAGCTCCAAAATTGGATGAGTGAGCATTCATTGGAAAGCCTTGAAAAATAGGAGGTACCACTGTTGACTGTCAACTTCATTCCGGAAGCATATTTTTCTTATTACTTGTAATATTGTGCATTTTATACGCTCAACCCTATGTGTATCATTCCTCCAAAACAATTTTTTCCAATGGTAATCATACTAGTTACTATGAGCATTTGAAGTTTATTGTTTCATCCAAAGATAACAAGTTTTGTGAGCTAGCCAATGCAAAAATCTATCTGTTTTGTATTGGCTCTTGCTCCTTTGTGCTCCAAAGTACATAACAGATTTTATTGCACTTATCACATGCTTATAATGTTTATTTGAGTCTCCATAAGCTCAAGGGATGGTCGTATGCTAGTTGGCTGGACCAAAATTCATCACTTCACCACATGCCCACCAAATAGATATGCAACATTCTTAAAAGGAAACAAAACAAAGAATCGATCCCCCTATTGCTAGACACAAATGACGATGCATGCAATATGGAAGAAGAAAATGTCCGAATAATTGAAGAACATTTCACGAAACTCCTGGGTATCTGGACTCCCCTCTCCCCTCATAGACGGGACTGCATGGTTGTCATCTCTAGGGTATCCTATCATTCCTGGTGGGAAAAGCTCGGGGCCGGGCGGGCTCACTAATGAGTTCTTTAAGTCATTCAATTTGGCGATTGCCACCCCTCTTTGTTTTGTCTTGCAAGAGGCGCTCCAGTTTGGTGCACTTTCGACTTGTCTCAACAATGGCATCATCAAGTTAATCCACAAAAAAGGGGAAAAGAACAGAATTGAGAATTGGCGTCTGTTTATGATGCTTCAAACGGGAGATAAGATCATTGCTGAAGTCATAGCCAATAGAATTTCCTACCACCTGAGAGCTTGGTTAAGCGAGGAACAAGAAGGTTTCATCAAAGGTAGGTCAATTTTGGAAGCCATTATTGATATTTGGGAAGGTATCGACTTCACCGACGACTCAAGACAAGATGTGGTTTTCCTCAAGATCGACTTGGACAAAGCTTACAATAGGCTAGAATGGGACTATATTTGCAGTCACTTAAAGATCTTGGTTGCAGCCAAAAATTCACCAAGATGATCTCGAACCTATTGGGAAACGCATCGACCCAAATTAACGTTAATGGTCAAATTAACGTTAATGTTCTATTAGACAAGTGTGCCCTCTAGCTCACTTTCTCTTTGTTATCACCACGGAAGGGCTTAGCTGGCTGGTGGAACAACAAGTGGAAGTTGGTAATATCAAAGACCTCCTGTTGTCGGGTAACCACAATTAGATCACCATGAGAATTTTTACCGACGATATGAATGCATTTTTCCACAATGATTTTACTAGCCTGGAGATGTTTTGGAGGTGCTTAGATACATTTTGCAAAGCCTCTGGATCCAAAATCAACCACTCGAAGAACGCTTTTAGAGCTATTGTCGAGATCCAACCTGACCTTCTTCTTGAACATGGCTACCAAAACATTCCCCCTGGCCAAATTTTCTGGCTTCTTGGGATTCCCATGGGCTTTGGTATCTCATTGGGGTAGCGATGGAATTGGGTTCTAGCCAGAGTCCAAAGCAAACTAAAGCATTAGAGAGGTATGCAAATCAATCTCGCGGGCCGCACAATGGTTATTAATACGTTCCTCATTTCCTCGACCATCTACTTCCTCTCTTGTTGGAGACCGAAAGAGCAAGAGTTGTCCGAACTTGAAAGGAGTTGCAAAAACTTCGTTTGGTAGGGAGATCACAATAGGACGGGCTGCCTAAAATCAAATGGTCCATCTGCACTAGCCAAAGGGACAACGGGGGCCTTGTATTCTGGGCATTGGTTGCATGGCTAACAAACTTGTGGAAAAATGGATGATTAAGGCATGGTGCAATGGGGAGGCTTCATGGGCCAAACTGATCTTCAGAAACAAGAATGAGTTGACTTTAGTGGGAATCCCAAATTAGAAGAATCTTGACATTATGACCCTTTTGTTTTCCCCGATCCTAGTTTTCCCAAAAGGCTCGAATCTAGCATGCTCCCTATGGAAGAGTTCGAATAAAGTCAAAAGCTTCATAAGAATTAGTGAAGATTGGAAGTGGGTAGCCGGTATCAGACAAAATGAATCTATCTAGCTCTTGATCCATGGCATCAAGAATGTGGAATTTTGGAATATTCGAAGCACCAATAGGCTATGAAATCAGGGCTTCAAATAGTGGAAAAACCTTTGGAAACAAGACACTAACCAATGGATCAATGTCGAGGACATTGACCCTAGCATCAACATTACCTATGAAGAATGGAATATTTTACTAAGCAGATGTGTTGCCTGGGACCGCTCTAAAGTCTGTTCTTCCCATGGGGCACGACTCGCCGTGCCCGCTTGGTCTCAGATGGCACAATGGTAACTGACTAATAAAAATCCCAAATATCAAAGAAAACATTGACTATCAGATCAACCTAAACAAGAAGTGGTGTCTATGATGGACACAACTATGGTGGGATATGAAGTTCTTAGCTATCTGGCACCTGCTCATGGAAATCAAAAAGTCTGTCCTCTTATGGAAAATTCTTCATCGAGGAATCTGGACCAATCTAAAGGCTAGCAAAATTTGTGGGGCGTCTCCCTGGTGCAAATGGTGTTGCCGGTCCATTGAAGATCTTGTTCACATCTTCTTTACTTTTCACAATTCCAACAAGCTTTGGCAGATTGCTCGAAAGAAAATTAGACTTCAAAAGCATATCAGTTAGAAAAAAGCTCTGCTGGAAGAAGCGATCGGCTGCTCGATGACTCTCTAGAATGCCATCAAGGGGGAGGGCCTTTGGAAGATTTGGCGAGAAAGATGTGCCTATAACTTTGGTGACCCCCCCAAAGAGTGGTCGATTGAGAAGTCGTTGTTCCTCCTCGACAAAAGAATCATCAAGTTTAAGAAATCCCCCCCCCCCCCCCCCCCTTCATGCATCACCAAGTGCTCCTTCTGATCAACAACAAGTTTAAACCCAAGTGGGCCCCTCATGAGGGTGATGAGAGGGTGATCCTTCTTTGTAATGCCATCTAAACTTTATAACACCTACCCCTGCTCTGTGGGACTTAGGGGGTCCCGTGGGCACTAGTCCCCTTCACTTGTATTTTTCTTTTCCTTTTATTTAATACAATCCGGGGAGAGTAGGCTAAGACCAAACTTCCTTTTATAATATTAAAAAAAAAAACTATGTGGCTTGGAAAATCAGAATGGAGGCCTATTTGCAAGGTAGAATTTTTTATGGAATTGCAGCTGGTGATGAAGCTATGCCGACTCCAAGTTTTAAAGCAAGACCTACACAAGAGGAGATAGATAAGCTCACACTTTGGTGTGCAAGGGATGCTCAAGCAAGGTCGTACATACTAAAATCTATCTTTGATTTTTTGATTACCACATATTAGAGGATGCAAGACATCTCAAGAGACTTGGGATGCCCTAGAGACTTTCTTTTCTGCTAGCATAAAGGCAAGGAAGAACCATCTTTGGAACGAGTTCAACCAGATGAAGAAGACACCTAAACAAACCATCATAAAGTTTGCTACAAAGGTCAAGAAGGTTGCTAATCAATTGACATCCATTGGAGAGCTGATTGAAGAAGAGGCCATCATGAGGCAAGTTCTAAATGGGATTAGAGGTGACAAGCAATGGAAGTTGGAAAGTAGACCAATAACCATTTAGAAAACAATAATGAGCATTCAAAGGCAAAAGAACAAGCACATGAGGTGTCAAAATGTATGCCTCAAAACACAACTAGGTAAAGGCCTCCAAGATACATAGATAACTATCCTCCACACACGCAAGTGGCCTAGAAAGATGTGCCTATAACTTTGGCGACCCCCCCAAAGAGTGGTCGATTGAGAAGTCGTTGTTCCTCCTCGACAAAAGAATCATCAAGTTTAAGAAATCCCCCCCCCCCCCCTTCATGCATCACCAAGTGCTCCTTCTGATCAACAACAAGTTTAAACCCAAGTGGGCCCCTCATGAGGGTGATGAGAGGGTGATCCTTCTTTGTAATGCCATCTAAACTTTATAACACCTACCCCTGCTCTGTGGGACTTAGGGGGTCCCGTGGGCACTAGTCCCCTTCACTTGTATTTTTCTTTTCCTTTTATTTAATACAATCCGGGGAGAGTAGGCTAAGACCAAACTTCCTTTTATAATATTAAAAAAAAAACTATGTGGCTTGGAAAATCAGAATGGAGGCCTATTTGCAAGGTAGAATTTTTTATGGAATTGCAGCTGGTGATGAAGCTATGCCGACTCCAAGTTTTAAAGCAAGACCTACACAAGAGGAGATAGATAAGCTCACACTTTGGTGTGCAAGGGATGCTCAAGCAAGGTCGTACATACTAAAATCTATCTTTGATTTTTTGATTACCACATATTAGAGGATGCAAGACATCTCAAGAGACTTGGGATGCCCTAGAGACTTTCTTTTCTGCTAGCATAAAGGCAAGGAAGAACCATCTTTGGAACGAGTTCAACCAGATGAAGAAGACACCTAAACAAACCATCATAAAGTTTGCTACAAAGGTCAAGAAGGTTGCTAATCAATTGACATCCATTGGAGAGCTGATTGAAGAAGAGGCCATCATGAGGCAAGTTCTAAATGGGATTAGAGGTGACAAGCAATGGAAGTTGGAAAGTAGACCAATAACCATTTAGAAAACAATAATGAGCATTCAAAGGCAAAAGAACAAGCACATGAGGTGTCAAAATGTATGCCTCAAAACACAACTAGGTAAAGGCCTCCAAGATACATAGATAACTATCCTCCACACATGCAAGTGGCCTAGAAAGATGTGCCTATAACTTTGGCGACCCCCCCAAAGAGTGGTCGATTGAGAAGTCGTTGTTCCTCCTCGACAAAAGAATCATCAAGTTTAAGAAATCCCCCCCCCCCCCCCCCCCCCCCCCCCTTCATGCATCACCAAGTGCTCCTTCTGATCAACAACAAGTTTAAACCCAAGTGGGCCCCTCATGAGGGTGATGAGAGGGTGATCCTTCTTTGTAATGCCATCTAAACTTTATAACACCTACCCCTGCTCTGTGGGACTTAGGGGGTCCCGTGGGCACTAGTCCCCTTCACTTGTACTTTTCTTTTCCTTTTATTTAATACAATCCGGGGAGAGTAGGCTAAGACCAAACTTCCTTTTATAATATTAAAAAAAAAACTATGTGGCTTGGAAAATCAGAATGGAGGCCTATTTGCAAGGTAGAATTTTTTATGGAATTGCAGCTGGTGATGAAGCTATGCCGACTCCAAGTTTTAAAGCAAGACCTACACAAGAGGAGATAGATAAGCTCACACTTTGGTGTGCAAGGGATGCTCAAGCAAGGTCGTACATACTAAAATCTATCTTTGATTTTTTGATTACCACATATTAGAGGATGCAAGACATCTCAAGAGACTTGGGATGCCCTAGAGACTTTCTTTTCTGCTAGCATAAAGGCAAGGAAGAACCATCTTTGGAACGAGTTCAACCAGATGAAGAAGACACCTAAACAAACCATCATAAAGTTTGCTACAAAGGTCAAGAAGGTTGCTAATCAATTGACATCCATTGGAGAGATGATTAAAGAAGAGGCCATCATGAGGCAAGTTCTAAATGGGATTAGAGGTGACAAGCAATGGAAGTTGGAAAGTAGACCAATAACCATTTAGAAAACAATAATGAGCATTCAAAGGCAAAAGAACAAGCACATGAGGTGTCAAAATGTATGCCTCAAAACACAACTAGGTAAAGGCCTCCAAGATACATAGATAACTATCCTCCACACACGCAAGTGGCCTAGACTCTTTATAATCACCACAAAGACACCACAATGCATAGTGAGGAGATAGAGAAATATTGTGTATGCGACTCTAGAGGTATATGATTGAATGAGAGTATGAGTGTATGAGATAGAGAGACCCAAAAGAGAACTCCACAACTACTTATATAGACTTTAGAGAGCCAAGATGAGTGGGCTTGCCAATCCCTATCATTAACTATTGACATGAACTATACACTTCAAAACTGCATGACTGGTGGCAAAGATGAATTATCCTTGGCAAGTCACCAAACCACTTTTGGGCCTTCCTTTGATTTTATCTGACATCCACATGGCCTTGCATCAGCTTCTCCTACAATAACTGACCCTTTTTACATCTTCCTCGTAAGTCTTGAAAAAAGCCACCTTTTTATCTCGCATCACATCATATGTCCACACTTGGGTGGTCACATTGTTGCCTTATTATGATCATGTCAAAATTAGGTAGAAGAGTCATCTTAATTTTGGTGTGCCAAAAATGGGTGGTAGAGTTTCCCTATTTTGGGAGTATAGCAAATTGGGAATCTCAATGGGGTCACCCTTGATGGCATGGAAAGATTAATCTCCCATCTAACTATTGAACAACAAAATCATATCATGTGCCTTCAATCCAAGGCTCTCAATTCCTCTTTTCCACATTTGAATCACATCATATCTCTGTTTCTCAACTTGTTATGCAATTAATACTTTTCATATCTTCTATTTTTATTACACTCTATCCAAAGATTTACAATCAAATTGTTTATCTGCAACTCTATATATGAACTGCATATGCCAATAATTCACTTTGGAAGGCCTCCTTGATTATATGTTTGATCATATGTATGTTCCCCTTATGTGTTCATGTGGCCTTCTTGATTGTTGTGGTTGCCTTCATGGCCCCTCCCAAGGCTAGGGCTCGCCTTGCTTTGGATTTCTTGCAAAATGAGGAGGTGGGAGAGTAATACATTAAAATGAGGAGGTGGGAGAGTAATATGGGCAGGGCAAATGAGCACCCAAGTTGGGACATTGTTGACGAGACAACATATAATTCTTGGACCACTCTTTTTTATCATCATTTGTACCTTTTTCTACCTTTCATCTAGTTTAATGAGCACTCTTGTATAGGTGTGTGTGAGTGCCACACTAGAGAATAAGTGAGATTCATTCTCCTTTCAATTTAGAAATCTCACATAGCATGCATTTTTTGCCATTTTGTATATAAAGAGGTCACTACCTCTCATTTTGGGGAGAATTGCTAGAGATAATGAGATTATGCTAGTTTGGAGAATGCTTGAAGAGCTCTTGTTGTCATTATGATGTGCTTGTGTATTTGCTCCTTTCATGACTCATGCTTGTGACGTGTTAGTTTGTAGATCAATGAGGTGATTATGCATGTGATTAAGTGTGTGTATCATTAATGATGCTTTCTTCTTATTTCATGTGTAGTTTAGTCATTAATCTCTTGCTAACAAAGCACCATTATGTTTGTTGAATGCTTCTACGTGACATTTGGGTCTCATGAGATGCTCCTCGATTTGACAAATGTGAGTTGTGATGCTACACTGTCAACAACTTTTGGTGCTGTTGCAAGGGAGTATTGCTCAAGGACGAGCGTTGTGATGGTAAGATTATAGATTTGAGACATTGGAAGGCACAAAATAGTCAATTTTTTGTTCATTTTCTAATTTTTCTTCTCCATCTTCATCATCATCATCATCATCACCATCGTCATGCATCTTCATCTTCATAGATTTTTTTTGCTTTTGAGTGCATTTTCACCATTTTCACATCATTTTTCATGTGTGGGAGTGGAAGAAAGAGCTAGGAAGTGTTTGGGGCTACATGTGCTTGTCTTTTTCATGATTTTTTTGCACATTTGGGGCTTGATGCAAAAATTCAAAACTCCCACCTAGAAACTCAAAAAATCGTGACTTTCTCAAAAAATCGTGATTCTCTGGAAAATTCAAAAATTTTTCTCGCCTAAATTTTTTTGAGAAAATCACGCTTCTCTGAAAGTGAAAAAATTGCAATTCCCTGGAATTGTAGATTTTGAGAAAATTGCAATTCTCTAGACTTGGGAAAATTGAAATTCGTGATTCTCTACATTTTGGAGTTTGAGAAAATCACGATTCTCTTGACTTAGAAAATTTGAGAGAATCACGATCCTCTGGCTTGTAGATTTTAAGAAAATCGCGATTCTTTGGACTTGATAAAATTTGAGAAAATCATAATTCTCTAGCCTTAGAAAAAATTGAGAAATTCACGATTCTCTGGATTTATAAATTTGGAGAAAGTTGCCATTCTCTGGCCTTGTTGGATTCAAGAAATTCATGATTCTCTAGACTTGGCATTTGAGAAAATCGCGATTCTCTAGATTGAGAGGATTTGAGAAAATCGCGATTCCTCGCACTTAGAATTTCAAGAAAATCATGATTCCTTGGAATTGTAGATTTGGAGAAAATCACGATTCTCTGGACTTGGGAAAATTGAGAGATTCATGATTCTCTACATTTTGGAGTTTGAGAAAATTGTGATTCTTTGGAATTAGAAAATTTGAGAAAATCGTGATCCTCTGGCTTTTCGATACTGAGAAAATCACGATTCTTTGGACTTGATAAAATTTGAGAAAATCATGATTCTTTGGATTGAGAGGATTTGAGAAAATCGTGATTTCCTAGACCTAGATATTTGAAAAATTCACGATTCTGTGCTTGGTGATTTTGAGAAAGTCATGATTCTGTGGATTATGGATTTTGAGAGAATTGCAATTCTTTGGTTGTTGCACTTGTAAAAAAACATGAATTTTTGGCTGCCTGATTTGCGAAAAAACACGATTCTTTGAGAGGTCCTGTTTGCCTATTTTGAACCCGAAAAGCTTAATTGGACATAACTACGAACTTTTTTTTGAGTGATTTTGAGCTCATTGTAAAGCTTTTCGAGTTATAAATATGTTGTTTTGAAGTTGAACCTCAAGTGGGAGTAGGAGTTAAGGGAACTCTATAAGTTTTTTTAGAAATACAAGGGGGAAAAGTAGGTCTTGGAGATACCTGAATGCAAGTGTTCTATCAAAAATATTAAGTCTAAATCTTGATCTAACTGTGGGATTTTTACAGGTGTATTAAGAGCATTCAAAGGAGTTCAGAGCAAGGCAAAGTGCAGCACAAAGTGAGGATTGGGGAGCACAATTATTGGACATCAGAGCATTTTTTTCGGAGCACCAAACTTGAGGTTGGAATCATTCTTAACCCTCTCAGTCAATTCTTGTTGATGTATGAAACACCACAAGAAATGAATTAATGTGACACTAGAACACCTCTATGGTCACCATTAACTCATTGCCACTTCAAACTTTGAGAAATGATAGCTTAAAGTGAGAACTTTGCTTCTACAGAAATTCCTAGTCACCGAAATGACATACCTTCAGTATTTTGCTAATTTCTCCTAGCTCAAGTATGCTTTCTTCATGAAACTTTATAGGCTGAAACTAGAAGAGTAGAGCTTTCCAACAAGCTATCATATGCATCAAACGGATCTCTAGAACTCAAGTTATGGCCTTCACAAGATGACCCTGTATGACCTTCCAAAACTGGAAATTTTTGCCTGTTTTAGTATTCCTGATGTCCAAAAATAAAAAATTCGATGCCTGGCATCGAATTTCAGTCCAAGTCGATGCCGGGCATCGACTTTGAGCTTTTTTAGGCCCTTTTTCTGCACCAGAAATACTCTCTTTTACACACACATGAAGAAGACCACTTGTATGCTAGAAGTCGATGCCAGGCATCGACTTTATGCTCAAACTCGATGCCAGGCATCGAGTTGCTCCACAAACTTCATATTTTTAAAAGATTCAACAACAGTTAACACACAGAGAATGAAAAAATGACTTTTGAGCCAAGATTCGATGCCAGGCATCGAATTGCTCAGAAAACTTGAACTTTTGAATTCATCACACAGTAGGCAATCATGGAGATGATGGAGAGAGGCTCATACACAGAACTTTACTCAGTTCTTCTCATAACTATAAAAAACTCAGAAGTTTTACAGATGCTTTCTCACTCAGAGAAGCACGACTATACACAGTCGTATAAAATGAACTTCTTCTTCTACTTCTTCTCTCTTGCTCTCTCTCTCTCTCCGAGTCAGTTGATACAAACTAACTTATATAGATTTTCGTATTCTCGTGATTTTAAAAAACTTCTAGAACTAAAGTGAACTAACTTTACAAGTATAATACAGTTGTGAATTTGTCCCTTCACATAGGCATGGGGTTTTCTTCCTAAGATTTGACCTTCAAATATATGTCTAATTAGTGAGTGTTTCTCCAACAGCTCCCCCTCAATCACTAATTGACATCCCCTGTTTCTTCATATCATCTTCTTTTCTTTTACTCCTGCCATGCTTTTGAATCTGCTGGTCTTCACACCATCCAAGCTCTTTGTCATTATGTCTGCTAATTGATCTTTAGTAGAAATGTATTCCACTTCAATCTCCTTCTCCATTACCTTTTCTCTGAGAAAATGATACTGTATCTCTATGTGCTTTGTTCTTGCATGAAATACTGGATTTGCTGCAAGATAAAGTGAACTCATATTATCTCCATGTATTGTAGGTGTACCTTGATCAATGCCTAAGCTCTTTAACAATGTCTGCATCCATATGACTTCCTTAGCTGCTTCCACAAGTCCTTTGTACTCTGCTTCAGTTGATGATAATGCTACTGTATGTTGTTTCTTTGAACACCAACTTACAAGCTTATCACCAATGTATATCATGTAACCATGAGTTGATCTTCTGTCATCCTGGTTACCTGCCCAGTCTGAGTCACTGTAGGCTCTCAACTTCAAATCTGATGTAAAAGGATAATATAATCCTTCGTTTATAGTTCCTTTGATATATCTGAGAACTCTTTGACCTGCAATCCAATGTGGGTCCTTTGGACAATGCATGAATTGTGACAAAACTCCCACTGCATAACTAAGATCAGGTCTTGTTAGTGTAGCATAAATCAAACTACCCACAAGAGATTGATACTTCCTCATATCTTTGTAGTCTGCACCATCATATTTACTGAGCTTGTGATTAACTTCAAGTGGAGTTGAAGCTTCTCTGCAATTTTCCATATCAAACTTCTTCAACAAGTTCAGAAGATACCTTTCTTGTGACACATATATGCCATGATCTATATAAGTAACTTCCATTCCAAGAAAATATGATAACTTTCCTAGGTCACTGATCTTGAATTCTTTTTCAAGCAATCTCTTTACCTCCTTGATTCCTTCATCTGAAGTACCTGTGATTATAATGTCATCTACATAAATACAAATGTAGATTGTACCTTCCTCTGTTCTTTTGATAAGTAGACTTGAATCTGCTTTTGAACTTTGATATCCAAGATCATTGAGATACTTCACCAGTCTATAGTTCCAAGCTCTTGGAGCTTGCTTCAATCCATACAATGCTCTTCTCAACCTGCAAACAAAATTTGGATACCTGGAATCTATAAACCCTTGAGGTTGTTCCATGTATACCTCATCTGATATGTATCCATTCAAGAATGCATTTTTTATATCCAATTGACTTAGAGTCCATCCTTTTGAAGCTGCAATAGCAATGATTGTCCTTATAGTTGACATCTTAGCTACGGGACTGAATGTCTCATCATAATCTATGCCATAGGTCTGGGCATAGCCTTTCACCACCAATCTAGCTTTGTATCTGGCTATACTTCCATCTGCAAGCTTCTTCACTTTATAAACCCATTTATTTCCAATTACTTTCTTACCATTTGGTTTAGGAACAAGTTCCCATGTCTTGTTCTCCTCCAGTGCATTAAACTCTTCCTTCATTGCTTCTTCCCATTGCTTCTTACCTTTAGCTTCATCATAGTTCTGAGGTTCTTCATCATCTTTGACCATATATGCATAGTTCTTCTGAGTTATGTAAGAAGTATCATAAGAATACCTTTCTGGTTGTCTTCTAGTCCTGCTTGACCTTCTTGGTTCACATTCTTCATATGTGTCTGGATACACTTCTTCATCAAATATAGGAGCTTCTTCATTCCTTCTTGTTAATCCACTTCTGGATGTACTTGCTTGCATATAGTCTTCATCTCTATTTACCTGCACAATTGATTTTCCTTTCTCACATCTTCTTACCTCTTCTTCAAATTCTTCAGCTGTATGACTTTGATCTGCATACCAACTTTTCTGTTCATCAAATGTAACATCTCTAGAAACAATAAATTGTTTTGTTAGAGGATTCCACAACCTGTAACCCATCTGCTTTTCATCATAACCAATGAACACATATTTTTCTGCCTTTGGTTCAAGTTTATGCCTAAGTTGTGATGGCACATAAGCATATGCAATTGATCCAAACACTCTACAATGATCTAGTGTTGGTTTCTTACCCCACCAAGCTTCATATGGAGTCATTCCATTCAGAGCTGCACATGGTAATCTATTCACAAGATATGTAGCTGTATTTACAGCCTCAGCCCAAAGATAATTTGGACAGTTCTTCTCCTTTAGCATAGCTCTAGCAAACTCAACCAAAGTCCTGTTCCTTCTTTCTGCTACACCATTTTGTTGTGGTGTATACCTGCAAGTTATTTCTCTCTTAATACCTGCATTCCAAAGATAATCATTGAACTCTTGGGAGAAATATTCTCCCCCTCCATCAGACCTCAGTCTCTTAAGCTTTTGACCTGTTACTCTCTCTGCATATGCATGAAAATGCTTGAAGGCTCCAAACACTTCTGATCTTTCCTTCAAAACATATAATGTTATCCATCTTGTAGCATCATCAATGAAAAGAACATAATACCTTGAGCCACTGATAGATCCTTCTTTTGTTGGTCCCCATACATCTGTATGAATGAGCTCAAGTACTCCATCATGTTTGAATCCTTTCTTTTGAAATGGTAACCTGTGTGCTTTACCCATTTGACATGCTTCACATTTATAAACCATATGTTGACTTTGCACATTTGGTAATCCTAGTACAGACTGATTAGCAACCATAGCTTTAATTCCTCTTTCATTGAAATGACCTAATCTCTTATGCCAGAGATCAAGTTCTGTAATCACTGCTTCACCATGTGTGAGCAAAGCTTGACCAATGTTTCCTTGCACTCTTAAAGTAAAGAGTCTACCTTCTTTCTTACCAGAGACAATCTGATTATATCCATTCTCTGGATCTTCCACAAATACTCCTTCATTTGTAAACCTGACTTGAAAACCTTTTTCAACTATCTGTCCAACACTAATCAAGTTTTTAGGTATTGTAGGAACATACAAAACATTGGTTAGCAAATCTGCTCCACTCTTGCATTTCACTTTTCCAATTGAATGTACACTATGTCTTGTATTATCACCAGTTTGAACTGTGTGACTAGAAATGCCTTTTTCCAAATCTGACATCAATTCTATGTTTCCTGACAAATGATTAGAACATCCAGAGTCAATGTAAAATACCTTTAGATCTTCTTTATCTGATGTGCTGATTGAATTCATCATCAATGATGTATGACTTTCATTCTGTGTGTCATTTGCATAGTTGTAGTAGGTGGTGTTGTAGGATTGATTCTGTCCCCAACTTCTTCCTCCACCTCTACCATAGCCTCCTCTTTGACTTTGTCTACCTCTTTGAAAATTACTTTGATATCTTCCACCTCGACCTCTGCTATTGTTGTTTTGATTCTGGTTTGATCCTTGTTGGTTGTGCCAACAGTCATGAGCCAAATGATTACTCAATCCACAGATCCAGCAAGCCTTTTTGTTGTTATTTTGATTACCTCTTCCTCTTCCAAAACCTCTTGCTCTTCCTCTGCCAGTGCCTTTACCTCTTGCATAATAAGCTTGAGAATTAGACTCCTCTTCATCCTTTGCTTTACCTTTATCTCCTTTCTTCTTATTCTTCATGTACATTGCAGAACTTTGACCTTTATCTCCATCTCCCTTCAAGTCTTGCTCATATGTGAGCATCAAACCAAGCAACTGGTTCAAATCTGGAACATAATGATTTAATGAAAGTTCTGTTGATAAGACAAAAGGTTTCCACCTTTCATCCCCTCTCAAGCCTGCAAGTAGTTGAGCAATCAATCTGTGATCTTCAACATCTTCATCTATGGATCCAAGACTATCTGCTAGATCCTTCATCTTAGTGACATAATCACTAATGGTTTGACTTGGCTTCTTCTTGAATGTTGTAAACTCTGACCATAGACTTGCTTTCCGTGCTTTAGTAGTGCTTTGGAAATGATATTCCAATGCATTCCATATATCTTCTGATGATTCCAATCCTCTGATGTGTGGTAGCAAATGATCTGAGATTGTATTGTAGATGTAGGCTTTTGCACTTGCATCCTTCTTCTGCCAATGCTTTAAAGCATCAAGTTCCTCTTTCTTTGGTCGGCTTTCATCTTCAAATACTGGCTTCTCTTCTTCACCTGTTACATATACCATGAGATCCTTACTCATAAGTAAGGCTTCCATTCTCATTACCCATGCGGGGTAATTATCTCTGTCCAGTTTGTCAATGGAAATATGATCTGCCATAGTTCTTTCCTTCTGCTGCAACCTGTGAGCTTAAAGGAGAAAGGATAATACCTTTTGAAGTTCTTTGTGTATGAGGATACTTTTGAAGTAACCTTTTGATGCCTTGTGTCTTCAAATGCTTCACCTTTCAAACTTTAATGGAAAACTTTACAAAACTTCTCGTACCTTTGCCGCCTTCTGCTCTTTAGGACCTTTCTGCTCTGATACCACTTGTTGATGTATGAAACACCACAAGAAATGAATTAATGTGACACTAGAACACCTCTATGGTCACCATTAACTCATTGCCACTTCAAACTTTGAGAAATGATAGCTTAAAGTGAGAACTTTGCTTCTACAGAAATTCCTAGTCACCGAAATGACATACCTTCAGTATTTTGCTAATTTCTCCTAGCTCAAGTATGCTTTCTTCATGAAACTTTATAGGCTGAAACTAGAAGAGTAGAGCTTTCCAACAAGCTATCATATGCATCAAACGGATCTCTAGAACTCAAGTTATGGCCTTCACAAGATGACCCTGTATGACCTTCCAAAACTGGAAATTTTTGCCTGTTTTAGTATTCCTGATGTCCAAAAATAAAAAATTCGATGCCTGGCATCGAATTTCAGTCCAAGTCGATGCCGGGCATCGACTTTGAGCTTTTTTAGGCCCTTTTTCTGCACCAGAAATACTCTCTTTTACACACACATGAAGAAGACCACTTGTATGCTAGAAGTCGATGCCAGACATCGACTTTATGCTCAAACTCGATGCCAGGCATCGAGTTGCTCCACAAACTTCATATTTTTAAAAGATTCAACAACAGTTAACACACAGAGAATGAAAAAATGACTTTTGAGCCAAGATTCGATGCCAGGCATCGAATTGCTCAGAAAACTTGAACTTTTGAATTCATCACACAGTAGGCAATCATGGAGATGATGGAGAGAGGCTCATACACAGAACTTTACTCAGTTCTTCTCATAACTATAAAAAACTCAGAAGTTTTACAGATGCTTTCTCACTCAGAGAAGCACGACTATACACAGTCGTATAAAATGAACTTCTTCTTCTACTTCTTCTCTCTTGCTCTCTCTCTCTCTCTCCGAGTCAGTTGATACAAACTAACTTATATAGATTTTCGTATTCTCGTGATTTTAAAAAACTTCTAGAACTAAAGTGAACTAACTTTACAAGTATAATACAGTTGTGAATTTGTCCCTTCACATAGGCATGGGGTTTTCTTCCTAAGATTTGACCTTCAAATATATGTCTAATTAGTGAGTGTTTCTCCAACAATTCTTAGCTTAGGCTAAGTACGAGTAGTGATACTGATCAATTAGGGCTATGATGAGTATGAATCAAGTCCAAGAAAACCTTAGTTTCTCAAGATCAAGCATAGTTAAGATATAATTGTGAAAAATCGTAAAGAAAAAGGACTTAAGTGGATTGATTAGATCTCAAAGTTCTATAAAACTCAAGTTCTCCTAACGATAATCTTTGTCAGCCAAGATTATACTAGAGAAAGAACAAGTAATTGATTCAAAAGAACATTGCAAATTGGTTGTACCTAGGAAAATTGGGACTAATAGACAAAGCTTATGAACCTAAGGTCACGTAGATACCTAGGCCGGGATAGACAAAGCATCAAAGCATTTGAAGCTAGTGTCAACCATACAACTAGGTTGTGGGTTCAACAACTCAGTGATTATCCCTACGTGCTAAGTTCAGACACAAGCAATTCAAAAATGTCCTTTAGCATGGAAGGACCATCAGGTAGCTTATGTACTGCCTATCTACAGACACCAGACGGTCCCTATAAGATGCAATTGGAATATATTAGGACCAATTGATTAAGTGCAGACATCTATGAGGATGGTCTGAGGCGATCAGTTGTGCAACTCAAAAATCCCGATCAACCCTTTGGACTTGAACACCCAGTGGTTAAATTTGAAGATGGTTCTTACATTGATAAGCAAGGAACCATGTACCTACTTACCAGCTTACCAGATAAGACATATGAGTTTGGAAATATCATTCCTGAGAACAAGATAGGGGACCTAGAGCAAGGAGACCTAGGACGAGAACCCAAGAGCCCTAGAGGCAAATCGGTCTTAACTAGAATACTCACACCAGAATGGATTCCCTAGGATAACAAAAGTGTAGAATTGTTCTGCAATCGGGGGACAGATGAAGCTTTTTAAAGGTTTAAGACTCATCAACCTAGCAGAGCAAGAAATGTGACGATATATGAATTTAAAGATCCTTATACCCCAGGCAAAGTGGTCTACTTAGACAACACATTCGAGAGAGTGTTCATGGTAATAGAACCTAGTAGACATGCATACACTTGGCAAGGCAAATTGATTTTCCCTTCACCAAGGGGTAGGATCATCCAAGGCTCATGAAAACTACAGGGAAAGAGTCAAAGAGAGACCCGAGGTAAGCTTTGCTCACACAGTGGGCAGAGACAAATCAAGATTTGAAAGTGAAATGCCTGGAAGAGAGAGACAGAGAGCACATAAGCACCAAAGAGATGAGCATGATTTTCCACCACCTAGACCTCAAGAGTAACCCAAGAACCCTTAGAACCTCTCAAGTGGTCAATATAATAAAAAACTACTTTTGTGGGTCTGGAGATCCTTATGATCATGTGGCCAAGTTTAAACAAGTGTTAAGAGCTGAACATGTTGAGGACTTGTTCACCCACTTCGAGGCATTTGGTTTGACCCTCAAGGGTACTCCCTTAGCATGGTTTCAGCTGTTGAATAGTCACAACTACCAAAATTTAGGTCAAGTGCTAAAAGCATTCATTGTAGAATTTTCCAAGAGTGGCATCAGGCATACCACATCATCATTGATCCACAACTTCAAGCAGACACCCCAAGAAACTGTTTGGGTAGCAGGATGTAGATTTAAACAATACGTGGAAAGATGCCCCACACTTGAATTGCCTTTACAAGCAAAACAAGTTTCCTTGTTTTTAGATGGACTTCTAAGCGGGAAACTTAGATCATATGTATACCTCAAGGAGCCAACCACACTAGATCAATGCTTGAGAATGTGTATTGACATAGAAGACAACTTGGGTGAGGATTTAGAATTGTCCAAACTCTATAAGGATTCTGAGAGTTCTACTAGTCATAGTTCTAGACCCCCCACTGAGATAGATGAGATAGCTGAACAAGTTGCCAAGAAGCTAGGAGTTCAAAATAGACAAACACCTAGGGTCACCTTATTAAAGCGATGTTATACTTGTGGAGGAGACCACATGGCTAATGTATGCCCATTGCAAAACCACAACATGAGGGAAATGAATGCTCCATATTACACTATTGAGAGAAAATACACAAACCACACAACTCAAGATTGCCCATACAATAGGTAGGCTGCTAGACAAACTTATCAGCAACGTTACCAACAAGGTAGGTCCAAAATCCATATTATAGGCCACAACAACAATATCAACCTCAATACCAAAAGCAATATCACGCACCATACAGGCCACAACCGGTCTTAGGAAACCAACCGCCTGCTCTTGCCAACATGATTCTAGTTATGTATGTAGTAGGAGAGGAGAACCCTAATAGAGCATTGATGCCAATGACCCCTTTGTTCTCAAAAAATGACCACCATGCTTAGAGCTTTGACTGCACCCATGAATATAGTCCACGAGCTTATTACACAAACTCACCTAAGCATAGTGAGACTTATCCATATTAGTATGAGGCGCTACCTATGGAAGCAAATTGGAGCCAAAATACTCCAATGGCATGTGTAATAATCCTAACCCTAGGCCCCAATTGAGACAAATGACGCCACAAGCCCCTAGAGGACCATGTTTTAGATGTCAAGGCAAACATTTCATTCGTGAATGTCCCTACCCATCGGCTCGAGGACAAGGACAGAACATCACCATACAAGGATTTTGTCCTGAGTGCGACAAAGAGCATCTTCCGAGAGATTGTCCAAGGAATCTCTCTAGCGCACCCAAGGTTACACGAATTAATGTGGTAGGCTTAGTGGTGGATTCAAGTTCAAGTGGCATTAACGTGGCTCCTATACAAACACTCACTAGGTCACAAGCCTTAAAACAAGCTAAACCAACTGAACAATTAGAGGCAAGTGAATCCAGAGATCCTAGTAAGAGGAAAACAATAACATGGAAGGATACAACGGAGAAGGCCAATTGTAAGTGGGCTAGAAAGTTATCCAAACTAAAAGAAAGCCTGAGAGACACAAAAAAAAAAAGCCAACATCTCCATCCACTCCACTTCATCCCACCCCACCACCCATCGTAAATAGGCCACAACCAGGGTATGTTCTTGCAGATCCGACCCCAAAAGGCTTGGAGATGACGTTCAAGGCTTACCAGTCTCGACTTCAAGAAGGTCCAACATTTGCAAACCTAGATAAGAGTTACCCTAGAGCAGATTTAGAGATTGAACGGATACAAATGTGCATGAAAATGGTAGAACTAGCTCAAGCTATGATTGAGGCCAATCAATTGTTCAATCAAACTAAGTCTATCAAAATGTGTTTGCATTTCTAGGGCTTACTAGAAAGACTAGAGTAGTTGGTAAACAAGCTGCAAGTTTCTTTACCTCCACAGGTGCAACAAGTTGTTGAACGAGAAAGCTCACCACCAACAAAAGCTTATTGTGTACCTAAGTACCAACTTAGGGACTTGTGGAGAAAGAGACTATACCTCGATCCCCCTCAAGTGCATATAGTGGGGATTCACGCTTGATTTATCAATCCGAGGAGTATCAAAACCTAGCCGAGTGTATGAAGACATGCATTCAAATGATGATCAATGCAAATGAGCTTCCCAAAGAGTGTAAATAAGTCTAAGTCTAATCCAAACAGGGTTCAGGGATATGTTGAGATGTCATGATACTTAGAGCAGTATCCAACAATAAATCGAGCTTTTCTCTCAGCTCCGAACTCTGAATATAGCGAATAGCAGATTCGTTTCGAAGCTCTCGAGAAGACGCATCCAATGGTAGTCTTTTCACTCAATTTTGACACTTCTACTTCAAGTTATGAGCAAAATACTAAGTCATGGGAATGACCTTCCTACACTTCAGCACTTCCTACGCTTCACACACACCTTAACAACAACAAACAAGCACTTTCATGGATAGACAACACTTCCAAACACTCTTTTCAAGCATCACACATACAAGCTCACAAAGGGGATGATATAGAGAGGAGAAGACACAAATTCAAAATTTTGTGCTCTTGATTCTCACAATGGCAAAAAGTCTCTACAAAGAGTCACAAATTGACTTATATACATGTGCCCTAAAAATGGTCCTTTCACACAAGAGACCCGCACTTTATTCACTAAAAGGTTAATTTCCTACTAATTTACATGGGTAAGCTACTAATCTCCAAGGGTATGCATCTAGAGGACTCCTCTAGTGCATTTACATCGGAAAATATGTTACAACAAGGCTATGATACAAAATAAAGTGTCCGAATCGAAAAAATTTGGGGCCCATCTTTTTCTCTGCTTTTTGCTCTTCTTAGCTATGCAACACTCTCCCACTCTTTGTCTCTGTCGTCCCTTGACAGGATTTACTTTTATATCTACCGCTTGTCTAAGGCTCTTTCATATGTCCGGTTGGCTGTGTTAAGTCGGGCTGCTACGCACGCCATTAGTGACTTAGAATGTGATATTCTTAGTCACCCGCTTCAACTTTCTAGCCTCTCCTCTTTCTAGTTTTTGGTCTTCTGATATGTCTTTGTCTTCACACATCTGACCCTGTTGTATTGCTTTGAGCCTATTTATTTTCTGCCATCGAACGCTATCAGTGGGAGGATTATTACCTACCAAGTATCTTCTTGCACTTCTTCATGGATACTTCCTGGCCCTGGTCCGTCCTTCCCTCCTACGTGCTTTTCCTTGATGTGTGCCCCTGTGGGGCTCTGTGCAGAGATGGGTGTTGCGTGCCCCTGCGGGGCTTCTTGCAGAGATATGTCTTCAGATATAATCTTTTTAGTGAAGCTTCTTTCTTGGTCTTCTTCTTTTCTTCTTTTTGCTAGACTCTCCCTCAACACTGCCCCCCTCCTGAACTCTGTCGTCCCCGATAGGCTTTGGAAGTCGGCGGGAGTATGTTTTGTAAACTTTTTGCTCTGTCTCATTAAGCATATTAGCTTCCCGTATCATAAGTTGCTTCCATTGTTCTGCCTTCACACCGTAATGTGGTGGCTGTCTGTGATCGGCGAAGAAGCTTAATTCATATGCCACTAATCTGGCATTCAAGTTTGATGACATTTTAAAGAAGATTTCTGAATCAATCTCAAAAAATCCTGTAAAAAAGGCTTCCTCAAAGGTTTGCATAAATGTACTTGGTAAGAACATTAGCCTGGAATAATACGCCATTATTGTGGGTCGGTTGGGCATAATAGACAGATAAAAAATGAGGATATCCGTGCCTTGATGAATACCAATGAAATTTAAAAATGTATAAGCCACGTGCTTGAACACTTTCAAAACTGTAAGTATCTTCATAGTTAAATCGGGGACTGTTGCATAACAATGTAGCCAAAATTCAATGGTTTTTACCATGTAATCCTTTGTCAGTAAATAATTATGAGGTGGACTTGGAAGTAGCAGATAATTCAGCCACTGTTTATTGATCGCACCACTCTTTTGCATGTCCAAAAATTCTCTTGCTTCTCTGCGACGTGGTGTTGGGCAAAATGAAGGATTTACCTGTAATAAATACGGTGCTGCTTGCCAGTGCACCCGTAAATTAGGATTTTTCTCCAAAAATTTTCTTCTCCATACAGGTTGTGCAGCTTCAAATTCCTCTTGAGTGAAATTGAATGTATTATCTTTGAAGTACAGCAGCTCATCTGGATCCTTCTGTGTTATCTTCTTTATGTATTGTCTTGTTTTCTCTTTCAATAGTCCATAAGGAATGTTGAAAGGCTTCATGATCGCATCCAGATCTTTCCCTTTTATTTTGGCCTCTTTCATAACTTTGACCACTTCATTTTCAAAATTTTCTATCAATCGGGACACCAATAGTGCCTGTTCCTTCTATCTCCGCAGTATATGGCATGGGATGATCATCACATGGTTCTGCCATCCACTCCTTTATTGGAGAATTATAGTTCGGGCGGAGATAGAGGACATACCTCTACCTCGTCAGTAGGACTTTCTTGTCGTGGCTCTACTGGTGTCCCGATGGATACTTTTTGTTCTGCTTTAGTTTCTAATTGTGCAAGACGTTCAGTCTTCTCTTTAACTTCTTGAAGAGCTGCCCAGAGTGCATCTTTGGCTGCAAGTAGCTCATTAACGATCTCTGCTACAACTTGTAACCTTGTTTCGTGTAACTTTTCTATTTGATCCAATTGAGCTAATAATTCATGTCCAGTCCACTCGTAAGTTGTTGCTACTCTGAGGGTGGGTACTAAGAAATCAATTGGCAAGATGGCATTCTGTCCATACACTAAGTTAAAAGGAGTAGTTCCTATGGCTGTTTTGTAGGCTACTTGGAATGCCCATAAAGCATGATGTAATTGCTTATCCCAATCATATCTACCATTGTTAACAGTTTTAGTGAGGACTGTACACAAGATTTTGTTTGAACTTTTGGCCTGTCCATTGGCTTGTGGGTGATATGGGGCTGATTTCTTATGAATTACTAAGAATTCATTCAGTAGGGCTTCTATCACTTCATTCACAAAGTGTGTGCCTCTATCACTCACAATTTCTATAGGCAATCCAAATCTAGTGAATACGTTCTCAAAGAGAAACTTGGCCGTAGTCCTCGCATCGTTTTTTTGGTTGCTTTGGCTTCAACCCATTTGGTCAAATAGTCTGTGGCTACGATTATGTACTTGGCATGAGATCCTTTAGCTGGTGAGCTAATAGGTCCTATGAAGTCTATTCCCCATTTAGTAAAGGCTCTGGCACTCGTCATGGGTTTCAACGACATTTCATCTCTTCTAATAGGATATTTTGTTCGTTGGTAGCTATCACATCGTTGAACGTATGTGGCTGCATCTTGATGTAGAGTTGGCCACCACATTCCTGCAAAGAGAATCATTTTTGCAATTTTATCTGCAGAAAAATGTCCTCGTGCAGCTCCTGCATGTGCCATCTCTAAAATAGCAAGATAGTTGTCTTCATGAATGCACATTCGTAAATGATTGTCTCTTCCTCTCTTGAAAAGTTGTTTTCCTATAAGAACATAGTCCTTGCTTTGTTCTGTGAGTGCACGTTTCCTTGCTAGAGTAACTCCTTCTGGGTACTCTTGGGTCTTCAAGAATTTCACCAGAGGCATACTCCATCTTGGTGCTACTGTGGAGTAGCATAGAGTAGAGTTCTATTCTGGATTTCGTTCTTGACAAGTTGGATAGGTTGATACATAGTTATGTGTATCCCTCTGCATGGTTGGCCAATATATGCCTACTCTCTTTAGTGTTTGCCATGCACCGTTCGCATTTAATGAGTTTTCCATTGATTTAGATGTGCTTTTTGAAGCCACATTTCTTGTTCCTCTTCTTCCATGCATCTGGTGAGTAATCCACTTGAGTCTTGGTGATATAAACTTCCGGCAATGATATGGAGGTTTTTAGTCTTCCATAGATCTTGGTTTCTGTTTGGTGTGATCCCATGTTTAGGTCCATATGTGAGGATAGGGATCAACTTTTCTGCCCATTGGGGATGTACTTTGAGATTAAAAAGGTAAGTGTCTGGCAGATCATCCAGTACTCCTGTGGGGGGTTCTCCATGTGTCATTCTAGATAAGTGATGTGCTCTAATGTGCGTATTCCCTTTCTTGAGTACTACTTCAAAATCAAATTCCTGATCAACAATAGAAACCATCGTACTAGTCGTCCCATATTACAAGGCTTATTGACTAAGTACAGTAGAGCTTGATGATCGATGAAGAATTTGAATTTGTTTGCCAAAAGGTAGTGTCGAAACTTCTTCACTGCGTACACCATCCCTAAACCCTCTCTCTCAGTCGTGGTATAATTGTGCTCTGCTTGATTCAATTGTCTACTGGCATAGGCTATAGGGTGGTCTAACTTCCCTGTATCCGGGGGTTGAGCTAAGATGCAACCAATGGCAAACTTGGAAGCATCTACGTGAATGCGAAATGGTTTGTTCCAATTAGGTACTCGAAGGATTGATGCTGAACTTAATCGACTCTTTAATTCGTTAAAGGCCTTTTCACATTCTCCTATCCAATTAAACTGAGACAATAATGCATAAAGAGGTCTAGCAATTATGGCATACATGTGTATAAATCTACGATAGTATCCGCAGTGTCCCATAAATGCTTGCACTTCTTTAGCAGTCTTTGGTCTTGGCAAATCCAGAATCACTTCGATTTTGTCTTCATCTATGGAAATTCCATCTTTAGAGACAATGTGTCCTAATATCTTTCCTTGTCAAACCATGAAGACACACTTTTCTGGATTGAGGCATACTCTATATTGTCGACATTTGGCAAAAATCTTTCCTAGTTCAGGGATATGTTTTGATTGTATAGCTGAATAAGTGCATAAATCATCCACATATACTTCCATGCTCTTTCTCAAGAACTCCTTGAATACATGGCACATCAATCTTTGGAAAGTGGCTGGGGCATTGGTTAGAACAAAAGGCATAACCCTAAAGGCGTACACTACCCATTCAGTTGCAAAGGCTGTTTTATGTTGGTCCTCACGAGCAATCGCTATCTGATTATACCCTGAAAAGCCATCTAAAAAACTATAAACTTCCTTTCCTACCACTCTTTCCAAAAGATGATCAGTGATGGGTAATGGGTAACTATCTCTTATGGTGGCAACATTTACCTTTTTCAAATTAATGCATATCCTTAACTTGCCATTCTTTTTCGGTATGACCACCAAAGGTGATACCCATTCTGTGTGTTTGATCTCATAAATGAACCCACCATCTAACAACTTATCTATCTCTTCCTTAATTTTTGCTGAGTAAACATCGTTATATGTGTATCTTCTTCAGCCTCTTGAAGAATTACCACGTATAGGCTTACATCATATCCTTCCTCGTCAATGCATTCATTCATGGTTATTACTTCTTCGTTTACACATACATCGAGAGTGGCTAAAATCTCCATCCAACCATGAGTTTTGAATTCTTCATCTAGGAATATTTGAGGCATGTAAGCTGGATCTTGTATAGACCTGGTGACTCCTTGCCTTTGCTGCCATCCTTTATTTCTTTCCTCTTCCTTTTTTGCGGTCTGGCATATCCATAGATGAGTGTCTTCATTCATCCATGATTGGTCACTTGTACCTATACTGTGAATTGATTGATCGTCCTACTCCTTATGAATCGGATTCCATTGCAAGGGGGAACATCTTGATACGTGTATGTGTGGAGATTAATTCTGGTCGTGGTTCCTTCGTGCTGTAAGTATACCACGTATTTTCCCCAATCTTGCACTACCTTCAGCTGTCTCATGAAGGGTCTTCCAAGTATCATCTCATAATTGCTAGCCCTTTCAAATTGATAGATCGCTAAGGTGTGCTCGAATTCAACTCTGCAGGTGGTAAAAGTTACTCTTTCCAATAATCCCAAGGGCGGTTCAGTGTGTCCGTCTGCAATTTGTATCTTCATGCATGTTGGTTTTAATGCTGGTTTTCCCTATTTCTCCCATATTTCTTTAGTCGCGATTCCTACTCCAGTTCCAGAATCTAAGATAGCTTTAGTGGTGTAACCCCTATAAGTAATTGGAAGGCATGTGGTTCCTTCATCTCCCTCGCTGAAATCTCTAACCTTATCGACTGGGATTTTGACTGTGGTCACTTCATCAGGCATCACCTTCTCTTCTGACTTGGTCTCGAATTGGCTGGTTAGTTTCTCCTTCAAATGTGGTTTTATCTTCAACAGTTCTTCCAATGTCAGAGTACAAGGGATTTTTACCTTTCTAAGATGTTGTATGATGTCCGATGTTTGGATTGACGGGTTTTGCTCTTTTTTTCTTATTGAGGGAATGCAATATAATTCAGAATTATGTTCGTATTCCCCTGTGTAATTTGGAAAATCCTTCACACTGTCATCCTCCTTGTCGCTCTTGTCAAATTGTAATAATCCTTGTGAATTCAGCTTAAGTATTGAGTCTTCCAATTCACCTTCTACTTCTAACTCCTCAAAGGGTGGTTCAATTCCTTCCACTTTCTTCCATCTATCTTCTTGGACTCTTGCCCACAAGTCTTTAGGCCACTCCCCGTCTACTTCGGGGACAACGGATCCTTCTCTTTTATCCTTGCAGTAATTTCCATCACGTGTCTCACCTTCTTTTCCTTTCTCGGGATCATTAGGGATGACACACTCTTGGAATTCTTTTTCGGGAATTCGTGAATTGGGAAGTCGAAGAATAGGTTTTTCTAGGGTCTGTTGAGCTACTTCAATTAATTTTCTGCATATCTCCAACCTTTCTTTCTCTAGGTCACCTCTAGGATATTCTTTTTCATGTTATTCAATGGTTGGTCGTGATCTTATTCATGCCTGGTATGCCTGAATCCACATGGCTAAGTCTTCTGGCATGGGGTCTGCTAAAACTGATCCTACCTCTCCTTTTTTATACTTTCCCTTCTGATTTTCTCCCTCAAGTTTCTATTTTTCTTCTTGACCTTGTTCATTCTTTTCATTCTCCTTCTTTTGTTGTAGTTTCTTTTCCTTTATCCTGTCTCTAAGATTCTTCCATCTTTGTGTTTGTTTACTTGTAACACTTTTCCTAGTCTCTTCCGAGTCTTCAACTACTTGGGGTGTAGGTATATTCACTTCTCTATTGCCTTGATCGTTCTCTCTGGTTTTTTCTGGGGTCTCTCTAGCTTTAGCTCTTGTTATTGCTTTCAATGGCACGGTGTACTCCTTATCACTCCCTGGCGACTCTATCACTTCTATCACGTTGATCTGCACGTTCGAGTTAACTTTGTTGGGGTTCTTGGGGCAATCCCTAAAAAGGTGTTCTTTACCACAATCACTATAGTATCCTTCCCAAACTCGCTGTGGTGGTGGTGGGTTTGGTAATGTACATTCTCTGATAAAATGATCACCTCCGCATCTATAACAGGGTCCTCTAGGTGCAGGTAGTCTATTCATTGGTCGGGAGGGTATGGGTGCTCTGGGAGCTGTGTACATCAATGACACATAATCCTGCTCATATCCGTAAGAACTATCTGGTCCTTCCATACCATAGGCATATGGCTCGTACATTTTTCCATATTCAATTCTAGTGCCCTCATATGCGGAATAATTTCCTTGACTATGGTCATAAGATGGGTCATATGGTTCATTACCAACCACAGGTGTGGCGGGGACTATTGCTCTCTCAGGATTCTCTTCCTGTCGAGCTATTTTCACTGGGACAACATTTTGAGGGTGGGGTGGTTATTGACCTAACACTGGTTGTGGTTGAGTGTACCCTTGGTAAGCATAAGGTCGTGATGCTGGTCCCTGCTGCTGGTATGTGGGATATCTAAAAGCTTCCCCTCCATCTCTCTGAGGGTATCCATAAGGTCTCACTGGCAGTTGGACTGGTCTTGATTGCCGATTGTAAGGACAATTTTCTGTGCTATGATCTGTGTACTTTTGTTCTATACTACAATAATGCATAGGGCCCGGGACGAGTGGTCTATTGTAAGCATAAGCAGGTGGTGGGACTACTCCCCTAGTGCACAAATGAGAAGGGTGATCACCTCCACAATGCACACACCTTCTAAGCATGGGTACTCTCATTGGGTTGTTGGGGTAGTTCCTTGGCCCTTGAACATTCAATTTCTTTGCTAATAAGTCAGCTATTTCCTCTACATTGTTCTTAGAGTTTGACGTGCTATTGGCGGAATCTTCACTTTTCACACTACCTTGAGGTATTTTCAAGTCTTCTACTAGATTTTCCTCTAGGTCAATACATTCTTGCAAAGTTTGAACTCTTTTCACATATACCAGAGATCTTAATGATCCATTCACTAATCCTTCCAAAAACAATGACACCATTTTGTTTTGAGTAGGTCAACATGGCATCTATCCACACATTAATCAAATAGACATCCATTAGGGAATCATCTTGGGGAACTAGGTCTCCTCTCCAAACCCTGACGACCGTGGATCTCCCTCTAGGGGTGGTTACCTGCTCTTCATGTCCCTCTTCATTAAGGTTGTGGGCATTGTCTTCTTCCCCTTGTTCATTGATGCTTTCAGGGTGTTCCGTAACTACATACTGAATATCTCTTTTGTCCATATAGAACCCTCCTGCATATTTAACTGTTGGCCTAGGTACTAAGTAAGCATCTGTAGCTTTCTTTAGTCTGGCCAGTGATCGGTTTAGCCCATCTAGGTAGATAGGTATCCTGTGTTGGTTGGTGTTCACATATTCTAAAGATGTCTGATATTCACCCTCAATAATTGACATCATGCAAATTATTGGTATAGAATTTTGCATATCCTCTGAAGCCATGAGAATTTCTTCCTCAGACTCACTTGAGGTTTCAGAGTAATGTGAACGACTACTTGGTTTGACTACACTTCATACAAAAGAAATCACACTTCTTCGACTCCCTAGGGTTCTTTTGGATCTTAGGTTCATTCAATTGAAGAATTCTAGTCTAATTTAACCAACCTCCAGCTCCTAGAGTTCTTTACTGAGGGTCTGAGTTCTAGGGAATATTTGGTTGACTTAAGAATTATAATGAATCCACGATACACGATACTTGAATCAAAAGAATTCCACAATACTCGATATTTGGCTGACTGGAAAAATGCCACGATACTCGATACTTGACCCACACGATACACGATACTCGACCAACTAGACAGATCACGATACACGATACTTGACTGGCAGATCACGATACACGATACTTGCCCAATATCGCAAGCCAATCAACGATACTCGATACTAGGAACTTCATGATACTCGATCTTCCACAAATGTCACGAAAAATGCCACGATACTCGATACTTGACCCACACGATACACGATACTCGACCAACTAGACAGATCACGATACACGATACTTGACTGGCAGATCACGATACACGATACTTGCCCAATATCGCAAGCCAATCAACGATACTCGATACTAGGAACTTCATGATACTCGATCTTCCACTATACACGATATGCAACAGGTATCGCGATCAGAAATTCACGATACACGATACTCGACTAAGAGAGTTTCCACGATAGTCGATACTAGGCAAATATCATTTTTCAGTGTCCCACGATACTCGATATCCACCAGGTATCGTGAAAAAAAATCAACGATACACGATGTCCATTAGGTATCGCGAATAGAAATTCACGATAGACGATATGTGACTAGTATCATGAGGATCTCTCAACGATACTCAATATGTGACCAATGTAAGTATCACGATACTCGACCACAGGAGTTCACGATATCCAGATACCGCGATATCTCAACCGTAGGAGAACACGATACAGACATTTTTTCAATTTTTAGCAAGTGCCTTTGGAGTTTACTTGCATCCAAATGTTCCTAGAGCTTATCTACCCTCTCCCCTCAGCCTGAATTGCAAAAAGAACTTCTTCACCCCTTAAATCATCTCTCATAATACTTGGCGCAGGCTATTTGACTGTGTTGCTAGATTCCACAAGATTTTATGAGTAAAGGATGGTTATGGTTACCTTGGCAGCTACTCTCCAACTCCTCTACGACCTTTCCTCATCTGCACAACTCAAAATCCTTGCTCCCCGATCGTGATATTCGATCTCCAAAGCTCACCATACTTGCTTTGAGACAAATGACTTGTTGAAGACAATTTTTTTTTTGGTTTTTAACTTTTGAAAATTCTTCCGCACTGAAAAAGACTAACAAGCACCAAGGTTGAAAGCTACTCTACTTTCCTAACCTACTCCCTTCTTCCTCCTACTCTACTCACTCCACTCACTTCCCTAGACTAAACTCACTACACACACTCTAAGAGCGCGAAGTAGTAAGTGCGGATGAGTGTGACTTACCAAAGAAGAGAAATTCACAACTCCTCTACTCGCTTCAATGCTAAGAGCTACTTACCATCACACGAATGCCTCGGTTTGATTCGACTTCCCCAGCAACGGCGCCAAAAACGTGTGTACCTAAGTACCAACTTAGGGATTTGTAGAGAAAGAGACTATACCTCGATCCCCCTCAAGTACATATAGTGGGGATTCACACTTTATTTATCAATCCGAGGAGTATCAAAACCTAGAAGAGTGTATGAAGACATGCATTTAAATGATGATCAATGCAAATGAGCTTCCCAAAGAGTGTAAATATAAGTCTATTCCAAACAGGGTTCAGGGATCTGTTGAGATGTCACGATACTTGGAGTAGCAGCCAACAATAAATCAAGCTTTTCTCTCAGCTCCGAACTCCGAATATAGCGAATAGCGGGTTCCTTTCGAAGCTCTCAAGAAGAAGCATGCAATGATGGTCTTTTCACTCAATTTGGACACTTTGTCCTCAAGTTATGAGCAAAATACTAAGTCGCGGGAATGACCTTCCTACACTTCAGCACTTCTTACGCTTCACACACACCTTAACAACAGCAAACAAGCACTTTCATGGATAGACAACACTTCCAAACACTCTTTTCAAGCATCACACATGCACACAAGCTCACAAAGAGGATGATACAAAGAGGGGAAGACATCGAAATTCTGTGCTCTTGACTCTCATAATGGCAAAAAGTCTCTATAAAGAGTCACAAATTGACTTATATACATGTGCCCTAAAAAATGGTCCTTTCACACAAGAGACCGGCACTTTATTCACTAAAAGGTTAATTTCCTACTAATTTACATGGGTAAGCTACTAATCTCCAAGGGTATGCATCTACAGGACTCCTCTAGTGCATTTACATCGGAGAGTATGTTACAACAAGGCTATGATACAAAAATAAAGTGTCCGAATCGGAAAATTTTGGGGCCCATCTTTTTCTCTGCTTTTTGCTCTTCTTAGCTTTGCAACACTTATGTTCCTGATTCCATAGATGATGGAACACCTCTTTCAATTGAACATTACTCTCATACAAGAAGAGAAATGGGCCAACGAGAGGGGTAATCCCCCTCCTATTCCTAAAATTGATGATCTTCATGATCAATTTCCCCAAGACATTCCATCTATTTACAAAGATCAAGTAGAGCAACAAGAAGACGAAAGATTAGATTTTGAATCTAATTCTTTACCAGAGTTGCCACAATTCACATGCCTGTGGGAATCTAAATCTCTTCAGATTAGAGCTCCCACAATACTGATAAGAAATGAAGACTCAATGGTTCCAAGGAACATTGAAGTTATGAAGAACACTAAGGTTTAGTGTCATCTCACCTTAGAAGAGCTACTCAAAGTAAAATCTGAGCTATGAAAACATGTGGCAAATTAGGTTCTAGAGCTTGATTCCAATATGTCAAAAGTAGGCTCTAAGCAGAAAGTATCGGAGATACCTTTAGACAAAATAGAAGACATGAGTGAAGGTGAAGAAGGTAATACTTATCTTCCAATCACTTACCAAGGTTACACAACCAAAGCTATCTTAGGTTCAAGTCCTAGTGTTGTGATTGCGACCACCTCCTTGTGGAAGCAATGGGGCAAACCTGCATTAAGACCAACTAGAATGAAGCTTCAAATGGCTGATGGCCATATTGAAAGACCTCTAGGATTGCTATAAGGGATAACTCTAACCATGTGGTGTGGAGTTTGAACACACCTTTGCTATATGTGAATTTAGCAAAAATAATGTCTATGAGATGATCCTAGGAAGGCCCTTCCTACGAAAACTACAGATAGTGCAAGATTGGGGAACTAACTCCTTGTACTTGCAGCACTTAGGGGTCACGAACAAAGGCAATTTGAAGGATTATAGCTTCAAAGATGTACTACCCATACAGTGGAATCCTATCCACAAGGTGCAAGAAGATTCAATCTCTGTACATTCTATAAGTTCTTATGATCCATCCACGATGCATGAAGATACTCACTTGTGGATGTGCAAAGTCATAGAGGAAGAGGAAAGATGGCTGAAAGCGAGAGAAGAAGGAACTTCTCAAGAAGCCAGACCAGTTAGAGACCCAGCTTACACACCAATGATCTTTCTAGATGAGGAATTTGAGCATCATGGTTGGGCAGAAATCTTAGCCACCATGGACATTGTTGTTAATGAAGAACAGTGGACACCACATTGTAATGAGGAGGGTTATGATATCTCTGTGTTCATGTGTGAGCCCTTGCTAGAAGAATGTGACTCTAATGAGGTCTTAGAAGAAGAAGAGAACGATGATGATCTAGAGTCCATTGTGATGGATAGTTTCTTTGAGTCAGAGGAGCACTATCTAGAGAATTTAGGAGTATATACCCAAAAAGAAGAAGAACCTCTCACAAGCAATAAGACTATAAATTCAAGGGAGGAAGGTGAAGACAGTCAAAAGAAAAAGAAAAGAAAAGCAGTGAAATAAGAAGAGGAAGAATTATTGTTCAAAGTACTAGAGAATTTCAAGAAATATGAAATTGAAGACCGATAAATTTTGGTATGAATGCCTAAGAGAGAGGCCATCACAGTAGAAGCATATGATAATAAAGAAAAGACCAAAAAATAGTTGTACCATTGAAGAGAACGATGAGTGATGTACATACATAGGAGAAGACCTAAGTACAAAAAAAGAAGTAGATCTTGTAGCTTTATTAAGGGAGTATAGGGACATGTTTGCTTGGACCTATAGAGGCATGAAGGGAGTAGATCCAAAAATATGCTCTCGTACGATTCCCATGATGGCTGATGCCAGACCCACCAAACAGAAGCCCTACACATATAATGACACTTATGCAACTAATATTAAAGAAGAAATTGATAGGTTGATTGAGGTTGGATTCATCTATGATATTGAGCATACTGAATGGGTGTCCCCCATTGTAGTGGTGCCAAAGAAGAACGAAAAGTTGCATGTGTGTATTAACCTTAAAAAAATTAATGCTGCTATGATCAGAGATAGCTATTTACTTCTAATCACCGAACATTTATTGGAGCGTGTTGTAGGGAAGGAAGTTTATAGCTTTCTAGATGGATTTTTAGGGTACAACCAAGTGGCCATTGCCCCGAAATATCAACACAAAACGGCCTTTGCCACACAGTGGAGAATCTTTGCATTTAGTGTGATGCCATTTGGGCTCACCAATGCACCTGCAACATTCCAAAAGCTCATGTGTCATGTCTTTAAAGAGTTCTTGCAAAAAAGCTTAGAAGTATATGTGGATGATTATGTGATCATTTGCAAGAAAGAAGACTCCACATCCCTGAGCTCAGATAGATCTTCAATAAGTGTAGAGAATATAGACTGTGTCTGAACCCAAAAAAATGTGTGTTTGTGGTACATCAAGGTAAGATCTTAAGTCATATTATTTCTAAGAACGGAATATCAACAGATGAGGACAAAGTAAGAGCCATAGCGGAGTTGTTTAGGCCATGCAATGTTAAAGAGGTACAAACCTTTATGGGCCATTGTGGATATTACTGTAGGTTTATTCACATGTATGCAATCATAGCTAAACCTCTTTATGCCTTGTTGACAAATTTTGAGTGGAACCATGAATGCAAAAAATCCTTCAATGAACTGAAGAGACATTTGTGCACAACACCAATATTGACCACTCCTGATTGGAGTAAACGATTCCATGTCCATGTAGATGCATCCAATTATGCAATAGGATGGGTGCTAGCACAACCCACAGGTGAATGGAATCTAGATATGCCTATCGCATATGCTAGTATACAATTGAACGTAGCTGAATGAAGCTATACAACAATTGAAAGAGAAGGCTTAGGGATAGTCTATGTCGCGAACAAGTTTAGACACTATCTATTGGCCAATAAGTTCAAGCTTTTCACTGATCATCAAGCTTTATTATATTTGGTCAATAAACCTTGCCACATTGGATGCTCAGTAAGATGGTTCCTCTTACTAATGGAATACGACTTTGAGGTGGTTGTTAGGAAAGCTAGGACCCACCTCAAGGCAGATCACCTTTCTTGCATCACTTCAAGAGAGTCACCACAAGGAGATGAACTACCTGACGCTTATCTGTTCAATTTAGAAGTTGTTCCTAAATGGGCAAATAAGTTGGTACTTGGCCTAACCTTTGGACTTGCAAATAAGAATGTGAAAATGAACAAAGAAGAAATTGTAAAAATCACAAAACTATCAAATATTGGCAGGAAGTATGTACAAACAAGTTACAGAGGGTGTACTAGCTTCTTATGTCGAGGACGATGAACACAGTAGTTGGTTACAACAAGCCCACGAAGGATTGTTAGGAAATCACTATTCTAAACAATGAACTTTGCAAAATCTGAAATGTTCAGGAGTGTATTGGCCTAGTATGGATAGAGAAATATATGAGTGGATTAAGAATTGTCCAATGTGCCAAGAAAGACCCCCACTCGATCATGCTACCCTTTATCATGTGTCATTAATTCTAGAATGGAGTGCTCCATTGGTAGCATTTATGAGATCAAGAACACTACCTAGCGAGGCTAGTCTAGCAAGAAGACGAAGCATGGAGCAAGAGGCTTAGGACTATGCCTTAGTTGGAGACAACCTATATCAAAGAGGCAAAGATGATTACTTAAGATTGTGTGTTCATGAATTGGACTATTTGAAAATCTTAGAAAGTGCACATAGCGGTGCTGTAGGTGGACACTTTGGACCTAATCAAGTAATTAAGACCATTCTATTCTCAAGACTTTAGTGTCCCACTCTTCATATGGATGCACATACCTATGTGAAGAGATGTGACACATCCCAACGTGCACAATGTCTGATAAAAAAAGATGAGTTGCCTTTGAGACCAATGATGGGAGGACATGCATTCTCGAAGTGGGTATAGACTTTGTAGGTCCTATCAACCCCCTAGCTAGAAACTCCCATGCAAAATACATTATTGTAGCCATTGACTACCTTACAAAGTGGGTGGAAGTAAAAGCCACGACAAAGAACGATGCTCAAATGATGGCTAAGTTTTTATTTGAGAATGTGTTTACCAGATACGGGTTATGAATAGAGTTAGTAAGTGATAGAGGTACACACTTCTTGAACAAAGTCATTGAAAACCTTCTCCAAGAATTCTTGGTAATACATAAGAAGTCTGCTCCCTATCATCCACAAGCTAATGAACAAACCGAGAGCACAAACAAGATCCTATATAATGTATTGACAAACGCTCTGATTGGGACAAGCATCTTCATCATGCTATTTGGACTTACCGAGTTGCCTATAAAACAGTACTCAATGCCACCCCATTTCAGATGGTCTTCAGACAGAATGTTGTGTTACCATTGGATTTCTTGATCCCAACTTTAAAAGTAGCACAAGAGCATGAGTGAATAGACACGAGTTGTCCTCTAGAATATTTGATCTAGAATGCTTAGATGAGATGAGGCTACCAGCAACAGCGGGCATCTATGCTGCATAGAAAAGACAAAAGGCATACTTTGATGCACACATAAAGGATAAAGGATTGAAAGAGGGAGACCTAGTGTTGGTTTACACACTAAAGCAGCATGCTCATAAATTGGAAAAAAGAGGATTTGGAACCATGATCATTAATAGAATTTCCACTAGTGGTGCAATTCAATTGGGCACTCTAGAAGGTGACATGTTTCCAAACTATATTAGTGGATGTAGAGTCAAACTATATCAAGAACCTCTCATAGAGGTGTTAGCGGCCGCCGGATTGGAAGTTGTATAACTAAATCTTGTTCGCACGAGCGAAAAGTTGTTACAGACAGTTTGTAAAAAATATATAAATCAAAGAAAGACGCCCCAGTGATGGGTCCGTGGTGGATCACTAGACTGTCTGTCTGGGTGACTGAGCGGGGCGTTACTGTAGTGTTTGTATTTCAAGTATTCTGAGTTGTATGTTCGCCTCTTGTCTTGTCTGCCGTCGACATCTGTTCTGTGTATTAACTTTATAGACGATGATTACCAGACTGTCTGTCTGGGTGGTTAAGTGAACGTTACTGTGTTGTTGTGGAGCATTCGTGAGTATATTGCTCTTGTTCCTGTTTTGTTATCTATCGATACCTGTTTGCTGGTGAGTTTCATAGTTGTTCAGAAGATTATCCGACTGTGGTCTGAGCGAGTTATTCTGTGGAGTTCTATGGTATTGTGCAACTAAGTAGGTGTATCGTGGTGTTGACCTTCTGGTAATACACCGTGACGTGCTGAGGAAGTCTGTGTGGTCGTGGTCGTGTGTCTGGGATACTGATATGTACTGTATTGCCTTTAGTATTGAGATCTGTCCTCCTACGATAAAAATTAAGCTACAGTAAGGATTTCTTAGGTTGCGTACTAAATCTTCAGTACGGTGGATCTGAACAATGGGATTCTCTGTGTCCTCAGACATTGGACGGATTGTGGTATCCATTCTGTAAAGGTTGAACGAATACTCTTGTTTTGATATTTTCAGTGAGTTTATGTGTAGATGCAATATAGCATCTTAGCGTATTCGATACACGTGGCTGAGCTAAGCCGTGAACGGGAATGCCTAATTACAACATAATCTTGATAGAGCACTCAGTATCAGTATATTGCTATGTGTAAGTGGTTAGTTTGGGAACTAAGTATAG
Source organism: Ceratopteris richardii (assembly GCA_020310875.1). Classification (NCBI taxonomy): domain Eukaryota; kingdom Viridiplantae; phylum Streptophyta; class Polypodiopsida; order Polypodiales; family Pteridaceae; genus Ceratopteris; species Ceratopteris richardii. The sequence goes on along the minus strand of CM035407.1, from coordinate 211,388,598 downwards.
GGCCTCTGTCTAACAGACCCCTTCCACTCCCAAGAACCCAAGAATCGCTTAAACGCACTTCTGACAGTTAGAATAAACAACGTTTAACAATGGTGCCGTCTGTGGGAAGGTGGCAACAGATCAGATTGTTGCAAACCTGTTGTGGAAATGTGAGTGTAAACTTTTAATCGACAGTAATAGTACGCGATTAGTACAAAAGATGATACATGCCGGTTACTCGATCCGGTGAAACGTATCCAAAGAACCGCCAGCCTGGGGTACTTAATTTACTAAGAACGACTCCGGGAGGTAGAAGTACAACTAGGTCTAACCCAGTTGTCAAGAAAGTAAAGAACGTTAGTAGTGATTCTGGTCATATTACGGTGGAACGTGCTACGCCTCTGGTAAATTCCGGTACTATTTCGGCACAGTCTGTCAAATATATAGTAACTCCAGAATCTACCAGGACGTAGCCTGAAGTTAGTTTAACAACATTGGGTAAAGATTCAAATTTGCTTACGACTAGAAACACCTTAGCCAAAGAAATTAGTGAAGGAGAAAAAGCACCTTGTTTTGGTGAAGATTCGACACATTCCGGTGATATTTCGGTAACAGTTGCTGAAAGATTGCAGTTCTCCGGTGACGTTTTACCATTTCTCGGTGAATCTTCAGCCCAATCACCGCTATTGGGAGTAAGCTTCCCTACATTTGACATCAAGAAGGAAGGTAGCTTGTTCGAAACCGAGATTCGAAACATATTGAACAAGATTATCGAACCGGAAAGTGCACAGGCCGACGATACAGATTCCGACGGTTCCGATTTTCAGCCCCGGGATACAGAAGATAGTCACAATACAACCATCAGAGCCATGAACGGACAATAACAATAGCAGCAGCAACAACAACAGCAACAACAACAACAACTATGCCCACCAAGGTCGACTCCAACAAGAGTCACGTACACCAAATTTGGTGGATTCCCAAGAGATGACCCGGATGCTCATGTACGCACATTTGAGATAAGTTACGCAGTGCTCAACCATCCACCTGATCCGGCGTATAAGGCTATTGTTTTCCAATCGACATTGGTTAACAAAGCAGCTAGATGGCTTACAGAATATGATATTAACCATTTCGGCACCTATGAAGCAGTAAGGGATGCCTTTTTGTAGAGATTCAGGCTAAAGAAGAATCCAACCGAAATTTTTGACTACCTGCAAAACAATAGACAGAAGATAAATTGAACAGTACAAGAATACGCCACTCTATTTAGGACTCATTTGAGGCAGTTACCACCAGCATATGCCAACCTATCGGATGACATTATTACTCAATGGTTTATCAATGGATTGACTCTACAACTTAAACAGATTATGATCATACGTTGTGTAGGAGCTATGACGCTAGATGCCGTGATTGCAATGGCTTTGCAGCTGGAAAACAAGGTTGGAGGATTTACAGAAGATCTGGAGTGGTTAAAAGCAAATAGAAATATCGCCGAAGACCCGACCAGATAGATGTACTGCACTACATGCAAGAATTCAGGCCATACTAGTGCCACTTGTGCACTTAATCAGTTGTTTTGTGCTATATGCAACACTACCGGACACACCACCGAAAACTACGCATATAACGCCAAAGTGCAGGGAACAGCAACTGTCAATGCAATTATACAGGAACTAGGACAGCCAGCCAATCACTATGTACCTCCGCAAATGAGAAACAACCAGCAACAAGGATATCAAAATTACAGAGGATAGAGAAATAATAACTACAATGCAAACCGCTGGCAGGCCGGACCAGCACCGAAAAATCCCAATTTGCCACCACCGCGCTGTCATTTTTGTGGTGAATTTGGTCACATTAGAAGATTTTGTAAGGATGCAGCTGAGTATGATCAGAGGAAGAAAGAACGTCAAAACCCAATGGCTAATATGGTACAAATCACACCAGTAGAAACGCAGACTCGATCCGGTAAACAACTGCAACCAGCAGCAGAAATATTTGAACCAGGCATACGTGAACAACAAAGGATGTATGATAAAGCTAGCCAATGGACCACCGCAGAACCTCCAGTGTTCCTAGATCCTATTCCGGTGACCCAGGTTCCGTTAACCGAGGAAGGAACACAACAACAGGATTCTAATTCAGCAGCAGGTACATCATCTTCAGCAGGTGCATCATCTTCAGAATCTGTGGAAAATACAATCCAATCACAAAAGGCCTGGGAAATTTTATCTAAAGCATCCATCACTCTTCCTCTGGGCCAATTACTTGCACTAGTACCGGGAGTTCGACAACAATTCCAACAACAGTTCAGTCCTGTGCCTTCTTGCATTCCAGCAACAGCAACAGTGCAACCGGAACCTGATTCTACGGTTGATCATTCAGTTCCTTTAATTACGGTATGGTATAAAAATCATAAAATCACACAGGTACTAATTGATGGAGGATCTAGTGTCAACATTGCTACTGCTGCACTGTGTAAAAAGTTAGGGTTTAGGGTGGACCGAAATCGAACCAGTTCAATTTTTTGTCAGAATGGCCGACCAGTCAAGAGTTCATCCCGTAGGACTTGTACGAAATGTACCAATAACTTTACAAGGTACAACATTTAAAATGACCTTTGTCATACTAGAATTACCGGAATCCACCCTTGATTATAATCTCCTTTTCAACCGACCTTGGCTGAAGCACGCTAAGGTGATACAAGATTGGTCTGCACAGGAACTCACTTTCAAAGATAATAATCGTATATGCAGGAAATACTTTCTCCTTACCTTATCTCTTTTATGCAAGTATATCTTGATGATTTTTCAATTTTCAGTAAGACGATAGCACACCTGTACGGTGCTGCTTTGAAAAGTGCAGAGAATACAGACTCTGTTTGAACCCAAACAAATCTGTGTTTGCAGTTTCATGTGGAAAGCTACTTGGTCACATTGTATCTGCACAGGGCATACAGGTGGATCCAGATAAAATCACAGCTGTGTTAGAAGCACCTGTACCCACTACACTGGCCAAGTAAGATGGCATGGTCGATACTTACGATGGCTTGCTCATTTGGCAATACCACTGAACTGATTGATAACCAAGACTCCTCGACAATTTGACTGGACCCCGGACTGTCAAACTGCTTTTGATCGTCTAAAGGGATTACTAACACAGGTTCCAATCTTGCAGCCTCCTGACTGGGATCGCCCATTTCATGTATTTGTTGATGCTTCAGATATAGCAATAGGGAGCGTTCTAATGCAACAAACCGATAAGTGGTTCAGACCAGTGTACTATGCAAGTCGAAGATTAGCCCCTACTGAAAAGAATTACTCTGTAACAGAGAGAGAATGTCTAGGTCTAGTATATTCTGTCAAGAAATTCAGACATTATTTGCTAGGCCGTAGATTTACTATTCATGTAGATCATGCTACACTTGTCTATCTAGTTCGGCAACAACATCTAGGTGGTCGATTAGCATGATGGGTTCTGCTTTTACAAGAGTTTGACTATGAAGTTATTCATCAGCCAGGCAGTTCACATGCCTTAGCAGATTTTCTCTATCGCTTAGATTTCGGTGAAGCTCCAGTCGGTATAGATGACACAACACCGGCAATTTATGTCTCTGAACTGACTAATGATGAAATTACAGACCCACCTATGCCATCTACATATTATGATCAGATCTTGACCTTCCTCACTGATGGATACCTTCCTACTCAGACTTCTCCTGCAATACGAAGGAAAATTTCAGTTTTCAGTCGCCGATTTCGGTTGATTGCTGGGGAGTTATACTATATAGATCACACTGGAGTTTTACTTCGTTGTATTCCACCACATGAAGTTAACTCAGTCATTAATTTGGCTCACTCAATTCCTTTCGATGGCCATTTTGCTGCAGACTTAACACACCGGAAAATTCTGCAAAGTGGTCTTTGGTGGCCTACTATGTACAGGGATGTATCACAGTTTGTCAAACAATGTGATAGTTGTCAGAGATCTGGACAGCCCTTGCAACATCACCTTTTCCCTCTACAACCTGTCTTGCCATTAGAGCCTTTTCAGAAGTGGGGTCTAGATTTCATTGGCCCTATAACACCACCAGCAATCCTCAGTAATAATCGTTATATTTTGACATGTACTGATTATGCTACCAGATGGGCAGAAGCCTGGGCTTTACAGTCTGCCACAGCTGTTGCGGTAGCTAAGTGTCTACTGAAGGATGCCTTTCCACGTTTTGGCTTACCGCTGGAACTTGTTACAGATCAAGGCACTCATTTTGTCAACAATTTAATGAAAGTACTCACACATTCGTTTCAGGACACACATAAATTTAGTTGACCATATTATCCTTGTGCAAATGGTTTGGCTGAAAGTACAAACAAAACTTTGTTGAATATGCTTCGAAAACTCATTTTGGAAACACCGGAAAGATGGGATCAACTGCTACCTGCAGTATTATGGGCATATCGGACTATATACAAGGTAACAACAGGACTAACCCCTTTCAAACTAGCTTATGGATTGGAAGCAATAGCAGCGATGGAGATAGTTATGCCAAGTTTACGAGTAGCAATCGCTCAGAAACTGCTACCTGAAGAATCACTGTCATTTCGGTTGGATACACTCAGAGAATTAGACGAGCATCGATGGCACAATTTTTTGACTATGCAGGAAGTACAGCTAAGACAAGCTCGAACACATGATTGATATCTAAAGACTCCAATTTTTTCGGTGGGACAACTTGTACTCTTTTACAATGCAAAGTCGAATCGCTCTGCTGGCAAATTCAAGTTACGATGGTTTGGTCCCTAGCGGATTACTGAACAAGTAGGCCCAGCAACTTTTCGGTTGACCACTTTGATCGGAATTCCTCTTCCAAAGGTGATAAATGGATCAAAGCTGCGGCCGTATCAACAAGCATCTAATCCACACTGAAACGTTTCGTGGTTAGCCGCGTCTTTTGGCGTTCTTTTTTCTTTTATTTTATTTTCTTTTCTTTTTTGGCGTGCTTAATAAAATAAGTCTGTAAATATCCGCGTTTTGATACCTAATTATGTCCACAGCTGCCCTGCCCTTTCCAGCTACTCACGCATGCATACCGAAGTTAAGAATTATCATTTCAATACCGCGCGATGATTAGTCATCCTTGATTGCTCTCCCCTGCAACACATCTACTTAACCTTTTCTGTTTCGTCGAAAATCGCTATTGTGTTTTTGTGATTTGTGTTATTGTGCATACCCTGTGCTCTATGTGCTTGTGATTACTATCTCTATGTGCGCCATGGAAGATTTGGCTAACTATGCCGCCTTCCGTGATGGACTCCCTACCGACCTAGGAGAGTTCCTACGCATTCGTGGGCTATCCAATTTCGCTGAACTGCCTTGGCATTCAGTGGAATCCCACCCATTCTTTGCCCAGATCATCTCCGCCATCGCCAACACACCTGCCACCGAGCAGAGTTGGCCGATCACCTCCCTCCCATCCCGTACACTGATCACCTTCCAAGCTTTTGCAGAAGCATTTAGACTCCCTCTGCAAGGTCGGGAAAATGACCCGAGTCTGCCAGTCGCAAGAATGATAGAATTATTTCCTAGGTATTCATCAAACGAGTACGCGATCTTGTGTCGACCGAAACCTGAAAGATCAGCCCTCCAATTCTTAGTAGCTATTCTCAACCTACAAAAACGCACCTATGGAATATCCCGTCCCTTCTACTCCGTCATAGATTTAGCTGCTCAAGAACGAGTCAACTTCGCATCATTCTTCTTCCACCGCATTCACCGAGAGTGCGTATCCATAATTAAACAAGTAAACAAGGGAGGCATGCCAAGGTCCAGATTGCCGCACATCTTGTCCTTCCTTTTTCCGGCAATACTTGCAGCACAACCACCACCTCGTGGGCTTGTTCTGCGACATGAAGAATCTGTACAATTATGGGACGATGAGGTGTGGACATGGCCACTAGCTAGTCAAAAACTATAAAAAGAGCTAGAGAGCTCATTTTTGGAGAGAATAAATTGTAGTTTGAACTAAGAAGAGCCCTTGTAATTGTCTTTTGATTTTAATCAAAGCTTCCATTGTGCCACTCTTTGTTCTTACTTGTGTGTGGGTGTGTATGTGTGTGCATGCTTGTGTGCTTCTCCATCACCACTTGTGCACATCACTTTCTCGAGGTCTTCATACCATCCTCATGTCTTCATGGATTGACATTAAAGGAGGTGCTACTCATCACTCAGCTACACCAAATTTTGGTGCCGTTGTCGAGGATGGAGCTTTGAGGACGAGTGTGTCATGGTAAGATGTAGAGTAGAAACGTTGGAAGAGTAGGTAATCATTTTCTTTTACTTGTTTTTACTTTGCTCTTGACTTCTACACACCATATCCATTTATCATCATCTTCAGCATCGCGACCATACACCTCTATCTCATTTCCTCAATTTTTACTGAGGGCGAGAGCGAGAGAGAGCTTGTATGCATACTTGTTTTCTGTGTTTTTCTGAGCGTTCTTGCAGGTACCCACTTCCATTGGTACCCACTTCCATTGTAGTTGTAGAAGCTCCAGCAGGCGAGTAAACTATCTGTGCAGGTTCCAAGGTGTTGATCTTTGTCGATCACGATCGACAAAAAGATTCGGCTTTTGGTAAAACAAAGTGCACAACCAAAAAGTACATGATTAGCACATTCTAGAGCACTAATTACAATAAAAAAATACCTTAATTTTCAGTCAGTCATGATCGACACAATCGATCGTGATCAACAGCCATGACCGACACCTCTATCAATCGCGAGCGACAGCGACGATCGATAGAGCCGATCGACAGACCCTATCAATTGTGATCGACATCATCGATCGTGATCGACAGCCATGACCAACTGCCACATTAGTCTCTGCCAATCACAATTGACACGATCGATCATGACCGACTGAAATTTCTCGATTCACATTATAAATCATGTGCCCATGTATCCATCGCAATGGACACACCCTTGATTGACTGAAATCACACTGGAATTTGCATAAAAAGTGTCGATCACGACTGACATGTCGATCGCGATTGACACGTCAATCATGACTGACACGTGGATCGGGATTGACATGTCGATTGCAACTGACATATCGATCGGGACTAACACGTCGATCGCGATTGACATGTCGATCGCAATTGACATGTCAATCGTGACTATTATTGAAAAACTTTGGTAAAATTAAGGGGTAATTCAGCATAAGGAAATCTTAGAAAACACTGTGGGTTAGCCGTGAGTGCCCAAATTCCCTGTTTTGACCCATGAGTGCCGGACTAATCATAACTTCTTCATACAAACTTCTTCATATGAACTTCTTCATACAAACTCCATTAGTACAAGTATTTTTAAATTGTTCATCAGTTGGGATTAGGTTTTCAGAAGACTTTTAGGGCAAGAATGAAAAAAAAGGGTTCTATACCTTTTAGTGGATGTTTAAAGGTTGTGTTGTTTGTGTGAAGAGATGGATAGGTATGTGCTTGAAGATGAAGAGGTGTTGCAAAATCCTTGATCTACACGAGCCAAATGAACTCCAAGAGTATATGGTGGGCCCTTTTAGCTTGCCAATGGATGTATTAGACACCCTATATACCTTGGAAGATCACTCTCAAAAAGATAGATCAAAACAGATAAGTTGGAGTTAGCTCAGAGGTGAAGAACTTGCTATTTTGGTTCATACACCTGTCCAGTGTTTTGCGTAATTCTCTAAGCACAACAGTAATTAGCTTAATTCCTTTTGGGGAAGTCTAGTTAACTTAAAGAGCTAACTTTCAAGAGTAATCTCATAAAAAATAATGAACCACACACTGAGACTCATGTTTAACAAGTGATGACATCATCCCGATTTTCACGGGCTGCTACAATAACGAAACCAGTGAGCAAAAAAATGAGCATAACTCCAGATTTAAGAATCCAATGATTATGAAATTTTTGCTTGTACTAGACAGTATGCTGAATCTAACAAGCTTTAAATCATTGAATTTGGGTAAGTGCCCACTGAGAAACAACTCCGACAAGACGAGTAAAAAAGTCGGGTACCTGACAGAGAAGTGAAAATGAACAGACATGGTTGACTTCAACTAAACATAACTGAAGATTGAAACACCCAAATGAAATGAAAATTGGTGAGTATATAGTAGACTTATAGAGCTAACGTTACTAAGTTAACTCACTAAAAATGATGCACCAAGCTCAGAGAAACCATCTCTGCAATCTGACTGAGAAAACTGAGAGATAAGGGAGTGAGTAGTACACTTCACAAGAACATGGAAATATGAACTCAAATGATCATGAAAATAAAAGTATATTGATTGTACAATATAATGGACTTACTGATACATATGTGTGCCTTGTAATCACACTTGATATGGCATAAAGCTCAGCTCTTGGAGGACTTCACATAACCACGACTAAGACTACCATGTATTTATAGTTGATCTTGGGAGGCTAAATCCCCTCAATCACTCTCCAATCAATTAGTGATTGATTTGATTCTCTATCTACCACAAATCACAAATTCGTGGCTCCTCTTTCCCTTTTTGATCAAGTGAACTCAACCACTTAAGATTCTTTCACTTTTACATTAAGTAAACTCTTCAAAAGTTACAAGAGGTAGTTCACAAGTGAACTTTACATTGTCTTCATTTTAAGGCTTCTTCTATGACTTTGTGGGACTCAAGCCAATACTTAGGCTTGTCATAGACTTGCTCCAACAGCTCCCCCTCAAGCCAAGTATGCTTGAGGTCTTCAATCTTCCAAGATTACCTGCAAACCAATCATGGCTTTGAACTTGCATAGCTTTGTACCATCCAATGTTTTGGTTAGAATATCTGCACATTGTTGATGAGTGGACACATATGATATTTGAATGTCTTTGCTTAGAACCTTATCTTGTACATAGTGATAATGAACCTCAATATGTTTAGTCCTTTATGAAAAATAGTATTAGCAGCTAAGTGAATAGAACTCATATTGTCACCAAAAATAGTTAGAGTTCCGATAGTGCCTCTAGCCTCTCTTCCACGCAATCCACATCAATTGAGGAACTTGCAGAGAAGGTAGCTCAAAAACTAGGTGTCTCTAGCAAACAAATTCCGAGATTTGCCCCAGTTAAGCGGTGCTACACTTGTGGAGGCGACCATATGGCGAATGTCTGTCCCATTATGGCTCAACCCCAAGTAAATCCTAGTAGCCAATATTGCACCATAGAACGGAGGTACACCAATCACACCACGCAAGATTGCCCATACAACAAGCAAGCAGTTAGGCAAACCTACCCTCAGACATACCCTCAACAAGGAAGATATCAGAACCAATATCCACCACAACAGTATGCTAGGCCTCAACAAACCTACCAACCACAATATCAAGCCCAGTAAAGGCCTCAGCCTGTGTTAGCCCAACAACCTCTAGCTCCATCCAACATGATCCCTGTAAAGTATGCAGCTGCAGAAGAAAACCTGAATAGAGCTATAGTCCCCGTAACACCATTGCTTTCAGAAAGTGATCCCAGTGACCATAGCTTTGATTCTACACATGTTGATAGTCCCCAGGCTTACTACATGCAGTCTCCAGAACATGGTGAGTCCTACTATAGTGAAGAGCCAAATGAACCTAGTTGGGAGTCAGATTACACAAACGTCATGTATGCAAACCCCAACCCTAGACCTCAACCTAGGCAAGTAAGACCCCCATTTCCTAGAGGACCGTGCTACAGATGTCAGGGAGATCATCTCATTCGTGATTGTCCCTTGCCTCCACCTCCACAACCCCAGTCAGTAACAATTCAAGGCTTTTGCCAAGAGTGTGGAAAGGAGCATCTCTTACGAGACTGCCCTAAGAATCCTAATAAGATGCCAAAAATCACTCCTATTAATGTTATTGGGTTAGTGGTAGATTCCATAGGAAGTGTCACTTCCACTGCACCCGTACAAGTAGTCACTAGAGCTCAAGCAGTGCAGCAAAACCAAGGGGTAAGCCAGGAAAAGAGCCCAGATGCTAGCGATACTGAGAGCCAAAATAAGAAGAGAGCAAGAGCTTGGAGAGATAGCCGTGAACGTATGAAAAGGCAATGGGCAAAGAAGATGAGTGAACTTGAGGAAAGTCTACGAGAAACCAAGGCCAAAATCATAGAGATCACATCTCAACCGCACTCTCACACATTCCCACCGCTACCATCCCCATCACCCTCCATCCCTCCACCCTCTAATACACCCCACGTAACCCACCCACCACCCCAAGCAGGATCAGTATTAGCTGATCCCACTCCTGAAGACATAGACATGATGCTTAAAGCATATCAGGCCAGAATCCAAGAAGGGCCAAATGTCACGGATCATGACAAGTGCTACCCTAGAGCTGACCTAGAGATAGAAAGAACCAAGCTTTGCGCGAAAATGGTCGCATTGGCTCAGACTATGTTTGAAGCCAGTCGCCTTTTCAATTACTCGGGCTCAGCCAAGACGCAATTACACTTGGATGGACTTCTAGAGAAGTTAGAGGGCATAATTGCAAGATCTACCAAGGAAGAAAAAAATCAAGAAAGAGATAAAGCAAGCAAAAACATGACCCATCCCCCATCGAAAGCTTATGTGCCCAATTCCACTGAACCAGACAACCCCCCCTCCCTAGAAAGAATAGAGAATCTAATTGCACAATCACAAAAGGAACCCGCCCCTCAACACCATGACAAGGCTAGTGAAAGAGAAGGTCTTCCTACCCAGAAAGCCTACGTGCCTAACTCTACGGAGCCAGACACCTCTTCTTCTATGAATCAATACACACCAGAATTCTTGCGAGAGATTCAAGAAGAGAAATGGGCTAAAGAGAGTGAAGTTCCTCCTCCCATTGAACTTGTGGATGACACACACGATCAACTCCCACAAGACCTTCCTTCCATTTATGGAGAGCAGGAGAGTACCCAATCTCAAGAAAGATTAAACTTCGAGTGTAATTCTTTACAAGAACTACCCCATTTCACAGGCCCATGGGAAGCAAAGTCCACCTGTATGAGAGCACCTACAGTCATGATAAGAAACGAAGATTCAGTCATACCTAGGAACACAGAGGTAGTGAAGAACACCAAAGTGCAGTGCAATCTCACTTTGGAAGAGCTGCTTAAGGTTAGACCAGAAGTGTGGAAACATGTAGCCAATCAAGTGCCCGAGATAGCAAAACCTCGTTCCCAGGTAGGATCCCAGAGGACAGTGCTAGAAATACCCTTGGATAAGATAGGAGACATGTGTGAAGGTGAAGAAGGGAACACCTATCTTCCCATTACCTACCAGGAGTACACCACCAAGGAAATTTTGGACTGAGGTGCAGGAGTTGCAATTGCCACCACTTCCCTATGGAAGCGTTGGGGCAAGCCAGCACTCAGGCCAACGAGAATGAAATTGCAGATGGCAGATGGTCATATTGAGAGACCCTTAGGATTGCTAGAATCTCACCACCTGTGGTGTCGAGTTCGAGCATACCTTTGCTATATGTGATTTTAGCAAGAACCATGCCTATGAAATGATCTTGGGACGACCCTTTATGCGACAGTTGCAAGTGGTACAGGATTGGGGAACCAATTCTTTGTACCTGCAGCACTTAGGTGTTACGACCAAAGTCAATCTCAAGGATTACTCTCATAGAGATGTCCCTCCTATCCAATGGAACCCCATCCATAGAGCCAAAGATGATACAGAATCGGTGCATTCCATAGGATCAGGATCCTCATGGATGCATGAAGACACTCACTTATGGATGTGCAAAGTAGCAGTAGAGGAAGAGAAGAGAGAAAAGGCCAGAGAAATAGGTGCAAACGAAACACATAGACCCATTCAAGACCCAGCCTATGCACCTGTAGTCTTTCCTGACGAAGAATTTGAACCCCACGGCTGGGCAGAAATCCTAGCAACAATGGATGTAGCCATCAATGAAGAACAATGGACACCTCACTGTGATGAGGATGGCTATGACATTTCAGTTTTCTCCATAGAGCCAATCATGGGAGAGGCAGTGTTAGAAGAGTGTGAACCTAGCCCTGATGCATTTGAGGATGCAAATGACTCTGATCTAGAGTCAATCATTATGGATCCACCTTTTGCATCAGATGAAGAATACTTCCATGAAGTAGAATTTCAACCCCAGAGGTATGGAGAGCTTCCAAAAGACGTAAGACTAGCCACACATGTGACCCTGAAGGAGGAAGGAAAGAAAAGAAAGAAGAGAGAAGTCACACCAGAAGAGGAAGAATCTTTGTTTGAGGTTCCGGAAAATTTTAAGAAGTATGAGATAGATAACAGGAGAGTCATGATCAGAATGCCTAAACGAGAGGCGCAACCAGGAGAGGCCTATGATAACAAAGAAACCACAAAGAAAATTGTGGTAGCCATGGAAGAGGGAGAAGAGAGATGCACTTACATAGGCCATGACCTGATGGAAGAAGAAGAGCAAGAATTGATAGCCTTGCTAAGAGAATACAGAGATGTATTTGCTTGGAGTTACAAGGATTTGAAGGGTGTTGATCCAGACATATGCTCACACACTATCCCCATGACCTCAGATGCTAGGCCCTCTAAGCAAAAGCCATATACATATAATGATAACTACGCTGCTAAGATCAAACAGGAGATAGATAGACTGGTAGAAGCTGGATTCATCTATGAAATTGAGCACACTGAGTGGGTATCCCCCATCGTAGTGGTGCCCAAGAAAAATGGAAAGCTGCGTGTGTGCATTAACTTAAAGAAGGTTAATGCAGCCACAATTCGAGATAACTATCCGCTTCCTATCACAGAGCATCTTTTAGAGAGAGTAGCAGGCAAAGAAGTGTACAACTTCCTCGATGGATTTTCGGGCTACAATCAAGTAGCCATAGCGCCAGAAGATCAGCATAAGACGGCATTTGCCATAGAGTGGGGTATATTTGCCTTTCGTGTAATGCCATGTGGGCTTACCAATGCACCAGCTACCTTCCAAAGGCTGATGTGCCATGTATTTAAGGAGTTCCTGAGGAAGAATTTAGAAGTCTATGTTGATGATCTTTGTGCTCATTCCAACATTAGACAAACCCATATTCCTGAACTCAGACAAATCTTTGACAAATGTAGAGAATATCTCTTCTGCCTGAACCCAAAAAAGTGCGTTTTTATGGTCAGGCAAGGCAAGATTCTAGGACACATAGTGTCAAAGAATGGCATATCCACTGATGAAGAGAAAGTGAGAGCCATAGCCGAGTTACCTAGGCCAAAGAATGTCAAGGAAGGACAGGCCTTCATGGGGCATTGTGGTTACTACCGCCGGTTCATTCACATGTATGCTGTCATTGCAAAGCCCATGTATGGACTTCTGACTAACTTTGAGTGGACTGATGAATGCGAGAATTCCTTCTAGGAGCTTAAACGAAGATTATGTTCAGCACCAATCTTAACCACTCCAGACTGGAATAAGCCATTCCATGTTCACGTGGATGCATCCAATTATGCTATTGGGTGTGTACTCGCGCAACCTACCGGTGAAGGTAATATGGATCTTCCAATTGCCTATGCTAGTAGACAATTGAATGCAGCTGAACGAAATTATACCACTACGGAGAGAGAAGGACTAGGCATGGTGTATGCGGTTAAAAAGTTTAGACATTATTTGCTTGCAAATAAGTTTAAATTTTTTACTGATCATCAGGCATTGCTATACCTCGTAAACAAGCCATGTAATACAGGAAGATTAGTAAGATGGTTTCTCTTGCTAATGGAATATGATTTTGAGGTTGTGGTAAGGAAAGGGAAGACTCATTTGAGAGCAGATCACCTTTCTAGGCTCACATCGGGAGAAGCCCCACAAGGAGTGTCAGATGACCTTCCTGATGCTTACTTGTTTAATTTGGAAGTGGTGCCGCAGTGGGCTAAGCCATTGGTACCAGTGTTGACATACGGGCCTAACCATCCAGTAATAAACACGCAGGATAGAGAGGTAGTAAAAGCCCAAAAGTATGACATCATGGCAGGAAGTATGTACAAGCACACAGATCAAGGGATCTTGGCCTATTGTGTGGAAGAGGATGAGTACGGTAAATGGTTGCAATTGGCACATGTAGGTGCTTTAGAGCAACACTACTCAAAACAACGAACCCTACAGACCCTGAGGAGACTAGGAGTGCATTGGCCAACTATGGAAGCTGATGTCCAAAAGTTGTGCAAGGAATACCCAATCTGTTGCACTAAACCACCTGTGGAACATGCCACTCTTTATCAAGTGTCCATAGTGCCAGATTGGAGTGAACCACTAGTATCCTTCCTGAGGACGAAAACATTCCCTCCAGACATGACTCTGGCTAGGAAAAGGAGTTTAGAACAAGAAGCCTAGGATTACTCACTTATTGGTGATAATCTATACAAACGTGGTAAAGACGGTTACCTGAGACTATGTGTCCATGAGAGTGAATATCTCAAGATCTTGGACACTGCTCACCAAGGTGTAGTAGGAGGACACTTTGGACCAGATCGGGTGATCAAGGCAATACTATTTGCGGGCTTCTGGTGGCCGACCCTTCACATGGATGCACATACCTATGTGAAATGTTGTGATGTCTGTCAGAGAACTCAATATCCTATACGTAAAGATGAGATGCCACTGGAACCTATGATGGGTGGACGTGCATTCTCTAAGTGGGGAATAGACTTCGTAGGTCCTATTAATCCCCCAGCTAAGGGTTCCCATGCAGAATATATCATTGTTGCGACAGACTATCTCACAAAGTGGGTAGAGGTAAAAGCCACAACAAAGAACGATGCTCAGACTACTGCTAAGTTCTTATTTGAGAATGTATTCACAAGATACGGGCTACCTATAGAGCTAGTTAGCGATAGAGGCACTCACTTCTTGAATGAAGTTATTGAAAATCTGCTCCAAGAATTCTTGGTAGTGCATAAGAAGTCTGCCCCCTATCACCCTCAAGCAAACGGCCAGGCTGAGAGCACCAACAAAATCTTATGCAATGTACTGGCAAAATTAGTGAACAATAAACGCTCTGATCGGGATAAACAGCTACACCATGCTGTTTGGGCATACCGAGTTGCCTACAAAACGGTACTCCAAGCCACCCCCTTTCAGATGGTGTTTGGCCAAAACGCAGTGCTACCATTGGACTTCCTAATACCTACACTGAAAGTAGCACAAGAACATGAATGGATGGGTCATGAACTATCCTCTAGACTTTTTGACCTTGAACGATTAGGAGAAACAAGACTGAGGGCAGCTGCAGGGATATATGCAGCTAAGAAATGACAGAAGGCATATTTTGACGCCCATGTTAAGGATAAAGGTTTGAAGGCTGGCGACCTAGTACTAGTATACACGTTGAAACAACATGCGAGGAAACTAGAGAAGAGAGGCTACGGACCCATGATCATTAATAGAATCTCAACAAGTGGAGCAGTACAACTAGCCACATTAGAAGGTGACGTTCTCCCGAGCTACATAAGCGGATGCAGGGTCAAGTTATATCAAGAACCTCTCACAGAGGAAATGCTAAACCGACTCAATACTGCTAAGAAGCGCAAAGAAGAAGAAAAGCGAATTTGAGAAGAAGCCCAAGCAGAAGCCTTAGAGCGCATACGGAGAATGAAATTAAGAAGACAAGGTAGAGAGCAACGTGTGCCAGATGCATATGCAGATCAAGGATATCACGTGGCTATGTGTGAAGTTTCAGGTATCAGCTCCCATAGGATAATTGATCGACGTCCTTTTATGACCTTAGATATAGGACAAGGAAAGGGTGCAAGGACTATAAGAGCCTTGATTGACTCAGGTGCAGCCACTAGTGCTGTTAAATTGTCTTACTGTCAAGAGTTGAAATTAACTGTTAATCCTATAGAAGCATATCTCATAGGATTGGGAGGTGTGGAAACCCCTTGCATGGGCGAGGTGGAACTTCCCCTCTATATTCAAGACGAAGTAATGACAATCAAAGTACTAGTGTGTCAAGATGAGGACCTCACTGAGCCTCTTGTCTTGGGTCAGGACTGGATCTATGATCATGCAGTCACCCTAAACCTAAGAAGTGGACTTCTTCAGGTATGGGTAAATCATAGTTGAATTACAGTTGAATTGGAAAATGGGGCACTCAAGGAACTAGGTAAGGCACGAACTCCTGGTCCTTCCAGGGGTGCACATGAAGTTGACAATGCTATTCTTGTCCAAAAATGTATGATGCAGAAAGAGGATTGTCTCAACAACGGAGTCAAGGATAAGAAGGCACTCCCTTCTGTTCCAAAGGCCAGAGGGATGCAGTAACCAAAGGCAGATCGAATACAGAAGAAGCAGAACACTACCTATACTGGAGGCCAAAAAAAGGAGCAAAGCAGATTGTTTCAGCCGAGGAAACAAGTATGGAGGCGAAAAGGCGAACACCCTGTTCCGACCAGGCCAACACCACGGCCAAAACCTCTTATTAGTAATCAACAACACAACACTAATAAGAAGTCCTTCAGAAATTCTTCTATGAAAGTGAAGTCTATTTGGGTACCCAAGAAGTCAATGAAGGCCAGCCCACAATCACGACAAATCTGGGTGCCTAAGGCCTGCTTGCGGGCTCAAATAGCTACACCACGGCCGCAAGCGGTACAACATGTTTCACTCACTCGAACATCTGAGGCCCAGTCTTACACCTCACGCACGGACACATATTCTTCCATGAGCACTAGTAGAATCATTGGTAAATGGGTCCCTAAAAAGCCTCATCTTCAAGCATATACCCCTATCAAACTCTTCAGAGTCTCCATAAAATCAAGATCAAAGCCCATCCACTGCCTTTGGCAACCTAAAACTTGTAATAAACCCCCGGACCCCAGTCGTAATTCCATGCCCACCTACTAACTACGTCACTCTCACACTACATCATTCCACTTAGTTCTTAGGTCCAACCAATTCCTAACTACACACACAAGCACCGAGCACTTATTAACCTACTAATCTCTCCCGAACCTCATGATAATGTTGTAATGAGGACAAAAACGGTTCTAACTTGTCCTTTACAATGTTAACACATGTTTCTATATTCTCGACAGAACCAGCTAGCAAGCAATAACGATGGCAGAAGCTGGAGGCACCAGTTCCCAGGCAGGGTCCAGCGCACAGATTGTGGACATTGAAACTATTCTTCTGGAACCGCCACTCACCGAAAGGCCTCAAGAACTTCAAGCGGTGCATGTCCTTCCTATCTAGGACCCTCCTCAGGGGCACACTTCTCAAGTGGGGAAACATGCTCATTGGTTCAGTGATGTAGCAGGGCCATTGGGTGACGGCACCTACTTCTGGGAAGCAGAAATTGAATTTAATGGCAAATGGGGACGCTACGACTTTTTCGCTCGGGAATTCGAGAACTATCAGAATGAAGAGGTAATGCGATCAGTTTGGACCAAGGCAGGCCTGGATAGATATTTCAGAGCACACTTGCCTAAACCTGATTTTCTACGCTGCTCCTATTTCATAAGTACCATAACTCCTAGAAGGGTCAAGGGAGGCGATAGTACTTTTGTACTACCATCATTGTTGCCAGGACACGAACTCAAGAGATTCAAACTAACCCTCAACCTGGTATGGGAGGCATTGAACATGCAAGGTATGCACATTCCCACCGAGAAAGAAACAATGGTCCCGGGTAGGATGAAGCATAAGGAGCTCAATAAATTGAAGGACATGGTGGCAATGACGCCTACCATTGCTCTCCACTTACGAACTGTTATGCAACATTTTGCTTTTCCCGCACAAGAACGATTCACTATGCCCCCTAAGAAAATATGGTTCAGCTTATACTTGGCAGAAACAGAGAACCTCACCCTCAACATACCGCACTGGGTCATCGATCAGATACACCTAGCCCATCAGCGCTGGAATAAGAAGCAGAAAAATGTACTTCATGGCTGTTGTGCCCTAACAAGAATAATTTACAGGTGCCTAGCATATGACGTGCCCATTCAAAGAGCACTAGTATGGTCCAGGGCCCAAGAATTCCAAAGGCGACTATCAACAGCGGATCCTCCATCGAAGAAGATGAGAGGGGGCGTCCAATTACCATGTGCTCAACCAAGGGGAGCCACTACCACACCTGAGGTGACTCCTCCGCAAACTAGGCGTGTTCAACCATTCACCATTTGTCTTCCCAGACCAAGCACAGAAGGACCCAACTTGGTGTTTCCCCCCATTCCATCAGACTTGGAATTTCCACAGGGATTTACTCTCAATGACCTCATGGATGAAGAAGTTGCGAGACTGATCTACGAATCTAATCTTGAAACAGAAGCAGACCAAACCCAGGAACCACACCCCACCACAACAACACCAGCCCCGACACAACCAGTCGTCGTAGAAGTCGAAAGAGATGAACAAGAGGCAGGAGGAGAAGAAGAAGAAGCTGACGAAGAACAATATCAAGAATATGATGAACTCTCAGAGCTAGCAAGTGCCCCAACATATTCGGCACAAATAAAAAGATTGTACCAAACCATGAAGCGAGTTCAGGAACAACACAAAATGTCACTTGAATCAGGCAAGGCGCTCATGAGCCAACTATTGGCCGAGGAAGGTGTGGACGATATGTTTATCGAAGCCATGAACCTACACGCAGAGGCAGTCGGCTTGGATGAGGCCATACATGAGGCCATGACATACATTAATCGATTTGAGAAACGTGTGCCTGCCCGCCCTAGTCGATCTGGAAAACAAATACGCATCAATGTATCAGAACCGGAAGGCAATACACAAACAGAAGAACATCAGGAGGAACCACTCTCCCAACCCACCTCACCTCTCGCTACACAATTCACCTCACCAACCAGCACGACCACGCCCTTTTCTACCACTACCACAGTTGTCATGGGAATTCCTCTCTCTCCCGGTATCCAATTTGGAGGAGTTTCCATGCCCACCTTCATGACACTCTTCACAAATATCACTTCCACCCCACCCACTATCCCCATCTTTACAGTCACACACACATTTGACACAATGGAAACATCACCCGCCACAGTACCACCCCCACCCCCCACACAACCTCAATCTCCCATACCCCTCCACCAACTTCACCACTTGATTCCACAGCATTCACAACTCCCTTCCCCACCCCCATTCCCCCTGCATCTTCATCTTTACCTGCATCCTTTAATGTAAATAATATATTCCTATCATTACATCAGTGTGTATATCAACTTCAGCGCGAGTACAGAGATCTCGAAGGCCGCCATCAACAGTTGACAACGAATCATCAGAACCTACAGAGGCAACTTACAATGCTAGCAGAAGAAAATGCGGAACTCAACCAGCGCTATACAACTCTCGAGCAAGCCCATCAAACACTCCTGGAGACACCCCAACCATCAGCAGAACCCGGTGTCAAAAAACTTGAAGCCTTGCTGGAGGTGTACCAATCAGATAACCTGAGAGTCCGGCGTAATTTAACTCTACTTCGCAAGCATATGGCTACAACACTTGAAGAAAATAAACGGTTGCAGAAACAAAATGAAGAAAATCTGGAAGCAGCCATGGAAGGTTCCCCCCATGAGATCGATCCAGAACAGTTCAAAGCGGTTCCCACAGAAACAATGAAAACCATCTTGGAAAGTTATGCGGATTTATTAGACGCACATGATGATTTGGAAAGGGAACGAGATGAGCTACGTAGCCAGCTCAGGGAAAAGGAGGCTCCAACCAAGGTAATAGAAACGGCCTCGACTTCAGAGGAAGTAAAGGCATTGACAGAGCAGGTGGCTGAACTCCAGAAAAAGTTACTAGAATATGAAAGGCAGCCCTCCCCAGTTGTAGAACCCGAACCGGAGGATTTAGTACCCATTGAGGTGGATGAAACATATGAGGAACCATACGTTCCTATGCCAATGCCAGGTGGTGCACAGACCTCAGAAGGACTGGACACATTAGAAGTTGAAGTACCTGAATGGCTCCAAACACTCGAGAAGACAGCAACAACCCATGAAGATAGAGTGGCCATTCAAATCCAATCTATGGCAAAGTTAGAAGACACCATCATTAAGTCTGAATACTTTCGAAGCATGTCTCATCATAGATGGATCGGCACTAACGATGATCAATATGTGCCATATTGTGTGCTCCTTGCGGATTATAATGCAGAGATTCAACGCAGTTGTGGCAAACCTCCCACTTTTGCCACACAATTTGGGCCAGAGGATATCCCAGAAAGTGCAAAGAAAGGCTCCATTTATCAACCAACCTGGAGAATCCGTCTTCTTGAAACCTACCCGGAAATGGTTCGTACCTGGACTAACATGCCCCTTTTTATTAAATACAATCCTTGTTATGTTCCAGTATTCCGCCGGCACACTTGGCCAGAGTTTACCATTGCTGTCAAGAACGTCAAGGGTTGCACGAAGTGGTTAAATTATGTTTATCTAGCACCGCCACAAGGCCCTCCCACTGTAAATTACATGATTTCTACCATCAGACACTGGAGCACTCGACTACGGAATACCCCCGATGTGATGGCACAAATGTGTATGAAAATCTTTGAACTAATGCTAATCACCTTCAGGACGTTCAAGAATATTAAAGACCCCCACTTCTCAGGTGTCAGATTTCTTACAAGAAATCAAGATCTGGTATACGACATGAGCACAACCCCATCCATAGAGGTAATATATGCTTGGCACGCCAGAATAAAGTACCTCCCAGCTTGTTTTCAACAGACATTCGAGGAGATGTTCATAACGGGATTTTGGAAATATCACTCAGAAATATTTGTACCCAGGCCATCACATCTCCTCCACTTATTCGCTGTGGAGAGAACCATCTATTCAGAACAACTACGGGTGCCACATCCAGACGTACCAGGACCAGTGAATTGGGATGCATTATTAACAGATCTAGCACGGGGGCTCAGATTAGCAAAACATCACCTTGCTTCCCACGTTGTCCAATATTACGTTCAACGAGCATCTAGACAAGGGTCTGTCAGGGGCGACAGACGCGAGAGTGGGGGGGGTGTTGGTAGCAGTCAGGGAACCGAAGGAGCCACAAGACAAAGAGGGTCGAAACGAAGAGATAGCACAAGCAGACACAGTAGCCAAAGAAGATCTGGCAAGTAGGCCATCTAAATTTTTCAGACATCAAGGAGTGGAGCACACAAGAAGAAAGAGCAAGTAGGGAGCTCAAAGATGTGTACGACAAACCAACAGAGAAAATCCCTACACAAATAGTGGTTTTAATCACTAAAAACCATTGTAAATACCATTTCGTATTTTTGTAGCTCCATTTTGTGCAAGCCAAGGAGTCCTTGAGCTTGAGGAGCCTTAGAAGTACCTACATACAATTTTCGTATTTTTTAGACTCCGTTTAAGCCCTCAAATTGGCCTTGGAACCTAATTTTTAACTAGGTCGGACACTAGGTCTGGACAGGGCCAAAACCTAGTCAAAAACTATAAATAGAGCTAGAGAGCTCATTTTTGAGGTTAGATTGTAATTGAAATGAACTTGTAAGGGCTTTTTGAAAGTAATCTAAGAACTCCATTGCTACTCACTCTTTGGCTTGTTGTGTGTGCGCGTGTGTGTGTATGTGTGTGCATGCTTGTGTGCTTCTCACTCACGCACTTGTGCCTCCACTTGCTCGTGGTCTTCATACCATCCTCACGTCTTCTCGGATTGACATTAAAGGAGGTGCTACTCATCACTGAGCTACACCATACCTTTTTGGTTTTTTTCTTTTCCTTATAGATCTTCTTAAGCCATGTTGTGATGATTCTGCCTCATGTCCAAGTTCCTGCAATTTTGCTTTACCTTTAGACTTCCATGCTATGATCTTTTCCATTTGAGATTCTTCATCATCCTCTGAGGTGTCTTGTTCTTCAATCTTCAGTTGTTCTCTACCAAGCTTTGGAAAATCTTCTTCATATGGTAAATTGACCTTCCTGCATGAATCTTCATACCATGAATTGTTTTCATAAAAAACTACATCTCTGCTTACCAAGAATCCTTTGTTGGTAGGGTTGTATAACCTGTAGCCCTTTTGATTGTTGTCATATCCAATAAATACACACCTTTCTGCCTTTGGATCCATCTTGCCTTTAACCTGTGAAGGAACATGAGCAAAAGCAATACATCCAAAAATTTTACAATGATCTAAGCTTGGTCTTCTTCCATTCCAAGCCTCATATGGAGTCATCCCATCAAGGGATTTTGAAGGCAACCTGTTAATCAAGTAAGTGGCTCTAGATAGAGCCTCAACCCATAGATAATTAGGCAAATGCTTTTCATTTAACATGGACCTTGCAGCTTCAACAATTGTCCTATTCCTCCTTTCTGCCACTCCATTTTGCTCAGGAGTGTACCTTGTAGTTACCTCTCTTTTGATTCCTCTTTCTTGAAGAAAAAAATCAAACTCATGGGAGAAGTATTCTCCCCCTCCATCTGACCTTAGCCTTTTTAGTGATTTACCTGTTTGATTCTCCACAAGAGCCAAATATCTTTTGAAACATGAAAAAACTTCATCTTTGTGTTTCATAAAGAATAGGATAGTCCATCTGCTGCAATCATCAATAAAGGAGACATAATACCTTGATCCAGATATTGAAGCTTCCTTGCTAGGTCCCCATACATCTGTATGAACCAACTCCAAGAGATCTCCATGCATATAACCTTTCTTCATGAATGGTAACCTGTGAGACTTTCCAAATTGACATGCACTACACTTATAAATCATATGTTGTTTTGACAAATTAGGGAGTCCAAATACACTTTGGTCCCTACAAATTTGCTTTAATGACCTTTCACCAATATGTGCTAACCTTTTGTGCCATACTTCCAATTCTCTGAGTGTCTGACTACCATAATTAAAGAGAGCAATGTTTCTAGTGTCTTGTAATTCAAATGTGAACAATCTACCTTATTCTTCTGAATCCTTGACTTGGATCTTCAACAAATGCTCCTGCTTTTGTGAACCTGACTTGCAACCCTTTCTCTACTATCTGCCCAACACTTATCAAATTCTTTGTAATGGTAGGGACATAGAGTACCTTACTGAGTAGGTTGATGTTTCCATCAGTTGCTTTGACATTTCCTATTTTCTCCACAGGATGTCTTGTGTCATCTCCTGTTTGTACCTCATGCTTATTCCTTGGATCTTCTAAATCTGATAGGAGTGCCACATTTCCTGTCACATGATTTGAACAACCTGAATCTATGTAGAAGACATGCTCATCAGATTGACCTTGTGGCATAGCCATGTTCATGATCAATAATGAATCCTCTTTGTTTGAGTCTTCTATGTAGTTATTGAAGTCTCTCCTTCCTTTGTAGCCTCCTTGATAGTTTGAATGATTATAGTTGTTGTAGCTGCCATGATAATTGTTGAACCTTCCTCTTGAGTAGCCATAACTTCCTCTATTGTATCCTCTGCCTCTTTGATTCCTGGAATTCCTAAAGCAATTTTCAGTTGTATGATTAGTTAATCCACAAATAGAACATGGGTTGGAGTCTTGGGATCTCTCTCTGCCTTGTCTACCTCCTCTTCCTCTACCTCTGGCATGTCTTCCTCTACCTGCATAGTTAGCTTGATATGTACCTACTTCATCATCCACTTTCTTTGCCTTTCCTTTGTTATCTTTGGACTTACTTTTATCAGTGTATAAAGCTGAAGATTGATTACCTTCAGAGCTTTCTCCATTTTTGATAAGCTTTGCCTCTTGAGTAAGTAGTTGTCCAATGAGTGTATTGAAATCAGGTACATGCATGTCCATGTACAAATCCATAGCTGTGGTGAATGCTTCCCACTTGTCATCCGCCTTCAAGCCATTGACGACCTTCCTTAAAATTTGCTCTTCATCTATTACCTCTCCAATGCTTCCCAACTGATCTGCTATGTCCTTGAGCTTTGTGACAAAATCAGTCACATTTTGTTTGGGAGCCTTCTTGAGAGTTGTGAAATCCAGCCATAGTTGATGCTTCCTAGCTTTAGTACTTGAAGAGAAGAAGGCTTCAAGTGCATCCCACACTTCCTAGGATGTCTTACAACTTCTAATGTGAGGCAACAAAAAATTTGAGATAAAGTTGAGGAGATAAGACCTTGCAAGTGCATCCTTGGAGCACCATGTGCTCAATCTTTCTTGCTCTTCTTGTGTTGGTTGACTTTTGTTCCTGAAACTTGGCATAACTTCATCTCCAGCCACATAACCATACAAACTTCTACCTTGGAGATAAGCTTCCATTCTCAATGACCAAGCTGAGTAGTTACCTCTATCCAATTTGTCAATTGATGAAGGAAATCCATCTGCCATGTTGTCCAATGTTGGCAGTAGTCAAGGAACCAAAGGAGTTGCAAGACAAGGAAGCCTACGAAGGGAGTCGGAACGAAGAGAAAGCACAGGCAGGCACGGTAGTCAAAGAAGATCTGGCAAGTAGGCCATCAAAATTTCTTAGGCATCAAGGAGTTGAGCACACAAGAAGAAGGAGCAAGTAGGGAGCTCCAGGAAATGTATGTCAAAATGTTAGAAGAAATCCCTACAAAAACAGTGATTTTCATCACTAACAATCATTGTAAATACCATTTCTTATTTTTGTAGCTCCATTTTGTGCAAGCCAAGGAGTCCTTGAGCTTGGGGAGCTTTAGAAGTACCTACCTATCAGTTTTCACATTTTTTAGACTTGGTTTGAACCTCCAAATAGGGTAGAGAACCTAATTTTTAACTAGGCCGGACACTAGGTCTGGACAAGGCCAAAATCTAGTCAAAAACTATAAAAAGAGCTAGAGAGCTCATTTTGGGGGTTAGCTTGTAATTGAATTAAACTTGTATGAGCTTTTTGAAAGTAATCTAAGAACTCCATTGCTTCTCACTCTTTGTCTTGCCGTGTGTGCACGTGTGTGTGTATGTGTGTGCATGTTTGTGTGCTTCTCACTCACGCACTTGTGCCTTCACTTGCTCGAGGTCTTCATACCATCCTCTTGTCTTCCCGGATTGACATTAAAGGAGGTGCTACTCATCACTGAGCTACACCAAATTTTGGCGCCGTTGCCAGGGATCAAGCTTTGAGGACGAGCGTGTGATGGTAAGACATAGAGTTGACGCGTTGGAGTTATAGGTATTTTCTTCACTTTTATCTATTTTCTTTTGTTTTTCTCATCACCATCATCATCCTCACCATCTCCCACATCCATCTCCATCATCGCGAAAAATTTCAGTTCTTTGGTCATATCACCCCACCCATACTATTCCCCTCATTTCACTTGTGAGAGAGAGCGAGAGAGCGTTTGTGTGCTTGTGATTTTCTGTGTTTTTTGAGATTTTCTGCAGGAATCAGCATCCCCAGCAGCTGCACCAGCTCCAATAGGTAAAAAATCTATCTGTGTAGGTCCCGAGGCGTTGACCTCTGTCAATCGCGACCGACAGAAAAAATGCTCTATTTGCGAAACAAAGTGCATAACCATGATCTACAGGCCTAGAGCTTCCCAAAAATGTGTTTAACTTTTTGAAATTCCTCAGATTTCTGTCAATCGTGATCGCTCTGTCGATCGCGATCGACAAACCACGACGGACACCTATAGACGGCTCTGTCAATCGCGATCGACCAATCAATCGTGACTGACAGCCCCCGACGACTCTGTCAATCGCGACCGATAGAGTGAATGACCGATTGACCACGACGGACAGACCCCTACGCGTGACATGTGTCAATCGTGATCGAGCCATCAATCGCGATCGACCAGTCAATCGCGACTGATAGCCCCGACGACCCTGTCAATTGCGACCGACACAGTCAACGATTGCTTGACCACGACGGACAGACCCTCGCGACGGACCTGTCAATCGCGATCGACTCATCAATTGCGACTGACAGAGTCCACGATCCTTTGACCACGACTGATTGACTTTTCGGGCTACCTGTCAATCGTGATTGACCCATCAATCGCGACTGACAGCCACGACGGACGTGTCAAATCGCGATCGACACGTCAATCGCGATTGACCTATCAATCGCGACTGACAGAGCTTGCGAACGCGATAGAAGGGAAAATTTGGCCAATTTTTTAGGGCAAAAAATAGTGGTCTATTCTTGAAAAATTGTGAGACAAATGCTAGGTTTGTCATGGCATTGTGAAGCCATTACATCAAGTATTTCGAGAAGTCATGTTTGCCTACGAACCTGTTTGAAATCCTGATTTGGCCCCAAAACCCTGAGTGGACATAACTTCCTCATACGAAATCCGATTGCAGTGATTTTTGTTTTCGTTACGGTAGAATTAATGTCAGGATAATTAGATAAGATAATTTGAAGTTGACCATATCCCAGGGTGGAAAAAATTGAGGGTCCTTTGGGATTGATTTCCATAGAGGCAAAAGGCAATTGGGTCTGTGAATTACATGCATGAAAGTGATCTGTCTGTCAACTAAATTCAGTTCTTGAGCTAATTGTGGATTCTTTCAGGTTCTGTGAGAGCGTCGAAGGGTACTCAAAGCAAGAGTAAGTGCGAGCTTGGGAACACGCTTCCTGGGCATACAAGGGCAACCAAGGGAAGAACTTAAGGTTGGAAATTCTCAACACCCTCTCTCAATCCCTAGCATAAGCTAAGTACGGATAGAGGTTTTGATAAATTAGGAGCGCGATAAGAACAACCAAGTTCAAGATCTCTAATCACTCAAGTGCAAGTGCTAGGAGATTACAATTGCGAAACAACTTAAGGAAAAAAATTAAATCGAGCGACCACACTCAAAGTACGAGAAAACTTAAGTGTTCCTTGCGACGAAGAATAACCGGACAAGAAGTGACACCTTAAGGGATTAAAAAAGAACAAGTGAGTGATACAAAAGAACTCAGCAACGCAAGTGTACTTGGGAAAATTTGGGATTATTCAATTGGGCTTATGAACCTTAGATCAGGATGACACCTAGGGAGAGACCGACAAAGTCTTAGATCTTCAGAGGCTAGTGTCAATCATACTGCTAGGTCTTGGGCCCAGCAGTTGAGCCATCATTCTTATTACCCTAGCTCTGAGACTAGCGAGTCTGAGATGTCCCACGGTATGGAGAGACCTACAGGAAGCTCCGGAGTGCCATATTTACATAGGGTGGAAGGCCCTTACAAGATGCAACTCGAATACCTTAGGACCAACCGATTAGGTGCTAGCATCTATGAGGACGGCCTAGGAAGATCTGCGGTCTAGATCAAAAACCCTGACCAATCCATTGGACTAGAGTGCTCAGCTGTCAAGTTTGAAAATGGAGCATACTTGGACAAAGAAGGGACAATATATGTAGTCACCAGTCATCCAGATAGGACAGATGAATTTGGGAATGTGATCCCTGAAACGGACTTAGGTGACCTAGAGCAAGGAAACATGGGCGAAGAACCTAGAACCCCCCGAGGCAAATCTGTTCTCACTAGGATTATCACACCAGAGTGGATTCCCCAAGATAATAAGAGCATAGATCTCCTCCTGAACCGAGAGATGGATGAAGCCTTTTGGAGATATAGACCTAATCAGTCGAGTGAGATAGGAACAATCATGATATATGAGTTTAAAGATCTTGATAGCCCAGGTAGAGTGACCTACTTAGATCACGCTTTAGAAAGAATCTTTGGGGTTACAGAAAATGATAGGCATGCTTACACTTGGAAGGGTGAATTCATTTTTTCCCAACCAAGATCAAATGTGTCATTTGGTCACCAAGGAGCTGGAACCTCCCACACTCATGGAACTCAAAGAGACAGACATAGGGATAGACCGGAGGTAAGCTTTGCCAACCCAGTGGGAAGAGACAGAACGAGAATGGAAACAAATAGGGTGGAACCTGAAGGATTTAGAGCCCCAAGGAATCAAAGGAATATGGAAGACTTCCCTCTGCCAAGGCCTAGGGAACACACCAGGATTTTGAGACTGACTCAGTTAGTTAAGTCCATGAAGAATTACTTCGATGGCACAGGAGACCCATATGATCATGTGGCCGAGTTTAGGCAAGTCTTGAGAGCAGAACAAGTTGAGGACCTATTCACGCAATATAATGCCTTTGGTCTAACACTTAGGAACACAGCCCTTACGTGGTTTCAACCATTGAATGAGAGACAATTGAGGAGCATAGACCAACTCTTGGAGGCTTTCATCACCGAATTCTCCAAAAGTGGCATAAGGCATAACACTTCCTCATTGATATACAGCTTCAAGCAGACCCCTCAAGAGACAGTGAGACTTGCTGGAAGAAGATTTAGGCAGTACCTTGAGAGATGCCCTGTCCCTGAGTTACCCACACCTGCCAAACAAGTGGCTTTATTCTTGGATGTATTGCTAAGTACAAAGTTGAGATCCTATGTGTACTTGAAGGACCCTAGGACCATAGAAGAGTGTGTACGCATGTGCATCGACATTGAGGATAACCTAGGGGAGGAGTTAGAGCTTTCCAAAATCTACAAAGATTCAGATAGTGCCTCTAGCCTCTCTTCCTCACAATCCACATCAATTGAGGAACTTGCGGAAAAAGTAGCTCAAAAACTAGGTGTCTCTAGTAAACAAATTCCTAGATTTGCCCCAGTCAAAAGGTGCTATACTTACAGTGGTGACCATATGGCGAACGCATGTCCCATCATGGCTCAACCCCAGGTGAACCCTAGCAGCAAATATTGCACCATAGAACGGAGATACACCAATCACACAGCACAAGATTGTCCATACAATAAGCAAGCAGTTAGACAAACCTACCATCAGCCTTATCCACAACAGGGAAGATACCAGAACCAGTACCCCCCACAACAATATGGTAGACCGCAGCAACCCTACCAACAACCCTACCAAACTCAACAAGGCGACAACCTGTGTTAGATCAACAACCTCCAAACCCCGCTAATGTGATTCCTGTAAAGTATGCAGCAGCTGAGGAAAATTTGAATAGAGCTATAGTGCTAGTAACACCATTGCTTTCAGAAAGTGACCCGAGCGATCATAGTTTTGATTCTACTCACATTGATAGTCCCCAAGCTTACTACATGCAATCTCTTGAACATGGTGAGTCCTACTACAGTGAAGAACCAGGTGAACCTAGTTGGGAACCAGAGTACACAAATGTAATGTACACAAACCCTAACTCTAGACCCCAACCTAAGCAGGTAAGACCTCCATTCCCAAGAGGACCATGCTACAGATCTCAGGGAGATCACCTCATTCGCGATTGCCCCTTACCTCCACCTACACAACCCTAGTCAGTAACAATACAAGGCTTTTGCCAAGACTGCGGGAAGGAGCATCTCTTACGAGATTGCCCTAAGAATCCTAACAATATGCCAAAAATAACTCCAATTAACGTTATTGGCTTAGTTGGGGACTCAACAGGAAGTGTCAAGTCCACTGCACCAGTACAGGTAGTCACTAGAGCCCAGGCTATGCAACAGAACCCAGGAGGAGGTCAAGAGAAGAATGCGGAGGTTAGTGAAACCGAGAGCATAGCCAAGAAACGGTCGAGAGCCTGGAGGGATAGTCGAGAAAGAATGAAAAGACAATGGTCTAAAAAGATGAGCGACTTAGAAGAAAGCATAAGAGAAACAAAAGCCAAAATTGTGGAACTCACCTCTCAAACAAACTCTCACTTACCACCACCACCCTCACTTCCATCACCATCTAATCCACCATCTGTCCACCTACCTCAGACCATCCCACCACCCCCTAGAGTAGGATCAA
The DNA here is from genome assembly GCA_020310875.1 of Ceratopteris richardii. Lineage (NCBI taxonomy): Eukaryota > Viridiplantae > Streptophyta > Polypodiopsida > Polypodiales > Pteridaceae > Ceratopteris > Ceratopteris richardii. Next base: position 211,358,932 of record CM035407.1, on the reverse strand, counting down.
TGTTAGCTGACCCCACTCTTGAAGACATAGACATGATGCTTAAGGCATATCAGGCCAGAATCCAAGAAGGGCCAAATGTGACGGATCATGACAAGTGCTACCCTAGAGTTGACCTAGAGATAGAGAGAACCAAGCTACGTGCGAAAATGATCGCATTGGCTCAGACCATGTTTGAAGCCAGTCGCCTTTTCAACTACTCAGGCTCAGCTAAGACACAATTGCACTTGGATGGACTCCTAGAGAAGTTAGAGAGCATAATTGCAAGATCTGCCAAGGAAGAAAAAAATCAAGAAAGAGATGAGGCAAGCAAAAACATAAGCCATCCCCCACAGGCAGCCTATGTGCCCAATTCCACTGAACCAGACACCTCCTCGTCTATGAATAGGTTCACTCGAGAATTCCTACAAGAGATTCAAGAAGACAAATGGGCTAAAGAAAGTGAAGTCCCTCCTCCCATTGAACTTGTGGATGACGCACATGATCAATTCCCACAAGATATTCCCTCTATTTATGGAGAGCAAGAGGGCACCCAGTCTCAAGTGAGATTAGACTTTGAGTCTAATTCTTTACATGAATTACCCCACTTCACAGGCCCATCGGAAGCCAAGTCTACCTGTATGAGAGCACCCACAGTCATGGTAAGAAACGAAGACTCAGTCATACCTAGGAATACAGAGGTAGTGAAAAACACTAAAGTGCAGTGCAATCTCACTTTAGAAGAGCTACTCAAAGTTAGGCCAGAGTTATGGAAACATGTAGCCAAACAAGTACCAGAGATAGCAAAACCTCGTTCCCAGGTAGGTTCTCATAGGAGAGTGCCAGAAATTCCTCTAGACAAGATAGGAGATATGAGTGAAGGTGAAGAAGGAAACACTTATCTTCCCATTACCCATCAGGGGTACACAACCTATCCCTGATGCATTCGAGGATGCAAGTGACTCCGATCTAGAGTCAATCATTATGGACCCACCTTTTGCATCAGATGAAGAATACTTCTATGAAGTAGAATTCCAACCCCAGAGGCATGGAGAGCTTACAAATGAGGTAAGGCTAGCCACACATGTAACTCCTAAGGGAGAAGGAAAGAAAAGAAAGAAGAGAGAAGTCACACCAGAAGAGGAAGAATCTTTGTTTGAGGTCCGAGAAAATTTTAAGAAGTATGAGATAGATGACAGGAGAGTCATGATCAGAATGCCTAAACGAGAGGCTCAATCATGAGAGGCCTATGATAACAAAGAAACCACCAAGAAAATAGTAGTAGCCATAGAAGAAGGAGAAGAGAGATGTACTTATATAGGACATGACCTAACAGAGGAAGAAGAGCATGTGTTAATAGCCTTGCTAAGAGAATACAGAGATGTATTCGCTTGGAGTTACAAGGATTTGAAGGGTGTTGATCCAGACATATGCTCACACACTATCCCCATGACCTCAGATGCCAAACCCTCCAAGCAAAATCCATACACATACAATGATAACTATGCTGCTAAGATCAAAGAGGAAATAGATAGACTGGTAGAAGCTGGATTCATCTATGAAATTGAGCACACTGAATGGGTATCCCCCATTGTAGTGGTGCCCAAGAAAAATGGAAAGCTGCGTGTATGCATTAACTTGAAGAAGGTCAATGCAGCCACAATTCGAGATAACTATCTGCTTCCTATGACAAAACACCTCTTAGAAAGAGTAGTAGGCAAGGAAGTGTACAACTTCCTTGATGGATTTTCGGGCTACAATCAAGTAGCCATAGCTCCAGAAGATCAGCATAAGATGGCTTTTGCCACTGAATGGGGCATATTTGCCTTTAGAGTAATGCCATTTGGGCTTACCAATGCACCAGGTACCTTCTAGAGGCTGATGTGCCATGTGTTTAAAGAGTTCTTAAGGAAGAATTTGGAAGTCTATGTTGATGACCTCTGTGCTCATTCCAACATTAGACAGACACATATACCAGAACTCAGACAAATCTTTGACAAATGCAGAGAATATCAAGTCTGCCTGAACCCAGAAAAGTGTGTTTTTATGGTCAGGCAAGGCAAGATTCTAGGACACATAGTGTCAAAGAATGGCATATCCACTGATGAAGAGAAAGTGAGAGCTATAGCCGAGTTACCTAAGCCAAAGAATGTCAAGGAGGTACAAGCTTTCATGGGGCATTGTGGGTATTACCAACGGTTTATACACATGTATGCCATCATAGCAAAGCCTCTGTATGGACTTTTGACTAATTTTGAGTGGACTGAGGAATGTGAGAATTCCTTCAATGAGCTTAAATGGTGATTATGTTCTACACCAATCTTGACCACACCCGATTGGAATAAGCCTTTCCATGTTCATGTTGACGCATCCAATTATGCTATTGGGTGTGTACTTGCGCAGCCTACAAGTGAAGGTAATATGGACCTTCCAATTGCCTATGCGAGTAGACAATTGAATGCTGGTGAGCGGAACTATACAACCACCGAACGAGAAGGATTAGGCATGGTATATGCAGTTAAAAAGTTTAGACATTATTTGCTTGCAAATAAGTTTAAATTTTTTACTGACCATCAGGCACTGCTATATCTCGTGAACAAGCCATGCAATACAGGCAGATTAGTAAGATGGTTTCTCTTATTAATGGAATATGACTTTGAGGTAGTAGTGAGGAAAGGCAGAACTCACCTGAGAGCAGACCATCTCTCTAGGCTCACATCGGGAGAAGCCGCACAAGGAGTATCTGATGACCTTCCTGATGCTTACTTGTTTAACTTGGAAGTTGTACCTCAGTGGGCTAAGCCATTAGTGCCAGTACTCACCTACGGGCCTAATCACCGAGTCATAAACACTCAAGGTAGAGAAGTAGTGAAGGCCCAGAAGTACCATATCATGGCAGGAAGCATGTACAAACAAACACATCAAGGGATCCTGGCTTGTTGTGTGGAAGAGGATGAGTACGCTAAATGGTTGCAATTAGCACATGTAGGTGCATTGGAGCAACACTACTCAAAGCAACGAACCCTACACACACTAAGGAGACTCGGAGTGCATTGGCCGACTATGGAAGCAGATGTCCAAAAGTTGTGCAAGGAATGCCCAATCTGCAACACTAAACCACCTGTGGAGCATGCCACTCTTTATCAAGTGTCCATAGTGCCAGATTGGAGTGAACCACTAGTATCCTTCCTGAGGACAAAAACATTCCCTCAAGATATGACACTGGCCAGACGAAGAAGTCTAGAACAGGAAGCCCTAGATTACTCACTCATTGGTGATAATTTGTGCAAACGTGGTAAAGATGGTTACCTCAGACTATGTGTCCATGAGAGTGAATATCTCAAGATCTTGGAAACTGCTCACCAAGGTGTAGTAGGAGGACACTTTGGACCAGATCGGGTGATCAAGGAAATACTATTTGTAGGCTTTTGGTGGCCAACCCTTCACATGGATGCCCATACCTATGTGAAACGGTGTGATGTTTGTCAGAGAACTCAGTACCCTATACGCAAAGATGAGATGCCACTGAAACCTATGATGGATGGACGTGCATTCTCTAAGTGGGGAATAGAATTTGTAGGTCCTATTAACCCCCCAGCCAAGGGTTCACATGCTGAATACATCATTGTTGCCACAGATTACTTAACCAAGTGGGTAGAAGTGAAAGCTACGACAAAGAATGATGCTCAGACAACTGCTAAGTTCCTATTTGAGAATGTGTTCACTAGATACGGGCTACCCATAGAGCTGGTAAGTGATAGAGGCACTCACTTCTTGAATGAAGTTATCAAAAATCTTCTCCAAGAGTTCTTGGTAGTGCACAAGAAGTCTGCCCCCTATCACCCACAAGCCAATGGCCAGGCCGAAAGCACAAACAAGATTCTATGCAATGTGCTTACCAAATTGGTAAATAATAAACGCTCTGATTGGGACAAACAGTTACATCATGCTGTTTGGGCATACCGAGTGGCTTATAAAAAGGTACTCCAAGCCACACCTTTTCAGATGATATTTGGCCAAAATGCGGTGCTACCTTTGGACTTCTTGATTCCCACATTGAGATTAGCACAAGAGCACAAGTGGACGGGTCATGAACTCTCTTCGAGACTTTTTGACCTTGAACGATTAGGTGAAACCAGACTAAGAGCTGCAGCAAGAATATATGCAGCTAAGAAACGACAGAAGGCGTTCTTTAATGCCCATGTTTAGGATAAAGGATTAAAGGCCGGAGACTTAGTTCTAGTCTACACTTTGAAACAACATGCAAGAAAAGTAGAGAAACGTGGCTATGGACCTGTTAGCCCACAAAATGGTTGATTTTTATGCACTAATGTGGTTCTATTTGGCAGGAAAATACGCTTGATTTGAGGTACTTGAAGCATGAATTTGATAATTGATGAGAAGCATGTGGAGATATTGATTGCAGGGATGTGGAGAAAAGGGATTGAGCATGGACAAGCCTCCTAAGAACATAGGAAATATTGACGTGCAGAGGAAATTAGAAGCGGCTTTGTTTCAGGGGGAAATGCTTTCTTATCAACCATCAAATACAATCGTTTGACCGATTTCGGGAATTTGATCTTCGACACCCCACCAAAAAAGAATTCAGAGATGTGGAGGGTTGTGTGGTCTATTTTCAATTGGAGGGATTGGAACCTTTATGGGGGCGGCAGAAAAAAAAAAGGATCGGCGGGCTCTCCATTCTTCTTCGCCAGAAAAAGGGAGGGGCACATCTCATTTTTTTGTGCGTACAAGAGAGCCTCTCACTCTATCCTATCTCTTCTCTGTCTTTCTCCACGGCTTTTCTATAGTGTGAGTAAACAAATTTGTGTCTTCTTCGTTGTTGCACCATCGCCATAGTCGATAGAATCCAACATGTGGTATGAGAGCTACCTTGAGTTTGACGGAGTCCATCGCCATCAGAACTAGGGCTTTTCATCTTTATTTGAAAGGCATGTCTACGACAGAGAAGAGCAACGGTTAATCTACTTTTGTTAGTGTTGGGCTCTGTGTTGTTTTGACACATCTCAGTTCGACAGTTACACACGTGGTGCTTGGTGCAGCACTTCCAAAACCGGAAGTGTTGTTTTGCATTTGAAAGACTTTTTGCAAGCAGAGTTGAGGAGATGGGCATCATCATGTGTGTCATTCTTTTCAAGAATGATCTTTATATCCATACTCAGAGGTTTGCAGTATTTACCATATCCGCAAAGATGTCTACACCCATGTGGGGAACGGGCAGAAGAAAGAAGATAAATTAGGTGTTCCATTTCTTCGAGGCTCCCTTCCTCACCATATCCATTGTGTAGCCCTGTGTACTCTTCTGGAGTCCTACAGAGTGAAGGTGATTCACAAATGTGAGCGCTCAACACTTTCACATGGAGGGCTTTGAAAGACTGTACTGTTGCTGCATCACAACTCTCATTCTGACCAAAAGTGTAGATCTTGGATTTTTCTTCCATCACTTGTCTCTGTCCGTGTGTTTTTCACGCTATCGACTGCATAGAGCAATTACCCTGGAAAGACAACTGATCAGTATTCCGAGTTCATCAATACTTCGAGATCATGGTAATGATTACTATGATGGTACTACATGTAAATCCAGGTTTCCATCGTCTCCTCTGTGAATGGTGAAGTGTAAGGTCATTCAAGCTATTGGGAAATGCGGACTGACAAAGTACATCATCTAACTGAAGTACGCACATACATTTTCAGCAAAAAAAAAAAAGTAAGTTTTTTTCTCAATCAGTTGTGCGTGGCATAGCTTGTCTGAATCTGTGAATATGAAGTGCGTTAAGGAATTGGTTGCAATCAGTTAATGAGCATGTTAATAATTCACGACTATTGGATATTTAAGTTGATCTCATCTGCAAGCCAAAATGTGTGTGCAGCGTATGCAATTATTGGATGTACCCCCTGCGCTACAAATAATCGTTTTTAGAGCTTTGAATTGTCTTCTGAAGTGTTGGATGCATTACTCTATGCGGAAGCTTACATATAAATGCATATGTTGACGCCCGTCATATTGATGATTGTAATGCATTAAGTTAATTGATAGCTTGATTGTTGAAAGTATGCAACCTAGGTTTGATTAATGAAATCTGGTTCTAAAGCATGATATCAATATAATCTGAGATTAGTCAGCTCACCAGGTTAACATTTTGAGCCTATTCTGATGTTTGTCAACTGAAGTGACAATATTCTACTTGCATACCTATGGTAATTTTCTTTAATGCACAAGGGTTGTGTGTTGTCTAATGAGAGTTGAGAGGTATTACCCACCGTGGTGCTTCCATCCCAAAATATTGTCAAAACTAGACTGCATTGGTGTGTCTTCGAACTGGTGTTGTGTTGGATTAATATGCAAGCTTTATTCTTTCTTAAAAAAAAAAAAATGAAAGTGAATAAGTATCGAGGAGAAGTGTGATAGGAGAAGTAAAGGAAGGGAGTAGGAAGGGGTGAGTAAAAAATAGGGGAGCGGTTGGAGTGTGAATGTTTGAGTGTGTTCGAATGCGAGTGCCTAGTTGTATGGGTATGTGAACATGCGGGTATATGTGTGAACTTGGGAAAGGGGTGAGCAAGGAGGAAGGTAAGTGGGGTTGTGTGAGCCGGTGTGGAAAAGAGAGAGAGCGGTTGTGTGTGTGGTTGTACGCACAAGAAGGTGTGCGAGAGCATTTATGCACATGTGTAGGAGGGCGCAAGAGTGTGTAGGTGTGTATGGGCATGTAGCGGAACGAGAAGAGAAAGGGGTTGAGAGAGGGTGTGGGAATAGGTAAGACAAAGAAAAGGGAGAGCAAGTGAAAGAGAGAGCGAAGAACTAAGTGGACTTGAAAGGTGTGAGTAAGGAGAGAGGGAGATTGCGAGGGGTTTGAGCAAAATAAAGTCTCGTATAATCACTTTTTCCTTGGGCATTAGAACCCAACATTTTGGTGCGTTTGCCGGGAACATATGAGCTAGTGCATAGACATAGGAAGAATCCATTGTGAGACAATTGTGGGCTCTAGGTAATCCAATTGGACCGATTCCGAGGGATTTGAACAAAATAAAGCCTCGTATAATCACTTTTTCCTTGGACTAAGAGTGCAACAGGACCTCTGATTATAAATAAGATTTCAACGAGTGGAGCAGTACAACTAGCTACCTTAGAAGGTGATATTGTCCCTAGATACATCAGCGGGTGCAGAGTCAAGCTGTATCAGGAACCTCTCACAGAAGAAATGCTCAGTCGACTCAACACTGCTAAGAAACGCAAAGAAGAAGAACAACGAGTTCGAGAAGAAGCTCAAGCAAAAGATTTAGAACGCATCAGAAGGATGAAGTTGAGACGGCAAGGTAGGGATCAACCTAGGACAGGTGCCTATGAGGATCCAGGATATCATGTGGCAATGTGTGAAGTCTCAGGAACAAGCACCCAAAGGATAATAGATCGACGTCCTTTCGTGACTTTAGAGATTGGACAAGAAGATAGTGCACAAACTGTGCGGGCATTAACTGACTCAGGTGCAGCCACTAGTGCGGTGAGACTTTCTTACTGTCGAGAATTGAAATTGAAAGTCAATCCTATAGAAGCTTATCTCATAGGATTGGGAGGTGTGGAAACCCCTTGCATGGGCGAGGGGTGGAACTTCCCCTCTCCATTCAAGATGTTCCAATGACAGTTAAGGTACTAGTGTGTCAAGATGAGGATCTCATTGAGCCTCTGGTCTTGGGTCAAGATTGGATCTATGACCATGCAGTCAACTTAAACCTAAGAAGTGGACTTCTTCAGGTATGGGTGAATCAGAGTCGAATTATAGTTGAGTTAGATAATGGAGCACTCAAGAAATTAGAAAAGGCACAGACTCCTGGTCCTTCCAGGGGTACACATGAAGTTGACCATGCTGTTCTTGTCCAAAGCTATGTGATGGAGAGGAATGGAGATCTCAATAAAGAAGTCAAGGCCTCGACGGAACTCCCTTCCTTTCCAAAGGCCAGAGGGAGGCAGCAACCAAAGGCAGATCAATTACTGAAGACTACCTATGCGGGAGACCAAAAGAACGTGCGAAGCAGAACAACTCAGCCATTGAAACAATTGTGGGTGCGAAAAGGTGAGCGGCCTACTGCAGTCAAGTCACGACAACTGTCTCAACTTCCTATTAGTAATCAGTGACATGATACTAATAAGAGGACTTCCAAAACTACTAAGGCTTGCTTGCAGGCTCAACTAGTCCCGCACGAATCACATCATATACGACAGGGTTCACTCACTCAAGGAGCTGTTACCACTCTTGTTTAATACGCACGAATACACAGTTGCCCAGAAGCACGCACAAACTCACTTGTAAATGGGTCCCAAAAACGCATCATCCCCAAGCAGAATTACTCATAAAACCCTCCAGAGTTTCCACAAAACCAAAACCGAAAGCCATCCATTGTGTTTGGCAACCTAAGACTTGTAATAAACCCCCCGACCCCATCTGTAAATTCATCTCCACTTACTAACTACATTACTCATACACTGCATCTATCCATCTAGCTCGTAGAACTATCCATTCATCAACTACACACACAGTCATCGTGCACTCACTGACCCACTGACCCATTACTCACATCACGATAATGTTATAACGGGGACAAAAAGTGTTCTATCTTGTCCATTACAATATTAACGCATGATCTATATTCTCACAGAATCAGCAAGCAAGCAATAACGATGGCGAAAGCAGGAGGCACCAGTTCCCAGGCAAGGTCTAGCGCACAGATTGTGGACATTGAAACCCTTCTCCTGGAACCACCACTCACCGAAAGGCCCCAAGAACTTCAAGCAGTGCATGTTCTCCCGATTCAGGACCCTCCTCAGGGACACACTTCTCAAGTGGGGAAACACGCTCATTGGTTTAGTGATGTCGCAGGGCCATTGGGTGATGGCACCTACTCATGGGAAGCAGAAATTGAGTTCAATGGCAAATGGGGACGTTATCATTTTTTCACTCGTGAATTTGAAAACTATCAGAATGCGGAAGTAATGCGATCGGTTTGGACCAAAGCGGGATTGGATAATTACTTCGGAGCACATTTGCCTAAGCCAGATTTTCTTCGCTGCTCCTACTTCATCAGTACCATCACTCCTAGCAGGGCCAAGGGAGGCGATAGTACTTTTGTGCTACCCTCACTATTGCCGGGCCACGAACTCAAGAGATTCAAACTGACCCTCAATTTGGTACGGGCAGCATTGAACATGCAAGGAATGCATATCCCCACTGAGAAAGAAACGATGGTTCCAGGCAAGATGAAGCATAAGGAGCTCAACAAACTGAAGGACATGGTAGCAATGACACCTACCATTGCTCTACACCTACGAACTATCATGCAGCATTTTGCCTTTCCCGCCCAAGAACGAATCACCATGCCACCAAAGAAGATATGGTTTAGCTTGTACTTGGCAGAGAGAGAGAACCTCACCATCAACATACTACACTGGATCATAGATTAGATCCACCTAGCCCATCAACGGTGGAATAAGAAACAGAAGAATGTGCTTCATGGGTGTTGTGCCTTGACAAGAATAATTTACAGGTGCTTAGCGTACGACGTGCCCATTCAAAGAGCACTAGTATGGTCCATGGCTCAAGAGTTCTAGAGACGACTATCAACAGCGGGTCCTCCATCGAAGAAGATGAGAGGAGGAGTTCAGTTACCATGGGCTCATCCAAGGGGAGCCACTACCACACCAGAGGTGACCCCCCCACAAACGAGGCGTGTCCGACCATTCACCATTCGCCTACCCAGACCAAGTGCAGAGGGACCCAACCTGGTGTTCCCTCCTATTCCAGCAGACTTGGAGTTCCCTCAAGGTTACACCCTTGCTGATCTAACAGATGAAGAAATCGCCCGATTGATCAATGAAGCTAACCTGGAGACATAAGCAGAGCAAACCCAAGGACAACAACCCCCGACTACCACTTCAGCCCCGACCCAACCAGGAGTAGTAGAAGTAGAAGACGATGAAGACGAGACATAAGAACAAGAGGCACACGAAGAGTATGATCAAGAATATGAAGAACTTTGAGAACTAGCAAGTGCCCCGGCATACTCGGCACAAATAAAAAGATTATATGAAACCATGAAGCGAGTCCAGGAGCAACAGAAGCTATCGCTAGAAACAGGAAAGATGATCATGAGCCAAATGTTAGCCAAGGAAGGAGTGAATGACATGTTCATCGAATCAATGAACCTGCACGCTGACGTAGTGGGGTTAGATGAGGCTGTTCATGCAGCCATGACTTATATTCATCGATCTGAGAAGCGAGTGCCTACCCGTCCCATGCGATCTGGAAAACAAATACACATCAATGTATCAGAACCAAGAGGCAACACACAAACAAAAGAACATTAGGAGGAACCACTCTCACCACCCACCTCACCTCTCAATACACATGTCACATCACCACCTGGCACTACCACACCTATTTCTGCCATTACCACAGTTATCATGGGAATTCCTCTCTCTCCCGGCATCCAATTCGGAGGAGTTACCAGGCCCACCTTCACGACACTCTTCACAAATATCACATCCATCCTACCCACTGTTCCCATCTATACAGTCACACACACATTCGACACAATGGAGACCTCACGAGTCACAACACCACTCCCACTCCCCACACAACCTCAATCTCCCATACCCCCTCCACCTACCTCACCTATTGACTCCACAGCATTCACAACTCCCTTCCCCTTCCCCATCCCTCCTGCATCTTCATCTCTCCCTGCATCATTTAATGTAAATAGTATATTCCTAGCATTACATCACTGCGTGTATCAACTTCAGAATGAGTACCGGGATCTAGAAGACCGTCATCATGAGCTAACGACGAATCATCAACAACTACAAAGATGACTTACAAGGTTAGAAGAAGAAAATGCGGAACTCAACCAACGCTACACCACCCTCGAGCAAGCTCATCAAACCCTCCTGGAGACACCCCAACCATCACAAGAGTCAGGTGTCAAACAACTCGAAGCCTTACTGAAGGTTTACCAAACAGATAACCTGAGAGTCAGACGGAATTTAACTCTACTCCGAAAACACATGGCTACGGCCCTTGAAGAAAACAAACGTCTGCAAAAACAAAACGAAGAAAACCTGGAAGCTGCCATGGAAGGGTCCCCCCATGAAATCGACCCAGAACAATTCAAAGCGATTCCCTCAGAAACCATGAAAACCATCTTGGAAAGCTATGCTGATTTATTAGAAGCACATGATGATTTGGAAAGGGAACGGGATGAACTACGTAGCCAGCTTAGGGAACAGGAGGCACAACCCAAAGTCATAGAAACGACCTCGACTTCAGAGGAAGTAAAGGCATTGACAAAGCAGGTGGCGGAGCTACAGAAAAAGTTATTGGAATATGAAAGGTAGCCCTCTCCAATTGTAGAACCAGGGCCCTAGGAATTAGTACCCATTCAGGTGGACGAAACGTATGAGGAACCATATGTTCCTATGCCGATGCCAGGTGGTGAACAGACCTCAGAGGGAATGGACACATTAGAAGTTGAAGTACCTGAATGGCTCCAGACACTAGAGAAAATTGCAACAACCCATGAAGATCGTGTGGCAATTCAAATCCAATCCATGGCAAAGATAGAAGACACTATCATAAAGTCCGAATATTTCTGCAGCATGTCTCATCATAGATGGATCGGCACCCATGACGATCAATATGTGCCATATTGTGTACTCCTTGCAGATTACAATGTGGAGATCCAACGCAGATGTGGCAAACCTCCAACTTTCGCCACACAATTTGGGCCTGATGATATCCCAGAAAGTGCTAAGAAAGGATCCATTCATCAACCCACGTGGAGGATCCGTCTTCTTGAGACCTACCCAGAGATGGTTCGTACTTGAACTAATATGCCACTTTTTATTAAATATAATCCTTGTTATGTTCCAGTCTTCCGCAGACGCACCTGGCGAGAGTTTACAATTGCCGTCAAGAACATCAAAGGTTGCGCCAAGTGGTTAAACTATGTTTATCTAGCACCTCCTCAAGGACCTCCCACAGTGAATTATATGATTTCTACCATCCGTCACTAGAACATTCGACTACGGAACACCCCTGATGTGATGGCCCAAATGTGCATGAAAATCTTTGAACTAATGCTAATCACATTCAGGACATTCAAGAATATTAAAGACCCCCACTTCTCAGGTGTCGGATTTCTTATAGGAAACCAAGATCTGGTATACGACATGAGCACCACCCCATCAATAGAGGTAATATATGCTTGGCACGCCCGAATAAAGTACCTCCCAGCTTGCTTTAAACAGACATTCGAGGAGATGTTCGTAACAGGATTCTAGGAATATCACTCAAAAATATTTGTACCCAGGCCCTCACATCTCCTCCACTTATTCGCTGTGGAGAGAACTATCCATTCAGAACAACTGCGGGTGCCATTCTGGACGTACCAGGACCAGTGAACTGGGATGCATTGTTAACAGATCTAGCACGGGGGCTCAGATTAGAAGAACACCACCTCGCTGCCAATGTCGTCCAATATTATGTCCAACGCACAGCTAGACAAGGGTCTGTCAGAGACGACAGACGCGAGAGAGGGGGGGGTGTTGGCAGTAGTCAAGGAACCGAAGGAGTTGCAAGACAAGGAAGCCTACGAAGGGAGTCGAAACGAAGAGAAAGCACAGGCAGGCACGGTAGTCAAAGAAGATCTGGCAAGTAGGCCAGCAAAATTTCTCAGGCATCAAGGAGTTGAGCACACAAGAAGAAGGAGCAAGTAGGGAGCTCCAGGAAATGTATGTCAAAATGTTAGAAGAAATCCCTACAAAAACAGTGATTTTCATCACTAACAATCATTGTAAATACCATTTCTTATTTTTGTAGCTCCATTTTGCACAAGCCAAGGAGTCCTTGAGCTTGAAGAGCTTTAGAAGTACCTACCTGTCAGTTTTCACATTTTTTAGACTTCGTTTGAACCTCCAAATAGGGTAGAGAACCTAATTTTTAACTAGGCCGGACACTAGGTCTGGACAAGGCCAAAACCTAGTAAAAAACTATAAAAAGAGCTAGAGAGCTCATTTTTGGGGTTAGCTTGTAATTGAATTAAACTTGTATGAGCTTTTTGAAAGTAATCTAAGAACTCCATTGCTTCTCACTCTTTGTCTTGCCGTGTGTGCGCGTGTGTGTGTATGTGTGTGCATGTTTGTGTGCTTCTCACTCACGCACTTGTGCCTTCACTTGTTCGAGGTCTTCATACCATCCTCTTGTCTTCCCGGATTGACATTAAAGGAGGTGCTACTCATCACTGAGCTACACCATCCAACCTTGCTCTGATACCACTATGAAGAGATGGATAGATATGTGCTTGAAGATGAAGAGGTGTTGCAAAATCCTTGATCTACATGAGCCAAATGAACTCCAGGAGTATATGGTGGGCCCTTTTAGCTTTCCAATGGATGTATTAGAGACCCTATGTACCTTGGAAGATCACTCTCAAAAAGATAGATCAAGACAGATAAGTTGGAGTTAGCTCAGAGGTGAAGAACTTGCTATTTTGGTTCATACACCTGTATAGTGTTTTACATAATTCTCTGAGCATAGCAGTAACTAGCTTAATTCCTTTTGGGGAAGCCTAGTTAACTAAAGAGCTAACTTTCAAGACTAATCTCATAAAAAATAATGAACCACACACTAAGAATGATGTTTAAAAAGTGATGATATCATCCCGATTTTCACGGGCTGCTCCAGTAATGAGATTAGTGAGTAGAAAAATGAACATAAATCCAGATTTAAGAATGCAATGATTATGAAAATTTGTATGCTTATACTAGAAAGTATGCTGAATCCAACAAGATTTAAATCATTGAATTTGGGTAAGTTCCCAGTGAGGAACAGCTCTGACAAGATGAGTAAAAAAGTCGGGTACCTGACAGAGAAGTGAAAATGAACAGATAGGGTTGACTTCGACTCAACATAACTGAAGATTGAAACACCCAAATAAAACGAAAATTGGTAAGCATATAGTAGACTTATAGAGCTAACTTTACCAAGTTAAATCACTAAAAATGATGCACCAAGCTCAGAGAAACCATCTCTGCAATCTAACTGAGAAAACTGAGAGATATGGCAGTGAGTAGTACACTTCACAAGAACGTGGAAATATGAACCCAAATGATCATGAAAATGAAAGTATATTGATTGTACAATACAATGGACTTACTGATACATATGTGTGCCTTGTAATCACACCTTGATATGGCATAAAGCTCAGCTCTTGGAGGTCTTCACATAACCACGACTAAGACTACCATGTATTTATAGTTGATCTTGGGAGGCTAACTCCCCTCAATCACTCTCCAATCAATTAGTGATTGATTTGATTCTCTATCTACCACAAATCATGAATTTTGTTTCTCCTCTTTCCCTTTTTGATCAAGTGGACTCAACCACTTAAGATTCTTTCACCTTTTACATTAAGTAAACTCTTCAAAAATTAAAGAGGTAGTTCACAAGTGAACTTTACATTGTCTTCATTTTAAGGCTTCTTCTATGACTTTGTGGGACTCAAGCCAATGATTGGGCTTGTCATAGACTTTCTCCAATAGTTTGTCTGTTCATCTTTGATCTAGATTAATACTAATTCGTAAACCTTCACATGTCTTTGGTGTGCAAGCAAGGGGCTTCAAACAGACTTGGTGAGGTGAAAATTGGGCTTGGGCGAGTGTGTCCTGGGCTCACTTAGTAGTCTGAAAGGCAAGAGGCTCAAGGTTTGGAATTCTCTTAACCCTCTCAGTCAATTCCTAGCTTAGGCTAAGTGCAAATCTTGCTAGAAGTAATTCAAGGTGACGATAGGCATCTATCAGGTCGAAGACTACTTAAACACTCAAGTTCAAGTAGAAATATAATCTCTTTGTGATTGATAACTTTAAAGGAAGGAATTTAACGTGGTACGATCGACTTAAAGTGCAAAAATTCACTCAAGTATTCTTGATGACGTGATATCAGACAAGAGCATACACATGATAACGTACTAAAAAAGAGCCAACTGACTGATACAAATTGACATGCAACGAGGTTGTACCTAGGGTAAATTGGGGTTGTTCAATCAGGCATATGAACCTTAGATCAGGACGACATCTAGGGAGAGATAGACAAAGCCTTAGGTCTTTAGAGGCTAGTATCAATCCCACTGCTAGGTCTTGGGCCGAGAAGTTGAGCAATTATCCGCACTACCCTAGCTCTGAAACTAGCAAATTAGAGATGTCCTATGGTATGGAGAGACCTGTAGGAAGTTCAAGTGTGGCTTACTTAGAGAAAACCGAAGGCCCTTACAAAAATCAACTTGAATACGTTAGGACCAACCGATTAGGTGGTTGCATCTATGAGGACGATCTAAGAAGATATGTTGTCCAGATTACAAACCCAAATCAACCCATTGGACTAGAACATCTAGTCGTCAAATTTGAGAATGGTGCATAATAAAGAAGGTACAATGTATGTAGTCACCAACGACCAGGATAGAACAGATGAATTTGGTAATGTGATTCCAGAGATAGACTTAGGTGACATTGAGCAAGGGAACTTAGGAAGAGAGCCCAAAACTCCCCGAGGCAAATCAGTCCTGACTAGAATCATCACTCCAAAGTGGGTTCCCTTGGACAATAAGAGCATAGATCTGCTCTTAAACCGAGAGACTGATGAAGCTTTTTGGAGGTATAAACCTGACCAACCTAATGAAGTAGGAATGCTCGCAATCTATGAGTTTAAAGATCGTGATAGCACAGGCAAAGTGACCTATTTAGACAATACTTCAGAGAGGATCTTTGTGGTCTCAAAGCATGGTAGGCATGCCTACACTTGGAAGGGTCAATTTGCTTTCCCCTAACCAAGATCTAATGTCTCTTTTGGTCACCAAGGAGCTGGAACATCCCAAGCTCATGGAGCTCAAAGGGACAGGAGTAGAGATAGGCCAGAAGTAAGCTTTGGTAACCCACTGGGAAGAGAAAGAACGAGAATGGAGGTGTTGGAAGTATACAGGAAGAAGCAAGTACGAGCATACATGCAGATCTAGCACTAAGGCAACCCTTTATTTTTTTCCAAACCCCTACACCATTTAAAAGTGATTCTTATCACTAAAAACCCTTGTAAATATCATTTCACCTTTTTGTAGCTCCATTTTGTACAAGCCGAGGAGTCCTCGAGCTTGGGGAGCCTTAGAAGTAGTTGCCTGTCAATTTTCATATTTTTTAGATCTTGTTTGAGCCCTCAAATAAGCCCTAGAACCTAATTTTTAACTAGGCCGGACACTAGGTCTGGACAGGGCCAAAGCTAGTCAAAAACTATAAATAGAGCTAGAGAGCTCATTTTTGAGGCTAGCTTCTTGTAGTTTTGAGCTTGTATGAGAACTTTGTTGCAATAGAAGTGATTCCATTGTCTTACTCTCTTTGTTCTTGCCGTGTGTGCGTGTGTGTGTGTATGTGTGTGCATGTTAGTGTGCTTCTCACTCACACATTTGTGCCTTCACTTGCTCGAGGTCTTCATACCATCCTCATGTCTTCCCGGATTGACATTAAAGGAGGTGCTACTCATCACTGAGCTACACCAAATTTTGGCGCCGTTGCCGGGGATTCGAGCTTTGAGGACGAGCGTGTGATGGTAAGATGTAGAGAGGACGCGTTGGAATGGTAAGTAGTAGGTAAATTTCTGATTTTTCTCCATCTCCATCTCCACCTCCACCTCCTTCTTCATCTCCACCTCCACCTCCTTCTTCATCTCCACCTCCACCTCCTTCTCCACTACATATTCCCTCTTCCTTGTCATTCCCCTCATTTGTTGTGTGCGAGTTTGAGAGAGAGAGCGAGCGCGTGCATTTGTGTTGTATGTTTTTTGCATGTTTCTTGCAGGTACCAGCTCCATCACCATCTCCAGCAAGCTCAGCAGGTACTGAATCCTTCTGCACAGGCCCCGAGGCATCGAGCTCGAGCTATCACGACACCTCGCAAACTTCAACTAATCACGTTTCTGAGTGCACCATGACACTGCCCAGGCCTAGAGCACCTAGGATCACAAGACAGAACCACAAATTTTGCCATAACTCGACCTATCGTGATACCTCACGAGCTATCGCGACACCTCACGACTTATCGCGACACTTGGGAGTATCGTGACACCTCACGACCTATCGCGACACCTCACGACCTATCGTGACACTTGGGAGTATCGCAACACCTCACGACCTATCGCGACACCTCACGACCTATCGCGACTCTTAAGAGTATCGCGACACCTCACAACCTATCGCGACACCTCACGAGCTATCGCGACACCTCACGAGCTATCGCGACACCTCACGAGCTATCGCGACACTTGGGAGTATCACGACACCTCACGACCTATCGCGACACCTCACGAGCTATCGCGACACTTCACGACCTATCGTGACACTTGGGAGTATCGCGACACCTCACGACCTATCGCGACACCTCACGAGCTATCGCAACACTTCGACCCGACATATCGCGATACACGGCCCTAACGCATGAAAATTTTAAGGGTAAAGTTGAGTGAATTGAAGTATTGTGAGGTTTAAATTTAAGCACCTTGGGAGGACATTAGAGCCATAGGAGTGGGCAAAAGACCTAGAAACCAGTGAAGGATCTACTGAACCCTGAGAGCCTGTTCTGACCCCTAAGTGCCTGAATGGTCATAACTTCACCATACGAACTCCGATTGATGAGTTTTAGAACATGTATTTTCAAGTTGGCCTTTAGGTGAGACTAGGTGGTCCTAAGATTGAGGGGGTACAATGAGTTACTCCAGGGGGGACTGCAAATATTGATGTGTGTCTTTCAATTACTGGTGGTAATAGAGCTATACTGACTAGTGAGCTTTTGCAAGAACATTGTGTGCACTCAAGGCAATCCAAAGCAAGCTAGCAAGGGTGAGCACCAAGCTTGGGAGAAGGCTTCATGGGCTTGTGCAGCAATCTGAGCAACCAGAGGATTAAGGTTGGAAGTTCTCTCAGCCCTCCTTTGTCAATTCCTAGCCTAGGCTAAGTACGACTTAGGTGTGGTAATTAATTAGGGCAACGTTAGGCACGAATCAAGTCCAAGAGAATATTAATCAACCAAGTGCAAGAATTAAGTAGGTCTTAAGTGCGAAAACCCTAAGGGACAAAAAGTAAACTGGAGTCGACCACTTATCAAGTGAAAAATTCACTTAAGTACTCCTGACGACGCGATTTCAGACAAGATCATAAACATAATATTCAACTCAAAAGAACAAGGTGATTGGTGCAAATTAACCTGCAACGAGAGTGTGCTTGGGTCCAAGGGGGTAGATAAATCAGGCATATGAACCTTAGATCAGGCAGACACTTAGGTCGAGACAGACAAAGCCTCAGATCTTCTGAAGCTAGTGTCAATCACACTGCTAGGTCTTGGGCCCAGCAGTTGAGCGATTACCCATACACTCCCGGATCAGAAACAAGTGAGTCTGAAATGTCCTATCACACGGAGAGACCCATAGGTAGTTCAAGGGTGGCGTACCTGGAAAGACCAGACGGACCTTACAAGACCCAATTGGAATACATCAGGACTAATCATCTAGGTGCTCGCATCTACGAAGATGGCCTGAGGAGATCCGTGGTCCAGATTAAGAACCCCAATCAACCCCATGGATTAGAACACCCAGTAGTCAAGTTTGACAATGGAGTATACCTAGATAAAAAGGGGACTATATATGTAGTCTCCACTCTTCCTGATAAGACCGACGAGTTTGGAAGTGTGATTGCAGAGACTGACCTGGGTGATATAGAGCAAGGGAACTTAGAGAAAGAGCCAAAAACTCCCCGTGGTAAATCTGTCTTGACCAGAATCTTGACTCCAGAGTGGATTCCACAGGATAATAAAAGCATAGAGTTGCTTTTAAATAGAGAGACCGATGAGGCTTTTTGGAGATATAAACTTGCCCAACCTCAAGCAGCGAGTGCTGTCATGATCTATGAGTTTAAAGACCCTGATAGCCCGGGCAAAGTAACCTACCTAGACAATACATTAAAGAGGATCTTCGTGGTCACCGAGCATGGCAGACATGCCTACTGTTGGCATACAAAGCAACAGAGGAGTCGTGTTGGCATACAAAGCAATAGAGGAGTCATGCACAATACGGCAACAAGGCCAAATCATTTTTTTGTCCATGGACTATTTACAACTCAAGTGATTTTAATCACTACACAAACATTGTAAATTCCATTTTTGGTAGAATAGACTCCATTTTGTGCAAGCCGAGGAGTCCTCGAGCTTGAGGAGTATTAGAACTAGCTACATATCAATTTTCATAATTTTTAGACTCTGTTTGAACCCTCAAATAGGCTCTAGAACCTAATTTTTAACTAGGCCGGACACTAGGTCTGGACAAGACCAAAGCTAATTAGAAAACTATAAAAAGAGCTAGAGAGCTCATTTTTGGGGTTAGATTGTTTGTGAATTGAGCTTATGTAAGAGACCTTTTGATTAATGCAAAGAACTCCATTGTTCCTCTCCTTGTTCTTGCCTTGTGTGCGCGTGTGTGTGTATGTGTGTGCATGCTTGTGTGCTTCTCACTCACGCACTTGTGCCTTCACTTGCTCATAGTCTTCATACTAGTCCTCATGTCTCCACGGATTGACAATTATGAGGTGAATCTTGTCACGTTGGTACTCACCATTGTGCTAGAGTGACACCAAATTTGGCGCCGTTGCCGGGGAGAGAGCTTCGAGGACGAGCGTGTGATGGTAAGACTTCGAGTTGAGACATTGGAGTTATAGGTAATATCCTTCTTTCTCTTGATTTTTCTTCATTTTTTCCTTACTTTCGCATCACCATCATCACCATCATCATCTCCACCATCTCCCACCTCCATCTCCATCTCCACAAAAAATTTCAGTTTTTTGGTCATATTACAACCCCCACCTCATTTCCCTCATTTCATTGTGTGAGAGAGCGAGAGAGAGCTTGCATGCTATCTGTTTTTGGTGTGTTTTTGAGCTTTTGTTGCAGGAACTAGCTGTACCACCTCCTCCAGCAGTGTGCGCAGGTACGACAGACTCTGCACAGGTCTCGGGACGACGACCTCTGTCTGTCGCGACAGACAGAAAAACTTAATATTTTGTGAATGCGTGTTTGGCACGGTAACCTACACCATTAGAGCACTCTAAATCACTAGAAGTTTCTCAAAAATTTGTGTTTTTTCAGTCTATCGCGATAGACACCGTCTATCGCAACAGACACTGTCTATCGCGACAGACAGAGACCCACGATAGACCCCGTCTATCGTGACAGACCAAAATTCCACGACAGATCGAGTCTATCGCGACAGACACCGTCTATCGCGACAGACCAGTCTATCGCGACAGACCAAATCACGACAGACGACAGACAATGTCTATCGCGACAGACACCGTCTATCGCGACAGACCAGTCTATCGCGACAGACACCGTCTATCGCGACAGACCAAATCACGACAGACGACAGACAGTGTCTATCGCGACAGACACCGTCTATCGCGACAGACCACTCTATCGCGACAGACACCGTCTATCGCGACAGACATCGTCTATCGCGACAGACACCGTCTATCGCGACAGACACCGTCTATCGCGACAGACCACTCTATCGCGACAGACACTGTCTATCGCGACAGATCACTCTATCGCGACAGACACCGTCTATCGCGACAGACCAAATCACGACAGACGACAGACAGCGTCTATCGCGACAGACACCGTCTATGGCGACAGACCAGTCTATCGCGATAGACACCGTCTATCGCGACAGACAGCCCCCACGATAGTTTGTGTCTATCGCGACAGACAGACATTTTCGACAAAAATAAAGGGGTAAATTTTTTGGAAATTTAGGCTAAATTTTGGGCAAATTTGCACTCTCAAATACTCATACGCTTGCAAAGGCCTTAGAAAAATGCATTAAAACCCCTGAAAGGTTCTGTTTGTCTAGTTAACCCCCTAAACCCTGAACGGCCATAACTTTTTCATACGAAGTCCATTTTTTGAGCTCTAGGGCTTGTCGGAAAGCTCATGGCATATACTACGCACCCTCAACTGTTTTTTATAAGAATAATGCGTTGCTTTTCAGATAGGATATTTGGGAGTTGGCACACTGAGGGGTAGGAACACCAAGGGAGCTCTAGAGGAAATTTTTAGCAATACAAAAGGGGGAACAAGGGTCATTAAAAAAGTGTCTGAAATAAATTGTCTATCAATTGAAAGGTCAACTTGGAGCTAATCTTGGGACTGATGCAGGTCTATTGAGAAGCAATTGAGAGCATCCAAGCAAGGGTTTTGCGCAAGCTTGAGAATCAACTTCTCGAGCACTAAAGAGCAAGGATCAGCAAGAAAGGTCGGAATACTCTCAACTCCCCTTCGTCAATTCCTAGCTTAGGCTAAGAACGATTAGAAGTAGGAGTAAGTCAGGGCGACGATAGGCAATTGTCAAGTTGAAGCACACCTAAACTTTCAAGTTCAAGCTAAGGACATAATCTGTGTACCGTCGAGAACTTTAAAGGAAAAGAACTTAACGTGAAACGATCAACTGTAAGTGCGAAGCTACACTCAAATATACCTTACGACGTGATATCAGACAAGAATTTTAACAACGGGAATCAACTAAAAAGAATCAAGTAGCTGATACAAAAGGACTCTGCAACGAGGTTGTACTTGGGCAAAAGTGGGCCATTCAGCTAGGCTTATGAACCTTAGATCAGGGCGACATCTAGTAAGGGATAGACAAAGCCTTAGGTCTTCAGAGGCTAGTGTCAATCACACTGCTAGGTCGTGGGCCCAGCAGTTGAGCCACCACTCATACTACCCAAATTCTGAGACTAGTGAATCCGAGATGTCTCAAGGTATGGAGAGACCTACAGGAAGTTCGGGGGTGCCTTACTTGCACAGGGTAGAAGGCCCTTACAAAACGCAGTTGGAATACCTTAGGACCAACCGATTAGGTGCCAGCATCTATGAGGACGGCCTAGGAAGATCTGTGGTACAAATTAAGAATCCTGATCAATCCATTGGACTAGAGCACCCAGCTGTCAAATTTGAAAACGGAGCATACTTGGACAAAGAGGGAACCATATACGTAGTCACCAGTCACCTAGATAGGACGGATGAATTTGGAAATGTGATCTCAGAAGCGGACTTAGGGGACTTAGAGCAAGGAAACATGGGTACAGAACCTAGAACCCCCCGAGGCAAATCTGTTCTCACTAGGATTATCACACCTGATTGGGTTCCCCAAGACAACAAGAGCATAGATTTGCTTCTGAACCGAGAGACTGACGAAGCCTTTTAGAGGTATAAATCTGATCGGCCAAATGATATAGGAACAATCATGATCTATGAGTTTAAAGATCCTGATAGCCCAGGCAGAGTGACCTGCCTAGATCACGCCTCAGAGAGGATCTTTGTGGTTACAGAGAATGATAGGCATGCTTACACTTGGAAGGGTGAATTCGTTTTCCCCCAACCAAGATCGAATGTGTCTTTTGGTCACCCAGGAGCGGGAACCTCCCACGCTCACGGAACTCAAAGAGACAGAAGTAGAGATAGACCAGAAGTAAGATTTGCCAACCCAGTGGGCAGAGAAAGAACGAGGACGGAAACAAATAGAGTAGAACCTGAGATACTTAGAGCTCACAGGAATCAAAGAAATGCGGATGAGTTCCCTCTACCACGACCTAGAGAGCACACAAGGACTTTGAGACCGACTCAGCTAGTTAAGTCCATGAAGAACTACTTCGATGGCACTGGAGATCCATACGATCATGTGGCTGAGTTTAGGCAAGTCCTGAGAGCTGAACAAGTGGAGGATCTATTCACGCAGTACAATGCCTTTGGTCTGACCCTTAGGAACACTGCCCTGACATGGTTTCAGCCACTAAATGAGAGGCAGTTCAGGAGCATAGACCAACTCTTAGAGGCTTTCATTATTGAATTCTCTAAGAGTGGCATAAGGCATAATACCTCCTCGCTGATTCACAGCTTCAAGCAAACCCCTCAAGAAACCGTGAGACTTGCAGGAAGAAGATTTAGGCAACACTTAGAAAGATGCCCTGTCTCGGAGCTACCCACACCAGCTAAGCAAGTGGCTTTATTCCTGGATGGATTGCTAAGTACTAAATTGAGATCTTATGTGTACTTGAAGGACCCTAGGACCATAGAAGAGTGTGTGCGCATGTGCATTGACATCGAGGATAACCTAGGGGAGGAGTTAGAGCTTTCCAAGATATACAAAGACGCGAATAGTGCCTCTAACCTCTCTTCCACGCAATCCACATCAATTGAGGAACTGGCAGAGAAAGTAGCTCAGAAGTTAGGTTTCACTAACAAACAAATCCCAAGGTTTGCTCCTGTGAAAAGATGCTATACTTGTGGTGGCGACCACATGGCGAACGTCTGTCCCATTATGGCTCAACCCCAAGTTAATCCTAGTAGCCAGTACTGCACCATAGAACGGAGGTACACCAATCACACCGCGCAAGATTGCCCATACAACAAGCAGGCGGTTAGGCAACCCTACCCTCAGCCATACCCTCAACAGGGAAGATACCAGAACCCGTACCCTCCACAGCCATATGGCAGGCCACAACAACCTTATCAGCAACCATACCAAAACCACCAAAGGCCTCAGCCTGTGTTAGCACAACAACCTCCTGCCCCAGCTAATGTGATCCCAGTAAAATATGCAGCAACAGAAGAGAACCTGAATAGAGTTATAGTCCCTATAACATCATTGCTTTCTGAAAGTGACCCGAGTGACCATAGCTTTGATTCTACACATGTTGATAGCCCCCAGGCCTACTACATGCAGTCTCCTGAGCATGGTGAGTCTTACTATAGTGAAGAGCCAAATGAACCCAGTTGGGAGTCAGATTACACAAACGTCATGTACACAAACCCCAACTCTAGACCTCAACCTAGGCAGATACGACCCCCTTTTCCTAGAGGACCTTGCTTTAGATGTGTAAGGGATTGAACTCACAACCTCTTGGTTAGGAATGTGATGGGCTAACCACTTGCCCCAAAAGCCATGGTTGAGGATTACTTCCTAATCCTTTCTCTTAGAGCGTGGTTCAACCATCTCCTACTAGGATTATGTTACATTCTTCCCCCCTTGGTCAATCATTGTCCTCAATGACCTGCTCTTGTATCCCTCTATCCTCAGTGATCAGTCCCTTGAACTCCCTAGGTGCCCTTGAGTTGATGTCCCTCAACCTCGCATAGTTTCTTGAACCTTGTCCGCAACCTTGGTCTCTTGAACCCTTGCTCTCAACCTTGGTGTCTTGAACCTTCTTGTTCGCAACCTTGGTGTCTCGAGCCCTTGTTCTCAACCTCAGTCTTGAACCTTGTTCTCACCCATGCTTGGTATCTTGAACACTCAATCAAGTGCCACCCAAGGATTCCCAAGGAATTCACACTTCCAAGCTAGCTCATTGGAAAGTTCGTTCCGAGAGCTTTCCAACGGTATATTACACACCTCAATCCGACCTCGGGATTGAGAGATACACCCCAATCATTGTTAGCTCCATCCTTGAAACCGATGCGTGCGCCTTCCACAATTCCTACCCTTTCACATAGAGGATGCCCAAGCGCCTTTTTTAGAGGCCATTGGATCATTCCACCTTGCCCAAGCCTACTTCCTAGGCTCTAATACCAATGTAAGGAATTGAACTCACAACCTCTTGGTTAGGAATGTGATGGGCTAACCACTTGCCCCAAAAGCCATGGTTGAGGATTACTTCCTAATCCTTTCTCTTAGAGCGTGGTTCAACCATCTCCTACTAGGATTATGTTACAAGATGCCAGGGTGATCACCTCATACGTGATTGCCCCATGCCTGCACCTACACAACCCCAATCAGTGACGATCCAAGGCTTTTGCCAGGAGTGCGGAAAGGAACATCTCTTACGAGATTGTCCCAAGAACCCCAGCAATATGCCAAAAATCACTCCGATTAATGTTATTGGGTTAGTGGTAGATTCCACAGGAAGTGTCACCTCCACTGCACCCATACAAGTAGTCACTAGAGCTCAAGCAGTGCAGCAAAACCAAGGGGTAAGCAAGGAAAAGAGCCCAGATGCTAGCGATACTGAGAGCCAAAATAAGAAAAGGACTAGAGCTTGGAGAGATAGTCGCGAACGTATGAAAAGGCAGTGGGCAAAGAAGTTGAGTGAACTTGAGGAAAGTCTACGAGAAACCAAGGCCAAAATCATAGAGATCACATCTCAACCGCACTCTCACACATTCCCCCTGCTACCATCCCCATCACCCTCCATCCCTCCACCCTCTAAGACACCCCACGTAATCCACCCACCACCCCAAGCAGGATCAGTATTAGCTGATCCCACTCCTGAAGACATAGACATGATGCTTAAAGCATATCAGGCTAGAGTCCAAGAAGGGCCAAATGTCACGGATCATGACAAGTGCTACCCTAGAGCTGACCTAGAGATAGAAAGAACCAAGCTTTGCGCGAAAATGGTCGCATTGGCTTAGACTATGTTTGAAGCCAGTCGCCTTTTCAATTACTCGGGCTCAGCCAAGATGCAATTACACTTGGATGGACTTCTAGAAAAGTTAGAGGGCATAATTACAAGATCTACCAAGGAAGAAAAGAATAAAGAAAGAGATAAAGCAAGCAAAAACATGACCCATCCCCCATCGGAAGTTTATGTGCCCGATTCCACTGAACCAGACAACCCCCCCTCCCTAGAAAGAATAGAGAAGCTAATTGCACAATCAGAAAAGGAACCAGCCTCTCAACACAAGGGCAAGGCAAGTGAAAGAGTAAGCATTCCTGCTCAGGAAGCCTACGTGCCTGAAGCCTATGTGCCTAACTCTACGGAGCCAGACACATCATCTTCTATGAATCGGTTCACACCAGAATTCCTACGCGAGATTCAAGAAGACAAATGGGCTAAAGAAAGTGAAGTCCCTCCTCCCATTGAACTTGTGGATGATGCACATGACCAATTCTCACAAGACATCCCATCCATTTATGGAGAGCTAGAGAGTACCCAATCTCAAGAAAGATTAGACTTCGAGTCTAATTCTTTACAAGAACTACCCCATTTCACAGGCCCATGGGAAGCAAGGTCCACCTGTATGAGAGCACCTACAGTCATGGTAAGAAACGAAGACTCAGTCTTACCTAGGAACACAGAGGTAGTGAAAAACACTAAAGTGCAGTGCAATCTCAGGTTAGAAGAGCTACTCAAGGTTAGACCTGAATTATGGAAACATGTAGCCAAACAAGTACCAGAAATAGCCAAACCTCGTTCCCAGGTAGGATCCCAGAGAACTGTGCCAGAATACCCTTGGATAAGATAGGAGATATGTGTGAAGGTGAAGAAGGTAACACCTATCTTCCCATTACCTACCAGGGGTACACCACCAAGGCAATTTTGGACTCAGGTGCAGGAGTCGCAATTGCCACCACTTCCCTATGGAAGCGTTGGGACAAGCCAGCACTCAGGCCAACAAGAATGAAATTGCAGATGGCCGATGGTCATATTGAGAGACCCTTAGGATTGCTAGAGGGAATAACTCTCACCACTTGTGGTGTCGAGTTTGAACATACATTTTCTATATGTGACTTCAGCAAAAATCATGCCTATGAGATGATTTTGGGAAGACCATTTATGCGACAGTTGCAAGTGGTACAGGACTGGGGAACCAATTCTTTGTACCTACAGCACTTGGGTGTTACGACCAAAGTCAATCTTAAAGATTACTCTCATAGAGATGTACCTCCTATCCAATGGAATCCCATCCATAGAGCCAGAGATGATACAGAATCTGTGCATTCCATAGAATCCGGATCCTCGTGGATGCATGAAGACACTCACTTATGGATGTGCAAAGTAGCAGTAGAGGAAGAGAAGAGAGAAAAGGCCAGAGAAATAGGTGCAAACGAAACTCATAGACCCATTCAAGACTCAGCCTATGCACCTGTAGTCTTCCCTGATGAGGAATTTGAACCCCATGGCTGGGCAGAAATTTTAGCAACAATGGACGTAGCCATCAATGAAGAACAATGGACACCCCACTGTGATGAGGATGGCTATGACATTTCAGTCTTCTCCATAGAGCCAATCATGGGAGAGGCAGTTCTAGAAGAATGCGAACCTAGCCCTGATGCATTTGAGGATGCAAGTGACTCCGATCTAGAGTCAATCATTATGGACCCACCATTTGCATCAGATGAAGAATACTTCCATGAAGTAGAATTTCAACCCCAGAGACATGGAGAGCTTACAAATGATGTAAGATTAGCAACACATGTGACCCCGAAGGAAGAAGGGAAGAAACGAAAGAAGAAAGAAGTCTCACCAGAAGAGGAAGAATCGTTGTTTGAGGTTCCGGAAAATTTTATGAAGTATGAGATAGATGACAGGAGGGTCATGATAAGAATGCCTAAACGAGAGGCACAATCAGGAGAGGCCTATGATAACAAAGAAACCACCAAGAAAATAGTAGTGGCCCTAGAAGAAGGAGAGGAGAGATGCACGTACATAGGCCATGACCTAACAGAGGAAGAAGAGCATGCGTTAATAGCCTTGCTAAGAGAATACAGAGATGTATTCGCTTGGAGTTACAAGGATTTGAAAGGTGTTGACCCTGATATATGCTCACACACTATCCCCATGACCTCAGATGCTAAACCCTCTAAGAAAAAGCCCTACACATATAACGATAATTACGCTGCTAAGATCAAAGAAGAGATAGATAGACTGGTTGAAGCTGGATTCATCTATGAAATTGAGCACACTGAATGGGTATCCCCCATCGTAGTGGTGCCCAAGAAAAATGGAAAGCTGCGTGTATGCATTAACTTGAAGAAGGTTAATGCAGCCACGATTCGAGATAACTATCCGCTTCCCATCACAGAACATCTCTTAGAAAGAGTAGCAGGCAAGGAAGTGTACAGCTTCCTCGATGGATTTTCGGGCTACAATCAAGTCGCCATTGCTCCAGAAGATCAGCATAAGACAGCTTTTGCCACAGAGTGGGGTATATTTGCCTTCCGTGTAATGCCATTTGGGCTTACCAATGCACCAGCAACCTTCCAGAGATTAATGTGCCACGTGTTTAAGGAGTTCCTGAGGAAGAATTTAGAGGTCTATGTTGATGATCTCTGTGCTCATTCCAACATTAGACAAACCCATATCCCTGAACTCAAACAAATCTTTGACAAATGTAGAGAATATCAAGTCTGCCTGAACCCAGAAGAGTGTGTCTTTATGGTCAGGCAAGGCAAGATTCTAGGACACATAGTGTCAAAGAATGGCATATCTACTGACGAAGAGAAAGTGAGAGCCATAGCCGAGTTACCTAGGCCAAAGAACGTCAAGGAAGTGCAAGCCTTCATGGGGCATTGTGGTTATTATCACCGGTTCATTCATATGTACGCTGTCATTGCAAAGCCCATGTACGGACTTCTGACTAACTTTGAGTGGACTGATGAATGTGAGAACTCCTTCCAGGAACTTAAACGAAGATTATGTTCAGCACCAATCTTGACCACACCAGATTGGAACAAGCCATTCCATGTTCACGTGGATGCATCCAATTTTGCTATTGGGTGTGTACTCGCGCAACCTACTGGTGAAGGTAATATGGATCTTCCAATTGCCTATGCTAGTCGACAATTGAATGCAGCTGAATGGAATTACACCACTACTGAGAGAGAAGGCTTAGGCATGGTATATGCAGTTAAGAAATTTAGACACTATTTGCTTGCAAATAAGTTTAAATTTTTTACTGATCATCAGGCATTGCTATATCTCGTAAACAAGCCATGCAATACAAGAAGATTAGTAAGATGGTTTCTCCTGCTAATGGAATACAATTTTGAGGTTGTGGTAAGGAAAGGGAGGACTCATTTGAGAGCAGATCATCTCTCTAGGCTCACATCTGGAGAAGCCCCACAAGGAGTATCAGATGACCTTCCTGACGCTTACTTGTTTAATTTGGAAGTGGTGCCGCAGTGGGCTAAGCCATTGGTACCAGTATTGACATACGGGCCTAACCATCCAGTAGTAAACACACAAAATAGAGAGGTTGTGAAAGCCCAAAAGTACCATATCATGGCAGGAAGCATGTACAAGCACACAGATCAAGGAATCTTGGCCTGTTGTGTGGAAGAGGATGAGTATGCTAAATGGTTGCATTTAGCACATGTGGGTGCATTAGAGCAACACTACTCAAAGCAATGAACCTTACAGACGCTAAGGAGACTCGGAGTACATTGGCCAACTATGGAAGCTGACGTCCAAAAGTTGTGCAAGGAATGCCCAATCTGTTGCACTAAACCACCTGTGGAACATGCCACTCTTTATCAAGTGTCCATAGTGCCAGATTGGAGTGAACCACTAGTATCCTTCTTGAGGATGAAAACATTCCCTCCAGACATGACTCTAGCGAGGAAAAGAAGTTTAGAACAAGAAGCCGAGGATTACTCACTTATTGGTGATAATCTATACAAACGTGGTAAAGACGGTTACCTGAGACTATGTGTCCATGAGAGTGAGTATCTCAAGATCTTGGACACTGCTCACCAAGGTGTAGCAGGAGGACACTTTGGACCAGATCGGGTGATCAAGGCAATACTATTTGCGGGCTTCTGGTGGCCGAACCTTCACATGGATGCACATACCTATGTGAAACGGTGTGATGTCTGTCAGCGAACTCAGTATCCTATACGCAAAGATGAGATGCCACTGAAACCTATGATGGGTGGACGTGCATTCTCTAAGTGGGGAATAGACTTCGTAGGTCCTATTAATCCCCCAGCTAAGGGTTCTCATGCGGAATATATCATTGTTGCAACAGACTATCTAACTAAGTGGGTAGAGGTAAAAGCCACGACGAAGAACGATGCTCAAACAACTGCTAAATTCTTGTTTGAGAATGTATTCACAAGATATGGGCTACCTATAGAGCTTGTAAGTGATAGAGGCACTCACTTCTTGAACGAAGTGATTGAAAATCTACTCCAAGAATTCTTGGTAATACATAAGAAGTCTGCCCCCTATCACCCTCAAGCAAATGGCCAGGCTGAGAGCACCAACAAAATCTTATGCAATGTATTGACGAAATTAGTGCACAATAAACGCTCTGATTGGGACAAACAGCTACACCACGCTGTTTGGGCATACCGAGTCGCCTACAAAACGGTACTCCAAGCCACGCCCTTTCAAATGGTGTTTGGTCAAAATGCTGTGCTACCTCTAGACTTTTTGATACCTACATTGAAAGTGGCACAAGAGCATGAATGGACGGGTCATGAACTCTCCTCTAGACTTTTTGACCTTGAACGATTAGGAGAAACAAGACTGAGAGCAGCTGCAGGGATATATGCAGCTAAGAAGAGACAAAAAGCATACTTTGATGCCCATGTGAAGGATAAAGGCTTGAAAGCAGGAGATCTAGTTTTAGTCTACACATTGAAACAACACGCAAGGAAGCTAGAAAAGAGAGGCTACGGACCTATGATCATCAATAGGATCTCCACGAGTGAAGCAGTACAACTAGCCACTTTAGAGGGTGATGTTCACCCAAACTATATTAGCGGATGCAGAGTCAAGTTGTATCAGGAACCCCTCACGGAGGAAATGCTAAGTCGACTCAATACTGCTAAGCAACGTAAAGAGGAGGAAAAACGAATTCGAGAAGAAGCTCAAGCAGAAGCCCTAGAGCGCATACGGAGAATGAGATTAAGAAGACAAGGTAGAGAGCACCCTAGGCAAGAGGCATATGCAGATCAAGGATATGACGTAGCTATGTGTGAAGTTTCAGGTGTTATCAGGTGCAGCCACTAGTGCTGTTAAATTGTCTTACTGTCAAGAGTTGCAATTAACTGTCAATCCTGTGGAAGCATATCTCATAGGATTGGGCGGCATGGAAACCCCTTGCATAGGCGAGGTGGAACTTCCCCTCTATATTCATGATGAGGCAATGACAGTTAAAGTACTAGTGTGTCAAGATGAGGATCTCACTGAACCTCTTGTCTTGGGTCAAGACTGGATCTATGACCAAGCAGTCAACTTAAACCTAAGAAGTGGACTTCTTCAGGTATGGGTGAATCAAACTAGAATTACAATTGAGTTAAATAATGGAGCACTCAAGGAATTAGAAAAGACACGGACTCCTGGTCCCTCCAGGGGTGCACATGAAGTTGACCATGCTGTTCTTGTCCAAGGCTATGTATTGCAGAAGAATGAAGATCTCAAAAAAGGAGTCAGAACCACAAGGGAACTCCCTTCTTTTCCAAAGGCCAGAAGGAGACAGCAACTAAGGGCAGATCAATCACTGAAGACTCTCCTAGCGAGAGACCAAAAGAACGTGCGAAGCAGAACAACTCAGCCGATGAAACAAATGTGGGTGCGGAAAGACGAGCTGCCGGCCGTAACTAAGCTGCAACACGGTCTCAACTTCCTATTAGTAATCAACGACTTGATGCTGATAAGAGGACTCCTAAAACCTCTGTTGAGAAAGTGAAATCCATTTGGGTACCCAAGAAGTCGATGAAGGCTGACCCACAATCAAGACAAATTTGGGTGCCTAAGGCTTGCTTGCGGGCTCAACTATCCCCACACAATTCACATCATACACGACAGGGTTCACTCGCTCAAGCAGCCGCCACCCACTCTTGTCTGATACACTTGAACTCACTACCACCTAGAAGCATGCACAGACTCACTCGTAAATGGGTCCCAATGGCACAACAACTTCCAGCAGAATTACTCATGCAACCCTCCCGAATCTCCACAAAACCAAGACCCAAAGCCATCCACTGTATTTGGAAACCTAAAACTTGTAATAAACCCCAGACCCTAGTTGTAAATCCATGACCACCTACTAACTATGTCACGCTCATACTACATCATTCCACTTAACTCTTAGGTCCAACCAATTCCTAACTACACACACAAGCACCGAGCACTTATTAACCTACTAATCTCTCCCGAACTTCATGATAATGTTGTAATGGGGACAAAAAACGATTTTAACTTGTCCCTTACAATATTAACATATGTTTCTATATTCTCACAGAATCAGGAGGCAAGAAGTGACATGGCAGAAGCGACAGGTCCGAGCTCACAAGTAGGAATACTTACTGCAGGAATCGATGTGGATAGTCTACCTGTGGATGTGCCACCAACTGAACGACCTGTGGAGCTGCAACACCTTCAACAAATCCCGGTACCGGATCCACCCACAGGGATCACAGAAAGAGTCCATGCCAATTCTCATTGGTTCAATGGCATGCCAGGTCCATTAGGAGAGGCCAAGTATATATGGGAGTCTAAGTGCGAGTATGACAGATCATGGGTTCGATTCCAATTCTTCTCCAAGGAGTTCGAGACTCTACAGAACACCGAGGATCTCCAGACCATATGGCAACGTGTCGGGCTAGCAGAATACTTTGAAGCACCACTACCTAAACCAGATCTCCTCCGATGCTACTATTTGGTCTCCACATTACAAGCTAATGAAGAAAAGGACAAACCCGGATCATTTGTTCTTCCTTCCTTGCTGGGCAACAACGAGTTGAAGAGGTTTGAACTTACTGTGGAGTTGGTGAGCGATGCTTTGAATATGCACTGCACACATGTACCCTCTGAAAAGGATGCTCTCGTTCCTACTAACATGAAGGATAGGAAACTATTGAAGCTTAAAGACATGGCAGCACTCACACCAAACGTGTCCATCCCTCTCCATATGTGCATGCAACATTTTGCTTTCCCCGGCCAAGACCGCTTCACACAACCACACAAGAGAATCTGGTTCGCTCTCTAATTAGCGGAAGCAGGTGCGTTACCAATTAAGCTACCGGTATTGATTATAGATCAATTGTATGAAGCAAATAAAAGGTCTTCTAGGAAATTAGTGGTGAACGGTTGCTGTGCAATCACATGCATTATTTACCGGTGCCTAGCATACGATGTTCCCATTGAACGTGCCTTAACTTGGGCACAATTACAAATGTTTAAGAAGCTCAAGACGTCCACACATCAATCCAAGCGCATGAGGGGTGCGATCCCTTGTGTCCAGACAAGGGAAGTTCTGACTACTCCGGAGGTATCGCCACGAAGGGAGACCACTGTACCTCCCTTTACCATTAGGATACCCAGGTCGGGATCTGAAACTACGACACAAGCTACCCCTTCAGCTCCTCCTGCTCCACCTGAATTTGAATTTGCTGCAACTGGAGATGCTGAAGGAATGGACCCCCAGGACTTCGAAGCATTCTTACAAAGTACACAATTCTCTGATGTGGAGTTTTATTCAAATGCAGAGGAACAAGGCACATCTTCACGAAGAAGAAGAAAATCTACAGACGGCCGACATGTACATTGGAGTGACGCTCAGCAAGGTCAACAACAAGGACACCTAGAAGAAGAAGGAGCGTATGAAGAGGAGACCACTGAAGCCCCAGCCTATACAACAGAACTCCGAAGGCTGTATCAAATTATGGAAAGAGTGCAATCGCAACAACTGCTCACCGAACAGAGCAGTAGAGTACTCATGACTCAGCTGTTGGAAGAAGCAGGAGTTGACTCAGAATATAGGGAAGGTCTCTTACTGATGGCAGAAACATATGGGGTAGTGGAAGCAGTGCGCACTGCCATTAGGAGGTCTCCAGTTCAATATGATCCACGAAGGTTCCAGACACAACCACGCTCAGGTAAGAATATCCAGATTCCCATTACAACTGCAGAAGAGCCAACTATTACATCTGAACCCATCAGGACAACCGCCCAAGCAACCGAAACGGCTAGCCAAGAGCACCCAGTCACCCATGAGGAATCCACCGAGCCACTACCACCCACACCCCCACCATCGCCTCCTAGAGCAGAAACAGTGGAAATCACCTCGACCACTCAACCCACCGAACCAACCTTCATCTTCCGTACTCCCATCTCTAGTTCAACCCTATTCTCTACCTCTGATAACCCAATCTTTGAAGCAACCCCCATCACTACACAATCCACCGAACAGCTCATAGAGCCTGCCCTAGGACAACCATCCCCCATGCCCTCAGCCATAGGTCATCCTGACCCTAGATCCACATTCATGGGTTTTCCTGCTACCACGCAACCCTTCATGCCCTCCTCAAATCTACGACCTCAACCCCCGACCTCCATCTCTCCATTTCTACAATCCCTCCATAACCTCCTTGCTAGAACTTTCAACCCAGGTCTCAACCATTTCCTTTCTTTTCAGCTCCCCACCCCACTTCTCATCTATTCACCACTTTCACACACACACCACCTACCATTCCAATGTATATGGCAGACCCCACACTCGCACCCACTCCTGAAAGTATGGACATTTCACCACCCACGGCACCTCCCCCCACGATTCCACCTCCTCCCATTCCCCCTCCACCAATTTCACCCACACACACGACTTCAATAGACACATCATTCACTCTTCCCCTTCCCCAATTCCCTTCCCACGCATCTTCCACTGTAAACACCACTCACTCATCTATAGGAAATGCATTGGACACCATGCTAGCTTGTATATCAAAACTTAAGGACAGATTACAATCAGCTCCAGCAACAGAATGAACGCCTGCACGAGCACTCAGAGACCCTACAGCACCGCCTTGCCGCACTAGATGAGGAAAATCTTCGCCTCCACACACAGTTCCAAACTCTCCAAGAGGCTCATGGCATATTGGAGGTATAGTTACAGAACACAGATCAAGAAGCGATACAGATGGTAGAAGGTCACCTATGGACACAGCTGGAATGCAATTCAAAGCTTCAGCGAAATATGGCCCTACTCAAGCGACATCTTGCGGCCGCTCAGGAAGAGAATCGACGCCTGTAAGTACAAAATCAAGAGAACCTGGAAGCAGCTATTGAGAGCACACCTGGGGCACCCATCAGCCCATCAAAGTTTCAAGCAGTGACCCCCGATAATATCAAGATCGTATTGGAAGACTATGCCATGCTGCTTGAAGCACATGACCAGCTGTCAGAGGAACTGGGTCAACTGAAGCAGAAACACCAAAAAGAAACAACAACAGCCTCTCCAACCACCCCCTCCGCGGCTTCACTTCTCACAGACTCAGAAGCCTTAAAAGATCTCCAGAAACAGGTCACCGAACTGCAAGCACGTCTACTACAATATGAGAGACCACCTTCCCCTCCAGAGGCTCCCACTGACGAAGAAGTAGTACAAATTCCTGTGGAACAGACATTTGAAGAAGAATACGACCCACAACCCTTCCCAGGAGGCCAACAAATGGAAGAAGCTCAGGACACATCGAGGCACCATGGCCTCCATGGCTACGCCAAGTGGAGGAAATCGGGAGTTCTCACGAAGAGCGCACAGTAGTGCAAAATCAGGCCATGAGGGTCATAGAGGAAACTGTGCTACAATCGGCTTACTTCAAGAACTTGTCATCGAGATGCCTTATCCTCTCATCTGAACTCCAATACAGGCCTTATTATATTATCTTGGCTGATTATAATGCAGAAAATACAGAGAGTCACGGGTCAGATTCCTACCTTTGCTACCCAATTTCAACCCGAAGACCTTCCTCCAGAGGTGCAAAAAGGCAAAATTCGTCAACCCACCTGGCGGCAGAAACTTCTAGAGACATATCCAGAAATGCTACGCACATGGAACAACGCGCCTTTACACCTCCTATACAATCCATGCTACGGTCCAATTCCACGCCGCAGGTCTTGGAAGGCATTCAATATCAAAGTGCAGAACAACGCGCAATGCAAGGAATGGCTAAACTACCCGTACATTGCGCCACCACAGGGACCACCGTCGGTAGCATACATGATGGGAACAATTCACCACTGGATGCCGCGATTGAAGCCCATGCAAGATGTAGCAGCTCAAATGATGCTTAAAATCTTAGATATGATGCAGGTAGTCCTGAAAACTTTTAGAAATGCAGCCGCACCACAGGTACGTCTCCCGGGGTTTAGCAATGGAAATTATGACTTGGTGTATGACATGAGCACCACCCCCAGTATTCGTGTGGCTTACGCCTGGCATGCACGCATCAAATACCTCCCTGCATGTTACAAACAGACCTTCGAAGAAATGTTCAGATCAGGTTTCTGGGAGTATCACTCGGAGATCTTCGCACCGAAGCCAACACACCTGCTCCATCTCTTTGCGTGTGAACAAGCAATGTACTCTGAGTACTACACCACCCCGTAACCAGAGGCACCTAGTGCAATAAATTGGGATGCATTGGAAGCTGATCTAGCAAGAGGCTTAAGGATAGGAGAACATGAACTTGCCACCAATGTCATCCAATACTATATCGACCACCCGAGAGAACAAAGGTCTGTCAGGGGCGACAGATGCTAGGAAGGGGGGCGTGTTGGCATGCAAAGCAACAGAGGAGTCGTGTTGGCATACAAAGCAACAGAGGAGTCATGCACAATACGGCAACAAGGCCAAATCATTTTTTTGTCCATGGACTATTTACAACTCAAGTGAATTTTAATCACTACACAAACATTGTAAATTCCGTTTTTGGTAGAATAGACTCCATTTTGTGCAAGCCGAGGAGTCCTCGAGCTTGAGGAGTATTAGAACTAGCTACATATCAATTTTCATAATTTTTAGACTCTGTTTGAACCCTCAAATAGGCTCTAGAACCTAATTTTTAACTAGGCCGGACACTAGGTCTGGACAAGACCAAAGCTAGTTAGAAAACTATAAAAAGAGCTAGAGAGCTCATTTTTGGGGTTAGATTGTTTGTGAATTGAGCTTATGTAAGAGACCTTTTGATTAATGCAAAGAACTCCATTGTTCCTCTCCTTGTTCTTGCCTTGTGTGCGCGTGTGTGTGTATGTGTGTGCATGCTTGTGTGCTTCTCACTCACGCACTTGTGCCTTCACTTGCTCATAGTCTTCATACTAGTCCTCACGTCTCCACGGATTGACAATTATGAGGTGAATCTTGTCACGTTGGTACTCACCATTGTGCTAGAGTGACACCTACACATGGAAGGGTGAATTTGTTTTCCCCCAACCTCGGACTAATGTGTCCTACAGTCACCAAGGAGCTGGGACCTCCCAAGCTCATGGAGCTCAAAGAGATAGAAGTAGAGACAAACCTGAGGTAAGTTTTGCCAACTCCCTGGGAAGAGAAAGAACGGGAACGAAAAGAAATAGAGTGGAACCTGAGGGACATAGAACCCCATGGAATCAAAGGAATGCTGACGATTTCCCTTTGCCAAGACCGAGAGAACACACTAGAACCCTAAGACCAACTCAACTGGTAAAGTCCATGAAGAATTACTTCGATGGCACTGGAGACCCTTATGACCATGTGGCAGAATTTAGGCAAGTCTTGAAAGCTGAACAGGTAGAGGATCTATTCACACAATATAATGCTTTTGGTCTAACCCTTAGGAACACTGCCCTCACGTGGTTTCAACCATTGAACGAGAGGCATTTCAGAAACATAGACCAGCTCCTAGAAGCCTTTATCATTGAGTTTTCTAAGAGTGGCATAAGGCACAACACTTCCTCACTAATCCATAGCTTCAAGCAAACACATCAGGAGACGGTCAGACTAGCAGGAAGACGGTTTAGGCAATACCTAAAGAGATGCCCGATGCCTGAGTTACCCACACCAGCCAAGCAAGTGGCCTTGTTCTTAGATGGATTGTTGAGCACCAAGCTCAGGTCATATGTGTATTTGAAGGACCCCAGAACGATAGAAGAGTGCGTGCGCATGTGCATAGACATTGAGGATAATTTAGGCGAGGAGTTAGAACTGTCAAAAATCTATAAGGATTCTGATAGCTCTAGTAGCCTCACATCTGGTCAATCCACATCCATTGAGGAACTTGCAGAGAAGGTAGCTCAAAAACTAGGTGTCTCTAGCAAACAAATTCCGAGATTTGGCCGAGCTAAGCGGTGCTACACTTGTGGAGGTGACCACATGGCAAATGTGTATCCCATTATGACCCAACCCCAGGTGAACCCTAGTAGCCAGTATTGCACTATAGAGCGAAGGTACACCAACCACACTGCATAGGACTGCCGATATAACAAACACACTGTTAGGCAAAACTACTCTCAGCCATATCCTCAATACGGTAGATATCAGAATCAGTACCCATCCCAACAATACAACAGACCACAACAACCTTATCAGCCACCTTATCAAGGGCAGCAGAGACCTCAACCAGTCCTAGTGCAGCAACCCCCTGCTCCAACCAATGTGATCCCAGTAAAATATGCATCTGCTGAAGAAAATCCGAACAGAGCCATAGTTCCAGTCACCCCATTGCTATCAGACATTGATCCAAGTGACCATAGTTTTGACTCCACACATATTGATAGCCCACAGGCTTACTACATGCAGTCACCCGAGCATAATGAGTCATACTATTATGAGGACCCAAGTGAAAATAGTGGGGAGCCTGAGTATGCCAATGTCATGTACACAAACCCCAACTCTAGACCTCAACCTAGGCAGGTACGACCCCCATTTCCTAGAGGACCATGCTTCAGATGTCAGGGAGATCACCTTGTACGTGATTGTCCACTGCCTGCCCCTACACAACCTCAACCAGTAACAATTCAGGGTTTTTGTCAAGACTGCGAGAAAGAGCATCTCCTACGAGATTGCCCAAAGAACCCTAATAACATGCCTAAAATCACTCCTATCAATGTTGTTGGGTTAGTTGTAGACTCCACAGGGAGTGTGACTTCCACTGCACCTGTGCAAGTGATCACAAGAGCCCAAGCACTACAACAAAACCAAGGTGTTGAAGTATGGGGAGTAACCAACCCAAACCGCCTCACATGGAAGTGAGGGGCTCTTCCAAGAGGAGTTGCAAGAAGTGCAAGCAACGCACACACACCCACGTCCAAGAACAATGGCACCATGGCCAACGTCAAAAGGAACAAGGGAGGGCAATGCTCACACACAAGCCAACCCCAAATGCCAAACCCACACACATGGATCATCGCCTAGCACACAAGGAGAAATGTGGAAGCCAAATGACACCTTCTTCCATTACCAAAATGGAGGCCAAGGCCATGGCCAAGGGACCTCCCTTTTACAAATGAGGCTCTTCTTTATATAGAGAAGAAAAGCATATGTGAATAAAAACATGTGGTCAAAAGACCACATGTGCTAAATCAAAAAGAGAATCTTTTGTGATATGGGAATTTCAAAAAGCTAACTACCTAGAGAGAGAGAGAGAGAGCGCGTGAGATTTCTACGTGGGCATTTTGGTTTGTTCAAAAAAGGAGTTGTTCAAAAAGGAAAGGCTTCAATACCATAGGCTTAGGGATTTATCAAAAAGTGGTTTTAGGAGAGTGTTCACATGGACATCTCCTAACTTACAAAAAGAAGGTATTCTTATGAAGACTAAATGATGCCATAGCATGAGAAAAATTATGGGCAACCTTTAGAGCAACACTTCTCCCCCTCCTAGACTTTGTCGTCCTCGACAAAGCTGAGAAATGAGACGCATATGTTGCTGGACTGGTCCCAGTTTTGAGTCTTCTGCTCAGCTACTCTGCAATTGTTTAAATCTGAAATGTGCAAAG
This sequence comes from Ceratopteris richardii, assembly GCA_020310875.1. Classification (NCBI taxonomy): domain Eukaryota; kingdom Viridiplantae; phylum Streptophyta; class Polypodiopsida; order Polypodiales; family Pteridaceae; genus Ceratopteris; species Ceratopteris richardii. The sequence continues at coordinate 211,319,335 of CM035407.1, read as the reverse complement.
CTGCAAATCTGTGAATCAGCAAGTCGTCTGTCTACAAGTCTGCAACTCCATATTGCTGAGCGACACAATCCCCTTGGGGGTAGTCAGCCCAGCATGTATCCAAGTTTGTAAGTCTTCAAGTCTTTCAGGCCTTCAATGCTGAGCGACACAATCCCCTAAGGGGGCAGTCAGCCCAGCCTCCTTCCAATGTGCCTTCACTCAAGCTCCAATACCTGAAAATTAAACATACTCAACAAGTAGACTGATTTTTGAAAAGAAGCAACCAAAAAATGTTAATTCCATTTTTAGTTTCCACTTCAAGGGGCATCGAATCCTATAGGACGGGTTCTTCCGGAGACCAGTCCACATGGAGAGCTAGCAACTCCTGCAATCCAGCAATCAAGAACCAAAAAGCTGTCCCTTATGGTTTTGCCATGTCACAAGCACTTAATCTTAGTCACTTAGTTATGTGGACAACCACTAAGCAAAAAGTGAGCACAAAATTTAGTTGTATTCTTTGCTAAGTAGACATGCTTGGTCAAGGGTTAAAAAAAAAAAAAAAAAAAAAAACCTTTGAGTCATCAAGAGAATTTCCTGCAAATTATAGTGTCACATCATCTAACAGGGGGAAGAACAATTAATGCAGCAGTTCAATAGGTGCAGGCCTGTACTTATTTCATTTAATCCAGCATTTACTAGTCTCAAGGCTAAGATGATGACTGGATCAAACACATCTGGAATGCGAGCCATCATTCACAAGAGAGCCTCTATCAGAGTCCATAAGAATCAATGCTAAGTTCTCTGTGTGTTCATTGTACAACCAGAGAATTTCTTCCCAGGCAAGAAACAATCACTCGGTACTTTGTGACTTTCAAAACAGGGATGAGTTCACACAGTTTCTCCTTCTGAACAAGATATCCTCAAGACAATCGTTAGATTCTTTATCTAAAATATTGAGCAGTCAACTTATCAAGCAAAAGATCATCAAGCCCTTGACACACAGAACTTAAAATAGCCATGAGTGCTACTTCTGAAATTCACCTGAAAGCAGAATAGCCAACAACATCGATGATTCATAAAACATGAGTAGTCAGAGCCTAGTTTCCTAAATGTCCAGGAGTTTCAGTTCAGTCTTTAGATTATGTCTTAACCCAAGGTCATTGTCCATCATCTTAATGGCATCTGATAATTCAACAGTCATCCGAGATCCACCATTTTGAGTTATACATAGCCAAGTGACAATCATAAGAAAAGTCTGATTGTAGGGAAAAGGGATTCGATCACCAAGTAAGGTGGCTACATAATCCTACCCAGGTCATACCTCCGCTCTGCACATCTGCAAGAACCTGTTCACTGCTTAAACATACAAAAAAGATTGTGTCCAAGTTTAAGTAAAATTCTCCTGTGTTAATTACGCAGAATACCACTCCTAAACTGCTTTAATGCTGAAGATCCTACACTGTGAGTGATCAGTGCAGAATATGCCACAATTCCTTACCATTGAAAGATATGCAAGATGAACCAGGTAGTTTTCTAGAAATTTTGTCAATTTCTTTTTTGAATTTAAAAAGCATACACTTGCAATGCAAATGGCGATTAGAATCTTCAAACTGAGGGCCGACAGGGTGTGAACACTTATACTTTGGAATACATGTGCAGCCAAGTGAGTCAAGATATTGTAATCTGAAAAGACACAGTACCCCGCCATAATGACTATATCAGAACATTTATCATATGGGCATGGACCATTATCAGACATAGAGTTCCTTTGGTCAATAGTTATGGTAGTGGTTCCTGCCAAAAATTTTCAATGTCCAAAGTTTAGTGTGGGTGCATGTCTTCATCTTTGTTCTTGCAAGACCCATATTAGTGAGTCATATGGTAGTGTGGCAGCAATATAACCTGATAGCTAGGAGCCTCCATCAGCCTTCCTGCAAGCCTTCAATAATAAAGAGACTCAACATTATAGAAGAAACCACTACTTCCAACTACTTTTTCCATGGTTAGGACAGTCACAATGTCTTCCAATCCTTCAATCAAGGCAATTCATCCTAAATTCAGAGAAAACACAGGAGTGGGAACACTGGAAACCTATTCAAAAATCATAGATACTCGTCACTTAATTTCCTAAGAGTTAAGAGCAGTAAAACCCTGATCCAACCTATCACACTCTAACACCTTTTGTTAGCAAGCTAGGTGACATTCTACGACCCTAGGATCAGTCAGAGCTGTTACCCATAAACCAAAACATACCCAACTTCCTGGTTGCACGATTGTCACTTGATGCACCTAATAAGTGCAAGGAGGCCTCTGATGCCTCCATAAGATAGCACTTGTGTGAGTAATTACCTCACGTGTTGCTTTTCCAATGAATGTGAAGTAGCATCCCCTAGGCATGGGTAGTGGCCAAAATCGAGACAGGACCTTTATGTAGAATGAGACAATGCATCATCACCCACCCGAGCAATCAAGTCGAAATAGACAATACGAGCCGTATGTGGAGGAACCAAGACAAGTTTTGAACACAAAAGTGTATAGTATGCATATTCAATCCTGATGTTTAGAGAAGGGAGTAAATGCCAAAAGACTTGAGGAACATATCCATACGAAGCCCAAGCATGGCGAAAAGGGGAACCACGAAAGTTGGGAAGCCCAGAGGTGAGTCCTGGTAGCATGCCCAAATAATAAGGAAGCTTTGAAAATGGATACCTAGAGCTTAATGCAGCGCCAAATAGAACTTTTTTGAATATTTGAAGATCTTCATATTCCTAAAAACCATGAGAATTGGTGGGAAAAATTGGCTCCAAGGAGCCCATACACAACAATATCTACATAGTTCCTCATATCTCACAAATCAAGCATGCTAGAATAGTTTATGTTGTGTTATCAAATAGAGTGTGCATGACAATGCTTCTGGAAAGCATGAGATAGCATTTGCTTGTTTCTATTAGGAAAGTGCCAGGGTCGCTATTGCTTGTTTTTGTTCAAATGCACATACAAGTTGAAAAAGTTAGAGTGTGTGCTAGAATGTGATTAGACAGTTACGGGAAGAGGAGCAATCTAACAGAGACAATTATGCCCGAAAACACATGAATAACACAAAAACAAGGGCCGTAGTTGGGACCCTAGCCACAAGGATGTTCCCCTAGGAGGTTCTAATGTTCTGAAAAAGTTATGAAAATAATTTGCCACAGGAATATCCTCCCTTGTGGGTAGTCAAACACTTCCCACGTACACATTCACTAAAGACACCCTAGCAGCAGGCAAGTGACACTTAAGAACACGTCAACAGTCATTAGGACACCATCGCTGCAACCTTATTAACCTATTGAGAGAATCACTCTATAAGTCGTGTCAAGATATTAGTGTCAAAGCAAATGATTTTGGCATGATGGACACTGATCGCACATGAGTGTCACTTCCGATTATAACAAGCACAAGCGTTTAAATCATTTGAAAGCGAAATAGAGTGAGGAATGCATATTGTATAGTGTTTTGAAAACTGTGACAAGCTATAAAGACAAAGTAAGCAGAAGCCATATCCAAAATGGCACACAATGTTAGAGCATGTACTTTTTATACGAAGATATACATTTGTGGTCCTTAGAGATTCTTTCATCCAACAGTTCAAACGTAAAGTGATTAATTATCAATTGACCTATCCAAGATCCATCCTTGGGGCCCAATCCCATTGTTGACTGAAAGGGCAAGAGACCTTCACTTAGAATCCTCCACACAGCATCGCGATTCAAAGTTATTTTCTGCCAGATATGCGCACATTAAAGGGAACCAAGGTCGAACTTTGGCGCAATCATAGGAGCGTGCTAAGCTCAAAACCACTCGAAGAGGTGAAGCTTTGAGAGGTGGGTGAATACAAAAGGGTAAATGGGGGGCATGTCTCAACTCCCGGGTGGAGTTACGAGTGACACTTTGATAGCATGCAAGCTTAAGCAGATATTGATAGAGAGATATGAGCAAGAAAGAGAAAAAGGAAGCAATTTGTCTTGACCCCCTCATCAGAGGCTGGAAAATGCGAAAGCCCAAGACTCCAACTTGCCATTCTTCAGCGCAAAGCCTGATAGAGCAGCCATGGCTAAATCTTTATCACGAAAGCGAGAGAAACATGGGGAACGAGGACCTTGCCCTCAAATATGTGATACACAACAAGACCTTGATCATTCAAACGCCTTCGTCATGGAAGTGTAGAAATGACAGGCTCCCAACAAAGAGCTTAGCAAGCAAAGAAACTCTTATTGCAAGATACAACGATGGTAAAGCACCATAATTTTTGGCAGCACGACTACTGTTGCAGTTAGTGTTGTGCACAAGCCACATTTAGTCGAGAGGTGAGAAATAGAGGAAGAAAGGTAGGCAGAGCCGTGCTCAACTTCATGGCCACCGGTTGTAGGTACAAAAATGATGAAGCCGACGCTTACCCTGAAGTCGTGAGAGTGTATGAAAAAAGTTCAACTTCAACGCTCCAACCTCGACCGAAAACTCAGCTCCCAGCAGTCGTGAGAGAGCACAATGGCACCTTCGTCTGACACAATCATGGCAGGACTTAACCGAAGCAAGGATGGAGCCATGTTGGAGGGAAGTGATTCCGACACCAAAAGGGTCAAGAAGGAAGGTGCGCAGGCATGGCCACACAAAACTGCCCCTGAAGAAGAAGACGGATGATAGGCCAGAACCGACGAACCCTGAGGAGCACAACTCCGCCATAACCCAGGACAGGTTGAAATGCGATAGGGAGCAAACCTTGCACGACCCGCACAGGCACACCAAGCGCAAGTCAAGCAAGCCCATTAGGAAGGAGGAGTGCCAAGCATCTCGAGTCCGCCCCAGATAAGAACAGGGAGCCCAACAACACTAGGTGGGGGAAGAAACCATGGTGCAGCCTTCTGCAGCGCCCGACGCACTGGGGGAGACAAGCTGCCTCGACCCCGCAGAGAAATGGCGCCACCAAGTTAGGCTGCCAAGAGTGGAATACATTAAAGGTTTCCTCAACAAGCACTGTCGGCAGATTGAATAGAGATGAGAGGACGGAGAGAAGTGAATTCCCTACCAACCCCCTCGTGCGACATAAATGTTAAGGAGAGGGAAGATGAAGTATCTCCCCCTCCACGTCAAGTTCTGACAAGACAGAACGCCACTCCTTGCAATAAATGATTAGGAAGAGCGACAACGCTCCTATATGCTCAATTTTGAAATACCAAAAAGTGTTAAAACATATTTAACTTTCTTCATCGTGGAGTCAAGAGCATCCAATAATATATTTGAAATAGCAACAAAGGTTTCACGTGTATTTGCACCTCTTTTTTTCGATTTTTCTTGAAAAGAGGGAGGGATCAGATAGACAACTACCCTTCCTTCAAATCCAAGCTAGACACCCTCATTAGAAATGACAGGGATGGAGGGGTGCTACAATGAATGTGTGGGAGTGTGTATATGAGAGAGTGAGAGAGAGAAGGGGTTTGGGGTTGTTTTTGTGCAACAAACAAAAATAAAGATCTAAACTACTCAAAAATTAAAAAAAAGAGAGGTACCCAAGGCCAACCGAAGGCCACACGGATCCACAACTCAATCCAAGCATGAGGTGCATCCACCAAGTGTAGGTACGGCAAACTTGAAAAAACCCAACGGTTGAAGGTCGATCATCCCCGGCAACGGCGCCAAATTTGTTGTTGAAGTATGGGGAGTAACCAACCCAAACCGCCTCACATGGAAGTGAGGGGCTCTTCCAAGAGGAGTTGCAAGAAGTGCAAGCAACGCACACACACCCACGTCCAAGAACAATGGCACCATGGCCAACGTCAAAAGGAACAAGGGAGGGCAATGCTCACACACAAGCCAACCCCAAATGCCAAACCCACACACATGGATCATCGCCTAGCACACAAGGAGAAATGTGGAAGCCAAATGACACCTTCTTCCATTACCAAAATGGAGGCCAAGGCCATGGCCAAGGGACCTCCCTTTTACAAATGAGGCTCTTCTTTATATAGAGAAGAAAAGCATATGTGAATAAAAACATGTGGTCAAAAGACCACATGTGCTAAATCAAAAAGAGAATCTTTTGTGATATGGGAATTTCAAAAAGCTAACTACCTAGAGAGAGAGAGAGAGAGCGCGTGAGATTTCTACGTGGGCATTTTGGTTTGTTCAAAAAAGGAGTTGTTCAAAAAGGAAAGGCTTCAATACCATAGGCTTAGGGATTTATCAAAAAGTGGTTTTAGGAGAGTGTTCACATGGACATCTCCTAACTTACAAAAAGAAGGTATTCTTATGAAGACTAAAGGATGCCATAGCATGAGAAAAATTATGGGCAACCTTTAGAGCAACACAAGGTGTTGGTCAGGAAAAGAGCCCCGAGGTGAGTGAAACAGAGAGCATAACCAAAAAGAGGACTAGAGCCTGGAAGGATAGTCGTGAAAGAATGAAAAGGCAATGGGCAAAAAAGATGAGCGAACTTGAAGAAAGCTTGAGAGAAACCAAAGCAAAGATAAGTGAACTCGCATCTCAAAACCACTCTCACACCACCCCTCCACCACCTCTCCCTTTACCCGCCAATCCACCTTCTTCCATTCCCCAACCTTTCAATACACCACCCTTAACCCACCCACCACCCAGAGTAGGATCCGTCCTAGCCGATCCCACTCCCGAGGACCTAAACATGATGCTTAGAGCATATCAGGCTAGAATCCAAGAAGGGCCAAACATAACTGATCATGAAAAGTGTTACCCTAGGGCAGAACTAGAGCTAGAACGAACCAAAATTTGTGCTAAGATGGTGGAATTGGCTCAGACTATGTTTGAAGCCAGTCGCCTCTTTAACATCTCTAGTTCAGCTAAGACGCAGTTACACTTTGATGGATTGCTAGAACGAATAGAGAGGCTAATTGCACAATCAAAAAAGGAACCCGCCTCTCAAAATAAGGGCAAGGCAAGTGAGATCAGGAGCCTACCTCCCCAGGAAGCCTACGTGCCTAACTCTACGGAGCCAAACACATCATCTTCTACGAATCGGTTCACACCAGAATTCCTACGAGAGATTCAAGAAGACAAATGGGCTAAAGAAAGTGAAGTCCCTCCCCCCATTGAACTTGTGGATGATGCACACGATCAATTCCCACAGGACATCCCATCCATTTATGAGGAGCATGAGAGCACCCACTCTCAAGAGATATTAGACTTTGAGTCTAATTCTCTGCAAGAATTACCACATTTCACAGGCCCATGGGAAACCAAGTCTACTTGTCTGAGAGCGCCCACAGTCATGATAAGAAATGAAGCTTCTATCATACCTAGGAATACAGAGGTAGTAAAGAACACTAAAGTGCAGTGCAATCTCACTTTAGAAGAGCTACTCAAAGTTAAGCCAGAAGTGTGGAAACATGTAGCCAAACAAGTGCCAGACATAGCGAAATCGCGCTCCCAAGTAGGATCTCATAGAACAGTGCCTCAAATACCATTGGATAAGATAGGAGACATGAGTGAAGGAGAGGAAGGAAATACCTATCTCCCAGTTACCCATCAGGGTTACACAACCAAGGCGATTTTGGACTCTGGTGCAGGAGTTGCAATTGCTACAACTTCCCTTTGGAAGGGTTGGGGCAAGCCAGCACTCCGACCAACAAGAATGAAATTGCAGATGGCCGATGGTCATATTGAAAGGCCCTTAATAACTCTCACTACATGTGGGGTGGAGTTTGAGCATACTTTTGCTATATGCGACTTTAGCAAAAACCAATCCTACGAGATGATTTTGGGAAGGCCATTTATGCGGCAATTGCAAGTAGTCCAGGATTGGGGAACCAATTCCTTGTATTTGCAACATCTAGGTGTTACAACCAAAGTCAATCTTAAGGATTACTCTCATAGAGAAGTACCACCTATTCAATGGAATCCCATCCATAGAGCCAAAGATGATACGGAATCTGTGCATTCCATAGGATCAGGATCCTCATGGATGCATGAAGACACCCACTTATGGATGTGCAAAGTGGCAGTAGAAGAAGAGAAAAGGGAAAAAGCCAGAGAGATAGGTGCAAAAGAAACACATAGATCAATTCAAGACCCAGCCTATGCGCCGGTAGTCTTTCCTGACGAGGAATTTGAACCCCACGGCCGGGCAGAAATCCTAGCAACAATGGATGTAGCCATCAATGAAGAACAATGGACACCTCACTGTGATGAAGATGGCTATGACATTTCAGTCTTTTCAATAGAGCCAATCATGGGAGATGCAGTTTTAGAAGAATGCGAACCTAGCCTTGATGCATTTGAGGATGCGAGTGACTCCGATCTAGAGTCAATCATTATGGACCCACCTTTTGCATCAGATGAAGAATACTTCTATGAAGTAGAATTTCAACCCCAGAGGCACGGAGAGCTTACAAATGAGGTGAGGTTAGCCACACAAGTAGCTACTAAGAGCGGAGGAAAGAAAAGAAAAAAGAAGGAAGTCACTCCGGAGGCAGAAGAATCCTTGTTTGAGGTCCCTGAAAACTTTAAAAAATATGAGATAGACGATAGGAGAGTCATGATAAGAATGCCTAAACGTGAGGCACAAGCAGGAGAAGCCTATGATAGCAAGGAAACTACCAAGAAAATAGTTGTCGCCATTGAGGAGGGAGAAGAAAGATGCACATACATAGGTCATGACCTGACAGAAGAGGAAGAACAAGAGCTAATAGCCTTGCTAAGAGAATACCGAGATGTATTTGCTTGGAGTTATAAGGACTTGAAAGGGGTAGACCCTGATATATGTTCACATACAATCCCCATGACCTCAGATGCCAGACCCTCGAAGCAGAAGCCCTACACATACAACGATACCTATGCTGCTAAGATCAAAGAGGAGATAGATATACTGGTTGAAGCCGGATTCATCTATGAAATTGAGCACACTCAGTGGGTATCCCCCATTGTAGTGGTGCCCAAGAAAAATGGAAAATTGTGTGTGTGTATTAACCTTAAAAAAGTTAATGCCGCCACGATTAGAGACAGTTATCCTCTTCCTATCACTGAGCACCTATTAGAAAGGGTAGCAGGCAAGGAAGTGTACAGCTTCCTAGATGGGTTTTCGGGCTACAATCAAGTAGCTATTGCTCGAGAGGATCAACATAAAACGGCTTTTTCCATGGAGTGGGGCATATTTGCCTTTCTGGTAATGCCATTCGGGCTTATGCACCTGCTACCTTTCAAAGATTGATGTGTCACGTGTGTAAAGAGTTCTTGAGGAAGAATTTGGAAGTCTATGTTGATGATCTGTGCGCTCATTCTAACATTAGACAGACCCATATACCTGAACTCAGACAAATCTTTGATAAATGCAGAGAATATCAAGTCTGCTTGAACCCAGAAAAGTGTGTTTTCATGGTCAGGCAAGGCAAAATTCTAGGACACATAGTGTCTAAGAACGGCATATCCACTGACGAAGAGAAAGTGAGAGCCATCGCAGAACTACCTAGGCCAAAGAACGTGAAGGAAGTACAGGCTTTCATGGGGCATTGTGGTTACTACCGCCGGTTTATACACACGTACGCCATCATAGCAAAGCCTCTGTATGGACTTTTGACTAACTTTGAGTGGACTGATGAATGTGAGAATTCCTTCAATGAGCTTAAACGAAGATTATGTTCAGCACCAATCTTGACCACACCGGATTGGAATAAGCCATTCCATGTCCACGTGGATGCATCCAATTATGCTATTGGGTGTGTACTCGCGCAACCTACCGGTGAAGGTAATATGGATCTTCCAATTGCCTATGCTAGTAGACAGTTGAATGCAGCTGAACGAAATTATACCACTACGGAGAGAGAAGGACTAGGCATGGTATATGCAGTTAAAAATTTTAGACATTATTTACTGGCAAATAAGTTCAATTTTTTTACTGATCACCAAGCTCTAATGTACCTAGTAAACAAGCCATGTAGTACAGGCAGATTAGTAAGATGGTTTCTCTTACTAATGGAGTATGACTTTGAGGTAGTAGTGAGGAAAGGCAGGACTCATTTGAGAGCCAACCATCTCTCTAGGCTCACATCCGGAGAGGCCCCACAAGGAGTGTCAGATGACTCACCTGATGCTTACTTGTTCAATTTGGAAGTGGTGCCTCAATGGGCCAAACCCTTAGTACTAGTACTTACATATGGACCTAATCATCCAATAGTAAACACACAAGATAGGGAGGTAGTCAAAGCTCAAAAGTATCATATCATGGCAGGAATTATGTACAAACATACCGATCAAGGAATATTAGCCTGTTGTGTGGAAGAGGACGAGTACGCTAAATGGTTGCAAGTAGCACATGTAGGTGTACTAGAGCAACACTAGTCAAAACAAAGAACCCTACAGACTCTAAGGAGACTCGGAGTGCATTGGCCGACTATGGAGGCTGATGTCCAAAAGTTGTGCAAGGAATGCCCAACCTCTTGCACTAAGCCACCAGTGGAACATGCCACTCTTTACCGCGTGTCTTTAATGCCAGATTGGAGCGAGCCATTAGTGGCCTTTCTGAGGACGAAAACATTCCCTCAAGAAATGACTTTGGTTAGACAGAGGAGTTTAGAACAAGAGGCACTAGACTACGCTCTCATTGGGGATAATCTATACAGACGAGGGAAAGATGGGTATCTTAGACTGTGTGTCCATGAGAGCGAATATCTAAAGATCTTGGAGACTGCTCACCAAGGTGTAGTAGGAGGACACTTTGGACCAGACCGGGTGATCAAAGCAGTTCTATTTGCAGGTCTTTGGTGGCCAACTCTTCACATGGATGCACATACCTATGTGAAGAGGTGTGAGGTTTGTCAGCGAACCCAGTACCCTATTCGAAAGGATGAGATGCCACTAAAACCTATGATGGGTGGACGTGCATTCTCTAAATGGGGAATAGACTTTGTCGGTCCTATTAACCCCCCAGCTAAGGGTTCACATGCCGAGTACATCATTGTGGCCATAGACTATCTCACCAAGTGGGTAGAGGTAAAAGCCACAACGAAGAACGACGCTCAGACAACTGCTAAATTCTTGTTTGAAAATGTATTCACAAGATACAGGCTACCTATAGAGTTGGTAAGTGACAGGGGCACTCACTTCTTGAATGAAGTTATTGAAAATCTGCTCCAAGAATTCTTGGTAGTACATAAGAAGTCTGCCCCCTATCACCCTCAAGCCAACGGGCAAGCCGAAAGCACCAATAAGATCCTATGCAATGTATTGACAAAATTAGTGAACAATAAACGCTCTGATTGGGACAAACAGCTACACCATGCTGTTTGGGCATACCGAGTCGCCTACAAAACGGTACTCCAAGCCACCCCCTTTCAGATGGTATTTGGCCAAAATGCCGTGCTACCGTTGGACTTCTTAATACCTACATTGGAAGTAGCACACGAGCACGAATGGACGGGTCATGAACTCTCTTCGAGACTGTTTGATCTTGAGCGATTAGGTGAAACCAGACTAAGAGCGGCTGCAAGAATATATGCAGCAAAGAAACGACAAAAGGCATACTTTGATGCCCATGTGAAGGACAAAGGTTTGAAAGCTGGAGACCTAGTTTTAGTCTACACATTGAAACAACACGCAAGGAAACTAGAAAAGAGAGGCTACGGACCTATGATAATAAATAGGATCTCCACAAGTGGAGCAGTGCAACTAGCCACATTAGAGGGTGATGTTCTCCCGGATGCAGAGTCAAGTTGTATCAGGAACCCCTCACAAAGGAAATGCTAAGTCGACTCAATACGGCTAAGAAACGTAAAGAGGAGGAAAAACAAATTCGAGAAGAAGCACAGGCAGAGGCCTTAGAGCGCATCAGACGAATGAAGCTGAGGAGACAAGGGAGGGATCAGCCTATGCCTGACCCTCAAGAGTCCCCAGGTTATCACATGGCCATGTGTGAGGTTTTCGGTGAACATTCCCATAGAATAATCGATCGAAGACCTTTTGTAACCCTAGAAATAGGACAAGGAGACAATCCAACTAGTGTGAGAGCTTTAATTGATTCAGGAGCCGCCACTAGTGCAGTTCGGCTTTCTTACTACCAACAACTACAATTGGAGATAAAACCCCTGGAAGCATATCTGATAGGTTTAGGAGGTGTCGAAACCCCTTGCATGGGAGAGGTGGAGCTTCCTCTCTACATTCAGGAGGTACTAATGCCAGTAAAAGTGCTAGTATGTGAAGACAAGGATCTTACCGAACCTCTTATCTTAGGTCAAGAGTGGATTTATGATCACGCAGTCAACCTCAACCTAAGAAGTGGACTTCTTCAGGCTTGGGTAGGCCAAAGTCGTCTTACGATTGAATTAGAAAATCAAGCACTCAAATCCTTAAAATGGACACCAACTCCTGGTCCCTCCAAGAATCCACATGAAGTTAACAATGCTATTCCTGTCCTGAGTTCTATGGTGGAGAGGAGTGTCCAGCTTATTGAAGGTACAGGAGCCAATAGGAAGTTTCCAGTTGATCCAAAGAAGAATCTAAACTGGCAGACCGAACATCATTCGACACGAAGGAGACCGCTGATCAAGAAGCAAGAGCGCCAACCATTGCAATACGGAGCACCTTGTGGGGTGAAGCAGATCGGGATACGCAAAGGGGAGAACACCACAGCTCCAGAGACAGACTCTCAAATAAGCATCAGGCGAGCCTCACCATCAAGGAACAAAGTGAAGAAGCCCCCTAGGATAACTCCTAGGCATACCATTTCTATTTGGGTTCCTAAGCGGTCAATGAAGGCCATCCCTAATGCTAGACAGATATGGGTGCCCAAGGCCTACTTACAAGCCCAAATTACTTCACCTTCAGGCACTAGGATGAAGCAACTTTCACAAGCACTCGTGGCCAACAACTCAGAAAAGATACCTACACCTCTCACTGTCTCCACTCCAATCAACCCTAGGAATGTCTGGAAATGGGTACCCAAAAGGTCCCAAATACATCACACTCTCATCCAGAAATATTCACCTGTCTTTAGTTCTAAGAGCTACGAATCCTCTATCAAAGTTTGGAGAATTAAACCGTGTATCAAACCCCCTCACCCAATTTTGTAAATCCGTCCACTCTAACACAGGAGCATTCTAAGCCCATTGCATAACCAAAGTATGCATCTAGGATGACACTGACCTCTAATCACCACTCACACCTATCACAAACACTTCACCACTAACCACTGACCTCCGGGATTGTCATGTTAGTATTGTGAAGGGAACACCATTACATCTTGTTTCCTATGCAACACTAATGTGCCTTTCTTCTTCCAGCAGATAAGCAACCTACTCTCATGGCAGCAGCAGCAGGCACAAGCTCTCAGGCAGGCTCTGGTGATCAAATCAATTGGGATGCCATGCCAGTAGAGGCCCCACCAACAGCTCGGCCTGAAGAGTTCGTGAACGTGCGGAGAATTCCTATTCCAGATCCAGCAAATGGCCTAACCGAAAGAGTAAAAGGGCACTCTCATTGGTTCAATGAGATGCCAGGAGACTTGGGAGACGCAGATCATATATGGGAGTCCAAGATGGAGTGTGGAGGAGTATGGTGGACCTTCCAGTTCTTTTCAAGAGAATTCAAAACCTTACAGAATGCAGCTCCACTTCAAGATATCTGGCAAAAAGCAGGATTACAAACTTATTTTAGTGCAGCTCTACCTAAACCCGATTTCCTCAAGTGCTACTACCTGATTGCCACACTGAAGCCGACAGGTGATAAGGATCATTCAGGCACATTCTTGGTGCCCTCCTTATCAAACCAGGAAGAAATGAGGAAGTTTGAATTGAATATTACCTTAATCAGGGAAGCCCTTCAAATGTATGGCACTCACGTACCGTCGGATCGCGATCCCTTGATACCAGACTCAATGAAGAGCAACAGAATCAAAAAGTTAAAGGAAATGTGTGCCCTCACCCCCTAACATCGCCTTACCTCTGCGAATGTGCCTACAACACTTCGCATTTCCAGCTCAAGACCGCTTCACCCAACCACACAAGAAAATATGGTATGGGTTATATCTAGCAGAGACTGGAAGCTTGCCCCATTAAGATGCCTGTATGGATCTTGGACCAAGTGTATGAAGCAGGCAAGCGGGGTGTGAGGAAGCCTACTTTACACGGCTGCTCTGCGCTTACAAGGATTATCTATCGATGTCTTGCATATGACGTGCCGGTTGCTAGAGCCCTAAAATATTCACAACTGGAGTTTTTCAAAGGGCGGAAGTCAGGGAGCCAGCCTGCGAAACGAATGCGTGGATCACTCTCCCAGGTAATGATCCCTCACGAGGCCACGACCGAAGCTTCCCCCAGAGAAGAAGCCTAGGTCGCACCTTTCACGATCCATCTTCAAGGAGTTCAAGCAGGGGATGTGGTACAACCCACTCCATCGGCCCCTCCACTACCTACCGATGTAGAGTTTGCATCTATGGCCAACTTCACAGGAGATCCAAACTTTGATTTTGAAAGATTCCTCCAGATGGCCCACTTATCTGATAGTGAAGATTTTCCTGACAATGCCGATCCGGGATCATCATTCCAAGGAGAACAGCCAAAGGGGAGACAAGCAGGGTACATTGGGGAGAAGAGACACCACGTACTCATGGTCCTAGCACACAAAATCAGGAAGAAGAACGGGGGAATGAACCAGAGGAGAGTGAAGAGGAGGCCCCTGCCTACACGATACCATCTCCACCGTCACCTTCCATTCAACCCTCAGCACCCTTCTCCACTAGTCTTTCTGAACAACCGATATCCACCCATCATGAAACCATTGTACACACCTCCGTTTTTACATCCTCCCCCTTACCCACGTCCATCACTTCCGCCCAAATTTGTGAATCTCACACAGGACATCCTGCCACCGATCAAACCATAATAGGTCACCCTTCCTATCTCCCCGCCCTTGGACAACCACTTGCCACTAGCGAGACCTTATCCCATCCTTTTCCATTCACCCACACATTTCCCCTCTCCCAAACCCTATCCACCACTTCCCTTGTAACTGCCTCAGGCTCAACCCAAGTCACACAACCGTCATTCTGGACAAACCTTGTAAATATACTCCAACAGGTGGAGAATTATAATAAAAAGTCCCTTCCCCAACCCCACTCCCCCACATTCACTGCCACCACTAACACACCACCTACCGTTCCCGTATTCACAATTCACACTTCACACACTATCACATCGGATCCCATGGATATTTCACCATCCACAGGAGCACCCACCGCCACGTGTGTTCCACCATCATCACATCTCACTTCACTCATAGGCACATCATCCACTTTTCCCTTCCCCATTTCCCGACCCTTTGCATGTTCCACCTCTACCCATGCATCCACATCATTTAGTAATGCACTAGACACCATGGTTGAAGCGGCCACTCAGCTTAAGCAAGAGTATAAGCTATTAGAAGAAAATAACACAGAGCTGTGCAATCTCTCGGCTCAACTCCAGTCACGAGTCGATGCCTTGGAACTAGGTAATACAACACTACAACACCAGGTGACTGACCTCCAACAATCGAAGATAGAACTCGAAGCTAAGTATGCAGAGACAGGCAAAGCTATGGAGGAACAACTCAGAGAACAAATGGGCCGCAATGCGAGACTTCAACGCAACATGGCCCTACTACGTCGCCATCTAGCAGTGGCTCAAGAAGAGAACCGAAGGCTACAACAACAAAACCAGGAGAACCTCGAAGCAGCCATTGAAAATACTCCAGGGGCACCCATCGACCCTGCTAAATTCCAAGCCATCCCCTCAAAAAACATACAACAAATATTGGAAACCTATGCCAATCTCTTAGAAGCACATGATCAGCTTGCTGACCAAGTCAAAGACCTACAGAAATCCTAAGTGCCTACACCACACCAACGAGAACCTAAAGAGATGGCCAATGCTGCAACCTCACCAGAGCCGGAATTATCAGTAACCAATGAAGTACTAGAGCTACGTCAACAGGTGGCCGAGTTAAAAATTAAGTTATTACAATATGAACGACCCCCCTCCCCACCTGATCAGCCAAGTGAAGAGGAGACCATTGTCATTCCAGTGGAAGAAACATTCGAAGATAATTATGAGCCACAACCTCTTCCAGGTGGCAGGATCACTGAAGAGGGACAGGATACATATGAGGAACCCCCGTCAGCATGGATGAAGCAGGTAGAGGAGATGGGCCACACTCACGAAGAGCGTGTTGCAACTCAGATGCTAGCCATGAAAACCATAGAGGAGACCATACTCAAGTCTGAATATTTCTCAAACTTGGCTCCTAGGCGGTTGATAACTAGCTCAGAGTTACAATATAAACCTTATTTTGTATTGTTGGCGGACTACAATGCTGAGATCAAACGCATAACCAACAAGTACCCCTCTTTCGCAACACAGTTCAAACCCGAGGACATCCCAGAGGCAGCCAAAAAAGGGGCCATATTCCAGCCCATATGGAGGCAAAAGTTACTGGAGACCTATCCGGAAATGTTACGAACATGGGATCATGATCCCATGCATCTAAAATATAACCCATGCTTTAGACCAGTACAAAGAAGACGCTCCTGGAAAGCATTCGCCATCAAGGTTCAGAACAATGTGAATTGCAAACAGTGGCTGAACTACCCCAAAATCGCACCACCAACAGGCCCACCTACAACAGTGTACACGATGGCTACCATCCGATATTGGCTTCCACGCCTCCACTCCATGCGAGATGTAGCTGCACAGGTGCTACTCAAGATATTTGATATGATGCAGGTTGTGCTCAAAACCTTCCGCAATGTATGTAACATTCAACCTCCGATTCCCGGCTTCATCAATGGTAATTATGACCTCCTGTATGATATGAGCACAACCCCAAGCATACGAGTTGCTTATGCATGGCACGCACACATCAGATATCTCCCTGCCTGCTATAAGAAAACTTTCGACGACATGTTCACCACGGGATTTTGGGAAGCACATTTAGAGGTATTTGCACCACGACCAACCCATCTGCTACAACTATTTGCGTGCGAGCAAATAGTGCATTCAGAGCTCTACACTACGCCACAACCTAACATGCCTGGAGCAGTGAATTGGGATGCCCTCCAGAACGATTTGGTCCGGGGACTACGTATAAAAGAACAAGAATTGGCAACCGACCTCTTGTAGAAGTACATCGATCAAACAGTGGAGTAGCGGTCTGTCAGAGGCGACAGACCCTAGGGGGGGGAGAGTGTTGGAAGTATACGGGAAGAAGCAAGTACGAGCATACATGCAGATCTAGCACTAAGGCAACCCTTTATTTTTTTCCAAACCCCTACACCATTTAAAAGTGATTCTTATCACTAAAAACCCTTGTAAATATCATTTCACCTTTTTGTAGCTCCATTTTGTACAAGCCGAGGAGTCCTCGAGCTTGGGGAGCCTTAGAAGTAGTTGCCTGTCAATTTTCATAGTTTTTAGATCTTGTTTGAGCCCTCAAATAAGCCCTAGAACCTAATTTTTAACTAGGCCGGACACTAGGTCTGGACAGGGCCAAAGCTAGTCAAAAACTATAAATAGAGCTAGAGAGCTCATTTTTGAGGCTAGCTTCTTGTAGTTTTGAGCTTGTATGAGAACTTTGTTGCAATAGAAGTGATTCCATTGTCTTACTCTCTTTGTTCTTGTCGTGTGTGCGCGCGTGTGTGTATGTGTGTGCATGTTAGTGTGCTTCTCACTCACACATTTGTGCCTTCACTTGCTCGAGGTCTTCATACCATCCTCATGTCTTCCCAGATTGATATTAAAGGAGGTGCTACTCATCACTGAGCTACAGGAGGCTAATAGAATGGAAAATGAGAAACATAGAGACCAAAGTAACCATAGAAATGTAGATGAATTCCCTCTACCAAGGCCTAGAGACCACAGTAGGACTTGAGGCCTACACAATTGGTTAAGTCCATGAAGAATTTCTTCGACGGCACAGGAGGCCCATGTGATCATGTGGCAGAATTTAGGCAATTCTTGAGAGCTGAGCAAGTTGAGGACCTTTTCATAGAGTACAACACTTTTGGCCTAACCCTTAAGAACACGGACCTTAAGTGGTTTCAACCACTACAACATAGGCAATTTAGAAACATAGACCAACTGCTAGAAGCATTCATCACGGAATTATCAAAGAGTAGAATAAGGCACAACACTTCCTCATTGATTCATAGTTTTAAACTAACACCTCAAGAGACAGTGAGACTTGCAGGAAGAAGATTTTGGCAATACCTAGAGAGATGCCCTGTGCTCGAGTTACCCACACCAGCCAAACAAGTGGCTTTATTCTTGGATGGATTGCTAAGTACCAAATTGAGATCTTATGTGTACTTGAAGGACCCTAGAACCATAGAAGAGTGTGTACGCATATGCATCAAGATTGAGGATAACCTAGGGGAGGAATTAGAGCTTTCAAAAATCTACAAAAAGATTCACATAGCTGTACTAGACTCAATTCAAATCCATCCACATCTATTGAGGAACTTGCAGAGAAGGTAGCTCAAAAGTTAGGAGTCTCTAGCAAACAAATACCGAGATTTTCCCTAGTGAAACGATGTTATACTTGTGGAGGAGACCATATGGCTAATGTGTGCCTTATCATGGCTCAACCCCAAGTGAAACCTAACAACGAATATTGCACCATAGAAAGGAGATATACCAACCACATTGCACAGGACTGCCCCTATAACAAACAAACTACCAGACAAAACTATCCTCAACCATATCCACAACAAGGGAGATATCAGAATCAATACCCACAACAGTTTGGTAGGCCACAACAACCCTATCAGCAACCCTACCAAACCTAGCAAAGACCTCAACTAGTTCTAGCGCAGCAACCCCATCCTCTAGCCAATGTGATTCCAGTGAAGTATGTAGCTGCAGAAGAAAATTTGAATAGAGCCTTAGTGCGAGTGACACCATTGCTGGCACCCACAGTCCTGGTAAGAAAGGAAAATTCAGTCATACCTAGGAATACAGAGGTAGTGAAAAACACTAAAGTGCAGTGCAATCTCACTTTAGAAGAGCTACTCAAAGTGAAGCCGGAATTGTGGAAACATGTAGCCAACCAAGTGCCAAAAGTAGCAAAACCTCGTTCCTAGGTAGGATCTCATAGAACAGTACCTGAAATACCTTTGGACAAGATAGGGGACATGAGCAAAGGAGAAGAACAAAACACCTATCTTCCCATTACCCATCAAGGTTACACCACCAAGGCAATTTTGGACTTAGGTGCAGGAGTTGCAATTGCTACCACTTTCCTATGGAAGTGATGGGGCAAGCTAGCACTCAAGCCAACAAGAATGAATTTGCAAATGGCTGATGGTCATATAGAGAGACCTTTGGGATGAGATGCTTCCTGGTTTGACAAGTATGAGTTGTGATGCTACAACGTCAACAACTTTTGGCACCGTTGCCGGGGAGCATTCTCTTGTCACTTACGTGATGGTTTCTGGTGTGAAAGAGACGTGTACGCAAGTTTTTCATGACGATTTGCTGAGTTCTTCATTTTATTTCACTCTTGTGAGCATTTGCGTCTTGCAAGATACAATAACTTGTTGAGATAAGCCATTTTTCGGTGGATTGAGGATCCCCTTTTGGTGATTAGTCTACCATGTGTGGTGATTCTTCAAGTTATGAATAGATTAGGAGCATTCTTTTTTACAGATTTTGAGTAATCATGTTAAAATTTTTCCATTAACTTTGTTGACTTTTTCATTGATCAAGTGTAAATAAACTAGATCGGGTTCTTCTACGAGACTCATTGGAGTTTTTGGACTCACCTTCTTCATCACTTTTGCATTAGACATTCTGTGTGATTATCTACATCATTTTCAGAAGTTTATGACAAGGGAGCTGGGTAAGCTTCATACACGACGATCCTCAACAACTATGGATATCAGGATCGGTCTTGAGGCTAGGGTTCAATGCTTCAAGGAGTCTAGTAGCTTGCAGATGCTATGAAGGTCATTATGGGTCCAAAGGGGTGCAATTTGTCATGACCCAAGAAATTCTAGTCTCAATGAGCTAATACCTTTCTTGGAAATAGCACTTGGAGCTCAAAACCTGTCTCGATTGTGTGAAGCTGTGGAAAGCAAAGCCCTTACAACACTCGTTCTTTGAGCGGGCTTGAAGATTTGTGGCATCTAGGCCCTTGGCTTTGGAGAAAATAGGAAGCTAAGCCTGCAACTGATGGCTAGATTGTGGGTGAAGAACTTGGAAGGAAGTTGGAGAAGATGAATCATGATGTGGTTGGTAGGGCCAAGCGAGTTGCTCTCTCGAGAGGTGATGCCATGGAGAGCTGGAGATAAGCAAACTACAGTAGTCAGTTGTGAGCCAATTCGAGAGAGTTTATGACAAAGAGAAGATACATGAAAGTCTTGCAAAGCTCTCAAGGAGGTGTTGCAGTTTTCAATATTGGAGGAGTGTCCAAAGAATCTGAAGATCATAGCCACATGCCAATGGAATTACCGACTACATTCATTCACAATGCTCAAGGATTTGAGAGTAGTAGATGTAGCCCTATGGGGTCTCCTCACTCAAAGGATTCTCCTGTCTGGTGGAAAACTCGTGTGACATGCGCTAAGTCTTTCCCTTTCTTCCCTGCCAAGGCACAAGAACCTCTGTGGGAGGAGTTGAGGATCTGCTCTGCAGATTCAAGGACAGAGAGAGGGCAAGAAAGAGCCGGCGGTGGAGCTTCGAATCATTAAAATGATGTTTAACCTGCTGGCTCAAAGGCTCACATCAGGGATAATGACATGCCATTCATTGACCTCTCGGTGGCTGTGATGAGGGTCTCATGAACAGATTCCGATTCTGTCACTCTAAATGGTCATGCAAACCTTGCTTGAGAGGGTGTGGATGGTAAAAGTGCGGGCTAGCAATGCAATTTCCTAGTGCCATGAGTTATACATGAATGTGTCATTTGTACCAGGCATGGATTCAAAGATTTTGTCTGCATCAACTGAGGGCGCTCTGAAGCTTTATGATATTCGAAGTTTTTAGTGCCCTATAATGAGACTGATGCCCATACGAGTCTATTGACAATGATGGGAATCCATGGGCATGCACCTTTGGTTGCAAACTGGTCCAGCCAAGCGGGTTGTGAGGGTGTTCAATGTGCAGGGTGTGCAGCTAAAGTCTTGTCCAATACCATAGTAGCTTCCTTGACCATCAGATAGGGCCAATCAATGCACTATCCTTTCATCCTTACAAAGTGCTTCTTGCTACTGGGGATACAGATTCCAACGTTTCAATCTGCCCCGGAGACAATGGGCTATCTAAAAGCTAGAAGTGGGTAATTTGCTTCCTATGGCATCCAGGTTTGCAAACACAAAAGGGTCATTGATGGAATCACCTGAGTTTTTCGTGCTGGTGCAAGTCTCTCAAAGAACGATACAATTATAGCTAGAATTAGCTATGGGAAAGAAGAATTGGAGATTGGGCCTCGGATCAAGTCTCCAGCGCTTGATACTGGACACAGCTACAAGGATATAATCATACTCGACGTTTCCGTTGAGTACAATCCTAGGAGAGACTCTCTCCATTTGATGTAGGGGTCTACTGATGAGAAGCCTGGGTGAAGCATGGTGAATGTTACAGGAGGCTTGGACGATCTTCTCTCTACCTCACCTTCTCACTTTTCTCAGGGTTCTAATAAGTGTATGTTAGGCACAAACCAACAAAACTATTCTGCGCACTGAATTCTCATGAGAACTCACATCCCCTGGGATTGAGAAGGGAGGTACTACAACAGCATACACACTAGGGAAGAGAGAAAGAAAGTAATCCACGACTAATCAAAACTGCCCAATTTCAAGTTGAAGTCCAAGCATGTGTGGGACAGATGAGGGAAGTTAGATTGAGTCAACAGTGTGACACCCAAAGATCAGGAGGTATCCAGATGTATGTCTAAAGAATGCTCAAAGGATAAAGATGTTGCTGAGGGTCGGTAATTTCTCTTGCGCTCTATAACTAGGGATGGGTCATCTATTGTGACCACTTTGATTGCAACGGATCTTGGTAATAAAATGTAGCAAGAGAGATCAAGAGGTGAGTATCACGATCAGAAACAAACCATGTTGCTTTGAGGGAAGCAGATGAATATGCATCGGTTCTTCAAGCACACCCTCTAAAATTGTTCGTAGGATAAATTATGAGAAAGGATCATAGCAGTAAATAAGGTGCTTCAATTAGCAGGCTTGCTGGAAAGAGTACCTATACGAAGAAGAGCTACTTACAAAAGAAGATTAATTGTTCTGGATCTGATGGCAGTTTTGCATGGAGATAGTGTGATCCAGCAAGTATTAAACACGTAATGAGAGATGACAGGCCACATGCTTTGGACGTGAAGTATGGAGTTTTCTGGGAAAAAAAAAACATAAAGGCAGTCAAAAGTGTCACTAAGGCTCATGCCGGAAAATAAACACTTGACACATGGTGCAGTGGAAATCTCCTCTAAAGGAAAGCTGTTGCGTGAGGGGGTGCAAAGTGGTTATCCTCATTCTAGAAATAAGGAAATTCAGTTTGCCAAAAACCGATGATCAAATCTCAGAGCTTACTAGAAATGAGCAGACAAAAGTTTGCCAATAGCTTATGGGCAACATTTCCTTAGCATCATTGATTGCATATTTATTCAGTTCTCTCTTGGATTTAGCTACTCAGCATGCAACAAGTTCTATAGTGTTGTTTAAGAACATGGCAGAAGAAGGGCATTCTGACAGGGATGTTGGAAAGGCAAGCTACATGCTTGAAGGAATCATGGAAAAAAGTGAAGACACAAGATCGAGTCTCTGAAGTTCCGAGCGAGCTGAAGATGGTCCTGGAAGAGGAAAGGTGTGGAAGTTCTGGTGATAATGACATGTAATACTCAATCTTTTCTATCAGCTCGGATAGAACAGTTGGATTATGGCAAGCCATATTGACGAGTGTCAAGGGCAAGATAATGTACTAGATCGCTTCAGAAGAAACTTCTCAAAGCTCCATGAGGTCACACTTCTTGTGGATGAATTATACTCTTTTTAGCACTTTAGCATATGTGATCACTTTGATTAGGATCTTGAGGGTGTAATGGTCTTAGAATGACAATTATTCATATGGGAAAACACCACAATACTATTTCCAAACTAGTGTGAAAATCTACACGAAGTCCTACTGTAAATAGTTTGCCATGAGCAATTGTTGCTCTGACAGAAAGCTCAGAGAATGGTGAGAATAATTTTCAAAGTTTCCTCTGATTCACTGCAAGTTTCTCTTGCGCCTTCATGAAAAATCCAAAACATATGCGAATACGGCAAATGATTCAGTAAGAGTTGGGTTCCACCGAAGCTTTAGCTTAGCAAGATTCTTTGGAGGACATTGCGCGGTTAGGTCCTGGAAGTACTGCAGCTGAAAGCCTCAATGGGGATCACCGTGACCCTGCATTAAAGGAGCAGAGAAAAAGATGGCACTTCTGCCGCAGCTCAACGTTTCTTAAAATTGTGAGGGAGTAATGTGTGGAAGGCTTTGCAACGTCTCTCAGTAAACAAGTCCATTCTATTTGTGGAAAACTGCACCTAAGAACCGCTCACGCTAGTCATGATCAGCACATCCTCTTGACAAAGACATGAAAGCTATTGGCTGTTGAAATCAGTGGATACCAGCTGACAACGCAGCATTACTTTCCAAAGTTTTCGTTGGCCTTGCACGATACATCAGACTTGATTTCTCAGAACATGGACATTTTCTTAACATATGGCATTCAATAACAGCAACGAAAATGGCGCACACCTCTTCTATTAACTATAATAGAAGATACCATTCGAATTGGATTGATGATAGCCTATACCAGAAGTTGCATTGTCAGAAGTTACAGAACAACAAAAAAGCAATTGTCCAAGGTTACCAAGTAGTATCAGTGCATCTCATGACACGCAATGGGCAAGCAGATATCAGAAAACAGCATCAACCGAGGCAAATCAAATGAAGTTGCCATATTTGGAAATGCCAACATTCGATCTTGAATCCAACTGGTCTCTGTTTTCAGCTCACTAATTGCGATTGAGATTTAATTCACAAATCAAATTTTTACGTAGACAGAAGAGTAGGTGTGAGGGAATCATTATGATTCACATTCTGGGGGGAGAAAGATCAGTGCATATATATGAGCTTGGAAGTTGGAACTCGCAGATAGGAACTACGAATGGAGAGAGAGAGAGAGAGAGAGAGAGAGAGAGAGAGAGAGAGAACGTGCTGCTGTGCTTGAATGCATTTTTCTTTTTTGAGAAGGGGGGAGGATTGAGGAGTATAACTTTGCTTTGCTTTTTCTCATAAATAAGCTACTGTATATTTAAGATACTGGGAGATCTTTTGTAGGACACAAAGATAGGAGGATGATTCAAACTACAATCATCATGGTTCACTTTAAGAATGTGTGCCTTGGAATTTAGAGTTTGGGAAGTTAGGCGAAAATCTTAGTAACATTCATAAGTGTTTTTGTGAAAAGTGAAGGATCGTGCTTTTTTATGATACATCTATATACTTTGCAAAGACTCTTTTTTTCTTGTTAGAAGAACCCCATTAGAACTTATTTACACATCTTAGAAAACATTCAAAAAACACACACAAAACCTCAAACAAATTCTAAAAACTCTTTCAAAAATACCAAACAAATATTCAAAACACTCAAAAAACCAAAACAAATTGTTTCAACAAGACATGGGAAAGAAAAAGGCAAAAGAAAGAAGGAAGGGGGAAAAGGTTGCACAAAAGAAGGAAGAAAAAACTGAAATGCATGCATTAATCACACATGATCAAGGTGAAAGAAATGAAGAAAATTTACGAGGGGTAGAGGAAATTGGTGGGATTTCTAAAGGGGTGGGTTCCATAGTTGCGACTAGGGATTATAGCAACACTTTTGTAAATGTATTCATTGGTCATGACCATAGAAATATGAGTGCTTATATTAACCCTAATTGTGAGTGGAATTTAATTCATATTGATTTAGTGACAATTATTTTGGATAACATTCAACTAACCACTCATTCATCTATCCTCATGAATGGTGAAAATTATGATTGCATGGGTCAAGTTGTGTTGCCTATTGTGGTGAATGGTATGGAATTTTTTGAAACGTTTTCCGTCATGGAAGGTATAGATGAAGACTTGGTCGTAGGCACTCAAAGGTTTATTGAAAGTCATCAAGAGTTTGAAGTGTCGTGTCCATCTATTATGTCTACTTCTACATGTGTGTCCATTGAAAATCTTAATGATTATCCTCATTGTAAGGATTGTGCATATGATCACCTATTCAAAGATTGTGCTTTTAATCCACAAAATAGTCTTTCCACTCATGCTTTTTTAGCTAATCTTTCTTTGAGTAAGTCGTAGGAAACCTTGGCGAATGGAGGAATGAATAACTCTAAGTGCTTGGAGGATATGGAAGGGCCCTCCCTTCCTCTAAGTTTGGAATCTCTCACGAATTTTGTATGAGTTCTACGGAAGATAAAGTGATATCTAGAGATTCTATGTGTAATACAGATAAATGCATCGCTGAATCTCTAGATCGATCTCAAACCACACAACCTTATGATCCATTACATGAGCATGATATATGTAAAGAAACTCAACCTTTGTTGAACTCCCCATGTAAAGATGAGTTTTTTCTAAAGACTCACATAGAAGGCCCAAAAGACCCATACATCAAGAAGAAGTCACATTTCCTTTGTAATGTAAAGCAAATTTGGGTGGCCAAGAACTTACTTGGAGCCCAACCAAATCACAGTATGATATGGGTACCAAAGAAAGCTCTTATACAAAATCAACCCTCTCACACTAGACTTCATAATCTACGGTCTAGTTTCACATTGCCTTATCATCAAGAACGACCACTTTTGACAAAGGGATCCAAAGCAATAAAGTCAACACTCAAAAAAGATCCAAGTAGAAACCTCAAGGCTAAGACCAAAAGCAAAGACATATTGGCGGTGTCACTATAGCACAATGGTGAGTACCAACGTGAGAAGATTCACCTCATAATTGTCAATCCGTGGAGACGTGAGGACTAGTATGAAGACTATGAGCAAGTGAAGGCACAAGTGTGTGAGTGAGAAGCATACAAGCGTGCACACACATACACACACACGCGCACACAAGGAAAGAACAAGGTGAGGAACAATGGAGTTCTTTTCATTAGTCAAAAAGTCTCTTACATAAGCTCAATTCACAAACAATCTAACCCCAAAAATGAGCTCTCTAGCTCTTTTTATAGTTTTCTAACTAGCTTTGGTCTTGTCCAGACCTAGTGTCCGGCCTAGTTAAAAATTAGGTTCTAGAGCCTATTTGAGGGCTCAAACGAAGTCTAAAAATTATGAAAATTGATATGTAGCTAATTCTACTACTCCTCAAGCTTGAGGACTCCTCGGCTTGAACAAAATGGAGTCTATTCTACCAAAAATGGAATTTACAATGTTTGTGTAGTGATTAAAATCACTTGAGTTGTAAATGGTCCATGGAAAAAATGATTGGGCCTTGTTGCCGTATTGTGCATGACTGCTCCGTTGTGCTAGTATGCTCTTCATCTGGCTTGTATGCCAACACGCCCCCCTTCCTAGCGTCTGTCGCCCCTGACAGACCTCTGTTCTATCGGGTGGTCGATATAGTATTGGATGACATTGATGGCAAGTTCGTGTTCTCCTATCCTTAAGCCTTTTGCTAGATCAGCTTCCAATGCATCCCAATTTATTGCGCCAGGGACCTCTGGTTGCGGTGTGGTGTAGTACTCAGAGTACATTGCTTGTTCACAAGCAAAGAGATGGAGCAGGTGTGTTGGCTTCGGTGCGAAGACCTCCGAGTGATACTCCCAGAAACCTGATCTGAACATTTCTTCGAAGGTCTGTTTGTAACATGCAAGGAGGTATTTGATGCATGCATGCCAAGCGTAAGCCACACAAATACTAGGGGTGGTGCTCATGTCATACACCAAATCATAATTTCCATTGGTAAACCCCGGTAGACGTACCTGTGGTGCGGCTGCATTTTTAAAGGTTTTCAGGACTACCTGCATCATATCTAAAATCTTAAGCATCATTTGAGCTGCCACATCTAGCATGGGCTTCAATCGTGGCATCCAATGTCGAATTGTTCCCATCATGTATGCTACCAACGGTGGTCCCTGTGGTGGCGCAATGTACGGGTAGTTTAGCCATTCCTTGCATTGTGCATTGTTCTGCACTTTGATATTGAATGCCTTCCAAGACCTGCGGCATGGAACTGGACCATAGCATGGATTGTATAGGAGATGTAAAGGCGCGTTGTTCCATGTGTGTAGCATTTCTGGATATGTCTCTAGAAGTTTCTACCGCCAGGTGGGTTGACGAATTTTGCCTTTTTGCACCTCTGGAGGAAGATCTTCGGGTTGAAATTGGGTAGCAAAGGTAGGAATCTTACCTGTGACTCTCTGTATTTCTGCATTATAATCAGCCAGAATAATATAATAAGGCCTGTATTGGAGTTCAGATGAGAGGATAAGGCATCTCAATGACAGGTTCTTGAAGTAAGCAGATTGTAGCACAGTTTCCTCTATGACCCTCATGGCCTAATTTTGCACTACTGTGCACTCTTCGTGTGAACTCCCGATTTCTTCCACTTGACGTAGCCATGGAGGCCGTGGTGCTTCGAATGTGTCATGAGCTTCTTCCGTTTGTTGGCCTCGTGGGAAGGGTTGTGGGTCGTATTCTTCTTCAAATGTTTGTTCCACAGGAATTTGTACTACTTCTTCGTCGGTGGGAGCCTCTGGAGGGGAAGTTGGTCTCTCATATTGTAGTAGACGTGCTTGCAATTCGGTGACCTGTTTCTGGAGATCTTTTAAGGCCTCTGAGTCTGTGAGAAGTGAAGCCACGGAGGAGGTGGCTCGAGAGGCTGCTGTTGTTTCTTTTTGGTGTTTCTGCTTCAGTTGACCCAGTTCCTCTGATGGCTGGTCATGTGCTTCAAGCAGCATGGCATAGGTTTCCAATATGATCTTGATATTGTCGGGGGTCACTGCTTGAAACTTTGATGGGCTGATGGGTGCCCCAGGTGTGCTTTGGATAGCTGCTTCTAGGTTTTCTTGATTTTGTAATTGCAGGCGTCGATTCTCTTCATGAGCGGCAGCAAGATGTCGCTTGAGTAGGGCCATATTTCGCTGAAGCTTTGAATTGCGTTCCAGCTGTGTCCGTAGATGACCTTCTACCACTTGTATTGCTTCCTGATCTGTGTTTTGTAACTGTACCACCAATATGCTATGAGCCTCTTGGAGAGTTTGGAATTGTGTGTGGAGGCGAGCATTTTCCTCTTCTAGTGCAGCAAGGCGGTGTTGTAGTGTCTCCGAGTGCTCTTGCAGGCGTTCATTCTGTTGCTGGAGCTGATTGTAATCTGTCCTTAAGTTTGATATACAAGCTAGCATGGTGTCCAATGCATTGCCTATAGATGAGGGGGGGTGTTTACGATGGTGGTTGCTTCATAGATTGGGTTATCAGAGGTGGAGAATAGGGTTGAACTAGAGATGGGAGTACGGAAGATGAAGGTTTGTTCAGTGGGTTGAGTGGTCGAGGTGATTTCCACGGTTTCTGCTCTAGGAGGCGATGGTGGGGGTGTGGGTGGTAGTTGCTCGGTGGATTCCTCATGGGTGACTGGGTGCTCTTGGCTAGCAGTTTCTGTTGCTTGGGAGGTTGTCCCGATGGGTTCGGATGTAATAATTGGCCCTTCTGCCGTTGTAATGGGTATCTAGATATTCTTACCTGACCGTGGTCGTGTCTGGAATCTTCGTGGATCATATTGAACTGGAGACCTCCTAATGGCAGTCCGCACTGCTTCTACTACCCCATATGTTTCTGCCATCAATAAGAGACCTTCACTATATTCTGAGTCAACTCCTGCTTCTTCCAACAGCTGAGTCATGAGTACTCTACTGCTCTGTTCGGTGAGAAGTTGTTGCGATCGCACTCGTTCCATGATTTGATACAGCCTTCGGAGTTCTGCTGTATAGGCTGGGGCTTCAGTGGTCTCCTCTTCATATGCTCCTTCTTCTTCTAGGTGTCCTTGTTGTTGACCTTGCTGAGCGTCACTCCAATGTACATGGCGGCCGTCTGTAGATTTTGTTCTTCTTTGTGAAGATGTGCCTTGTTCTTCTGCATCTGAATAAAACTCTACATCAGAGAGTTGTGTACTCTATAAGAATGCTTCGAAGTCCTAGGGATCCATTCCTTCAGTATCTCCAATTGTAGCAAATTCAAATTCAGATGGAGCAGGAGGAGCTGAAGGGGTAGCTTGTGTCGTAGTTTCATATCCAGACCTGGGTATCCTAATGGTAAAAGGAGGTACAGTGGCCTCCCCTCGTGGCGATACTTCAAGAGTAGTCAGAACTTCCCTTGTCTGGACACAAGGGATGGCACCCCTCATGTGCTTGGATTGATGTGTGGACATCTTGAGCTTCTTGAACATTTGTAATTGTGCCCAAGTTAAGGCACGTTTAATGGGAACATCGTATGCTAGGCACCGGTAAATAATGCATGTGATTGCACAGCAACCGTTCACCACTAATTTCCTAGAAGACCTTTTATTTGCTTCATACAATTGATCTATAATCCATATAGGCAGCTTAATTGGTAACGCACATGTCTCCGCTAAGTAGAGAGCGAACCAGATTCTTTTGTGTGGTTGTGTGAAGCGGTCTTGGCCGGGGAAAGCAAAATGTTGCATGCACATACGGAGAGGGATGGACACGTTTGGTGTGAGTGCTGCCATGTCTTTAAGCTTCAGTAGTTTCCTATCCTTCATGTTAGTAGGAACGAGAGCATCCTTCTCAGAAGGTACATGTGTGCCATGCATATTCAAAGCAGAGCTCACCAACTCCAAGGTAAGTTCAAACCTCTTTAACTCGTTGTTGCCCAGCAAGGAAGGAAGAACAAATGATCCTGGTTTGTCCTTTTCTTCATTAGCTTGTAATGTGGAGACCAAATAATAGCATCGGAGGAGATCCGGTTTAGGTAGTGGTGCTTCAAAGTATTCTGCTAGCCCTGCACGTTGCCATATGGTTTGGAGATCCTCTATGTTCTATAGAGTCTTAGACTCCTTGGAGAAAAATTGGAATCAAACCCATGATCTGTCATACTCGCACTTAGACTCCCATATATACTTGGCCTCTCCTAATGGACCTGGCATGCCATTGAACCAATGAGAATTGGCATGGACTCTTTCTGTGATCCCTGTGGGTGGATCCGGTACCGGAATCTGCTGAAGGTGTTGCAGCTCCACAGGTCGTTCAGTTGGTGGCACATCCACAGGTAGACTATCCACATCGATTCCTGCAATAAGTATTCCTACTTGTGAACTCGAACCTGTCGCTTCTGCCATGTTACTTCTTGCCTCCTAATTCTGTGAGAATATAGAAACATGTGTTAACATTGTAAAGGACAAGATAGAACCGTTTTTGTCCCCATTACAACATTAACATGAGGTTTGGGAGAGATTAGTAGGTTAAGAAGTGCTCGGTGCTTGTGTGTGTAGTTAGGCATTGGGTAGACCTAAGAGCTGAGTGGGATGATGTAGTGTGAGAGTGACGTAGTTAGTGTATGGACATGGATTTACGATTGGGGTCAGGGGGTTTATTACAAGTTTGAGGTTGCCAAATGCAGTGGATGGGCTTTGATCTTGATTTTGTGGAATCTCTAAAGAGCTGGATAGGGGTATCTGCTTGAGAATGAGGCTTTTTAGGGACCCATTTAAGAGTGATTCTACTTTTGCGCATGGAATAATATGTGTCCATGCGTGATGTGTAAGATTGTGCCTCAGATGTTCGAGTGAGTGAAACATGTTGTACTGGTTGTGGCCTTGGTGTAGCTATTTGAGCCCGCAAGCAAGCCTTAGGCACCCAGATTTGTCGTGATTGTGGGCTGGCCTTCATTGACTTCTTGGGTACCCAAATAGACTTCACTTTCGCAGAAGGATTAATGAAGGACTTCTTATTAGTGTCGTGTTGTTGACTACTAATAAGAGGTTTTGGCCGTGGGGTCGGCCTGGTCTGAACAGGGTATTCGCCTTTTCGCCTCCATACTTGTTTCCATGGCTTAAACAATCTGCTTTGCTTCTTTTTTTGGCATCCAATATCGGTGGTGTTCTGCTTCTTCTGTATTTGATCTACCATTGGTTGTTGCAACCTTCTGGTCTTTGGAAAAGAAGGGAGTTCCGTCCTCTCCCTGGCTCCGTTGTTGAGACAAGCCTCTTTCTGCATCATACAGTTTTGGACAAAAATAGCATTCTCAACTTCATGTGCGCCCCTGGAAGGACTAGGAGTTTGTGCCTTGCCTAGTTCCTTGAGTGCCTCATTTTCCAATTCAACTGTAATTCGGCTATGATCTACCCATACATGAAGAAGTCCACTTCTTAGGTTGAGGTTGATTGCATGATCATAGATCCAGTCCTGACCCAATACAAGAGGCTCAGTGAGGTCCTCATCTTGACACACTAGTACTTTGACTGTCATCACTTCGTCTTGAATGGAGATGGGAAGATCCACCTCGCCCATGCAAGGGGTTTCCACACCTCCCAATCCTATGAGATATGCTTCTATAGGATCGACAGTTAATTTCAGTTCTTGACAGTAAGACAACTTGACAGCACTAGTGGATGCACCTGAGTCAATCAAAGCTCTTAGAGTCTTTGCACCCTTTCCTTGTCCTACTCCTAGGGTTACAAAAGGCCGTCGGTCGATTATTCTATGGGAATGCCCACCTGAAGTCTCGCACATGGCCATAGGATAGCCTACAGATTCTTGAGTGTCAAGCATAGGCGGGTCTCTGCCTTGTCTCCTCAATTTCATTCGTCGGATGCGTTCTAACGCTTCTGCCTGTGCTTCTTCTCTAATTCGTTTCTCTTCTTCTTTACGTTTCTTGGCAGTGTTGAGTCGATTTAGCATCTCTTCAGTGAGGGGTTCCTGATATAACTTGACTCTGCATCCACTTATGTAACTTGGTAGAATATCACCCTCTAAAGTGGCTAGTTGAAATGTGCCACTTGTGGAGATTCTATTGATAATCATTGGCCCGTAACCTCTTTTCTCTAATTTCCGTGCATGCTGCTTCAATGTGTAGACTAGGACTAGGTCGCCTGCTTCCAAGCCTTTATCCTTCACATGTGTATCAAAATATGCCTTTTGCCTCTTCTTCGCTGCATAGATTCCTGCTTCAGCTCTCAATCGTGTTTTGCCTAGACGTTCAAGATCAAAGATTCGAGAGGAGAGTTCATGGCCTGTCTAGTCATGCTCTTGTGCTAACTTCAATGTAGGTATCAAAAAGTCTAGAGGTAGCACAGCATTTTGGCCAAATACCATCTGAAAGGGGGTGGCTTGGAGTACCGTTTTATAGGCAACCCGGTATGCCCAAATAGCATGGTGTAGCTGTTTGTCCCAATCAGAGCGTTTATTGTTCACTAGTTTAGTCAGCACATTGCATAAGATCTTATTAGTGCTCTCAGCCTGGCCATTAGCTTGTGGATGATAGGGGGCCGATTTCTTATGTATCACCAAGAATTCTTGGAGAAGGTTTTCTATGACTTCATTCAAGAAGTGTGTGCCTCTATCACTCACCAACTCTATTGGCAATCCGTACCTCGTGAATACATTTTCAAATAAGAACTTTGCTGTTGTTTGAGCATCATTTTTTGTAGTAGCTTTCACTTCTACCCACTTGGTTAGATAGTCTGTGGCCACGATGACATATTCAGCACGTGAACCCTTAGCTGGGGGATTAATAGGACCAACAAAGTCTATTCCCCATTTAGAGAACGCACGTCCGCCCATCATAGGCTTCAGTTGCATCTCATCCTTGCGTATAGGGTACTGAGTTCTCTGACAAACATCACACCATTTCACATAGGTATGTGCATCCATGTGAAGGGTTGGCCACCAAAAGCCCGCAAATAGTATTGCCTTGATTACCCGATCTGGTCCAAAGTGTCCCCCTGCTACACCTTGGTGAGCAGTATCCAAGATTTTGAGATATTCACTCTCATGGACACATAGTCTCAGGTAACCATCTTTACCACACTTGTATAGATTATCACCAATGAGTGAATAATCCTGGGCTTCTTGTTCTAAACTCATTTGCCTAGCCAGAGTCATGTCTGGAGGGAATGTTTTCGTCCTTAAGAAGGATACTAGAGGTTCACTCCAATCTGGCACTATGGACACTTGATAAAGAGTGGCATGTTCCACAGGTGGTTTAGTGCAGCAGATTGGGCATTCCTTGCACAACTTTTGGACATCAGCCTCCATAGTTGGCCAATGCACTCCGAATCTCCTAAGTGTCTGTATAGTCCTTTGCTTTGAGTAGTGTTGCTCTAATGCACCCACATGTGCTAACTGCAACCATTTTGCGTACTCGTCCTCTTCCACACAACAAGCCAATATCCCTTGATCTGTCTGTTTGTACATACTCCCTGCCATGATATGGTATTTCTGGGCTTTTACTACCTCTCTATTTTGAGTGTTTATGATTGGGTGATTAGGCCCGTATGTCAATGCTGGCACTAATGGCTTGGCCCACTGAGGTACAACTTCCAAATTAAACAAGTAAGCGTCAGGAAGGTCATCTGATACTCCTTGTGGGGCTTCTCCGGTTGTGAGCCTAGAGAGATGATCTGCTCTCAAATGAGTCTTGCCTTTTCTCACCACTACCTCAAAGTCATATTCCATTAGTAAGAGGAACCATCTCACCAATCTACCTGTGTTGCATGGCTTGTTTACCAAGTATAGTAGAGCTTGATGATCAGTAAAAAATTTAAAGTTATTTGCAAGCAAATAACGTCTAAACTTTTTAACTGCATACACCATGCCCAACCCCTCTCGTTCGATAGTGGTATAGTTTCGCTCAACTGCATTCAACTGTCTACTCGCATAGGCAATGGGAAGATCCATATTACCTTCACTGGTAGGCTGCACTAGTACACACCCAATAGCATAATTGGATGCATCAACATGAACATGGAAAGGCTTATTCCAATCTGGTGTGGTCAAGATTGGTGCTGAACATAATCGCCGTTTAAGCTCATTGAAGGAATGCTCACATTCATCAGTCCACTCGAAGTTAGTCAACAGTCCATACAGAGGCTTTGCTATGATGGCATACATGTGTATAAATCATCGGTAATAACCACAATGCCCCATGAAAGCTTGTACTTCCTTGACATTCTTTGGCCTAGGTAATTCGGCTATAGCTCTTACTTTCTCTTCATCCGTAGATATGTCATTCGTTGACACTATGTGTCCTAGAATTTTGCCTTGCCTGATCATGAAAACACACTTTTCTAGGTTCAGGCAGACTTGATACTCTCTACACTTGTCAAAGATTTGCCTGAGTTCAGGTATATGTGTTTGTCTAATGTTAGAATGAGCACATAGATCATCAACATAGACTTCCAAATTCTTTCTCAGGAACTCTTTAAACACATGGCACATCAATCTCTGGAAGGTTGCGGGAGCATTGGTAAGCCCGAATGGCATTACCCTAAAAGCGAATATGCCCCACTCTGTGGCAAAAGCCGTTTTATGCTGATCTTCTGGTGCAATGGCCACCTGATTGTAGCCAGAGAACCCATTTAGGAAGCTGTACACTTCCTTGCCTGCCACCCTTTCTAATAGATGCTCAGTGATAGGAAGTGGGTAATTATCCCTGATCGTGGCTGTGTTAACCTTCTTCAAGTTAATGCATACTCGTAATTTGTCGTTCTTCTTGGGCACCACTACAATGGGGGATACCCATTCAGTGTGCTCAATTTCATAGATGAATCGAGCTTCAACCAAGCGGTCTATCTCTTCTTTGATCTTGGCAGCATAGTTGTCATTGTATGTGTATGGCTTTTGTTTTGAGGGTCTGGCCTCTGTGGTCATGGGAATCGTATGTGAGCATAT
Source organism: Ceratopteris richardii (assembly GCA_020310875.1). Lineage (NCBI taxonomy): Eukaryota > Viridiplantae > Streptophyta > Polypodiopsida > Polypodiales > Pteridaceae > Ceratopteris > Ceratopteris richardii. Next base: position 211,284,430 of record CM035407.1, on the reverse strand, counting down.
GTCCGGGTCCACTCCATTCAAATCCTTGTAACTCCAAGCGAATACATCTCTATATTCTCTTAGCAAGGCTATCAGCTCATGCTCTTCTTCCTCAGTGAGGTCATGTCCTATGTAAGTGCACCTCTCTTCTCCTTCTTCTATGGCTACCACTATTTTCTTGGTGGTTTCTTTGTTATCATAGGCCTCTCCCGATTGCGCCTCTCGTTAAGGCATTCTAATCATGACTCTCCTGTCATCTATCTCATACTTCTTAAAATTTTTCGGGACCTCAAACAAAGATTCTTCCTCTTCTGGTGTGACTTCTCTCTTCTTTCTTTTCTTTCCTTCTTCCTTAGGGGTTACCTGTGTGGCTAGCCTTACATCCTTTGTAAGCTCTCCATGCTTCTGGGGTTGAAATTCTACTTCATAGAAGTATTCTTCATCTGATGCAAAAGGTGAGTCCATAAAGATTGACTCTAGATCGGAGTCACTCACATCCTCAAATGCATCAGGGCTAGGTTCACATTCTTCTAAAACTACCTCTCCCATGATCGGCTCTATGGAGAAAACTGAAATGTCATAGCCATCCTCATCACAGTGAGGTGTCCATTGTTCTTCATTGATGGCTACATCCATGGTGGCTAGAATTTTTGCCCAGCCGTGAGGTTCGAATTCTTCGTCTGGAAAAACTACAGGTGCATAGGCTGGGTCTTGGATTGATCTATGGGTTTCTTTTGCACCTATCTCCCTGGCTTTTTCTCTCTTCTCTTCTTCTACTGCTACCTTACACATCCATAAGTGAGTGTCTTCATGCATCCATGAGGATCCTGATCCTAGGGAATGCACCGATTCCGTATCATCTTTGGCTCTATGGATGGGGTTCCATTGGATAGGAGGGACATCTCTATGAGAGTAATCCTTGAGATTGACTTTGGTTGTAACACCTAAGTGCTGCAAATACAAGGAATTGGTTCCCCAATCCTGTACCACTTGCAACTGCCGCATAAATGGTCTTCCCAAAATCATCTCATAGGCTTGATTTTTGCTAAAGTCACAGATAGCAAATGTGTGCTCAAACTCTACACCACAAGTAGTGAGAGTTATCCCCTCTAGCAGTCCTAAGGGTCTTTCTATGTGCCCGTCAGCCATCTGCAATTTCATTCTCGTTGGCCTGAGAGCTGGCTTGCCCCATCGTTTCCATAAGGAAGTGGTAACAATTGCAACTCCTGCACCTGAGTCCAAAATGGCCTTGGTTGTGTAGCCCTGATGAGTGATGGGGAGATAGGTGTTTCCTTCTTCTCCCTCGCTCATGTCTCCTATCTTGTCCAAGGGTATTTCTGGCACTGTTCTTTGAGATCCTACCTGCGAATGTGGTTTTGCTACTTCGGGCACTTGATTGGCTACATGTTTCCACACTTCTGGTCTAACCTTGAGCAGCTCTTCCAAAGTGAGATTGCACTGCACTTTGGTGTTCTTCACTACCTCCGTGTTCCTAGGTATGACTGAATCTTCGTTTCTTTCTTGAGATTGGGCACTCTCCTGCTCTCCATAAATGGAAGGAAGGTCTTGTGGGAATTGATCGTGTGTGTCATCCACAAGTTCAATGGGAGGAGGAACTTCACTCTCTTTAGCCCATTTCTCTTCTTGAATCTCTCCCAAGAATTATGGTGTGTATTGATTTATAGAAGAAGAGGTGTCTGGTTCAGTGGAGTTAGGCACATAAGCTTCCTTGGGAGGAATGCTTATTCTATCACTTGCCCTCTCCTTAGCCTGGGAGGTGGCTCCTTTTCCAGACTTTGCAAGTAACCCCTCCAATCTATCCAATAGACCATCAAAGTGCAATGGTGTTCTGATGGGGTTAGAGCCATTGAACAAACGACTGGCTTCAAACATGGCTTGCGCCAATTTGACCATGTTAGCACAAAGCTTTGTTCACTCTATCTCTAGATCGGCTCTAGGGTAACATTTCTCAAGATCTGTTACATTGGGCCCTTCTTGAATTCTGGCTTGATATGCTTTAAGCATCATGTCTAGATCTTCAGGAGTGGGATCGGCTAAGACTGATTCTACTCGGGGTGGTGGTTGGGTTACGTGTGGTGGATTGGTGGGTGGAGGAATGGAGGGTGAAGGGGATGGTAATGGCAGGGATGTGTGAGAGTGCGTTTGAGATGTGATTTCTATGATTTTGGCTTTGGTTTCTCGTAGGCTTTCCTCAAGTTCGCTCATCTTTCTTGCCCATTGCCTTTTCATACGTTCACGGCTATCTCTCCAAGCTCTTGTCCTCTTCTTATCCTGGCTCTCAGTCTCACTAACCTCCGCATTCTTTTCCTGGCCTAAGTCTTGGTTTTGCTTAAGTGTCTGGGCTCTCGTGATGACTTGTACTGGGGCTGTGGAAGTCACACTTCCTGTGGAGTCTACCACTAAGCCAATCACATTGATAGGAGTGATTTTTCGCATATTATTAGGATTTTTTGGGCAGTCTCGTAAGAGATGCTCCTTTCCACACTCCTGGCAATAGCCCTGGATTGTCACTGACTGGGGTTGTGTCGGTGGAGGCAAGGGACAATCACGAATGAGATGATCTCCCTGACATCTATAGCATGGCCCTCTAGGAAATGGAGGTCTTACCTGCCTAGGTTGAGGTCTAGGGTTGGGGTTCGCGTACATGACATTCGCATACTTTGTCTCCCAAATAGGTTCACTCGGCTCCTCACTCTAGTAAGACTCACCATGTTCAGGAGACTGCATGTAGTAAGCCTGGGGACTATCAACATGTGTAGAATCAAAGCTATGGTCACTGGGATCACTTTCTGAGATTAATGGTGTTACTGGGACTATCGCTCTATTCAGGTTTTCTTCTGCAGCAGCATACTTGACCGGAATCACATAAGTAGGAGCAGGTGGTTGCTGTGCTAGCACTGGCTAGGGTCTCAGTTGGGCCTGATATTGTGGTTGGTAATTTTGCTGAGGCCTAATATACTGTTGTGGTGAATATTGACTCTGGTATCTGCCTTGTTGAGGGTATGGCTGAGGGTAGGTTTGCCTAACCGCTTGCTTATTGTATGGGCAGTCCTGTGCTGAGTGATTTGTGTACCTTCGCTCTATGGTGCAATATTGGTTGCTAAGATTCACTTGGGGTTGAGCCGTGATGGGACATGCATTTGCCATATGGTCACCACCGCAAGTATAGCACCTCTTTACTGGGGAAAATCTAGGAATTTGTTTACTAGAGACACCTAGTTTTTGAGCTACTTTTTCCACAAGTTCCTCAATTGATGTGGACTGTGAGGAAGAGAGGCTAGAGGTACTATCTGAATCTTTGTAGATTTTGGAAAGCTCTAACTCCTCCCCTAGGTTATCCTCAATATCGATGCACATGCGTACACATTCTTCTATAGTCCGGGGGTCCTTCAAGTACACATATGATCTCAATTTGGTACTTAGCAATCCATCCAAGAATAAAGCCACTTGCTTAGCGGCCGTGGGTAACTCAGGACCAGGACATCGCTCTAGATATTGCCTAAATCTTCTTCCTGCAAGTCTCACAGTCTCTTGCGGGGTCTGCTTGAAGCTGTATATCAATGAGGAAGTATTATGCCTTATGCCACTTTTAGAGAATTCAATAATGAATGCCTCTAGAAGTTGATCTATGCTTCTAAACTGTCTCTCGTTTAGTGGCTGAAACCATGTCAGGGCAGTGTTCCTAGGGGTTAAACCAAAGGCATTGTACTGCGTGAACAGGTCTTCAACTTGTTCAGCTCTCAAGACTTGCTTAAACTCAGCTACATGATCGTAGGGGTCTCCAGTGCCATCGAAGTAGTTTTTCATGGACTTAACTAGCCGGGTCGGTCTCAAGGTCCTCGTGTGCTCTCTCGGTCTTGGCAAAGGGAAATCATCGGCATTTCTTTGGTTCCTTAGGGCTCTATGTCCCTCAGGTTCCCCTCTATTCGTTTCCGTTCTCGTTCTTTCTTTTCCCCAAGAGTTGGAAAAGCTTACCTCAGGTCTCTCTCGACTCCTTTCTCTTTGAGTCCCATGAGCTTGAGATGTTCCAGCTCCTTGGCGACCAAAGGACACATTCGATCTTGGTTGGGGGAAAATAAATTCTCCTTTCCAAGTGTAAGCATGCCTATCATTTTCTGTAACCCGAAAGATCCTCTCTGAAAAGTGATCTAAGTAGGTCACTCTTCCTGGAATATCAGGATCTTTGAACACATATATCATGATTGTTCCTACCTCACTCGGCTGATTAGGTCTATATCTCCAAAAGGCTTCATCCGTCTCTCTGTTCAAGAGGAGATCTATGCTCTTATTATCTTGGGGAACCCACTCTCGTGTGATAGTCCTCGTGAGAACAGATTTGCCTCAGGGGGTTCTAGGTTCTTCGCCTATGTTTCCTTGCTCTAGGTCACCTAAATCCGTTTCCGGGACCACATTCCCAAATTCATCTGTCCTATCTGGATGACTGGTGACTACATATATTGTCCCTTCCTTGTCCAAGTATGCTCCATTTTCAAACTTGACAGTTGGGCGCTCTAGTCCAATGGATTGGTCAGGGTTTTTAATCTGGACCACCGCTCTTCCTAGGCCGTCCTCATAGATGCTAGCACCTAATCGGTTGGTCTTAAGGTACTCGAGTTGCATCTTGTAAGGGCCTTGTTGATGTATGAAACACCACAAGAAATGAATTAATGTGACACTAGAACAGCTCTATGGTCACCATTAACTCATTGCCACTCCAAACTTTGAGAAATGATAGCCTAAAGTGAGAACTTTGCTTCTACAGAAATTCCTAGTCACCGAAATGACATACCTTCAGTATTTTGCTAATTTCTCCTAGCTCAAGTATTATTTCTCCATGAAACTTTATAGGGTGAAACTAGAAGAGTAGAGCTTTCCAAAAAGCTATCATATGCATCAAACGGATCTCTAGAACTCAAGTTATGGCTCTCACAAGATAACCCTATATGACCTTCCAAAATTGGAAATCTTTCTTGTTATAGTAAGAGCGCCTGTTTAAAATTAGAATTCGATGCCTAGCATCGACTTGCAACGAGAATTCGATGCCGGGCATCGACTTGGGATGTTTTTGGCCACTTTTCAGCAGGGATTCGATGCCGGGCATGGACTTCTCGCATAAAGTCTTGATCTTCTGGACACCAAAACTATAGGTGATTTCATGCACACTTACAAGATGACTTATCAACTGGAATTGGATGCCATGCATCGAGTTGCTCCAACAACATCATCTTTTCAAGAAGATTTGGCAGTAGATAAAAATCAGATATGAAGATAAGGACTTATCAAGTTGAGATTCGATGCCACGCATCGACTTGCTTGGAAAACTTCAACCTTTCAAATCATTACACAGAAGACAAACACTGGAGATGGAGGAAGAAGATTTATACACAGAACTTTAACTAGTTCTTGTCATAACTATGAAAACTCAGAAGCTTACAAGTGCTTTCTCGCTCAGAGAAGCCCGACTATACTCAGTCATACAAAAATGAGTTCTTCTCACTTTCTCATTGTCTTCCTTTTTCTTCTTCTCACCGCGTCAGTTAATACTAACTAACTTATATAGACTTTCTCATTCCCGTAACTTTTGAAAAACTTCTAGAACTAAAGTGAACTAACTTTACAAGTATAATACATTTGTGAATTTGTCCCTTCACATAGGCATGGGGTATATGTGTCACAAGAAAGGTATCTTCTGGTTGAAGAAGTTTGATATGGAAAATTGCAGAGAAGCTTCAACTCCACTTGAAGTTAATCACAAGCTCAGTAAATATGATGGTGCAGACTACAAAGATATGAGGAAGTATCAATCTCTTGTGGGTAGTTTGATTTATGCTACACTAACAAGACCTGATCTTAGTTATGCAGTGGGAGTCTTGTCACAATTCATGCATTGTCCAAAGGACCCACATTGGATTGCAGGTCAAAGAGTTCTCAGATATATCAAAGGAACTATAAAGGAAGGATTATATTATCCTTTTACATCAGATTTGAAGTTGAGAGCCTATAGTGATTCAGATTGGGCAGGTAACCAGGATGACAGAAGATCAACTCATGGTTACATATATAATCACAGGTACTTCAGATGAAGGAATCAAGGAGGTAAAGAGATTGCTTGAAAAAGAATTCAAGATCAGTGACCTAGGAAAGTTATCATACTTTCTTGGAATGGAAGTCACTTATACAGATCATGGCATATATGTGTCACAAGAAAGGTATCTTCTGAACTTGTTGAAGAAGTTTGATATGGAAAATTGCAGAGAAGCTTCAACTCCACTTGAAGTTAATCACAAGCTCGGTAAATATGATGGTGCAGACTACAAAGATATGAGGAAGTATCAATCTCTTGTGGGTAGTTTGATTTATGCTACACTAACAAGACCTGATCTTAGTTATGCCGTGGGAGTTTTGTCACAATTCATGCATTGTTCAAAGGACCCACATTGGATTGCAGGTCAAAGAGTTCTCAGATATATCAAAGGAACTATAAAGGAAGGATTATATTATCCTTTTACATCAGATTTGAAGTTGAGAGCCTATAGTGATTCAGATTGGGCACGTAATCAAGATGACAGAAGATCAACTCATGGTTACATGATATATATTGGTGATAAGCTTGTAAGTTGGTGTTCAAAGAAACAACATACAGTAGCATTATCATCAACTGAAGCAGAGTACAAAGGACTTGTGGAAGCAGCTAAGGAAGTCATATGGATGTAGACATTGTTCAAGAGCTTAGGCATTGATCAAGGTACACCTACAATACATGGAGATAATATGAGTTCACTTTATCTTGCAGCAAATCCAGTATTTCATGCAAGGACAAAGCACATAGAGATACAATATCATTTTCTCAGAGAAAAGGTAATGGAGAAGGAGATTGAAGTGGAGTATATTTCTACTAAAGATCAGTTAGTAGACATAATGACAAAGAGCTTGGATGGTGTGAAGACCAGCAGATTCAAAAGCATGGCAGGAGTAAAAGAAAAGAAGATGATATGAAGAAACAAGGAATGTCAATTAGTGATTGAGGGGGAGCTGTTGAGAAACAATCACTAATTGGACATATATTTGAAGGAAGACAATGAGAAAGTGAGAAGAACTCATTTTTGTATGATTGAGTATAGTCGGGCTTCTCTGAGCGAGAAAGCACTTGTAAGCTTCTGAGTTTTCATAGTTATGACAAGAACTAGTTAAAGTTCTGTGTATAAGTCTTCTTCCTCCATCTCCAATGTTTGTCTTCTGTGTAATGATTCCACTTGTTGATGTATGAAACACCACAAGAAATGAATTAATGTGACACTAGAACACCTCTATGGTCACCATTAACTCATTGCCACTCCAAACTTTGAGAAATGATAGCCTAAAGTGAGAACTTTGCTTCTACAGAAATTCCTAGTCACCGAAATGACATACCTTCAGTATTTCGCTAATTTCTCCTTTCTCAAGTATTATTTCTCCATGAAACTTAATAGGCTGAAACTAAAAGAGTAGAGCTTTCCAACAACCTATCATATGCATCAAACGGATCTCTAGAACTCAAGTTATGGCTCTCACAAGATGACCCTGTATGACCTTCCAAAACTGGAAATCTTTCCAGTTATAGTAAGAGCGCCTGTTTAAAATTAGAATTCAATGCCTAGCATCGACTTGCAACGAGAATTCGATGCCGGGCATCGACTTGGGATGTTTTTGGCCACTTTTCAGCAGGGATTCGATGTCGGGCATCGACTTCCCGCATAAAGTCTTGATCTTTTGGACACCAAAACTATAGGTGATTTCATGCACACTTACAATATGACTTATCAACTGGAATTCGATGCCAGGCATCGAGTTGCTCCAACAACATCATCTTTTCAAGAAGATTTGGCAGTAGATAAAAATCAGATATGAAGATAAGGACTTATCAACTGAGATTCGATGCCACGCATCGACTTGCTTGGAAAACTTCAACCTTTCAAATCATTACACAGAAGACAAACACTCGAGATGGAGGAAGAAGACTTATACACAGAACTCTAACTAGTTCTTGGCATAACTATGAAAACTCAAAAGCTTACAAGTGCTTTCTCGCTCAGAGAAGCCCGACTATACTCAGTCATACAAAAATAAGTTCTTCTCACTTTCTCATTGTCTTCCTTCTTCTTCTTCGCACCGCGTCAGTTAATACTAACTAACTTATATAGACTTTCTCATTCTCGTGATTTTAAAAAACTTCTAGAACTAAAGTGAACTAACTTTACAAATATGATACATTTGTGAATTTGTCCCTTCACATAGGCATGGGGTTTTCTTCCTAAGACTTGACCTTCAAATATATGTCCAATTAGTGATTGTTTCTCAACAGCTCCCCCTCAATCACTAATTGACATTCCTTGTTTTTTCATATCATCTTCTTTTCTTTTACTCCTGCCATGCTTTTGAATCTGCTCGTCTTCACACCATCCAAGCTCTTTGTCATTATGTCTGCTAACTGATCTTTAGTAGAAATGTACTCCACTTCAATCTCCTTCTCCATTACCTTTTCTCTGAGAAAATGATATTGTATCTCTATGTGCTTTGTCCTTGCATGAAATACTGGATTTGCTGCAAGATAAAGTGAACTCATATTATCTCCATGTATTGTAGGTGTACCTTGATCAATGCCTAAGCTCTTGAACAATGTCTGCATCCATATGACTTCCTTAGCTGCTTCCACAAGTCCTTTGTACTCTGCTTCAGTTGATGATAATGCTACTGTATGTTGTTTCTTTGAACACCAACTTACAAGCTTATCACAAATATATATCATGTAACCATGAGTTGATCTTCTGTCATCTTGATTACCTGCCCAATCTGAATCACTATAGGCTCTCAACTTCAAATCTGATGTAAAAGGATAATATAATCCTTCCTTTATAGTTCCTTTGATATATCTGAGAACTCTTTGACCTGCAATCCAATGTGGGTCCTTTGGACAATGCATGAATTGTGACAAAACTCCCACGGCATAACTAAGATCAGGTCTTGTTAGTGTAGCATAAATCAAACTACCCACAAGAGATTGATACTTCCTCATATCTTTGTAGTCTGCACCATCATATTTACTGAGCTTGTGATTAACTTCAAGTGGAGTTGAAGCTTCTCTGCAATTTTCCATATCAAACTTCTTCAACAAGTTCAGAAGATACCTTTCTTGTGACACATATACGCCATGATCTGTATAAGTAACTTCCATTCCAAGAAAGTATGATAACTTTCCTAGGTCACTGATCTTGAAATCTTTTTCAAGCAATCTCTTTACCTCCTTGATTCCTTCATCTGAAGTACCTGTGATTATAATGTCATCTACATAAATACAAATGTAGATTGTACCTTCCTCTGTTCTTCTGATAAGTAGACTTGGGTCTGCTTTTGAACTTTGATATCCAAGATCATTGAGATACTTCACCAGTCTATAGTTCCAAGCTCTTGGAGCTTGCTTCAATCCATACAATGCTCTTCTCAACCTGCAAACAAAATTTGGATACCTGGAATCTATAAACCCTTGAGGTTGTTCCATGTATACCTCATCTGATATGTGTCCATTCAAGAATGCATTTTTTATATCCAATTGACTTAGAGTCCATCCTTTTGAAGCTGCAATAGCAATGATTATCCTTATAGTCGACATCTTAGCTATGGGACTGAATGTCTCATCATAATCTATGCCATAGGTCTGGGCATAGCCTTTCACCACCAATCTAGCTTTGTATCTGGCTATACTTCCATCTGCAAGCTTCTTCACTTTATAAACCCATTTATTTCCAATTACTTTCTTACCATTTGGTTTAGGAACAAGTTCCCATGTCTTGTTCTCCTCCAGTGCATTGAACTCTTCCTTCATTGCTTCTTCCCATTGCTTTTTACCTTTAGCTTCATCATAGTTCTGAGGTTCTTCATCATCTTTGACCATATATGCATAGTTCTTCTGAGTTATGTAAGAAGTATCATAAGAATACCTTTCTGGTTGTCTTCTAGTCCTGCTTGACCTTCTTGGTTCACATTCTTCATATGTGTCTTGATACACTTCTTCATCAAATATAGGAGCTTCTTCATTCCTTCTTGTTAATCCACTTGTGGATGTACTTGCTTGCATATAGTCTTCATCTCTATTTACCTGCACAATTGATTATCCTTTCTCACATCTTCTTACCTCTTCTTCAAATTCTTTAGCTGTATGACTTTGATCTGCATACCAACTTTTCTGTTCATCAAATGTAACATCTCTAGAAACAAGAAATTGTTTGGTTAAAGAATTCCAGAACCTGTAACCCATATGCTTTTCATCATAACCAATGAACACATATTTTTCTGCCTTTAGTTCAAGTTTATGCCTAAGCTGTGATGGCACATAAGCATATGCAATTGATCTAAACACTCTACATTGATCTAGTGTTGGTTTCTTACCCCACCAAGCTTCATATGGAGTCATACCATTGAGAGCTACACATGGTAATCTATTCACAAGATATGTAGCTGTATTTATAGCTTCAGCCCAAAGATAATTTGGACAATTCTTCTCCTTCAGCATAGCTCTAGCAAACTCAACCAAAGTCCTGTTCCTTCTTTCTGCTACACCATTTTGTTGTGGTGTATACCTGCAAGTTATTTCTCTCTTAATACCTACATTCCAAAGATAATCATTGAACTCTTGGGAGAAGTATTCTCCCCCTCCATCAGACCTCAGTCTTTTAAGCTTTTGACCTGTTACACTCTCTTTATATGCATGAAAATGCTTGAAGGCTCCAAACACTTCTGATCTTTCCTTCAAAACATATAATGTTATCCATCTTGTAGCATCATCAATGAAAAGAACATAGTACCTTGAGCCACTGATAGATCCTTCTTTTGTTGGTCCCCATACATCTGTATGAATGAGCTCTAGTAGTCCATCATGTTTGAATCCTTTCTTTTGAAATGGTAACCTGTGTGCTTTACCCATTTGACATGCTTCACATTTATAAACCATATGTTGACTTTGCACATTTGGTAATCCTAGTACAGACTGATTAACAACCATATCTTTAATTCCTCTTTCATTGAAATGACCTAATCTCTTATGCCAAAGATCAAGTTCTGTAATCACTGCTTCACCATGTGTGAGCAAAGCTTAACCAATGTTCCCTTGCACTCTTAAAGTAAAGAGTCTACCTTCTTTCTTACCAGAGACAATCTAATTATATCCATTCTCTAGATCTTCCACAAATACTCCTTCATTTGTAAACCTGACTTGAAAACCTTTTTCAACTATCTGTCCCACACTAATCAAGTTTTTAGGTATTGTGGGAACATACAAAACATTGGTTAGCAAATCTGCTCCACTCTTGCATTTCACCTTTCCAATTGAATGTACACTATGTCTGGTATTATCACCTGTTTGAACTGTGTGACTAGAAATACCTTTTTCCAATTCTGACATCAATTCTATGTTTCCTGACAAATGATTAGAACATCCAGAGTCAATGTAAAATACCTTTAGATCTTCTCCAGTGCATTGAACTCTTCCTTCATTGCTTCTTCCCATTGCTTCTTACCTTTAGCTTCATCATAGTTCTGAGGTTCTTCATCATCTTTGACCATATATGCATAGTTCTTCTGAGTTATGTAAGAAGTATCATAAGAATACCGTTCTGGTTGTCTTCTAGTCCTGCTTGACCTTCTTGGTTCACATTCTTCATAAGTGTCTGGATACACCTCTTCATCAAATATAGGAGCTTCTTCATTTCTTCTTGTTAATCCACTTCTGGATGTACTTGCTTGCATATAGTCTTCATCTCTATTTACCTGCACAATTGATTTTCCTTTCTCACATCTTCTTACCTCTTCTTCAAATTCTTCAGCTGTATGACTTTGATCTGCATACCAACTTTTCTGTGTCTCAAATGTAACATCTCTAGAAACAAGAAATTGTTTTGTTAGAGGATTCCACAACCTGTAACCCATCTGCTTTTCATCATAACCAATGAACACATATTTTTCTGCGTTTGGTTCAAGTTTATGCCTAAGTTGTGATGGCACATAAGCATATGCAATTGATCCAAACACTCTACAATGATCTAGTGTTGGTTTCTTACCCCACCAAGCCTGATATGGAGTCATTCCATTCAGAGCTGCACATGGTAATCTATTCACAAGATATGTAGCTGTATTTATAGCCTCAGCCCAAAGATAATTTGGACAATTCTTCTCCTTTAGCATAGCTCTAGCAAACTCAAACAAAAGTCCTGTTCCTTCTTTCTGCTACACCATTTTGTTGTGGTGTATACCTGCAAGTTATTTCTCTCTTAATACCTGCATTCCAAAGATAATCATTGAACTCTTGGGAGAAGTATTCTCCCCCTTCATCAGACCTCAATCTTTTAAGCTTTTGACCTCTTACTCTCTCTGCATATGCATGAAAATGCTTGAAAGCTCCAAACACTTCTGATCTTTCCTTCAAAACATATAATGTTATCCATCTTGTAGCATCACCAATGAAAAGAACATAATACCTTGAGCCACTGATAGATCCTTCTTTTGTTGGTCCCCATACATCTGTATGAATGAGCTCAAGTAATCCATCATGTTTGAATCCTTTCTTATGAAATGGTAACCTGTGTGCTTTACCCATTTGACATGCTTCACATTTATAAACCATATGCTGACTTTGCACATTTGGTAATCCTAGTACAGACTGATTAGCAACCATAGCTTTAATTCCTCTTTCATTGAAATGACCTAATCTCTTATGCCAGAGATCAAGTTTTGTAATCACTCCTTCACCATGTGTAAGCAAAGCTTGACCAATGTTTCCTTGCACTCTTAAAGTAAAGAGTCTACCTTCTTTCTTACCAGAGACAATCTAATTATATCCATTCTCTAGATCTTCCACAAATACTCCTTCAATTGTAAACCTGACTTGAAAACCTTTTTCAACTATTTGTCCCACACTAATCAAGTTTTTAGGTATTGTAGGAACATACAAAACATTGGTTAGCAAATCTGCTCCACTCTTGCATTTCACTTTTCCAATTGAATGTACACTATGTCTTGTATTATCACTAGTTTGAACTGTGTGACTAGAAATGCCTTTTTCCAATTCTGACATCAATTCTATGTTTCCTGACAAATGATTAGAACATCCAGAGTCAATGTAAAATACCTTTAGATCTCTTTATCTGATGTGTTGATTGAGTTCATCATCAATGATGTATGACTTTCATTTTGTGTGTCATTTGCATAGTTGTAGTAGGTGGTGTTGTAGGATTGATTATGTCCCCAACTTCTTCCTCCACCTCTACCATAACCTCCTCTTTGATTTTGTCTACCTCTTTGAAAATTACTTTGATATCTTCCACCTCGGCCTCTGCTATTGTTGTTTTGATTCTGGTTTGATCCTTGTTGGTTGTGCCAACAGTCATGAGCCAAATGATTACTCAATCCACAGATCCAGCAAGCCTTCTTGTTGTTATTTTGATTACCTCTTCCTCTTCCAAAGCCTCTTGCTCTTCCTCTACCAGTGCCTTTACCTCTTGTATAATAAGCTTGAGAACTAGACTCCTCTTCATCCTTTGCTTTACCTTTATCTCCTTTCTTCTTGTTCTTCATGTACATTGCAGAACTTTGTCCTTTATCTCCATCTCCCTTCAAGTCTTGCTCATATGTGAGCATCAAACCAAGCAACTGGTTCAAATCTGGAACATAATGATTTAATGAAAGTTCTGTTGATAAGACAAAAGGTTTCCACCTTTCATCCCCCCTCAAACCTGCAAGTAATTGAGCAATCAATCTGTGATCTTCAACATCTTCATCTATGGATCCAAGACTATCTGCTAGATCCTTCATCTTAGTGACATAATCAGTAATGGTTTGACTTGGCTTCTTCTTCAATGTTGTAAACTCTGACCATAGACTTGCTTTTCGTGCTTTTGTAGTACTTTGGAAATGATACTCCAATGCATTCCATATATCTTCAGATGATTCCAATCCTCTGATGTGTGGTAGCAAATGATCAGAGATTGTATTGTAGATGTATGCTTTTGCACTTGCATCCTTCTTCTGCCAATGCTTTAAAGCATCAAGTTCCTCTTTCTTTGGTCGGCTTTCATCTTCAAATACTGGCTTCTCTTCTTCACCTGTTACATATACCATGAGATCCTTACTCATAAGTAAGGCTTCCATTCTCATTACCCATGCGGGGTAATTATCTCTGTCCAGTTTGTCAATGGAGATATGATCTGCCATAGTTCTTTTCTTCTGCTCCAACCTGTGAGCTTAAAGGATAAAGGATAATACCTTTTGAAGTTCTTTGTGTATGAGGATACTTCTGAAGTAACCTTTTGATGCCTTGTGTCTTCAAATGCTTCACCTTTCAAACTTTAATGGAAAACTTTACAAAGCTTCTCGTACCTTTGCCGCCTTCCGATCTTCAAGACCTTTCTACTCTGATACCACTTGTTGATGTATGAAACACCACAAGAAATGAATTAATATGACACTAGAACACCTCTATGGTCACCATTAACTCATTGCCACTCCAAACTTTGAGAAATGATAGCCTAAAGTGAGAACTTTGCTTCTACAGAAATTCCTAGTCACCGAAATGACATACCTTCAGTATTTTGCTAGTTTCTCCTAGCTCAAGTATTATTTCTCCATGAGACTTTATAGGCTGAATATAGAGAAGTAGAGATTTCCAAAAAGCTATCATATGCATCAAACGGATCTCTAGAACTCAAGTTATGGCTCTCACAAGATGACCCTGTATGACCTTCCAAAACTGAAAATCTTTCCTGTTATAGTAAGAGCGCCTGTTTAAAATTAGAATTCGATGCCTAGCATCGACTTGCAACGAGAATTCGATGCCGGGCATCGACTTGGGATGTTTTTGGCCACTTTTCAGCAGGGATTCGATGTCGGGCATCGATTTCCCGCATAAAGTCTTGATCTTTTGGACACCAAAACTATAGGTGATTTCATGCACACTTACAATATGACTTATCAACTGGAATTCGATGCCAGGCATCGAGTTGCTCCAACAACATCATCTTTTCAAGAAGATTTGGCAGTAGATAAAAATCAGATATGAAGATAAGGACTTATCAAGTGAGATTCGATGCCACGCATCGACTTGCTTGGAAAACTTCAACCTTTCAAATCATTACACAGAAGACAAACACTGGAGATGGAGGAAGAAGACTTATACACAGAACTTTAAATAGTTCTTGTCATAACTATGAAAACTCAGAAGCTTACAAGTGCTTTCTCGCTCAGAGAAGCCCGACTATACTCAGTCATACAAAAATGAGTTCTTCTCACTTTCTCATTGTCTTCCTTCTTCTTCTTCTCACCGCGTCAGTTAATACTAACTAACTTATATAGAATTTCTCATCCCCGTAACTTTTGAAAAACTTCTAGAACTAAAGTGAACTAACTTTACAAGTATAATACATTTGTGAATTTGTCCCTTCACATAGGCATGGGGTTTTCTTCCTAAGATTTGACCTTCAAGTATATGTCAAGTTAGTGATTGTTTCTCCAACATCTCCCCCTCTATCACTAATTGACATTCCCTGTTTCTTCATATCTTCTTCTTTTCTTTTACTCCTGCCATGCTTTTGAATCTGCTGGTCTTCACACCATCCAAGCTCTTTGTCATTATGTCTGTTAACTAATCTTTAGTGAAATATACTCCACTTCAATGTCCTTCTCCATTACCTTTTCTCTGAGAAAATGATATTGTATCTCTATGTGCTTTGTCCTTGCATGAAATACTGGATTTGCTGCAAGATAAAGTGAACTCATATTATCTCCATGTATTGTAGGTGTACCTTGATCAATGCCTAAGCTCTTGAACAATGTCTGCATCCATATGACTTCCTTAGCTGCTTCCACAAGTCCTTTGTACTCTGCTTCAGTTGATGATAATGCTACTCTATGTTGTTTCTTTGAACACCAACTTACAAGCTTATCACCAATGTATATCATGTAACCATGAGTTGATCTTTTGTCATCCTGGTTACCTGCCCAATCTGAATCACTATAGGCTCTCAACTTCAAATCTGATGTAAAAGGATAATCTAATCCTTTCTTTATAGTTCCTTTGATACATCTGAGAACTCTTTGACCTGCAATCCAATGTGGGTCCTTTGGACAATGCATGAATTGTGACAAAACTCGCACGGCATAACTAAGATCAGGTCTTGTTAGTGTAGCATAAATCAAACTACCCATAAGAGATTGATACTTCCTCATATCTTTGTAGTCTGCAGCATCATATTTACTGAGCTTGTGATTAACTTCAAGTGGAGTTGAAGCTTCTCTGCAATTTTCCATATCAAACTTCTTCAACAAGTTCAGAAGATACCTTTCTTGTGACACATATATGCCATGATCTGTATAAGTAACTTCCATTCCAAGAAAGTATGATAACTTTCCTAGGTCACTGATCTTGAATTCTTTTTCAAGCAATCTCTTTACCTCCTTGATTCCTTCATCTGAAGTACCTGTGATTATAATGTCATCTACATAAATACAAATGTAGATTGTACCTTCCTCTGTTCTTCTGATAAGTAGACTTGGGTCTGCTTTTGAACTTTGATATCCAAGATCATTGAGATACTTCACCAGTCTATAGTTCCAAGCTCTTGGAGCTTGCTTCAATCCATACAATGCTCTTCTCAACCTGCAAACAAAATTTGGATACCTAGAATCTATAAACCCTTGAGGTTGTTCCATGTATACCTCATCTGATATGTGTCCATTCAAGAATGCATTTTTTATATCCAATTGACTTAGAGTCCATCCTTTTGAAGCTGCAATAGCAATGATTATCCTTATAGTTGACATCTTAGCTATGGGACTGAATGTCTCATCATAATCTATGCCATAGGTCTGGGCATAGCCTTCCACCACCAATCTAGCTTTGTATCTGGCTATACTTCCATCTGCAAGCTTCTTCACTTTATAAACCCATTTATTTCCAATTACTTTCTTACCATTTGGTTTAGGAACAAGTTCCCATGTCTTGTTCTCCTCCAGTGCATTGAACTCTTCCTTCATTGCTTCTTCCCATTGCTTCTTACCTTTAGCTTCATCATAGTTCTGAAGTTCTTCATCATCTTTGACCATATATGCATAGTTCTTCTGAGTTATGTAAGAAGTATCATAAGAATACCTTTCTGGTTGTCTTCTAGTCCTGCTTGACCTTCTTGGTTCACATTCTTCATATGTGTCTGGATACACTTCTTCATCAAATATAGGAGCTTCTTCATTCCTTCTTGTTAATCCACTTGTGGATGTACTTGCTTGCATATAGTCTTCATCTCTATTTACCTGCACAATTGATTTTCCTTTCTCACATCTTCTTACCTCTTCTTCAAATTCTTTAGCTGTATGACTTTGATCTGCATACCAACTTTTCTGTTCATCAAATGTAACATCTCTAGAAACAAGAAATTGTTTGGTTAAAGGATTCCACAACCTGTAACCCATCTGCTTTTCATCATAACCAATGAACACATATTTTTATGCCTTTGGTTCAAGTTTATGCCTAAGCTGTGATGGCACATAAGCATATGCAATTGATCCAAATACTCTACAATGATCTAGTGTTGGTTTCTTACCCCACCAAGCTTCATATGGAGTCATACCATTGAGAGCTGCACATGGTAATCTATTCACAAGATATGTAGCTGTATTTATAGCTTCAGCCCAAAGATAATTTGGACAATTCTTCTCCTTCAGCATAGCTCTAGCAAACTCAACCAAAGTCCTGTTCCTTCTTTCTGCTACACCATTTTGTTGTGGTGTATACCTGCAAGTTATTTCTCTCTTAATACCTGCATTCCAAAGATAATCATTGAACTCTTGGGAGAAGTATTCTCCCCCTCCATCAGACCTCAGTCTTTTAAGCTTTTGACCTGTTACTCTCTCTGCATATGCATGAAAATGCTTGAAGGCTCCAAACACTTCTGATCTTTCCTTCAAAACATATAATGTTATCCATCTTGTAGCATCATCAATGAAAAGAACATAGTACCTTGAGCCACTGATAGATCCTTCTTTTGTTGGTCCCCATACATCTGTATGAATGAGCTCTAGTAGTCCATCATGTTTGAATCCTTTCTTTTGAAATGTTAACCTGTGTGGTTTACCCATTTGACATGCTTCACATTTATAAACCATATGTTGACTTTGCAGATTTGGTAATCCTAGTACAGACTGATTAGCAACCATAGCTTTAATTCATCTTTCATTGAAATGACCTAATCTCTTATGCCAGAGATCAAGTTCTGTAATCACTGCTTCACCATGTGTGAGCAAAGCTTGACCGATGTTTCCTTGCACTCTTAAAGTAAAGAGTCTACCTTCTTTCTTACCAGAGACAATCGGATTATATCCATTCTCTGGATCTTCCACAAATACTCCTTCATTTGTAAACCTGACTTGAAAACCTTTTTCAACTATCTGTCCCACACTAATCAAGTTTTTAGGTATTGTAGGAACATACAAAACATTGGTTAGCAGATCTGCTCCACTCTTGCATTTCACTTTTCCAATTGAATGTACACTATGTCTTGTATTATCACCAGTTTGAACTGTGTGACTAGAAATGCCTTTTTCCAATTCTGACATCAATTCTATGTTTCCTGACAAATGATTAGAACATCCAGAGTCAATGTAAAATACCTTTAGATCTTCTTTATCTGATGTGTTGATTGAGTTCATCATCAATGATGTATGACTTTCATTCTGTGTGTCATTTGCACAGTTGTAGTAGGTGGTGTTGTAGGATTGATTCTGTCCCCAACTTCTTCCTCCACCTCTACCATAGCCTCCTCTTTGACTTTGTCTACCTCTTTGGAAATTACTTTGATATCTTCCACCTCGACCTCTGCTATTGTTGTTTTGATTCTGGTTTGAACCTTGTTGGTTGTGCCAACAGTCATGAGCCAAATGATTACTCAATCCACAGATCCAGCAAGCCTTCTTGTTGTTATTTTGATTACCTCTTCCTCTTCCAAAACCTCTTGCTCTTCCTCTACGAGTGCCTTTACCTCTTGTATAATAAGCTTGAGAACTAGACTCCTCTTCATCCTTTGCTTTACCTTTATCTCGTTTCTTCTTGTTCTTCATGTACATTGCAGAACTTTGTCCTTTATCTCCATCTCCCTTCAAGTCTTGCTCATATGTGAGCATCAAACCAAGCAACTGGTTCAAATCTGGAACATACTAATTTAATGAAAGTTCTGTTGATAAGACAAAAGGTTTCCACCTTTCATCCCCTCTCAAACCTGCAAGTAATTGAGCAATCAATCTGTGATCTTCAACATCTTCATCTATGGATCCAAGACTATCTGCTAGATCCTTCATCTTCGTGACATAATCACTAATGGTTTGACTTGGCTTCTTCTTGAATGTTGTAAACTCTGACCATAGACTTGCTTTCCGTGCTTTAGTAGTACTTTGGAAATGATACTCCAATGCATTCCATATATCTTCAGATGATTCCAATCCTCTGATGTGTGGTAGCAAATGATCTCAGATTGTATTGTAGAAGACAAACACTGGAGATGGAGGAAGAAGACTTATACACAGAACTTTAACTAGTTCTTGTCATAACTATGAAAACTCAGAAGCTTACAAGTGCTTTCTCGCTCAGAGAAGCCCGACTATACTCAGTCATACAAAAATGAGTTCTTCTCACTTTCTCATTGTCTTCCTTTTTCTTCTTCTCACCGCGTCAGTTAATACTAACTAACTTATATAGACTTTCTCATTCCCGTAACTTTTGAAAGACTTCTAGAACTAAAGTGAACTAACTTTACAAGTATAATACATTTGTGAATTTGTCCCTTCACATAGGCATGGGGTATATGTGTCACAAGAAAGGTATCTTCTGAACTTGTTGAAGAAGTTTGATATGGAAAATTGCAGAGAAGCTTCAACTCCACTTGAAGTTAATCACAAGCTCAGTAAATATGATGGTGCAGACTACAAAGATATGAGGAAGTATCAATCTCTTGTGGGTAGTTTGATTTATGCTACACTAACAAGACCTGATCTTAGTTATGCAGTGGGAGTCTTGTCACAATTCATGCATTGTCCAAAGGACCCACATTGGATTGTAGGTCAAAGAGTTCTCAGATATATCAAAGGAACTATAAAGGAAGGATTATATTATCCTTTTACATCAGATTTGAAGTTGAGAGCCTATAGTGATTCAGATTGGGCAGGTAACCAGGATGACAGAAGATCAACTCATGGTTACATATATAATCACAGGTACTTCAGATGAAGGAATCAAGGAGGTAAAGAGATTGCTTGAAAAAGAATTCAAGATCAGTGACCTAGGAAAGTTATCATACTTTCTTGGAATGGAAGTCACTTATACAGATCATGGCATATATGTGTCACAAGAAAGGTATCTTCTGAACTTGTTGAAGAAGTTTGATATGGAAAATTGCAGAGAAGCTTCAACTCCACTTGAAGTTAATCACAAGCTCGGTAAATATGATGGTGCAGACTACAAAGATATGAGGAAGTATCAATCTCTTGTGGGTAGTTTGATTTATGCTACACTAACAAGACCTGATCTTAGTTATGCCGTGGGAGTTTTGTCACAATTCATGCATTGTTCAAAGGACCCACATTGGATTGCAGGTCAAAGAGTTCTCAGATATATCAAAGGAACTATAAAGGAAGGATTATATTATCCTTTTACATCAGATTTGAAGTTGAGAGCCTATAGTGATTCAGATTGGGCACGTAACCAAGATGACAGAAGATCAACTCATGGTTACATTATATATATTGGTGATAAGCTTGTAAGTTGGTGTTCAAAGAAACAACATACAGTAGCATTATCATCAACTGAAGCAGAGTACAAAGGACTTGTGGAAGCAGCTAAGGAAGTCATATGGATGTAGACATTGTTCAAGAGCTTAGGCATTGATCAAGGTACACCTACAATACATGGAGATAATATGAGTTCACTTTATCTTGCAGCAAATCCAGTATTTCATGCAAGGACAAAGCACATAGAGATACAATATCATTTTCTCAGAGAAAAGGTAATGGAGAAGGAGATTGAAGTGGAGTATATTTCTACTAAAGATCAGTTAGTAGACATAATGACAAAGAGCTTGGTCACCATTAACTCATTGCCACTCCAAACTTTGAGAAATGATAGCCTAAAGTGAGAACTTTGCTTCTACAGAAATTCTTAGGCACCGAAATGACATACCTTCAGTATTTTGCTAATTCCTCCTATCTCAAGTACTATTTCTCCATGAAACTTTATAGACTGAAACTAGCAGAGTACAGCTTTCCAACAAGCTATGATATGCATCAAACGGATCTCTAGAACTCAAGTTATGGCTCTCACAAGATGACCCTGTATGACCTTCCAAAACTGGAAATCTTTCCTGTTATAGTAAGAGCGCCTGTTTAAAATTAGAATTCGATGTCTAGAATCGACTTGCAACGAGAATTCGATGCCGGGCATCGACTTGGGATGTTTTTGGCCACTTTTCAATAGGGATTCGATGCCGGGCATCGACTTCCCGCATAAAGTCTTGATCTTTTGGACACCAAAACTATAGGTGATTTCATGCACACTTACAATATGACTTATCAATTGGAATTTGATGCCAGGCATCGAGTTGCTCCAACAACATCATCTTTTCAAGAAGATTTGGCAGTAGATAAAAATCAGATATGAAGATAAGGACTTATCAAGTGAGATTCGATGCCACGCATCGACTTGCTTGGAAAACTTCAACCTTTCAAATCATTACACAGAAGACAAACACTGGAGATGGAGGAAGAAGACTTATACACAGAACTTTAACTAGTTCTTGTCATAACTATGAAAACTCAGAAGCTTACAAGTGCTTTCTCGCTCAGAGAAGCCCGACTATACTCAGTCATACAAAAATGAGTTCTTCTCACTTTCTCATTGTCTTCCTTCTTCTTCTTCTCACCGCGTCAGTTAATACTAACTAACTTATATAGACTTTCTCATTCCCGTAACTTTTGAAAAACTTCTAGAACCAAAGTGAACTAACTTTACAAGTATAATACATTTGTGAATTTGTCCCTTCACATAGGCATGGGGTTTTCTTCCTAAAATTTGACCTTCAAGTATATGTCCAGTTAGTGATTGTTTCTCCAACAGCTCCCCCTCAATCACTAATTGACATTCCCTGTTTCTTCATATCTTCTTCTTTTCTTTTACTCCTGCCATGCTTTTGAATCTGCTGGTCTTTACACCATCCAAGCTCTTTGTCATTATGTCTGCTAACTGATCTTTAGTAGAAATATACTCCACTTCAATCTCCTTCTCCATTACCTCTTCTCTAAGAAAATGATATTGTATCTCTATGTGCTTTGTCCTTGCATGAAATACTAGATTTGCTGCAAGATAAAGTGAACTCATATTATCTTCATGTATTGTAGGTGTACCTTGATCAATGCCTAAGCTCTTGAACAATGTCTGCATCCATATGACTGCCTTAGCTGCTTCCACAATTCCTTTGTACTCTGCTTCAGTTGATGATAATGTTACTGTATGTTGTTTCTTTGAACACCAACTTACAAGCTTATCACCAATGTATATCATGTAACCATGAGTTGATCTTCTGTCATCCAGGTTACCTGCCCAATCTGAATCACTATAGGCTCTCAACTTCAAATCTGATGTAAAAGGATAATATAATCCTTCCTTTATAGTTCCTTTGATATATCTGAGAACTCTTTGACATGCAATCCAATGTGGGTCCTTTGGACAATGCATGAATTGTGACAAGACTCCCACTGCATAACTAAGATCAGGTCTTGTTAGTGTAGCATAAATCAAACTACCCACAAGAGATTGATACTTCCTCATATCTTTGTATTCTGCACCATCATATTTACTGAGCTTGTGATTAACTTCAAGTGGAGTTGAAGCTTCTTTGCAAGTTTGCATATCAAACTTCTTCAACAAGTTCACAAGATACCTTTCTTGTGACACATATATGCCATGATCTGTATAAGTTACTTCCATTCCAAGAAAGTATGATAACTTTCCTAGGTCACTGATCTTGAATTCTTTTTCAAGCAATCTCTTTACCTCCTTGATTCCTTCATCTGAAGTACCTGTGATTATAATGTCATCTACATAAATACAAATGTAGATTGTACCTTCCTCTATTCTTCTGATAAGTAGACTTGGGTCTGCTTTTGAACTTTGATATCCAAAATCATTGAGATACTTCACCAGTCTATAGTTCCAAGCTCTTGGAGCTTGCTTCAATCCATACAATGCTCTTCTCAACCTGCAAACAAAATTTGGATACTTGGAATCTATAAACCCTTGAGGTTGTTCCATGTATACCTCATCTGATATGTGTCCATTCAAGAATGCATTTTTTATATCCAATTGACTTAGAGTCCATCCTTTTGAAGCTGCAATAGCAATGATTATCGTTATAGTTGACATCTTAGCTATGGGACTGGATGTCTCATCATAATCTATGCCATAGGTCTGGGCGTAGCCTTTCACCACCGATCTAGCTTTGTATCTGGCTATACTTCCATCTGCAAGCTTCTTCACTTTATAAACCCATTTATTTCCAATTACTTTCTTACCATTTGGTTTAGGAACAAGTTCCCATGTCTTGTTCTCCTCCAGTGCATTGAACTCTTCCTTCATTGCTTCTTCCCATTGCTTCTTACCTTTAGCTTCATCATAGTTCTGAGGTTCTTCATCATCTTTGACCATATATGCATAGTTCTTCTGAGTTATGTAAGAAGTATCATAAGAATACCTTTCTGGTTGTCTTCTAGTCCTGCTTGACCTTCTTGGTTTACATTCTTCATATGTGTCTGGATACACTTCTTCATCAAATATAGGAGCTTCTTCATTCCTTCTTGTTAATCCACTTGTGGATGTACTTGCTTGCATATAGTCTTCATCTCTATTTACCTGCACAATTGATTTTCCTTTCTCACATCTTCTTACCTCTTCTTCAAATTCTTTAGCTGTATGACTTTGATCTGCATACCAACTTTTCTGTTCATCAAATGTAACATCTCTAGAAACAAGAAACTGTTTGGTTAAAGGATTCCACAACCTGTAACCCATCTGCTTTTCATCATAACCAATGAACACATATTTTTCTGCCTTTGGTTCAAGTTTATGCCTAAGCTGTGATGGCACATAAGCATATGCAATTGATCCAAACACTCTACAATGATCTAGTGTTGGTTTCTTACCCCACCAAGCTTCATATGGAGTCATTCCATTGAGAGCTGCACATGGTAATCTATTCACAAGATATGTAGCTGTATTTACAGCCTCAGCCAAAAGATAATTTGGACAATTCTTCTCCTTTAGCATAGCTCTAGCAAACTCAACCAAAGTCCTGTTCCTTCTTTCTGCTACACCATTTTGTTGTGGTGTATACCTGCATGTTATTTCTCTCTTAATACCTGCATTCCAAAGATAATCATTGAACTCTTGGGAGAAGTATTCTCCCCCTCCATCAGACCTCAGTCTCTTAAGCTTTTGACCTGTGACTCTCTCCGCATATGCATGAAAATGCTTGAAAGATCCACACACTTCTGATCTTTCCTTCAAAACATATAATGTTATCCATCTTGTAGCATCATCAATAAAAAAAACATAGTACCTTGATCCACTGATAGATCCTTCTTTTGTTGGTCCCCATACATCTGTATGAATGAGCTCTAGTAGTCCATCATGTTTGAATCCTTTCTTTTGAAATGGTAACCTGTGTGCTTTACCCATTTGACATGCTTCACATTTATAAACCATATGTTGACTTGGCACATTTGGTAATCCTAGTACAGACTGATTAGCAACCATAGCTTTAATTCCTCTTTCATTGAAATGACCTAATCTCTTATGCCAGAGATCAAGTTCTGTAATCACTCCTTCACCATGTGTGAGCAAAGCTTGACCAATGTTCCCTTGCACTCTTAAAGTAAAGAGTCTACCTTCTTTCTTACCAGAGACAATCTGATTATATCCATTCTATAGATCTTCCACAAATACTCCTTCATTTGTAAACCTGAGTTGAAAACCTTTTTCAACTATCTGTCCCACACTAATCAAGTTTTTAGGTATTGTAGGAACATACAAAACATTGGTTAGCAAATCTGCTCCACTCTTGCATTTCACTTTTCCAATTGAATGTACACTATGTCTTGTATTATCACCAGTTTGAACTGTGTGACTAGAAATGCCTTTTTCCAATTCTAACATCAATTCTATGTTTCCTGACAAATGATTAGAACATCCAGAGTCAATGTAAAATACCTTTAGATCTTCTTTATCTGATGTGTTGATTGAGTTCATCATCAATGATGTATGACTTTCATTCTGTGTGTCATTTGCATAGTTGTAGTGGGTGGTGTTGTAGGATTGATTATGTCCCCAACTTCTTCCTCCACCTCTACCATAACCTCCTCTTAGATTTTGTCTACTTCTTTGAAAATTACTTTGATATCTTCCACCTCGGCCTCTGCTATAGTTGTTTTGATTCTGGTTTGATCCTTGTTGGTTGTGCCTACAGTCATGAGCCAAATGATTACTCAATCCACAGATCCAGCAAGCCTTCTTGTTGTTATTTTGATTACCTCTTCCTCTTCCAAAGCCTCTTGCTCTTCCTCTACCAGTGCCTTTACCTCTTGTATAATAAGCTTGAGAACTAGACTCCTCTTCATCCTTTGCTTTACCTTTATCTCCTTTCTTCTTGTTCTTCATGTACATTGCAGAACTTTGTCCTTTATCTCCATCTCCCTTCAAGTCTTGCTCATAGGTGAGCATCAAACCAAGCAACTGGTTCAAATCTGGAACATAATGATTTAATGAAAGTTATGTTGATAAGACAAAAGGTTTCCACCTTTCATCCCCTCTCAAACCTTTTTCTGAAATTATCAAAGTCTACATTTAGGCGAAGAAGCCTATCCTTCAGCGATGAGATCTCCTGTTTCAAACTGGATACTTGATTGGCATAAGAGTTCTTTTCTTTTTCTAAATTCAGAAAGATTGCATCCAACTTCTCCAAAGCTGTTTCATCATTACTTAAAGCTTACTCTCGGTATTTACTCAGAAGGACATCTACTATACTTCAAGAAGCTTCACTAGGTACAGACCCATCAGTTCCTTCATTTGATATCCAGTGATCTGAATCACCAGCTTCTGGTTCCTCCTTGGTGATAACCTTCACATCAGCTTGAACTGCTCTTCTTTGAATGGAACTACAGAATCTCCGATGAAGGAAGGAGGTAGAGATATTTCCCACACAGAAAGATGTGCATCGAAGATAAACATGACTCCGCTGCATGGATTGTTTGAAAAGGTTTCGCGATAATAAAACCTCAGCAGAAGGAGACGATGAAGATGTTGAAGCCGTGACTGCGTTCGCCGCCATTGTAACCAGCTTCAATAACTTCGTCTGGCCTGTGTAAATGCAGGTAGTAGTAGTGACAGAATGCGGTC
This sequence comes from Ceratopteris richardii, assembly GCA_020310875.1. Classification (NCBI taxonomy): domain Eukaryota; kingdom Viridiplantae; phylum Streptophyta; class Polypodiopsida; order Polypodiales; family Pteridaceae; genus Ceratopteris; species Ceratopteris richardii. The sequence goes on along the minus strand of CM035407.1, from coordinate 211,257,924 downwards.
AATCGAGATGCTTCTTCAATCCGAGGACAGTCTACGACAAGCTAAAGGAATCCATTCTGTCAATCGAGAAGCTTCTTCAATCCGAGGAAACAAGCAGCTAAAGAAACACCACAAGAAACACCACAAGAAATGAATTAATGTGACACTAGAACACCTCTATGGTCACTATTAACTCATTGCCACTCCAAACTTTGAGAAATAATAGCCTAAAGTGAGAACTTTGCTTCTACAGAAATTCCTAGTCACCGAAATGACATACATTCAGTATTTTGTTAATTTCTCCTACCTCAAGTATTATTTCTCCATGAAACTTTATAGGCTGAAACTAGAAGAGTAGAGCTTTCCAACAAGCTATCATATGCATCAAACGGATCTCTAGAACTCAAGTTATGGCTCTCACAAGATGACCCTGTATGACCTTCCAAAACTGGAAATCTTTCCTGTTATAGTAAGAGCGCCTGTTTAAAATTAGAATTCGATGCCTAACATCGACTTGCAACGAGAATTTGATGCCGGGCATCGACTTGGGATGTTTTTGGCCACTTTTCAGCAGGGATTCGATGCCGGGCATCGACTTCCCGCATAAAGTCTTGATCTTCTGGACACCAAAACTATAGGTGATTTCATGCACACTTACAATATGACTTGTCAACTGGAATTCGATGCCATGCATCGAGTTGCTCCAACAACATCATCTTTTCAAGAAGATTTGGCAGTAGATAAAAATCAGATATGAAGATAAGGACTTATCAAGTTGAGATTCGATGCCACGCATCGACTTGCTTGGAAAACTTCAACCTTTCAAATCATTACACAGAAGACAAACACTGGAGATGGAGGAAGAAGACTTATACACAGAACTTTAACTAGTTCTTGGCATAACTATGAAAACTCAAAAGCTTACAAGTGCTTTCTCGCTCAGAGAAGCCCGACTATACTCAGTCATACAAAAATGAGTTCTTCTCACTTTCTCATTGTCTTCCTTCTTCTTCTTCTCACCGCGTCAGTTAATACTAACTAACTTATATAGACTTTCTCATTCTCGTGATTTTAAAAAACTTCTAGAACTAAAGTGAACTAACTTTACAAATATGATACATTTGTGAATTTGTCCCTTCACATAGGCATGGGGTTTTCTTCCTAAGACTTGACCTTCAAATATATGTCCAATTAGTGATTGTTTCTCAACAGCTCCCTCTCAATCACTAATTGACATTCCTTGTTTCTTCATATCATCTTCTTTTCTTTTACTCCTGCCATGCTTTTGAATCTGCTGGTCTTCACACCATCCAAGCTCTTTGTCATTATGTCTGCTAACTGATCTTTAGTAGAAATGTACTCCACTTCAATCTCCTTCTCCATTACCTTTTCTCTGAGAAAATGATACTGTATCTCTATGTGCTTTGTCCTTGCATGAAATACTGGATTTGCTGCAAGATAAAGTGAACTCATATTATCTCCATGTATTGTAGGTGTACCTTGATCAATGCCTAAGCTCTTGAACAATGTCTGCATCCATATGACTTCCTTAGCTGCTTCCACAAGTCCTTTGTACTCTGCTTCACTTGATGATAATGCTACTGTATGTTGTTTCTTTGAACACCAACTTACAAGCTTATCACCAATATATATCATGTAACCATGAGTTGATCTTCTGTCATCCTGGTTACCTGCCCAATCTGAATCACTATAGGCTCTCAACTTCAAATCTGATGTAAAAGGATAATATAATCCTTCCTTTATAGTTCCTTTGATATATCTGAGAACTCTTTGACCTGCAATCCAATGTGGGTCCTTTGGACAATGCATGAATTGTGACAAGACTCCCACTGCATAACTAAGATCAGGTCTTGTTAGTGTAGCATAAATCAAACTACCCACAAGAGATTGATACTTCCTCATATCTTTGTATTCTGCACCATCATATTTTACTGAGCTTGTGATTAACTTCAAGTGGAGTTGAAGCTTCTTTGCAATTTTCCATATCAAACTTCTTCAACAAGTTCAGAAGATACCTTTCTTGTGACACATATATGCCATGATCTGTATAAGTGACTTCCATTCCAAGAAAGTATGACAACTTTCCTAGATCACTGATCTTGAATTCTTTCTCAAGTAATCTCTTTACCTCCTTGATTCCTTCATCTGAAGTACCTGTGATTATAGTGTCATCTACATAAATACAAATGTAGATTGTACCTTCCTCTGTTCTTCTGATAAGTAGACTTGGGTCTGCTTTTGACATTAGGGGAGAAAGTGAGCCCTGCATGGGCCTTGTAAGGATCCCTAATTTTTAGGGATTAAGAAGCTGAATCCATGACTTTTGGGAGCCACATGATACCACTAGTGGTATTGTGAAATAAAAAATGTAGATGAAATAAGTCTTTTTTCATGTCACACGCGAGTTTCTGTGAGCCATTCGATTGATTGAATCAATGGTTTACATTGAATTGGATTTGAATCTAGAGAGAGACTAAAAAAAACTCGTGGGAGTAAGGACAAAGACTGTCCCCACTCTCTGCAGAAAAAGTGGCCGTTAGATTTATCTAGATCCGATGGATTGGTGCAATTTGTGCTGATGGGATGCATCGGCGTCGTCCGATCGAGGGCTCATCCAATGGTTCCCATTAGAAGGCGCTTTTTTCATGTGGGCAGTCAATCTAAGCCATCAGATCTTGTCCAGATCAAAGGCCACGAATTCAAGCGCTCAATTTGCCTGCAGTTCAAAGTGGACCGTCCGATCGGCGCTCAAATCCAATGACTCATAGAAAAAGGCGCCTTTTGTCATGATTGCTTTGATCTCATCCATTAGATCTCAAGCTAATCCAAGGGTCCAAGTTTGTAGATGCCTTGAATTTTGGCATTTAACCTTGGCCATTAGATATTTGATCAATCCAACGGTTCTAAACAAATTTCGAGGTATTCAAAACCATCTTCTAAAGAAAACCATGAATTCTAGATGGTTTTAGGCTCTTTGACCACACAAAAACAAGGGAAGCCTATGCCTAGTCTATGTGTTTAAGGGACTAGACTGTGGCCACCACCCTCTTCTCATTGGTCCATGACTAATCAGCCCTTAATCTAAAAGGCCCATTCAGGGTTCATTTTTTCCCCTAATGGAACTTTGATATCCAAGATCATTGAGATACTTCACCAGTCTATAGTTCCAAGCTCTTGGAGCTTGCTTCAATCCATACAATGCTCTTCTCAACCTGCAAACAAAATTTGGATACCTGGAATCTATAAATCCTTGAGGTTGTTCCATGTATACCTCATCTGATATGTATCCATTCAAGAATGCATTCTTTATATCCAATTGACTTAGGGTCCATCCTTTTGAAGCTGCAATAGCAATGATTGTCCTTATAGTTGACATCTTAGCTACGGGACTGAATGTCTCATCATAATCTATGCCATAGGTTTGGGCATAGCCTTTCACCACCAATCTAGCTTTGTATCTGGCTATACTTCCATCTGCAAGCTTCTTCACTTTATAAACCCATTTATTTCCAATTACTTTCTTACCATTTGGTTTAGGAACAAGTTCCCATGTCTTGTTCTCCTCCAGTGCATTGAACTCTTCCTTCATTGCTTCTTCCCATTGCTTCTTACCTTTAGCTTCATCATAGTTCTGAGGTTCTTCATCATCTTTGACCATATATGCATAGTTCTTCTGAGTTATGTAAGAAGTATCATAAGAATACCGTTCTGGTTGTCTTCTAGTCCTGCTTGACCTTCTTGGTTCACATTCTTCATAAGTGTCTGGATACACCTCTTCATCAAATATAGGAGCTTCTTCATTTCTTCTTGTTAATCCACTTCTGGATGTACTTGCTTGCATATAGTCTTCATCTCTACTTACCTGCACAATTGATTTTCCTTTCTCACATCTTCTTACCTCTTCTTCAAATTCTTCAGCTGTGTGACTTTGATCTGCATACCAACTTTTCTGTTCATCAAATGTAACATCTCTAGAAACAATAAATTGTTTGGTTAGAGGATTCCACAATCTGTAACCCATCTGCTTTTCATCATAACCAATGAACACATATTTTTCTGCCTTTGGTTCAAGTTTATGCCAATCTTGTGATGGCACATAAGCATATGCAATTGATCCAAACACTCTACAATGATCTAGTGTTGGTTTCTTACCCCACCAAGCTTCATATGGAGTCATTCCATTGAGAGCTGCACATGGTAATCTATTCACAAGATATGTAGCTGTAATTACAACCTCAGCCCAAAGATAATTTGGACAATTCTTCTCCTTTAGCATAGCTCTAGAAAACTCAACCAAAGTCCTGTTCCTTCTTTCTGCTACACCATTTTGTTGTGGTGTATACCTGCATGTTATTTCTCTCTTAATACCTGCATTCCAAAGATAATCATTGAACTCTTGGGAGAAGTATTCTCCCCCTCCATCATACCTCAGTCTCTTAAGCTTTTGACCTGTGACTCTCTCTACATATGCATGAAAATGCTTGAAAGATCCAAACACTTCTGATCTTTCCTTGAAAACATATAATGTTATCCATCTTGTAGCATCATCAATAAAAGAACATAGTACCTTGATCCACTGATATATCCTTCTTTTGTTGGTCCCCATACATCTGTATGAATGAGCTCAAGTACTCCATCATGTTTGAATCCTTTCTTTTGAAATGGTAACCTATGTGCTTTTCCCATTTGACATGCTTCGCATTTATAAACCATATGTTGACTTTGCCCATTTGGTAATCCTAGTACAGACTGATTAGCAACCATAGCTTTAATTCCTCTTTCATTGAAATGACCTAATCTCTTATGCCAGAGATCAAGTTCTGTAATCACTGCTTCACCATGTGCGAGCAAAGCTTGACCAATGTTCCCTTGCACTCTTAAAGTAAAGAGTCTACCTTCTTTCTTACCAGAGACAATCTGATTATATCCATTCTCTGGATCTTCCACAAATACTCCTTCATTTGTAAACCTGACTTGAAAACCTTTTTCAACTATCTGTCCCACACTAATCAAGTTTTTAGGTATTGTGGGAACATACAAAACATTGGTTAGCAAATCTGCTCCACTCTTGCATTTCACCTTTCCAATTGAATGTACACTATGTCTGGTATTATCACCTGATTGAACTGTGTGACTAGAAATGCCTTTTTCCAATTCTGACATCAATTCTATGTTTCTTGACAAATGATTAGAATATCCAGAGTCAATGTAAAATACCTTCAGATCTTCTTTATCTGATGTGTTGATTGAGTTCATCATCAATGATGTATGACTTTCATTCTGTGTGTCATTTGCATAGTTGTAGTAGGTGGTGTGGTAGGATTGATTTTGTCCCCAACTTCTTCCTCCACCTCTACCATAGCCTCCTCTTTGACTTTGTCTACCTCTTTGAAAATTACTTTGATATCTTCCACCTTGACCTTTGCTATTGTTGTTTTGATTCTGGTTTGATCCTTGTTGGTTGTGCCAATAGTCATGAGCCAAATGATTACTCAATCCACAGATCCAGCAAGCCTTCTTGTTGTTATTTTGATTACCTCTTCCTCTTCCAAAGCCTCTTGCTCTTCCTCTGCCAGTGCCTTTACCTCTTGATGGAAAATGTTATTCTCCAAAAGAACAACCTATTCTTGTGATTAGAGCACCTCTATACCAAGAATAAGTCAAAACCTTCCACTCATTTAGAGAATCAATTACTAATTATCAAAAAGTTAACAAATCTGTGAAGAAGATGAAACACAGAAAAGTCTGCTGCACTATTTCTTCACATTGGCCTATCAAACGTGTAAAGTTTTTTATGAAACTTTGTACGAAGTATCTCCTAGAGATTGCGCATCTACTCCAAGTTGAATTACTTCAAAAGATTAAGTATAACTTGAGAAATCAACTTCTCAAGTTACCTATGTCAGAAACTGTCACTCAAAACAGTCGATTTTATACATGTAACTTTTAAGACTTGGTTCTCCTTGAATAGAACCCGTTTTCCAAAATGCTTCTAGACATGAATAGCTTATCTTCCAACTTAAAGATTAAGCCCTCACTCATGCAAAACTTTACACTGTGCTAGGAGAAATGATCAAAACATTAACTTCGAAATCTGCGCCTGTTTAGGAACGAGTGAACACACTTCACATATGAATGTTCCTACACTTAATTCACTCAGCCTGATTACAATTGGAAGCTAAAACTTTGTACAGAGGTCAAGCAACTCTCAACTTAGACTTGTACAAAAGCATTTCACAATTGATCTACTGTAGAAGGAGAACACGCAGAAACATCGGGCGCAAAAATTTTCATTCACTCAGAAGAAAATACAGTTGAGTGATGAGAGCTAACTCAACTAACTTTTCCTCTATCTCATGATATCTAACCTCCTCATTCTTGACTTCTAATTATTGTCACATATGCTCTCATACTTGCCCCGACTTTTCTCAAAGTATTTATAGATAAATTTGTACATGATTCTTACTAAACAAAAGCTTTAAGTCATCTATGACTATTCTAATGTACATATGTGTACACTTCTCTTATCCTTTGAATGTAATCTTCTTCCACACTTTAGGAATTGATTCTTCCTTCATCATTTGATCTTCCAAGCCTTCAATTGGTGATTGGTCTGCACCAACAGCTCCCCCTCAATCATCAATTGAGGTTTTCTTTGTCTTCTTGATACTTGCCATGTCTTTGAACCTTTGTAACTTAGGTCCATCCAAACTCTTTGTCATCATATCTGCCATTTGTTCTTTTGTTGGAGTGTACATCACTTCAATCTCTTTATCTAGTACCTTTTCCCTCAAGAAATGATACTGAATCTCTATATGCTTAGTCCTGGCATGAAAAACAGGGTTAGCTGCCAAATACAAAGAACTCATATTGTCTCCAAAAATTATTGGAGTACTATGATCAAACTCAAAACTTTTCATCAAGGTCTTCAACCATAACACTTCCTTTGCAGCTTCTACCATTCCCTTATACTCAGCTTCTGTGGATGATAAAGCAACTGTATGTTGCTTCTTTGAACACCAAGAAACCAGCTTATCTCCAACATAACAGAGATACCCATGAGTAGACCTTCTATCATCTGAGTCACCTGCCCAATCTGCATCACTAAACACTTTGATTCTTGTGTCAGAAGTGAAACCATAATACAAACCTTCACTTAGGGTTCCTTTGATATATCTGAGTACCCTTTGGGCTACAATCCAATGAGTCTTCTTTGGACAATGCATAAATTGTGACAACACACCTACTGCATATGATAGATCTGGCCTTGTCAAGGTAGCATAGATTAGACTACCTACCAAACTCTGATATTTCTTCATGTCATTGAATTCTTCACCTCCATACCTGCTTAATTTATGATTTACCTCCAATGGTGTAGTTGAGGTCTTGCAATCTTCCATGTTAAACTTGACCAGAAGATTCTTCAAGTATCTCTCTTGTGAAACATATACTCCATGTTGAGTATACACAATCTAGATTCCTAGAAAATAAGATAAGTTTCCCAAATCACTTATCTTAAACTCCTTCTCTATTTGTCTTTTGAGTTCATTGATTCCTTGAGCATCTGTTCCTGTAACAATAATATCATCAACATAAATGCACATGTAAATGTATCCATTTTCACTTGCCTTCACTAGCAAGCTACTATCTGCCTTTGATGCTTGAAATCCACATTCATTCAAGAACTTGACCAATCTGTAATTCCAAGCTCTTGGGGCTTGCTTCAACCCATATAAAGCTCTCTTGAGCTTACACACATAATCTGATCCAATTGATTCCATGAAGCCTTCTGGTTGCTCCATATATACTTCATCTGCAATGTATCCATTTAGAAATGCATTTTTCACATCCAATTGTGATAATTTCCATCCCTTGCAAGCAGCAATAGCAATCAATGTCCTAATTGTAGACATCTTAGCAACAGGACTAAAGGTTTCATCATAATCTACCCCCTAAGTTTGGGCATAACCTTTGACCACAAGTCTAGCCTTATATCTAGACACCTTACCATCTGCAAACCTCTTTGTTTTATATACCCACTTACATTCAATGACCTTCTGATTCTTTGGTCTTGGTACTAGTTCCCAAGTTTCATTTTCAAGTAGAGCATCATACTCTTCCTGCATTGCCTTCTCCCAATTCTGTTTACCTTTGGCTTCTTCATAAGTGGTTGGATCTTCTTCTGTTTTCACAATGTAGGCATAATCTTTTGTTGTTAGGAAAGATGTATCATAACTATACCTTATAGGTTCTTTCCTTTCCCTTGTAGATCTTCTGATTTCTGCACTTCTTGAAGTTTCAGCCTCATTTGACTCTGGATCAAATCTTGGCCCTTCTTCTACATAATCCTGCACTCTACTTCTAGAGTCAACTTCATCAACAATTTCTTCACATACTTTTACCTTTACCTTTCCTTTCCTTTGAATTTCTTCAACACCTGTATACTCATTTGGTGATCCTGTATACCACATATTTTGCTCATCAAATGTCACATCTTTAGTAACAAGAAATTGCTTTGTGGATGGACTCCACAACCTGTAACCCATCTGTCTATCATCATATCGAATAAACACATACTTCTCTGCTTTTGGTTCTAGCTTATGTCTTAATTGTGAAGGAACATAAGCATATGCAATACACCCAAATACTTTACAATGATCAAGACTAGGCTTCTTACCCCACCATGCTTCATAAGGGGTTCCTCCATCCAAAGCTTTGCAAGGCAACCTATTCACAAGGTATGTTGCAGTGTTAATGGCTTCTGCCCATAAGTAATTTGGACAATTCTTTTCCTTCATCATGGCTCTTGCAAACTCTACAAGAGTCCTATTCCTCCTTTCTGCTACTCCATTCTGTTGAGGGGAGTACCTGCAAGTTACTTCTCTTTTGATACCTGCATTCCACAAATAATCATCAAACTCTTTAGAGAAATACTCTCCCCCTCCATCTGATCTTAACCTCTTGAGTTTTTGTCCTGTGATCCTTTCTGCATAAGCATGAAAATGTTTGAATGTCTTGAAAACTTCTGATTTATCCTTGATTACATACAAAGTAATCCACCTGGTTGCATCATCAACAAACAACACATAATATCTGGATCCATTTATGCTATAGTCCCTTGAGGGACCCCATACATCTGTATGAACCAATTCAAGCATATTTGAATACTTGTACCCTGATTTGTTATAAGAACTCTTATGTGCTTTACCTAATTGACAAGCTTCACACTTGTACACCATATGTTGCCCTTCAATGTTTGGCAATCCAAGCACTATCTGATTCTTTGACATCTCCTTTATAGCTCTCTCATTGAAATGACCTAGCCTTTTATGCCATAGGTCTAATTCAGACACCTTTTGACCTCCATAAGTAAACAATGCATGTCCCACATTACCTTGGACTTTGAGAGTGAACAATCTTCCTTCCTTTTTTCCTGCAATTATGTTTCTATATCCCTGATTTGGATCTTGTACATAAACACCATCATTTGTGAATCTTACCTCATATCCTTTCTCCACAATTTGCCCTACACTTATCAGATTTTTAGGAATAGTAGGAACATAAAGTACCTTGCTCAGAAGTGTACTTCCACTCTTTGTCTTCACTGATCCAATGCTCTCCACTTTATGTTTGGTATTGTCACCTGTCTGAACTGTATGTCCATTCACCCTTGCTTCCATATCAGTCATCAAAGATAGATTCCCACTCAGATGGTTGCTGCACCTTGAGTCAATATAAAACACTCTTTGATCTTCTCCCATTGATTCATGAGTTGCATTCAAGATAAGAGTCATGTCATCCTTCTGATCTGATGCATAATTGTAATAATTATTGTTGTAGGACTGAGATTGGAAGTTTCTTCCACCTCCTCTACCATATGATGTCCTACCTCCTCTTCCTCTGAAATTGCCTCTTTGGTTTCTGCCTCCTCTACCTCTTTGACTATAATTCTGATTATTGTTTCCACCATTTTGATTGTTATACCAACAATCATTTGCCAAATGATTTGTTCTGCCACAAATCCAACAAGCTTTAGCATTATCTTTGTTCTTACCTCCTCTTCCTTTACCTCTGAAATTTGTCTTCCCTTTTGTGAAATTAGCTTGATTTGAATTCCCTTCATCATCATTTGATTGCTTTCCCTTGCCATTCTTTTTCTTGTCCTTGGAGTACATAGCTTGACTTGTACTTCTATCATTGTCTCCTTTAAGATCCTGCTCAAAGGTTAGCATGTGTCCTAGCAATTGATTAAGATCAGGAGTAAAATGGTCAAGTGACAATTCTATGGACAATATAAAAGGCTTCCACTTCTCATCTCCTCTCAAACCTGTAAGTATTTGTCTTACCAACTTTTCTTCTTCAATATCTTCATCCACTGCTCCCAAGCTATCTGCAATATCTTTCATCCTTGCCACATAATCTGAAATTGATTGAGAGCTCTTCTTCTTGAAGGTTGTGAACTCAGCCCATAGTGAGGACTTCCTTGACTTAGTTGTATTTTGGAAATGCTCTTCCAAGGCATTCCAAACATCTGTAGCACTTTCCAAACCTCTGATGTGAGGTAAAAGGTAATCATTTACAGCCATGTAGATGATACTCCTTGCTTGAGCATCCTTTCTCATCCAAGTCTTCAACATTGCAAGCTCTTCCCTAGTAGGAATACTTGGATCTGCAAACTCAGGTTTTTCTTCATCTCCTGTAATAAATGATATAAGATCTTTGCTCATGAGGTGTGCTTCCATCCTCATGGACCATGCTGGATAGTTCTCCCTATCTAGCTTATCAATCTGCAAGCTTTCTCCCATCTTGTATCCACCTGTGTATTGAAATCTTCAAGCTTTACAAACAATGTATGTACCTTTACTTTGAATTGAACTCCTTTTGCCTTTCTTGATGTCAAATAGTCTTTTCCTCAAGCTTTGACTCCAAGCTTTCTCTTCTTAGTCCTTCAAGTGTTGAATTTCTTGAATCTGCAGCAGTCGGGATCCTCCTTTCCTCAATTTGATGTCTCCTGCTCTGATACCACTGATGGAAAATGTTATTCTCCAAAAGAACAACCTATTCTTGTGATTAGAGCACCTCTATACCAAGAATAAGTCAAAACCTTCCACTCATTTAGAGAATCAATTACTAATTATCAAAAAGTTAACAAATCTGTGAAGAAGATGAAACACAGAAAAGTCTGCTGCACTATTTCTTCACATTGGCCTATCAAACGTGTAAAGTTTTTGATGAAACTTTGTACGAAGTATCTCCTAGAGATTGCGCATCTACTCCAAGTTGAATTACTTCAAAAGATTAAGTATAACTTGAGAAATCAACTTCTCAAGTGTTGAGAGCAGTATGGGCACCCAAGGACTGACTAGACAAGGAAGCCAGGGAACCCAAGGATTGACGAGACAAGGAAGCCAACGGAGAGAGTCAGAACAAGGTGAAGGAGTAAGTAGACAAAGCAGTCGACGCAAATCTGGCAGATAGGCCCTTCAATTTTTCCAATCTACATCTTTGAACAGTGATTCTTATCACTAACAATCATTGTAAATGCCATTTCATATTTTTGTAGCTCCATTTTGTGCAAGCCAAGGAGTCCTTGAGCTTGAGGAGCCTTAGAAGTACCTACATATCAATTTTTGTATTTTTTAGACTCCGTTTGAGCCCTCAAATTGGCCCTGGAACCTAATTTTTAACTAGGCCGGACACTAGGTCTGGACAGGGCCAAAAGCTAGTCAAAAACTATAAAAAGAGCTAGAGAGCTCATTTTTGAGGTTAGATTGTAATTGAAACGAACTTGTAAGAGCATTTTGAAAGTAATCTAAAAGCTCCATTGATTCTCACTCTTTGTCTTGCCTTGTGTGCGCGTGTGTGTGTATGTGTGTGCATGCTAGTGTGCTTCTCACTCACGCACTTGTGCCGCCACTTGCTCGAGGTCTTCATACCATCCTCACGTCTTCCCGGATTGACATTAAAGGAGGTGCTACTCATCATTGAGCTACACCAAATTTTGGCGCCGTTGCCGGGGATCGAGCTTTGAGGACGAGCGTGTGATGGTAAGACGTAGAGTTGACGCGTTGGAGTTGTAGGTATTTTCTTCACTCTCATAGATTTTCTTTTACTTTCTTCACCATCTCCATCACCATCATCATCATCACCATCTCCCACGTCCATCTCCATCATCGCAAAAATTTCAGTTTTTTGACTATATCCCCACCTCCACCTCATTTCCCTCATTTCACTTGTGAGAGAGAGCGAGAGAGCGAAATTGCATGTGCGGTTTTTGCATGTTTCTTGAGCTATCTTGCAGGTACAGGTCACATCACCATCTCCAGCCTTCCGCGCAGGTACGGAACTCGACGAAACTGTCTCGCAGTCGCCGCCTTCTGTCCATCGCGATTGACAGAAATTTTCACTTGTTGGTAAATCTGAGTGCACCACAGTGGACTAGAGACCCTGCACACCACATTCCCACTAAAATTTTTGAAAATCTTGCAAAATTTCAGTCCATCGCGATTGACAGCCCTGTCCATCGCGATTGACAGCTCTGTCCATCGCGATTGACTGCCAGTCCATCGCGACCGACTGCCTGTCCATCGCGATTGACTGAACCCCTTGTCCATCGCGACCGACTGTCTGTCCATCGCGATTGACTCAACCCCCTGTCCATCGCGATTGACTGAAGTCCCTGTCCATCGCGATTGACTGCCTGTCCATCGCGATTGACTGAAGTCTCAGTCCATCGCGGCCGACTGCCTGTCCATCGCGATTGACTCAACCCCCTGTCCATCGCGATTGACTGAATTCTCTGTCCATCGCGATTGACTGCCTGTCCATCGCGATTGATTGAATTGGGTGTCCATCGCGACCGACTGAATTCTCTGTCCATCGCGATTGACTGAGTGTCCATCGCGATTGACAGCCCTATCCATCGCGATTGACAGCCAATTTTAGCCAAAATTTTTAAGGTTTGTTAATTGAAAAATTGGGCTAATTTTGGTCACAAATATTATACTCTTGAGCACATGGGGAAGTCTTAGGAAAACAACTTGGGGAAAACCTGTTGCACAGTGATCCTGTTTGAACCCTGTCGTAACCCTAGAACCCTGAACGGCCACAACTTTTTCATACGAGATCCATTTTTTGAGCTCTAGGGCTTGTTGGAAAGCTCGTAGCATATACTACACGCCCTCAACTGTTTTTTATAAAGATAATGCATTGATTTTTAGATAGGGTATTTTGAAGTTGACCATACCCAGGGGGATCAAAGTCAGGGGTCTTTAGAATTATTTTCCTAAAAGTCAGAATGCACATGTGTGTTTATGTTACATGAATGAAAGTGGTTGGTTTTGTCCTTTGAATATAAGCATTGAGCTAACCTTGGGTCTTTTATAGGTCCATTGAGAGCAGCTGAGAGCGTACAAAGCAAGGTTTCTTTGCAAGCTTGAGAACCGGGTTCTTGAGCACCATAAAGCAAGGGATCAACAAGTAAGGTTGGATTATTCTCAACTCCCTCTGTCATTTCCTAGCTCAAGCTAAGAACGAGTAGAGATAGGAGTAAGTCAGGGCGACGATAGGCAGTTATCAAGTTGAAGACTATTAAAGAACTCAAGTTCAAGCTAAAAACTTAGTTACTGTACTGTCGATAACCTAAAGGAAAAGAACCTAACGTGGAACGATCAACCTGAAATTACGAAGAACACTCAAGTATTCCGACGACGTGATATCAGACAAGACCATAAACACAATAATTAACTAAAAAGAATCAAGTGACTGGTACCAATTGATTGGCAACGAGGTTGTACTCTGAAAAAATTGGGCTAATCAGTTAGGCATATGAACCTTAGATCAGGACGACACCTAGCACGAGAGAGACAAAGCCTTAGGTCTTCAGAGGCTAGTGTCAATCACACTGCAAGGTCTTGGGCCCAGCAGTTGAGCCACCGTTCAAACTACCCTAGCTCTGAGACCAGTGAGTCAGAAATGTCCCAAGGCATGGACAGACCTACGGGAAGTTCAGGAGTGCCTTACCTATACAGGGTAGAAGGCCCTTACAAAACGCAGCTGGAGTACCTTAGGACCAACCGATTAGGTGCTAGCATCTATGAGGACGGCTTAGGAAGATCTGTGGTCCAGATTAAAAACCCCGACCAATCCATTGGACTAGAGCACCCAGCTGTCAAGTTTGAAAATGGTGCATACCTGGACAAAGAAGGAACTATATATGTAGTCACTAGTCACCCTGATAGGACCGATGACTTTGGGAATGTAATCTCAGAAGCGGACTTAGGTGACCTGGAGCAAGGGAACATGGGTGCAGAACCTAGAACCCCTCGAGGTAAATCAGTTCTCACTAGGATTATCACGCCTGAATGGGTTCCCCAAGACAACAAGAGCATAGAGTTGCTCCTCAATCGAGAAACCGATGAAGCCTTTTGGAGGTATAAGTCTAATCAGCCAACAGACATAGGAAATATCATGATCTATGAGTTTAAGGATCCGGATAGCCCAGGCAGAGTGACCTACTTAGATCATGCTTCAGAACGGATCTTTGTGGTGACAGAAAATGATAGGCATGCCTACACTTGGAAGGGTGAATTTATTTTCCCCCAACCAAGATCAAATGTATCCTATGGTCACCCTGGGGCTGGAACTTCCCAAGCTCATGGTACGCAAAGAGACAGAAGTAGGGATAGACCAGAAGTAAGTTTCGCCAACCCTGTAGGCAGAGAAAGAACGAGAATAGAGACGAATAGGGTAGAACCTGAGATGCATAGAGCCCACAGGAACCAAAGAAATGTAGATGGATTCCCTCTGCCGAGGCCTAGAGAGCATACAAGAACTTTGAGACCCACCCAGCTAGTTAAGTCCATGAAGAATTACTTTGACGGCACAGGAGATCCCTATGATCATGTGGCAGAGTTCAAGCAAGTCTTGAGAGCTGAACAAGTGGAGGATCTGTTCACGCAGTACAATGCCTTCGGTCTAACCCTTAGGAACACAGCTCTTACATGGTTTCAGCCATTAGATGAACGTCAGTTCAGGAGCATAGACCAACTCCTAGAGGCATTCATTGTAGAGTTCTCTAAGAGCGGCATAAGACACAATACCTCCTCATTGATCCACAGCTTCAAACAAACCCCTCAAGAGACCGTGAGACTTGCAGGAAGAAGATTTAGACAATACCTGGAAAGGTGCCCTATTTCGGAGCTACCCACATCTGCTAAACAAGTAGCCTTATTCCTTGATGGATTGCTGAGTACGAAATTGAGATCCTATGTGTATCTGAAGGACCCTAGGACTATAGAAGAGTGTGTACGCATGTGCATTGACATTGAAGATAACCTAGGGGAGGAACTAGAGCTTTCCAAAATCTACAAAGATTCAGATAGTGCTTCTAGTCACTCTTCCATGCAATCCACATCAATTGAGGAACTCGCAGAGAAAGTGGCACAAAAACTAGGCGTCACTAGCAAACAAATTCCTAGGTTTGCCCCGGTGAAAAGGTGCTATACATGCGGTGGTGACCATATGGCGAATGTCTGCCCTATTATGGCTCAACCCCAAGTAAACCCTAGTAGCCAGTACTGCACCATAGAACGGAGATACACCAATCACACCGCACAAGATTGCCCATACAACAAGCAGGCAGTTAGGCAACCCTATCCGCAGCCCTACCAACAAGGCCGATACCAGAACCAAAATCCACCACCACAATATGCTAGACCCCAACAAACCTACCAACCACAATATCAGGCCCAACAGAGACCTCAACCGGTACTAGCTCAACAGCCTCCAAACCCCGCTAACGTGATTCCAGTGAAGTATGTTGTTGCAGAAGAAAACCTGAATAGAGCCATAGTACCAGTAACCCCATTGATCTCAGAAAGTGACCCGAGTGACCATAGCTTTGATTCTACACATGTCGATAGTCCCCAAGCTTACTACATGCAGTCTCCGGAACATGGTGAGTCATACTATAGTGAAGAACCAAGTGAACCTAGTTGGGAATCGGATTACACGAACGTCATGTATGCAAACCCCAACCCTAGGCCTCAACCTAGGCAGGTACGACCACCCTTTCCTAGAGGACCATGCTACCGATGTCAGGGGGATCACTTCATTCGTGATTGTCCCTTACCTGCACCTACACAAAATCAGTCCGTGACGATCCAAGGCTTTTGCCAAGATTGTGGAAAAGAGCATCTCCTACGAGATTGCCCAAAGAACCCCAATAATATGCCAAAAATCACTCCTATCAATGTGATTGGGTTGGTTGTGGATGCCTCAGGAAGTGTCACTTCCACTGCACCAGTGCAGGTGGTTACTAGAGCTCAGGCATTGCAGCAAAACCAAGAGGCAAGCCAGGAAAAGGGCCCAGAGGCTAGTGAAATCGAGAGCGTGACAAAGAAAAGGGCTAGAGCGTGGAAAGATAGTCGAGAAAGAATGAAAAGACAATGGGCAAAAAAGATAAACGAACTTGAAGAAAGCATAAGAGAAACCAAAGCGAGGATAACTGAACTCACAGCTCCAACTCCCTCTCACATTACCCCGCCTCCACCACTCCCACCTCCATCTAACCCACCACTTTCCCCACCGCCTCATCAAATCCCACCACCCCCTAGAGTAGGATCAGTCCTAGCTGACCCCACTCCCGAGGACCTTAATATGATGCTTAAAGCATATCAGGCCAGAATCCAAGAAGGGCCAACCATCACCGATCATGAAAAGTGCTACCCTAGAGCCGAGCTAGAGCTTGAACGAACTAAGATTTGTGCCAAAATGGTGGAATTGGCTCAGACCATGTTTGAGGCCAGCCGCCTATTTAACATTTCTAGTTCAGCTAAGACGCAGTTACACTTTGATGGACTGCTGGAAAGAATAGAGAAGTTAATTGCACAATCAGAGAAGGAACCTGCCCCTCAACGAAAGGAGAGGGCAAGAGAACTGATAAGCCAGCCTCTTCAGGAAGCCCATGTGCCTCCTCAAGAAGCTTATCTTCCCCCCCAAAAGTCACATGAGTCTCCCCCGAAAGCTTATGTACCTCCACAGGTGACCCACATTCCTTCTCAGAGAGCGTATGAGCCTGTTCGGAAAAGTAATAGAATAAGTAATCCTCCCCTAGAAGCTTGTGCTCCAGCCATCTATGGGAACAAGGAGAGAGCCAACGATAGAATAAGCCCTCCTTCCCAGGTTGCTTATGTGCCCAATTCTACGGAGCCAGACACTTCTTCTTCTATGAATCGGTTTGCACCAGACTTCCTACGAGAGATTCAAGAAGATAAATGGGATAACGAAAGTGAGGTCGCCCCTCCATTTGAACTTGTAGACGATGCACACGACCAATTCCCACAAGACATCCCATCCATTTACGGGGAACATGAGAGTACTCAGTCTCATGAGAGATTGGACTTTGAGTCTAATTCCATACAGGAGCTACCCCACTTCACAGGCCCATGGGAAGCAAAGTCCACATGTATGAGAGCACCCACAGTCATGGTAAGGAACGACGACTCAGTCATACCTAGGAACACAGAGGTAGTGAAGAACACTAACGTGCAGTGTAATCTCAAGTTAGAAGAGCTACTCAAGGTTAGACCTGAATTATGGAAACATGTAGCCAAACAAGTACCAGAGATAGCAAAACCTCGTTCCCAGGTAGGATCCCATAGGACAGTGCCAGAAATTCCCTTGGATAAAATAGGAGATATGTGTGAAGGTGAAGAAGGGAACACCTATCTTCCCATTACCTACCAGGACTACACCACTAAGGCAATTTTGGACTCAGGTGCAGGAGTTGCAATTGCCACCACTTCCCTTTGGAAGCGTTGGGGCAAGCCGGCACTCAGGCCAACGAGGATGAAATTGCAAATGGCCGATGGTCACATAGAGAGACCCCTAGGATTGCTGGAAGGAATAACTCTCACCACTTGTGGTGTCGAGTTTGAACATACCTTTGCCATATGTGACTTCAGCAAAAATCATGCCTATGAGATGATTTTAGGAAGACCATTCATGCGACAGTTGCAAGTGGTACAGGATTGGGGGACCAATTCTTTGTACCTGCAGCACTTAGGTGTTACAACCAAAGTCAATCTCAAGGATTATTCTCATAGAGATGTCCCTCCTATCCAATGGAATCCCATCCATAGAGCCAAAGATGATACAGAATCGGTGCATTCCATAGGGTCTGGATCCTCATGGATGCATGAAGATACTCACTTATGGATGTGCAAGGTAGCAGTAGAAGAAGAGAAGAGAGAGAAAGCCAGAGAGGTAGGTGCGAACGAAACTCATAGACCCATTCAAGACCCAGCCTATGCACCTGTAGTTTTTCCAGACGAAGAATTTGAACCTCACGGTTGGGCAGAAATCTTAGCAACAATGGACGTAGCCATCAATGAAGAACAATGGACACCTCACTGTGATGAGGATGGCTATGACATTTCAGTCTTCTCCATAGAGCCAATCATGGGAGAGGCAGTTCTAGAAGAATGCGAACCTAGCCCTGATGCATTTGAGGATGCAAGTGACTCCGATCTAGAGTCAATCATTATGGATCCACCATTTGCATCAGATGAAGAATACTTCCATGAGGTAGAATTTCAAACCCAGAGGCATGGAGAGGTTACAAATGATGTAAGATTAGCAACGCATGTGACCCCAAAGGAAGAAGGAAAGAAACGAAAGAAGAGAGAAGCCTCACCAGAAGAGGAAGAATCTTTGTTTGAGGTCCCCGAAAATTTTAAGAAGTATGAGATAGATGACAGGAGAGTCATGATAAGAATGCCTAAACGAGAGGCACAATCAGGAGAGGCCTATGATAACAAAGAAACCACAAAGAAAATAGTAGTGGCCATAGAAGAAGGAGAGGAGAGATGCACGTATATAGGCCATGACCTGACAGAAGAAGAAGAGCATGAATTGACTGCCTTGCTAAGAGAATACAGAGATGTATTCGCTTGGAGTTACAAGGATTTGAAAGGGGTTGACCCAGACATATGCTCACACACTATTCCCATGACCTCAGATGCTAAACCCTCGAAGCAAAAGCCTTATACATATAACGATAATTATGCTGCTAAGATCAAAGAAGAGATAGATAGACTGGTTGAAGCTGGATTTATCTACGAAATTGAGCACACTGAATGGGTGTCCCCCATCGTAGTGGTGCCCAAGAAGAATGGCAAGCTGCGTGTGTGCATTAACTTGAAAAAGGTTAATGCCGCCACGATTCGAGATAACTATCCGCTTCCCATCACAGAACATCTCTTAGAAAGAGTGGCAGGCAAGGAAGTGTACAGCTTCCTTGATGGATTTTCTGGCTACAATCAAGTAGCCATAGCTCCAGAGGATCAGCATAAGACAGCCTTTGCCACAGAATGGGGCATTTTTGCTTTTAGAGTAATGCCATTTGGGCTTACCAATGCACCAGCTACCTTCCAGAGGCTAATGTGCCATGTGTTTAAGGAGTTCCTAAGAAAGAGTTTAGAAGTCTATGTTGATGATCTCTGTGCTCATTCCAATGTTAGACAAACCCATATTCCTGAACTCAGACAAATCTTTGACAAATGTAGAGAATATCAAGTCTGCCTGAACCCAGAAAAGTGCGTTTTTATGGTCAGGCAAGGCAAGATTCTAGGACACATAGTGTCAAAGAATGGCATATCTACGGACGAAGAAAAAGTGAGAGCCATAGCAGAGCTACCTAGGCCAAAGAATGTCAAGGAAGTACAAGCTTTCATGGGGCACTGTGGTTATTACCGACGATTTATACACATGTATGCTGTCATTGCAAAGCCCATGTACGGACTTCTGACAAACTTTGAGTGGACGGATGAATGTGAGAATTCCTTCCAAGAGCTTAAACGTAGATTATGTTCAGCACCAATCTTGACCACACCAGATTGGAATAAGCCATTCCATGTTCATGTGGATGCATCCAATTATGCTATTGGATGTGTGCTTGCACAACCTACTGGTGAAGGTAATATGGATCTTCCAATCGCCTATGCCAGTAGACAATTGAATGCGGCTGAACGAAATTATACCACTACTGAACGAGAAGGATTAGGCATGGTATATGCAGTTAAAAAGTTTAGACATTATTTGCTTGCAAATAAGTTTAAATTTTTTACAGACCATCAGGCATTGTTGTACTTAGTAAACAAGCCATGCAATACGGGAAGATTAGTAAGATGGTTTCTCTTGCTAATGGAATATGATTTTGAGGTTGTGGTAAGAAAAGGTAGGACTCACTTACGAGCAGATCACCTCTCTAGGCTCACATCGGGAGAAGCCCCACAAGGAGTGTCAGATGACCTTCCTGATGCTTACTTGTTTAATTTGGAAGTTGTACCGCAGTGGGCTAAACCATTGGTACCAGTATTGACGTACGGGCCTAGCCATCCAGTGGTAAACACACGGAATAGAGAGATTGTAAAAGCCCAAAAGTATCACATCATGGCAGGAAGCATGTACAAGCACACAGATCAAGGGATCTTGGCTTGTTGCGTAGAAGAGGATGAGTACGCTAAATGGTTGCAATTAGCACATGTAGGTGCGTTAGAGCAACACCATTCAAAACAACGAACGTTGCAGACTCTAAAGAGATTCGGAGTGCATTGGCCAACTATGGAAGCGGATGTCCAAAAGTTGTGCAAGGAATGCCCAATCTGTTGCAATAAACCACCTGTGGAACATGCCACTCTCTATCAAGTATCCATTGTGCCAGATTGGAGTGAACCTCTAGTATCATTCTTGAGGACAAACACATTCCCTCTAGACATGACTCTAGCTAGGAAAAGGAGTTTAGAACAAGAAGCCCTAGATTATTCACTCATAGGTGATAATCTATATAAGCGCGGTAAAGATGGTTACCTGAGACTGTGTGTCCATGAAAGTGAGTATCTTAAGATCTTAGAAACTGCTCACCAAGGTGTAGCAGGAGGACACTTTGGACCAGATCGGGTAATCAAGGCAATACTATTTGCGGGCTTTTGGTGGCCTACACTTCACATGGATGCACATACCTATGTGAAACGGTGTGATGTCTGTCAGAGGACTCAGTATCCTATACGCAAAGATGAGATGCCACTGAAACCTATGATGGGTGGACGTGCATTCTCTAAGTGGGGAATAGACTTCGTAGGTCCTATTAATCCCCCAGCTAAGGGTTCTCATGCAGAATACATCATTGTGGCAACAGATTATCTCACCAAGTGGGTAGAGGTAAAAGCTACAACCAAGAACGATGCTCAAACAACTGCCAAATTCTTGTTTGAGAATGTATTCACGAGATACGGGCTACCCATAGAGCTTGTAAGTGATAGAGGCACTCATTTCTTGAATGAAGTGATTGAAAATCTACTCCAAGAATTCTTGGTAATACACAAGAAGTCTGCCCCTTATCACCCTCAAGCTAATGGGCAAGCTGAGAGCACTAATAAGATCTTATGCAATGTACTGACGAAATTAGTAAACACTAAACGCTCTGATTGGGACAAACAGCTACACCATGCTGTTTGGGCATACCGAGTTGCCTACAAAACGGTACCAAGCCACTCCCTTTCAGATGGTATTCGGTCAAAACGCTGTGTTACCTTTGGACTTCTTGATCCCTACATTGAAAGTAGCACAAGAGCACAAATGGACAGGTCATGAGCTCTCCTCTAGGATCTTTGACCTTGAACGATTAGGAGAAACAAGACTGCGAGCTGCTGCAGGCATATATGCTGCCAAGAAGAGACAGAAGGCATACTTTGATGCCCACGTAAAGGATAAGGGTTTGAAAGCAGGAGATCTAGTCTTAGTCTATACACTAAAACAACACGCGAGGAAGCTAGAAAAGAGAGGCTACGGACCTATGATCATCAATAGGATCTCCACGAGTGGAGCAGTACAACTAGCCATGTTAGAGGGTGATGTTCTCCCTAATTATATTAGCGGATGCAGAGTCAAGTTGTATCAGGAACCCCTCACGGAGGAAATGCTCAGCCGACTCAACACTGCTAAGAAACGCAAAGAGGAAGAGAAGCGAATTAGAGAAGAAGCTCAAGCAGAAGCTTTAGAACGCATCAGAAGGATGAAATTACGAAGGCAAGGTAGAGAGTAGCCTAGGACAGATGACTATGCAGACCAAGGATATCATATGGCAATGTGTGAAGTTGCAGGAACCAGCTCACCTAGGATAACTGATCGACGTCCTTTCGTAACCCTAGAAATAGGACAAGAAAAGAGTGCAAGGACTGTAAAAGCCTTGATTGACTCAGGTGCTGCCACTAGTGCTGTTAGAGTGTCTTACTGTCAAGAGTTACAGTTAACTGTCAATCCTGTGGAAGCATATCTCATAGGATTGGGAGGCGTGGAAACCCCTTGCATGGGCGAGGTGGAACTTCCCCTCTACATTCAGGATGAGGCAATGACAGTTAAAGCATTAGTGTGTCAAGATGAGGATCTCACTGAACCTCTTGTCTTGGGTCAAGACTGGATCTATGACCAAGCAGTCAACTTAAACCTAAGAAGTGGACTTCTTCAAGTATGGGTCAATCATAGTCGAATTACAATAGAGTTGGATAAAGGAGCACTCAAGGAACTAGGAAAGGCACAGACTCCTGGTCCCTCCAGGGGTACACATGAAGATGACCATGCTATTCTTGTTCAAAACCCTGTGTTGCAGAGGAATGATAATTGCAAACAAGGAGTCAGGGATGCAACGGAACTCCCTTCTTTTCCAAAGGCCAGAAGGAGGCAACAACCAAAGGTGGAGCAAAGGCAAAAGAAGCAGAGTACTACCTATGCCGGACATCAAAAGAACCTGCGCAGCAGAATGTCCCAACAAGTGAACCAAGTGTGGGTGCGAAAAGGCGAACACCCGGTTGCAACCACGCCAACCGCACGGACAAAGCCTCTTATTAGTAACCAACCACATGTCACTAATAAGAAGTCTTTCGGAAATTCTGCTGCTAACGTGAAATCTATTTGGGTGCCCAAAAGGTCGATGAAGGCTAGCCCACAATCAAGACAAATTTGGGTGCCTAAGGCTTGTTTGAGGGCTCAGATAGCTATACCAAGAACACACCCTACACAGCATGATCCATCCACTCGCACAGCTTACATCCACTCCTTTTCAACACCAAGGCACATGAACACGAACAGAATCAGTTGTAAATGGGCCCCTAAAAGGCCTCAGGTTAAAGCTGACACACCTATAAAGCTCTCGAGAATCTCTACGGAACCACGAGTAAAACCCATCCACTGCATTTGGCAGCCCAAGACTTGTAACAAACCCCCTGACCCTATTGTAAATCCATGACCACCTACTAACCGCTTCACTCTTATCACATCATTTCGCTTAGCTCTTAGGTCTACCTAACTCCTAACTACATACACCAACACCGAGCACTTATTAACTCCTAACCACTCCAGAACTTTAAGTTAATATTGTAACAAGGGACACCATGTCATTTTTGTGTCCATTGCAATGTTAACGTTTATTCATATATTCTTACAGAATCAGCTGCGACATTTTCAACATGGCTGAGGCCGCAGGAACTAGCTCTCACACAGAAACAAACCCGCAAGTGGTGGACTTGGACAGTTTACCCGTTTTGCCTGAGACAGTTGAAAGACCAGAAGAGTTGCAGGCCGTCAAAATCATACCTATTGCGGACCCTCCGCGTGGCCACACCATGCCCGTGGGAAAGACTTCACATTGGTTTACCGAGGTAGCAGGACCTTTGGGGGAAGGAACGTATCTATGGGAATCAGAGTTGGACTACAATGGAAAGCAAGGCAGATACCATTTCTTTACAAGAGAATTTGAGAAGTTACAAAATGCGGAAAGTCTACGTCCGATATGGGAAAAAGCCGGATTGAGTGCCTATTTCAGTGCCCGACTCCCAAAACCTGACTTCATGCGATGCTACTATCTCATCAACACCTTGACTCCAAATCCGAACCCAAAAGGTGCAAGCTCATTTGTGATTCCATCTCTGACAAAGGGGAATGAGCTCAAGAGGTTTAGGCTATCAAACAATTTGGTGAGAGAAGCTCTGGATATGCGCGGCATGCATATTCCTACAGAGAAGGAAACCCTAGTACCGGACTACATGAAGAATCGAGGTCTCACCAAACTAAAAGACATGGTATCCATGACGCCTAATATTGCAATACACCTTCGCATGTGCATGCAACACTTTGCTTTCCCGGCGCAGGATAGATTCACCATGCCGCACAAAAAGATTTGGTTTAGCCTGTATCTGGCAGAGACACAGAGCCTCACCATCAACCTACCCCACTGGATAATTGATCAGATACACTTAGCTCACAAACGCTGGCCGCGAAAACAGGTTTTATATGGTTGCTGTGCTCTGACAAGAATCATCTATAGGTGTTTGGCTTATGACATCCCAATCCAACGAGCCCTGATGTGGAATCGGGTAGAGCAGTTTCGAGGCAGGACATCCACTGGACCCCCTTCTAAGAAGATGAGAGGCACGGTCCAAGTCCCATGTGCTCAGCCACGTGGAGCGACCCTAACACCAGAAGTCACCCCGCCACCCCGAAGAGTCCGACCATTCACACTCCGACTTCCAAGACGCAGCACCGATGGTTCCACTTTGATATTTCCTCCCATCCCAACGGATCTCGAATTTCCTAGTGGTGCAGCTTTGGAAGAACTCACTAATGAAGACTTCGAACAACTATTACAAGATGTAGAGCTGGAGACAGAAGAGGCACAACAAGCGGAAAATGTACAAACGCAGGCCACAACCTCCCAAGCACCTGTCACACCTGTTGAAGTGGAGGAAGAAGATGACGAAGATGAAGAACAGGAGGATGAGGAGGAGGAGTATGATCAAGAGCAACAAGAGGAGCAACAAGAAGTGCCAGAACTTGTAGGTGCACCTGCATATACAGCTCAACTACGAAGGCTATACGACACTATCAAAGCAGTACAAGAAAGGCATCAGCTCTCTCTGGTATCAGGTCAAGCTTTGATGCAAGAAATGCTATCAGATGAAGGAGTGGACCAACATTTCATTGACACCCTCAAATTAGTGTCAGACTCCTTAGGAGTTCCAGAGGCTGTCCACACCGCAGTCCGCCAGTCCGTAAGGTATGACAAACGCAGAGTGGACACATTACCACGAGCAGGTAAGACTATCAGGATACCCGTCACAGAACCGGAAGTACCCATTGAGACCACAGCCACCCCCATAACCACCACTGACCTCTCCGCTGAAACCTTCGTTCAGACATCACCCATCTCACCCCAGCATCCTCCATCACCACCTTCTCCGCCCCCGCCACCACCTCCCACCTTGGAAGAAACGACAGTCATCACCTCTACCTCCACTTATAATCCCTCCTCATTCAAATCATTCTCATTTCGAGAACCCACCTCACAAGACACCCTCTTCTCCTTCGTCACCAATCCCTTGTACACTTCGTCCCATCTATCCGCTGAACCCATGACTCGCCATCCCATAATTACCAGCGTAGTTGGAAACCCAGCACCCACGGAAGGAACCCTGTGTTTCCCGACCTACCCCCCAATACGAGTACCTCCATTCCATAACCCTCACTTCCCAGCTGGCCCCTACACCTCTTTCAACCGGACCTCACCACCACAATACCCGTCCTTTGTGGAGCAGTTCTTCCGCTCTCCCATGTTTCAAAGCCACCTTCCTCCGATGTTCGCAACGACATCAATTTACACGGACACCACACTCACTTCACCTACCATACCCACCTATATGGTAGCCCCTGCACACACCACCTTGTCTGATCCAATGGACATTTCACCAACCACAGCACCTCTCCCCACGATTTCCCCACCTTCCCCTCCCTTGCCCCCCACCTCACCACTCACATCAGTGGCACACACAGCATTCACTACACCCTTACCCAATCCCACCTCCTCTGCATTTCAAACTATTTCCCTTGCATCTCATAATGTAAATAGTACGTTCGACACATTACTTCAGTGTGCACATCAGCTACAACAAGACTTCCATCAATTAGAAGAACGCAATGCTACCCTCCAGGCAGAATCTCAACGTCTCCAAGCTAGAGTCACCACTATTGAGGCTGACTACCTGACGCTCCTAGACGAGCATACCACACTACAGCAGGCTCACTCCGAATTGGAGTCCAAGGCATCAACTGTAGATGACCAAGCAGTCAAGGAACTAGAAACAGTGCTTCAAGCGCAAATGATATCTAACGCTACACTCAGACGCAACATTGGACTACTAAGAAAGCATATGGCAGCAGCACTAGAAGAGAACAAATGCCTTCAACAACAAAACCAAGATAATTTTGAAGCGGCTATGGAAGGAACCATAGGAGCAACCATTAGCCCTACCAGATATAGAGCAGTTCCATCAGAAGACATCCGCATCCTACTTGAGGAGCATGCAAATTTCTTGGAGTCATATGAAAAACTAGAGACTGAATGTGCCGATCTAAAGAAACAGTTAGCCAGTGTACCCACTGCTCAACAGGAGCCGGTAATCTTGCAACAATCTACAGAAGAAATGGAGACCCTTCGGAAACAGGTGGCAGAACTCCAAGCACGCCTCCTACCATATGAACGACCACCCTCGCCCATTGAAGAACCAGAACCTGAAACAGTAGTGGAAATCCCCGTCGAGGACAGCTACGAAGAGCCCTACGAGCCTATGCCGACGCCTGGTGGCCGAACTACAGAAGAAGGACAAGACACGTTAGAAATTCAAGTTCCAGATTGGGTCAGAAGGGTCGAGAAAGTAGGTAAGACACATGATGATCGTGTGGCCGTGCAAATGCAATCTCTCACGAATCTGGAAGAAACGGTCCTTCGGTCTTCCTACTTTCAACAATTATCCCATCAACGGTTAATCACAACATCAGAATCGCAATACATGCCTTATTTTGTCTTATTACATGATTATAATGCAGAAGTCAAAAGACATACAGGGAAGGAGCCCACATTCGCTACTCAATTTGAGATAGGGGATTTACCGACCGATGCACGTGCTGGCTCGATTTTCCAACCTAATTGGCGTGCACGTTTACTCACCGATTACCCTGAGATGATGAGTACCTGGGCTACCATGCCACTCTATATCAAGTATAATCCATGTTATTGTCCAGTGGTACGTCGCAGATCCTGGCAAGCATTTGCAATCAAGGTACGCAACAATAAAGAGTGCTCGGCTTGGGTTAACTACCCGTATTTTGCTCCACCTCGAGGACCTCCAACCGTAGCCTACATGATATCAACCATTCGGCACTGGTCCGCACGCCTAAACAATGTACCTGATATAGCAGCGAAAATGTGTATGAAGATATTTGAGCTCATGACCATTGTCTTCAAAACCTTTCGGAATGTCCAAGCTCCATACATCTCCGCTCCTGGATTCGCTCAAGGCAACAAGGATTTATTCTACGACATGAGCCAAACCCCCTCGGTCACTGTTATCTTTGCTTGGCATGCACGAATCAAGTACTTGCCCGCATGCTTCAAGCAAACATTTGAGGAAATGTTCTCTACGGGCTTCTGGGAATACAATTCCGAAATTTTCATTCCCAGACCCACACATTTGCTACATCTATTCGCAGTAGAACAAGCGATCCATGCAGATCAGTTACGTCTGCCACATCCGGATGTTCCAGGACCAATCGATTGGGATCGTATGATGACAGATTTGGCCAGAGGACTACGCTTACAAGAACATCAGCTTGCCACTCAGGTTGTGGAATATTACATCCAACACCCCCAGCAACAAGGGTCTGTCAGGGACGACAGACGCGAGAGAGGGGGGGGTGTTGAGAGCAGTATGGGCACCCAAGGACTGACTAGACAAGGAAGCCAGGGAACCCAAGGATTGACGAGACAAGGAAGCCAACGGAGAGAGTCAGAACAAGGTGAAGGAGTAAGTAGACAAAGCAGTCGACGCAAATCTGGCAGATAGGCCCTTCAATTTTTCCAATCTACATCTTTGAACAGTGATTCTTATCACTAACAATCATTGTAAATACCATTTCATATTTTTGTAGCTCCATTTTGTGCAAGCCAAGGAGTCCTTGAGCTTGAGGAGCCTTAGAAGTACCTACATATCAATTTTCGTATTTTTTAGACTCCGTTTGAGCCCTCAAATTGGCCCTGGAACCTAATTTTTAACTAGGCCGGACACTAGGTCTGGACAGGGCCAAAAGCTAGTCAAAAACTATAAAAAGAGCTAGAGAGCTCATTTTTGAGGTTAGATTGTAATTGAAACGAACTTGTAAGAGCATTTTGAAAGTAATCTAAAAGCTCCATTGATTCTCACTCTTTGTCTTGCCTTGTGTGCGCGTGTGTGTGTATGTGTGTGCATGCTAGTGTGCTTCTCACTCACGCACTTGTGCCGCCACTTGCTCGAGGTCTTCATACCATCCTCACGTCTTCCCGGATTGACATTAAAGGAGGTGCTACTCATCATTGAGCTACATCAAGTTACCTATGTAAGAAACTGTCACTCAGAACAGTCGATTTTATACTTGTAACTTTTAAGACTTGGTTCTCCTTGAATAGAACCCGTTTTCCAAAATGCTTCTAGACATGAATAGCTTATCTTCCAACTTAAAGACTAAGCCCTCACTCATGCAAAACTTTACACTGTGCTAGGAGAAATGATCAAAACATTAACTTCAAAATCTGCGCCTGTTTAGGAACCAGTGAACACACTTCACATATGAATGTTCCTACACTTAATTCACTCAGCCTGATTACAATTGGAAGCTAAAACTTTGTACAGAGGTCAAGCAACTCTCAACTTAGACTTGTACAAAAGCATTTCACAATTGATCTACTGTAGAAGGAGAACACGCAGAAACATCGGGCGCAAAAATTTTCATTCACTCAGAAGAAAATACAGTTGAGTGATGAGAGCTAACTCAACTAACTTTTCCTCTATCTCATGACATCTAACCTCCTCATTCTTGACTTCTAATTATTGTCACATATGCTCTCATACTTGCCCCGACTTTTCTCAAAGTATTTATAGATAAATTTGTACATGATTCTTACTAAACAAAAGCTTTAAGTCATCTATGACTATTCTAATGTACATATGTGTACACTTCTCTTATCCTTTGAATGTAATCTTCTTCCACACTTTAGGAATTGATTCTTCCTTCATCATTTGATCTTCCAAGCCTTCAATTGGTGATTGGTCTGCACCAACACCTCTTGCATAATAAGCTTGAGAACTAGACTCCTCTTCATCCTTTGCTTTACCTTTATCTCCTTTCTTCTTGTTCTTCATGTACATTGCAGAACTTTGTCCTTTATCTCCATCTCCCTTCAAGTCTTGCTCATATGTGAGCATCAAACCAAGCAACTGGTTCAAATCTGGAACATAATGATTTAATGAAAGTTCTGTTGATAAGACAAAAGGTTTCCACCTTTCATCCCCTCTCAAACCTGCAAGTAATTGAGCAATCAATCTGTGATCTTCAACATCTTCATCTATGGATCCAAGACTATCTGCTAGATCCTTCATCTTAGTGACATAATCAGTAATGGTTTGACTTGGCTTCTTCTTCAATGTTGTAAACTCTGACCATAGACTTGCTTTCCGTGCTTTTGTAGTACTTTGGAAATGATACTCCAATGCATTCCATATATCTTCAGATGATTCCAATCCTCTGATGTGTGGTAGCAAATGATCAGAAATTGTATTGTAGATGTATGCTTTTGCACTTGCATCCTTCTTCTGCCAATGCTTTAAAGCATCAAGTTCCTCTTTCTTTGGTCGGCTTTCATCTTCAAATACTGGCTTCTCTTCTTCACCTGTTACATATACCATGAGATCCTTACTCATAAGTAAGGCTTCCATTCTCATTACCCATGCGGGGTAATTATCTCTGTCCAGTTTGTCAATGGAGATATGATCTGCCATAGTTCTTTTCTTCTGTTGCAACCTGTGAGCTTAAAGGATAAAGGATAATACCTTTTGAAGTTCTTTGTGTATGAGGATACTTCTGAAGTAACCTTTTGATGCCTTGTGTCTTCAAATGCTTCACCTTTCAAACTTTAATGGAAAAGTTTACAAAGCTTCTCGTACCTTTGCCGCCTTCTGATCTTCAAGACCTTTCTGCTCTGATACCACTTGTTGATGTATGAAACACCACAAGAAATGAATTAATGGGACACTAGAACACCTCTATGGTCACCATTAAATCATTGCCACTCCAAACTTTGGGAAATAATAGCCTAAAGTGAGAACTTTGCTTCTACAGAAATTCCTAGTCACCGAAATGACATACCTTCAGTATTTTGCTAATTTCTCCTCGCTCAAGTATTATTTCTCCAAGAAACTTTATAGGCTGAAACTAGAAGAGTAGAGCTTTCCAACAAGCTATCACATGCATCAAACGAATCTCTAGAACGCAAGTTATGGCTCTCACAAGATGACCCTGTATGACCTTCCAAAACTGGAAATCTTTCCTGTTATAGTAAGAGCGCCTGTTTAAAATTAGAATTCGATGCCTAGCATCGACTTGCAATGAGAATTCAATGCCGGGCATCGACTTGGGATATTTTTGGCCACTTTTCAGCAGGGATTCGATGTCGAGCATCGACTTCCCGCATAAAGTCTTAATCTTCTAGACACCAAAACTATAGGTGATTTCATGCACACTTACAATATGACTTATCAACTGGAATTCGATGCAAGGCATCGAGTTGCTCCAACAACATCATCTTTTCAAGAAGATTTGGCAATAGATAAAAATCAGATATGAAGATAAAGACTTATCAAGTTGAGATTCGATGCCACGCATCGACTTGCTTGGAAAACTTCAACCTTTCAAATCATTACACAGAAGACAAACACTGGAGATGGAGGAAGAAGACTTATACACAGAACTTTAACTAGTTCTTGTCATAACTATGAAAACTCAGAAGCTTACAAGTGCTTTCTCGCTCAGAGAAGCCCGACTATACTCAGTCATACAAAAATGAGTTCTTCTCACTTTCTCATTGTCTTCCTTCTTCTTCTTCTCACCGCGTCAGTTAATACTAACTAGCTTATATAGACTTTCTCATTCTCGTGA
Source organism: Ceratopteris richardii (assembly GCA_020310875.1). Classification (NCBI taxonomy): domain Eukaryota; kingdom Viridiplantae; phylum Streptophyta; class Polypodiopsida; order Polypodiales; family Pteridaceae; genus Ceratopteris; species Ceratopteris richardii. Next base: position 211,226,847 of record CM035407.1, on the reverse strand, counting down.
TTTTAAAAAACTTCTAGAACTAAAGTGAACTAACTTTACAAATATGATACATTTGTGAATTTGTCCCTTCACATAGGCATGGGGTTTTCTTCCTAAGACTTGACCTTCAAATATATGTCCAATTAGTGATTGTTTCTCAACAGCTCCCCCTCAATCACTAATTGACATTCCTTGTTTCTTCATATCATCTTCTTTTCTTTTACTCCTGCCATGCTTTTGAATCTGCTGGTCTTCACACCATCCAAGCTCTTTGTCATTATATCTGCTAACTGATCTTTAGTAGAAATGTACTCCACTTCAATCTCCTTCTCCATTACCTTTTCTCTGAGAAAATGATACTGTATCTCTATGTGCTTTGTCCTTGCATGAAATACTGGATTTGCTGCAAGATAAAGTGAATTCATATTATCTCAATGTATTGTAGGTGTACCTTGATCAATGCCTAAGCTCTTGAACAATGTCTGCATCCATATGACTTCCTTAGCTGCTTCCACAAGTCCTTTGTACTCTGCTTCACTTGATGATAATGCTACTGCATGTTGTTTCTTTGAACACCAACTTACAAGCTTATCACCAATATATATCATGTAACCATGAGTTGATCTTCTGTAATCTTGATTACCTGCCCAATCTGAATCACTATAGGCTCTCAACTTCAAATCTGATGTAAAAGGATAATATAATCCTTCCTTTATAGTTCCTTTGATATATCTGAGAACTATCTGAGAACTCTTTGACCTGCAATCCAATGTGGGTCCTTTGGACAATGCATAAATTGTGACAAAACTCCCACGGCATAACTAAGATCAGGTCTTGTTAGTGTAGCATAAATCAAACTACCCACAAGAGATTGATACTTCCTCATATCTTTGTATTCTGCACCATCATATTTACTTAGCTTGTGATTAACTTCAAGTGGAGTTGAAGCTTCTTTGCAATTTTCCATATCAAACTTCTTCAACAAGTTCAGAAGATACCTTTCTTGTGACACATATATGCCATGATCTGTATAAGTGACTTCCATTCCAAGAAAGTATGACAACTTTCCTAGATCACTGATCTTGAATTCTTTCTCAAGTAATCTCTATACCTCCTTGATTCCTTCATCTGAAGTACCTATGATTATAATGTCATCTACATAAATACAAATGTAGATTGTACCTTCCTCTGTTCTTCTGATAAGTAGACTTAGGTCTGCTTTTGAACTTTGATATCCAAGATCATTGAGATACTTCACCAGTCTATAGTTCCAAGATCTTGGAGCTTGCTTCAATCCATACAATGCTCTTCTCAACCTGCAAACAAAATTTGGATACCTGGAATCTATAAATCCTTGAGGTTGTTCCATGTATACCTCATCTGATATGTATCCATTCAAGAATGCATTCTTTATATCCAATTGACTTAGGGTCCATCCTTTTGAAGCTGCAATAGCAATGATTGTCTTTATAGTTGACATCTTAGCTACGGGACTGAATGTCTCATCATAATCTATGCCATAGGTTTGGGCATAGCCTTTCACCACCAATCTAGCTTTGTATCTGGCTATACTTCCATCTGCAAGCTTCTTCACTTTATAAACCCATTTATTTCCAATTACTTTCTTACCATTTGGTTTAGGAACAAGTTCCCATGTCTTGTTCTCCTCCAGTGCATTGAACTCTTCCTTCATTGCTTCTTCCCATTGCTTCTTACCTTTAGCTTCATCATAGTTCTGAGGTTCTTCATCATCTTTGACCATATATGCATAGTTCTTCTGAGTTATGTAAGAAGTATCATAAGAATACCTTTCTGGTTGTCTTCTAGTCTTGCTTGACCTTCTTGGTTCACATTCTTCATAAGTTTCTGGATACACCTCTTCATCAAATAAAGGAGCTTCTTCATTTCTTCTTGTTAATCCACTTGTGGATGTACTTGCTTGCATATAGTCTTCATCTCTATTTACCTGCACAATTGATTTTCCTTTCTCACATCTTCTTACCTCTTCTTCAAATTCTTCAGCTGTGTGACTTTGATCTGCATACCAACTTTTCTGTTCATCAAATGTAACATCTCTAGAAACAATAAATTGTTTGGTTAGAGGATTCCACAATCTGTAACCCATCTGCTTTTCATCATAACCAATGAACACATATTTTTCTGCCTTTGGTTCAAGTTTATGCCTAAGTTGTGATGGCACATAAGCATATGCAATTGATCCAAGCACTCTACAATGATCTAGTGTTGGTTTCTTACCCCACCAAGCTTCATATGGAGTCATTCCATTGAGAGCTGCACATGGTAATCTATTCACAAGATATGTAGCTGTATTTACAGCCTCAGCCCAAAGATAATTTGGACAATTCTTCTCCTTTAGCATAGCCCTAGCAAACTCAACCAAAGTCCTGTTCCTTCTTTCTGCTACACCATTTTGTTGTGGTGTATACCTGCATGTTATTTCTCTCTTAATACCTGCATTCCAAAGATAATCATTGAACTCTTGGGAGAAGTATTCTCCCCCTCCATCAGACCTCAGTCTCTTAAGCTTTTGACTTGTGACTCTCTCTGCATATGCATGAAAATGCTTGAAAGATCCAAACACTTCTGATCTTTCCTTCAAAACATATAATGTTATCCATCTTGTAGCATCATCAATAGAAAGAACATAGTACCTTGATCCACTGATAGATCCTTCTTTTGTTGGTCCCCATACATCTGTATGAATGAGCTCAAGTACTCCATCATGTTTGAATCCTTTCTTTTGAAATGGTACCCTGTGTGCTTTTCCCATTTGACATGCTTCGCATTTATAAACCATATGTTGACTTTGCACATTTGGTAATCCTAGTACAGACTAATTAGCAACCATAGCTTTAATTCCTCTTTCATTGAAATGACCTAATCTCTTATGCTAGAGATCAAGTTCTGTAATCACTCCTTCACCATGTGTGAGCAAAGCTTGACCAATGTTCCCTTGCACTCTTAAAGTAAAGAGTCTACCTTCTTTCTTACCAGAGACAATCTGATTATATCCATTCTCTGGATCTTCCCCAAATACTCCTTCATTTGTAAACCTGACTTGAAAACCTTTTTCAACTATCTGTCACACACTAATCAAGTTTTTAGGTATTGTAGGAACATACAAAACATTGGTTAGCAAATCTGCTCCACTCTTGCATTTCACTTTTCCAATTGAATGTACACTATGTCTTGTATTTTCACCAGTTTGAACTGTGTGACTAGAAATGCCTTTTTCCAATTCTGACATCAATTCTATGTTTCCTGACAAATGATTAGAACATCCAGAGTCAATGTAAAATACCTTTAGATCTTCTTTATCTGATGTGTTGATTGAGTTCATCATCAATGATGTATGACTTTCATTCTGTGTGTCACTTGCAAAGTTGTAGTAGGTGGTGTTGTAGGATTGATTCTGTCCCCAACTTCTTCCTCCACCTCTACCATAACCTCCTCTTTGATTTTGTCTACCTCTTTGAAAATTACTTTGATATCTTCCACCTCGACCTCTGCTATTGTTGTTTTGATTCTGGTTTGAACCTTGTTGGTTGTGCCAACAGTCATGAGCCAAATGATTACTCAATCCACAGATCCAGCAAGCCTTCTTGTTGTTATTTTGATTACCTCTTCCTCTTCCAAAACCTCTTGCTCTTCCTCTACCAGTGCCTTTACCTCTTGTATAATAAGCTTGAGAACTAGACTCCGCTTCATCCTTTGCTTTACCTTTATCTCCTTTCTTCTTGTTCTTCATGTACATTGCAGAACTTTGTCCTTTATCTCCATCTCCCTTCAAGTCTTGCTCATATGTGAGCATCAAACCAAGAAACTGGTTCAAATCTGGAACATAATGATTTAATGAAAGTTCTGTTGATAAGACAAATGGTTTCCACCTTTCATCCCCTCTCAAACCTGCAAGTAATTGAGCAATCAATCTGTGATCTTCAACATCTTCATCTATGGATCCAAGACTATCTCCTAGATCCTTCATCTTAGTGACATAATCAGTAATGGTTTGACTTGGCTTCTTCTTGAATGTTGTAAACTCTGACCATAGACTTGCTTTCTGTGCTTTTGTAGTACTTTGGAAATGATACTCCAATGCATTCCATATATCTTCAGATGATTCCAATCCTCTGATGTGTGGTACCAAATGATCAGAGATTGTATTGTAGATGTATGCTTTTGCACTTGCATCCTTCTTCTACCAATGCTTTAAAGCATCAAGTTCTTCTTTCTCTGGTGGGCTTTCATCTTCAAATACTGGCTTCTCTTCTTCACCTGTTACATATACCATGAGATCCTTACTCATAAGTAAGGCTTCCATTCTCATTACCCATGCGGGGTAATTATCTCTGTCCAGTTTGTCAATGGAAATATGATCTACCATATTTCTTTCCTTCTGCTGCAACCTGTGAGCTTAAAGGATAAAGGATAATACCTTTTGAAGTTCTTTGTGTATGAGGATACTTTTGAAGTAACCTTTTGATGCCTTGTGTCTTCAAATGCTTCACCTTTCAAACTTTAATGGAAAACAAAACTTCTCGTACCTTTGTCGTCTTCTGCTCTCGAGAATCTTTCTGCTCTGATACCACTTGTTGATGTATGAAACACCACAAGAAATGAATTAATGTGACACTAGAACACCTCTATGGTCACCATTAACTCATTGCCACTCCAAACTTCGAGAAATGATAGCCTAAAGTGATAACTTTGCTTCTACAGAAATTCCTAGTCACTAAAATGACATACCTTCAGTATTTTGCTACTTTCTCCTAGCTCAAGTATTATTTCTCCATGAAACTTTATAGGCTAAAACTACAGGAGTAGAGCTTTCCAACAAGCTATCATATGCATCAAACAGATCTCTAGAACTCAAGTTATGGCTCTCACAAGATGACCCTATATGACCTTCCAAAACTAGAAATCTTTCCTGTTATAGTAAGGGCGCCTGTTTAAAATTAGAATTCGATGCCTAGCATCGACTTGCAATGAGAATTCGATGCCGGGCATCGACTTGGGATGTTTTTGGCCACTTTTCAGCAGGGATTCGATGCCGTGCATTGACTTCCCGCATAAAGTCTTGATCTTTTGGACACCAAAACTATAGGTGATTTCATGCACACTTACAATATGACTTATCAACTGGAATTCGATGCCAAGCATCGAGTTGCTCCAACAACATCATCTCTTCAAGAAGATTTGGCAGTAGATAAAAATCAGATATGAAGGTAAGGACTTATCAAGTGAGATTCGATGCCACGCATCGACTTGCTTGGAAAACTTCAACCTTTCAAATCATTACACAGAAGACAAACACTGGAGATGGAGGAAGAAGACTTATACATAGAACTTTAACTAGTTCTTGTCATAACTATGAAAACTCAGAAGCTTACAAGTGCTTTCTCGCTCAGAGAAGCCCGACTATACTCAGTCATACAAAAATGAGTTCTTCTCACTTTCTCATTGTCTTCCTTCTTCTTCTTCTCACCGTGTCAGTTAATACTAACTAACTTATATAGACTTTCTCATTCTCGTGATTTTAAAAAACTTCTAGAACTAAAGTGAACTAACTTTACAAATATGATACATTTGTGAATTTGTCCCTTCACATAGGCATGGGGTTTTCTTCCTAAGACTTGACCTTCAAATATATGTCACATTAATTCATTTCTTGTGGTGTTTCATACATCAACAAGTGGTATCAGAGCAGAAAGATTCTCAAGAGCAGAAGACGACAAAGGTACGAGAAGTTTTGGAAAGTTTTCCATTAAAGTTTGAAAGGTGAAGCATTTGAAGACACAAGGCATCAAAAGGTTACTTCAAAAGTATCCTCATACACAAAGAACTTCAAATGGTATTATCTTTTATCCTTTAAGCTCACAGGTTGCAGCAGAAGGAAAGAAGTATGGCAGATCATATCTCCATTGACAAACTGGACAGAGATAATTACCCCGCATGGGTAATGAGAATGGAAGCCTTACTTATGAGTAAGGATCTCATGGTATATGTAACAGGTGAAGAAGAGAAGCCAGTATTTGAAGATGAAAGCCGACCAAAGAAAGAGGAACTTGATGCTTTAAAGCATTGGCAGAAGAAGGATGCAAGTGCAAAAGCCTACATCTACAATACAATCTCTGATCATTTGCTACCACACATCAGAGGATTGGAATCATTTGAAGATATATGGAATGCATTGGAGTATCATTTCCAAAGTACTACTAAAGCACGGAAAGCAAGTCTATGGTCAGAGTTTACAACATTCAAAAAGAAGCCAAGTCAAACCATTACTGATTATGTCACTAAGATGAAGGATCTTGCAGATAGTCTTGGATCCATAGATGAAGATGTTGAAGATCACAGATTGATTGCTCAATTACTTGCAGGTTTGAGAGGGGATGAAAGGTGGAAACCTTTTGTCTTATCAACAGAACTTTCATTAAATCATTATGTTCCAGATTTGAACCAGTTGCTTGGTTTGATGCTCACATATGAGCAAGACTTGAAGGGAGATGGAGATAAAGGACAAAGTTCTGTAATGTACATGAAGAACAAGAAGAAAGGAGATAAAGGTAAAGCAAAGGATGAAGAAGAGTCTAGTTCTCAAGCTTATTATGCAAGAGGTAAAGGCACTGGCAGAGGAAGAGCAAGAGGCTTTGGAAGAGGAAGAGGTAATCAAAATAACAACAAGAAGGCTTGCTGGATCTGTGGATTGAGTAATCATTTGGCTCATGACTGTTGGCACAACCAACAAGGATCAAACCAGAATCAAAACAACAATAGCAAAGGTCGAGGTGGAAGATATCAAAGTAATTTTCAAAGAGGTAGACAAAGCCAAATGAGAAGGCTATGGTAGAGGTGGAGGAGGAAGTTGGGGACAAAATCAATCCTACAACACCACCTACTACAACTATGCAAATGACACACACAATGAAAGTCATACATCATTGATGATAAACTCAATCAACACATCAGATAAAGAAGATCTAAAGGTATTTTACATTGACTCTGGATGTTCTAATCATTTGTCAGGAAACATAGAATTGATGTCAGAATTGGAAAAAGGCATTTCTAGTCACACAGTTCAAACAGGTGATAATACCAGACATAGTGTACATTCAATTGGAAAGGTGAAATGCAAGAGTGGACCAGAGTTGCTAACCAATGTTTTGTATGTTCCTACAATACCTAAAAACTTGATTAGTGTGGGACAGATAGTTGAAAAAGGTTTTCAAGTCAGGTTTACAAATGAAGGAGTATTTGTGGAAGATCCACAGAATGGATATAATCAGATTGTCTCTGGTAAGAAAGAAGGTAGACTCTTTACTTTAAGAGTGCAAGGAAACATTGGTCAAGCTTTGCTCACACATGGTGAAGCAGTGATTACAGAACTTGATCTCTGGCATAAGAGATTAGGTCATTTCAATGAAAGAGGAATTAAAGCTATGGTTGCTAATCAGTCTATACTAGGATTACCAAATGTGCAAAGTCAACATATGGTTTATAAATGTGAAGCATGTCAAATGGGTAAAGCACACATGTTACCATTTCAAAAGAAAGGATTCAAACATGATGGACTACTAGAGCTCATTCATACAGATGTATGGGGACCAACAAAAGAAGGATCTATCAGTGGCTCAAGGTACTATGTTCTTTTCATTGATGATGCTACAAGATGGATAACATTATATGTTTTGAAGGAAAGATCAGAAGTGTTTGGAGCCTTCAAGCATTTTCATGCATATGCAGAGAGAGTAACAAGTCAAAAGCTTAAAAGACTGAGGTCTGATGGAGGGGGAGAATACTTCTCCCAAGAGTTCAATGATTATCTTTGGAATGCAGGTATTAAGAGAGAAATAACTTGCAGGTATACACCACAACAAAATGGTGTAGCAGAAAGAAGGAACAGGACTTTGGTTGAGTTTGCTAGAGCTATGCTGAAGGAGAAGAATTGTCCAAATTATCTTTGGGCTGAAGCTATAAATACAGCTACATATCTTGTGAATAGATTACCATGTGCAGCTCTCAATGGTATGACTCCATATGAAGCTTGGTGGGGTAAGAAACCAACACTAGATCATTGTAGAGTGTTTGGATCAATTGCATATGCTTATGTGCCATCACAGCTTAGGCATAAACTTGAACCAAAGGCAAAAAAATATGTGTTCATTGGTTATGATGAAAAGCAGATGGGTTACAGGTTGTGGAATCCTTTAACCAAACAATTTCTTGTTTCTAGAGATGTTACATTTGATGAACAGAAAAGTTGGTATGCAGATCAAAGTCATACAGCTAAAGAATTTGAAGAAGAGGTAAGAAGATGTGAGAAAGGAAAATCAATTGTGCAGGTAAATAGAGATGAAGACTATATGCAAGCAAGTACATGCAGAAGTGGATTAACAAGAAGGAATGAAGAAGCTCCTATATTTGATGAAGAAGTGTATCCAGACACATATGAAGAATGTGAACCAAGAAGGTCAAGCAGGACTAGAAGACAACCAGAAAGGTATTCTTATGATACTTCTTACATAACTGCGAAGAACTACGCATATATGGTCAAATATGATGAAGAACCTCAGAACTATGATGAAGCTCAAGGTAAGAAGCAATGGGAAGAAGCAATGAAGGAAGAGTTCAATGCACTGGAGGAGAACAAGACATGGGAACTTGTTCCTAAACCAAATGGTAAGAAAGTAATTGGAAATAAATGGGTTTATAAAGTGAAGAATCTTGCAGATGGAAGTATAGCCAGATACAAAGCTAGATTGGTGGTGAAAGGCTATGCCCAGACCTATGGCATAGATTATGATGAGACATTCAGTCCCATAGCTAAGATGTCAACTATAAGGATAATCATTGCTATTGCAGCTTCAAAAGGATGGACTCTAAGTCAATTGGATATAAAAAATCCATTCTTGAATGGACACATATCAGATGAGGTATACATGGAACAACCTCAAGGGTTTATAGATTCCAGGTATCTAAATTTTGTTTGCAGGTTGAGAAGAGCATTGTATGGATTGAAGCAAGCTCCAAGAGCTTGGAACTATAGACTGGTGAAGTATCTCAATGATCTTGGATATCAAAGTTCAAAAGCAGACCCAAGTCTACTTATCAAAAGAACAGAGGAAGGTACAATCTACATTTGTATTTATGTGGATGACATTATAATCACAGGTACTTCAGATGAAGGAATCAAGGAGGTAAAGAGATTGCTTGAAAAAGAATTCAAGATCAGTGACTTAGGAAAGTTATCATACTTTCTTGGAATGGAAGTCACTTATACAGATCATGGCATATATGTGTCACAAGAAAGGTATCTTCTGAACTTGTTGAAGAAGTTTGATATGGAAAATTGCAAAGAAGCTCCAACTCCACTTGAAGTTAATCACAAGCTCAGTAAATATGATGGTGCAGAATACAAAGATATGAGGAAGTAACAATCTCTTATGGGTAGTTTGATTTATGCTACACTAACAAGACCTGATCTTAGTTATGCCGTGGGAGTTTTGTCACAATTCATGCATTGTCCAAAGGACCCACATTGGATTGCAGGTCAAAGAGTTCTCAGATATATCAAAGGAACTATAAAGGAAGGATTATATTATCCTTTTACATCAGATTTGAAGTTGAGAGCCTATAGTGATTCAGATTGGGCAGGTTATCAAGATGACAGAAGATCAACTCATGGTTACATGATATATATTGGTGATAAGCTTGTAAGTTGGTGTTCAAAGAAATAACATACAGTAGCATTATCATCAACTGAAGCAGAGTACAAAGGACTTGTGGAAGCAGCTAAGGAAGTCATATGGATGCAGATATTGTTCAAGAGATTAGGCATTGATCAAGGTACACCTACAATACATGGAGATAATATGAGTTCACTTTATCTTGCAGCAAATCCAGTATTTCATGCAAGGACAAAGCACATAGAGATACAGTATCATCTTATTAGAGAAAAGGTAATGAAGAAGGAGATTGAAGTGGAGTACATTTCTACTAAAGATCAGTTAGCAGACATAATGACAAAGAGCTTGGATGGTGTGAAGACCAGCAGATTCAAAAGCATGGCAGGAGTAAAAGAAAAGAAGATGGTATGAAGAAACAAGGAATGTCAATTAGTGATTGAGGGGGAGCTATTGAGAAACAATCACTAATTGGACATATATTTGAAGGTCAAGTCTTAGGAAGAAAACCCCATGCCTATGTGAAGGGACAAATTCACAAATGTATCATATTTGTAAAGTTAGTTCACTTTAGTTCTAGAAGTTTTTTAAAATCACGAGAATGAGAAAGTCTATATAAGTTAGTTAGTATTAACTGACACGGTGAGAAGAAGAAGAAGGAAGACAATGAGAAAGTGAGAAGAACTCATTTTTGTATGATTGAGTATAGTCGGGCTTCTCTGAGCGAGAAAGCACTTGTAAGCTTCTGAGTTTTCATAGTTATGACAAGAACTAGTTAAAGTTTTGTGTATAAGTCTTCTTCCTCCATCTCCAGTGTTTGTCTTCTGTGTAATGATTTGAAAGGTTGAAGTTTTCCAAGCAAGTCGATGCCTGGCATCGAATCTCACTTGATAAGTCCTTATCTTCATATCTGATTTTTATCTACTGCCAAATCTTCTTGAAAAGATGATGTTGTTGGAGCAACTCGATGCCTGGCATCGAATTCCAGTTGATAAGTCATATTGTAAGTGTGCATGAAATCACCTATAGTTTTGGTGTCCAAAAGATCAAGACTTTATGTGGGAAGTCGATGCCCGGCATCGAATCCCTGCTGAAAAGTGGCAAACCTATAGTTTTGGTGTCCAAAAGATCAAGACTTGTTGATGTATGAAACACCACAAGAAATGAATTAATGTGAAACTAGAACACCTCTATGGTCACCATTAACTCATTGCCACTCCAAACTTTGAGAAATGATAGCCTAAAGTGAGATAGACAATGAGAAAGTGAGAAGAACTCATTCTTGTATGAGTGAGTATAGTCGGGCTTCTCTGAGTGAGAAAGCACTTGTAAGCTTCTGAGTTTTCATAGTTATGACAAGAACTAGTTAAAGTTCTGTGTATAAGTCTTCTTCCTCCATCTCCAGTGTTTGTCTTCTGTGTAATGATTTGAAAGGTTGAAGTTTTCCAAGTGCGTGGCATCGAATCTCAACTTGATAAGTCCTTATCTTCATATCTGATTTTTATCTACTGCCAAATCTTCTTGAAAAGATGATGTTGTTGGAGCAACTCGATGCCTGGCATCGAATTCCAGTTGATAAGTCATATTGTAAGTGTGCATGAAATCACCTATAGTTTTGGTGTCCAGAAGATCAAGACTTTATGCGGGAAGTCGATGCCCGACATCGGATCCCTGCTGAAAAGTGGCCAAAAACATCCCAAGTCGATGCCCGGCATCGAATTCTCGTTGCAAGTCGATGCTAGGCATCGAATTCTATTAAAGGTACGAGAATCTTTGTAAAGTTTTCCATTAAAGTTTGAAAGGTGAAGCATTTGAAGACACAAGGCATCAAAAGGTTACTTCAGAAGTATCCTCATACACAAAGAACTTCAAAAGGTATTATCCTTTATCCTTTAAGCTCACAAGTTGCAGCAGAAGAAAAGAACTATGGAAGATCATATCTCCATTGACAAACTGGACAGAGATAATTACCCCGCATGGGTAATGAGAATGGAAGCCTTACTTATGAGTAAGGATCTCATGGTATATGTAACAGGTGAAGAAGAGAAGCCAGTATTTGAAGATGAAAGCCGACCAAAGAAAGAGGAACTTGATGCTTCAAAGCATTGGCAGAAGAAGGATGCAAGTGCAAAAGCATACATCTACAATACAATCTCTGATCATTTGCTACCACACATCAGAGGATTGGAATCATCTAAAGATATATGGAATGCATTGGAGTATCATTTCCAAAGTACTACAAAAGCACGGAAAGCAAGTCTATGGTAAGAGTTTACAACATTCAAGAAGAAGCCAAGTCAAACCATTACTGATTATGTCACTAAGATGAAGGATCTAGCAGATAGTCTTGGATCCATAGATGAAGATGTTGAAGATCACAGATTGATTGCTCAATTACTTGCAGGTTTGAGAGGGGATGAAAGGTGGAAACCTTTTGTCTTATCAACAGAACTTTCATTAAATCATTATGTTCCAGATTTGAACCAGTTGGTTGGTTTGATGCTCACATATGAGCAAGACTTGAAGCGAGATGGAGATAAAGGACAAAGTTCTGCAATGTACATGAAGAACAAGAAGAAATGAGATAAAGGTAAAGCAAAGGATGAAGAGGAGTCTAGTTCTCAAGCTTATTATACAAGAGGTAAAGGCACTGGTAGAGGAAGAGCAAGAGGCTTTGGAAGAGGAAGAGGTAATCAAAATAACAACAAGAAGGCTTGCTGGATCTGTGGATTGAGTAATCATTTGGCTCATGACTGTTGGCACAACCAACAAGGATCAAACCATAATCAAAACAACAATAGCACAGGCCGAGGTGGAAGATATCAAAGTAATTTTCAAAGAGGTAGACAAAATCAAAGAGGAGGTTATGGTAGAGGTGGAGGAAGAAGTTGGGGACAGAATCAATCCTACAACACCATCTACTACAACTATGCAAATGACACACAAAATGAAAGTCATACATCATTGATGATGAACTCAATCAACACATCAGATAAAGAAGATCTAAAGGTATTTTACATTGACTCTGGATGTTCTAATCATTTGTCAGGAAACATAGAATTGATGTCAGAATTGGAAAAAGGCATTTCTAGTCACACAGTTCAAACTGGTGATAATACAAGACATAGTGTACATTCAATTGGAAAAGTGAAATGCAAGAGTGGAGCAGATCTGCTAACCAATGTTTTGTATGTTCCTACAATACCTAAATACTTGATTAGTGTGGGACAGATAGTTGAAAAAGGTTTTCAAGTCAGGTTTACAAATGAAGGAGTATTTGTGGAAGATCCAGAGAATGGATATAATCAGATTGTCTCTGGTAAGAAAGAAGGTAGACTCTTTACTTTAAGAGTGCAAGGAAACATTGGTCAAGCTTTGCTTACACACGGTGAAAGAGTGATTACAGAACTTGATCTCTGGCATAAGAGATTAGGTCATTTCAATGAAAGAGGAATTAAAGCTATGGTTGCTAATCAGTCTGTACTAGGATTACCAAATGTGCAAAGTCAGCATATGGTTTATAAATGTGAAGCATGTCAAATGGGTAAAGCACACAGGTTACCATTTCATAAGAGAGGATTCAAACATGATGGATTACTTGAGCTCATTCATACAGATGTATGGGGACCAACAAAAGAAGGATCTATCAGTGGCTCAAGGTATTATGTTCTTTTCATTGATGATGTTACAAGATGGATAACATTATATGTTTTGACGGAAAGATAAGAAGTGTTTGGAGCTTTCAAGCATTTTCATGCATATGCAGAGAGAGTAACAGGTCAAAAGCTTAAAAGATTGAGGTCTGATGGAGGGGGAGAATACTTCTCCCAAGAGTTCAATGATTATCTTTGGAACGTAGGTATTAAGAGAGAAATAACTTGCAGGTATACACCACAACAAAATGGTGTAGCAGAAAGAAGGAACAGGACTTTGGTTGATTTTGCTAGAGCTATGCTGAAGGAGAAGAATTGTCCAAATTATCTTTGGGCTGAGGCTATAAATACAACTACATATCTTGTGAATAGATTACCATGTGCAGCTCTGAATGGAATGACTCCATATGAAGCTTGGTGGGGTAAGAAACCAACACTAGATCATTGTAGAGTGTTTGGATAAATTGCATATGCTTATGTGCCATCACAGCTTAGGCATAAACTTGAACCAAAGGCAGAAAAATATGTGTTCATTGGTTATGATGAAAAGCAGATGGGTTAGAGGTTGTGGAATCCTTTAACCAAACAATTTCTTGTTTCTAGAGATGTTACATTTGATGAACAGAAAAGTTGGTATGCAGATCAAAGTCATACAGCTAAAGAATTTGAAGAAGAGGTAAGAAGATGTGAGAAAGGAAAATCAATTGTGCAGGTAAATAGAGATGAAGACTATATGCAAGCAAGTACATCCACAAGTGGATTAACAAGAAGAAATGAAGAAGCTCTTATATTTGATGAAGAGGTGTATCCAGACACTTATGAAGAATGTGAACCAAGAAGGTCAAGCAGGACTAGAAGACAACCAGAACGGTATTCTTATGATACTTCTTACATAACTCAGAAGAACTATGCATATATGGTCAAAGATGATGAAGAACCTCATAACTATGATGAAGCTAAAGGTAAGAAGCAATGGGAAGAAGCAATGAAGGAAGAGTTCAATGCACTGGAGGAGAACAAGACATGGGAACTTGTTCCTAAACCTAATGGTAAGAAAGCAATTGGAAATAAATGGGTTTATAAAGTGAAGAAGCTTGCAGATGGAAGTATAGCGAGATACAAAGCCAGATTGGTGGTGAAAGGCTATGCCCAAACCTATGGCATAGATTATGATGAGACATTCAGTCCCGTAGCTAAGATGTCAACTATAAGGACAATCATTGCTATTGCAGCTTCAAAAGGATGGACCCTAAGTCAATTGGATATAAAGAATGCATTCTTGAATGGATACATATCAGATGAGGTATACATGGAACAACCTCAAGGATTTATAGATTCCAGGTATCCAAATTTTGTTTGCAGGTTGAGAGGAGCATTGTATGGATTGAAGCAAGCTCCAAGAGCTTGGAACTATAGACTGATGAAGTATCTCAATGATCTTGGATATCAAAGTTCAAAAGTAGACCCAAGTCTACTTATCAGAAGAACAGAGGAAGGTACAATCTACATTTGTATTTATGTAGATAACATTATAATCACAGGTACTTCAGATGAAGGAATCAAGGAGGTAAAGAGATTGCTTGAAAAAGAATTCAAGATCAGTGACCTAGGAAAGTTATCATACTTTCTTGGAATAGAAGTTACTTATACAGATCATGGCATATATGTGTCACAAGAAAGGTATCTTCTGAATTTATTGTAGAAGTTTGATATGGAAAATTGCAGAGAAGCTTCAACTCCACTTGAAGTTAATCACATGCTTAGTAAATATGATGGTGCAGACTACAAAGATATGAGGAAGTATCAATCTCTTGTGGGTAGTTTGATTTATGCTACACTAACAAGACCTGATCTTAGTTATGCAGTGGGAGTTTTGTCACAATTCATGCATTGTCCAAAGGATCCACATTGGATTGCAGGTCAAAGAGTTCTCAGATATATCAAAGGAACTATAAAGGAAGGATTATATTATCCTTTTACATCAGATTTGAAGTTGAGAGCCTATAGTGATTCAGATTGGGCAGGTAATCAAGATGACAGAAGATCAACTCATGGTTACATGATATATATTGGTGATAAGCTTGTAAGTTGGTGTTCAAAGAAACAACATACAGTAGCATTATCATCAACTGAAGCAGAGTACAAAGAACTTGTGGAAGCAGCTAAGCAAGTCATCTGGATGCAGACATTGTTTAAAAGTTTAGGCATTGATCAAGGTACACCTACAATACATGGAGATAATATGAGTTCACTTTATCTTGCAGCAAATCCAGTATTTCATGCAAGGACAAAGCACATAGAGATACAGTATCATTTTCTCAGAGAAAAGGTAATGGAGAAGGAGATTGAAGTGGAGTACATTTCTACTAAAGATCAGTTAGCAGACATAATGACAAAGAGCTTGGATGGTGTGAAGACCAGCAGATTCAAAAGCATGGAAGGAGTAAAAGAAAAGAAGATGATATGAAGAAACAAGGAATGTCAATTAGTGATTGAGGGGAAGCTGTTGAGAAACAATCACTAATTGGACATATATTTGAAGGTCAAGTCTTAGGAAGAAAACCCCATGCCTATGTGAAGGGACAAATTCACAAATGTATCATATTTGTAAAGTTAGTTCACTTTAGTTCTAGAAGTTTTTTAAAATCACGAGAATGAGAAAGTCTATATAAGTTAGTTAGTATTAACTGACGCGGTGAGAAGAAGAAGAAGGAAGACAATGAGAAAGTGAGAAGAACTCATTTTTGTATGACTGAGTATAGTCGGGCTTCTCTGAGCGAGAAAGCACTTGTAAGCTTCTGAGTTTTCATAGTTATGACAAGAACTAGTTAAAGTTCTGTGTATAAATCTTCTTCCTCCATCTCCAGTGTTTGTCTTCTATGTAATGATTTGAAAGGTTGAAGTTTTCCAAGCAAGTCGATGCGTGGCATCGAATCTCAACTTGATAAGTCCTTATCTTCATATCTGATTTTTATCTACTGCCTAATCTTCTTGAAAAGATGATGTTGTTGGAGCAACTCGATGCCTGGCATCGAATTCTAGTTGATAAGTCATATTGTAAGTGTGCATGAAATCACCTATAGTTTTGGTGTCCAGAAGATCAAGACTTTATGCGGGAAGTCGATGCCCGGCATGGAATCCCTGCTGAAAACTGGCCAAAAACATCCCAAGTCGATGCCCGGCATCGAATTCTCGTTGCAAGTCGATGCTAGGCATCGAATTCTAATTTTAAACAGGCGCTCTTACTATAACAGGAAAGATTTCCAGTTTTGGAAGGTCATACGGGGTCATCTTGGGAGAGCCATAACTTGAGTTCTAGAGAATTGTTTGATGCATATGATAGCTTGTTGGAAAGCTCTACTCTTCTAGTTTCAGCCTATAAAGTTTCATGGAAAAATAATACTTGAGCTAGGAGAAATTAGCAAAATACTGAAGGTATGTCATTTCGGTGACTAGGAATTTCTGTAGAAGCAAAGTTCTCACTTTAGGCTATCCTTTCTCAAAGTTTGGAGTGGCAATGAGTTAATGGTGACCATAGAGGTGTTCTAGTGTCACATTAATTCATTTCTTGTGGTGTTTCATACATCAACAAGTTGTATCAGAGCAGAAACAATCACTAATTGGACATATATTTGAAGGTCAAATCTTAGGAAGAAAACCCCATACCTATGTGAAGAGACAGATTCACAAGTGTATCATATTTGTAAAGTTAGTTCACTTTAGTTCTAGAAGTTTTTTAAAATCACGAGAATACAGAAATCTATATAAGTTAGTTTGTTTCAACTGACGCGGAGAGAGAGAGAAGAAGAAGAAGGAAGACAATGAGAAAGTGAGAAGAACTCATTTTTGTATGACTGAGTATAGTCGGGCTTCTCTGAGCGAGAAAGCACTTGTAAGCTTCTGAGTTTTCATAGTTATGACAAGAACTAGTTAAAGTTCTGTGTATAAGTCTTCTTCCTCCATCTCCAGTGTTTGTCTTCTGTGTAATGATTTGAAAGGTTGAAGTTTTCCAAGCAAGTCGATGCGTGGCATCGAATCTCACTTGATAAGTCCTTATCTTCATATCTGATTTTTATCTACTACCAAATCTTCTTGAAAAGATGATGTTGTTGGAGCAACTTGATGCCTGGCATCGAATTCCAGTTGATAAGTCATATTGTAAGTGTGCATGAAATCACCTATAGTTTTGGTGTCCAAAAGATCAAGACTTTATGCGGGAAGTCGATGCCCGACATCGAATCCTTGCTGAAAAGTGGCCAAAAACATCCCAAGTCGATGCCCGGCATCGAATTCTCGTTGCAAGTCGATGCTAGGCATCGAATTCTAATTTTAAACACGTGCTCTTACTAAAACAGGTAAAATTTCCAGTTTTGGAAGGTCATACAGGGTCATCGTGTGAGAGCCATAACTTGAGTTCAAGAGATCCGTTTGATGCATATGATAGCTTGTTGGAAAGCTCTACTCCTCTAGTTTCGGCCTATAAAGTTTCATCGAAAAATAATACTTGAGCTAGGAGAAATAAGCAAAATACTGAAGGTATGTTATTTCGGTGACTAGGAATTTCTGTAGAAGCAAAGTTCTCACTTTAGGCTATCATTTCTCAAAGTTTGGAGTGGCAATGAGTTAATGGTGACCATAGAGGTGTTCTAGTGTCACATTAATTCATTTCTTGTGGTGTTTCATACATCAACAAGTGGTATCAGAGCAGAAAGGTCTTGAAGATTTGAAGGCGGCAAAGGTACGAGAAGCTTTGTAAAGTTTTCCATTAAAGTTTGAAAGGTGAAGCATTTGAAGACACAAGGCATCAAAAGGTTACTTCAGAAGTATCCTCATACACAAAGAACTTCAAAAGGTATTATCCTTTATCCTTTAAGCTCACAGGTTGCAGCAGAAGAAAAGAACTATGGAAGATCATATCTCCATTGACAAACTGGACAGAGATAATTACCCCGCATGGGTAATGAGAATGGAAGCCTTACTTATGAGTAAGGATCTCATGGTATATGTAACAGGTGAAGAAGAGAAGCCAGTATTTGAAGATGAAAGCCGACCAAAGAAAGAGGAACTTGATGCTTTAAAGCATTGGCAGAAGAAGGATGCAAGTGCAAAAGCATACATCTACAATACAATCTCTGATCATTTGCTACCACACATCAGAGGATTGGAATCATATGAAGATATATGGAATGCATTGGAGTATCATTTCCAAAGTACTACAAAAGCACGGAAAGCAAGTCTATGGTCAGAGTTTACAACATTCAAGAAGAAGCCAAGTCAAACCATTACTGATTATGTCACTAAGATGAAGGATCTAGCAGATAGTCTTGGATCCATAGATGAAGATGTTGAAGATCACAGATTGATTGCTTAATTACTTGCAGGTTTGAGAGGGGATGAAAGGTGGAAACCTTTTGTCTTATCAACAGAACTTTCATTAAATCATTATGTTCCAGATTTGAACCAGTTGCTTGGTTTGATGCTCACATATGAGCAAGACTTGAAGGGAGATGGAGATAAAGGACAAAGTTCTGCAATGTACATGAAGAACAAGAAGAAAGGAGATAAAGGTAAAGCAAAGGATGAAGAGGAGTCTAGTTCTCAAGCTTATTATACAAGAGGTAAAGGTACTGGTAGAGGAAGAGCAAGAGGCTTTGGAAGAGGAAGAGGTAATCAAAATAACAACAAGAAGGCTTGCTGGATCTGTGGATTGAGTAATCATTTGGCTCATGACTGTTGGCACAACCAACAAGGATCAAACCATAATCAAAACAACAATAGCAGAGGCCGAGGTGGAAGATATCAAAGTAATTTTCAAAGAGGTAGACAAAATCAAAGAGGAGGTTATGGTAGAGGTGGAGGAAGAAGTTGGGGACAGAATCAATCCTACAACACAACCTACTACAACTATGCAAATGACACACAGAATGAAAGTCATACATCATTGATGATGAACTCAATCAACACATCAGATAAAGAAGACCTTAAGGTATTTTACATTGACTCTGGATGTTCTAATCATTTGTCAGGAAACATAGAATTGATGTGAGAATTGGAAAAAGGCATTTCTAGTCACACAGTTCAAACTGGTGATAATACAAGACATAGTGTACATTCAATTGGAAAAGTGAAATGCAAGAGTGGAGCAGATTTGCTAACCAATGTTTTGTATGTTCCTACAATACCTAAAAACTTGATTAGTGTGGGACAGATAGTTGAAAAAGGTTTTCAAGTCAGGTTTACAAATGAAGGAGTATTTGTGGAAGATCTAGAGAATGGATATAATCAGATTGTCTCTGGTAAGAAAGAAGGTAGACTCTTTACTTTAAGAGTGCAAGGAAACATTAAAAATCAGATATGAAGATAAGGACTTATCAAGTGAGATTCGATGCAGACTACAAAGATATGAGGAAGTATCAATCTCTTGTGGGTAGTTTGATTTATGCTACACTAACAAGACCTGATCTTAGTTATGCAGTGGGAGTTTTGTCACAATTCATGCATTGTCCAACGGATCCACATTGGATTGCAGGTCAAAGAGTTCTCAGATATATCAAAGGAACTATAAAGGAAGGATTATATTATCCTTTTACATCAGATTTGAAGTTGAGAGCCTATAGTGATTCAGATTGGGCAGGTAATCAAGATGATAGAAGATCAACTCATTTTTGTATGACTGAGTATAGTCGGGCTTCTCTGATCGAGAAAGCACTTGTAAGCTTCTGAGTTTTCATAGTTATGACAAGAAGTAGTTAAAGTTCTGTGTATAAGTCTTCTTCCTCCATCTCCAGTGTTTGTCTTCTGTGTAATGATTTGAAAGGTTAAAGTTTTCCAAGCAAGTCGATGCGTGGCATCGAATCTCACTTGATAAGTCCTTATCTTCATATATGATTTTTAATGTTTCCTTGCACTCTTAAAGTAAAGAGTCTACCTTCTTTCTTACCAGGGACAATCTGATTATATCCATTCTCTGGATCTTCCACAAATGCTTCTTCATTTGTAAACCTGACTTGAAAACCTTTTTCAACTATCTATCCCACACTAATCAAGTTTTTAGGTATTGTAGGAACATACAAAACATTGGTTAGCAAATCTGCTCCACTCTTGCATCTCACCTTTCCAATTGAATGTACACTATGTCTGGTATTATCACCTGTTTGAACTGTGTGACTAGAAATGCCTTTTTCCAATTCTGACATCAATTCTATGTTTCCTGACAAATGATTAGAACATCCAGAGTCAATGTAAAATACCTTTAGATCTTCTTTATCTGATGTGTTGATTGAGTTCATCATCAATGATGTATGACTTTCATTCTATGTGTCATTTGCATAGTTGTAGTAGGTGGTGTTGTAGGATTGATTTTGTCCCCAACTTCTTCCTCCACCTCTACCATAGCCTCCTCTTTGACTTTGTCTACCTCTTTGAAAATTACTTTGATATCTTCCACCTCGACCTTTGCTATTGTTGTTTTGATTCTGGTTTGATCCTTGTTGGTTGTGCCAACAGTCATGAGCCAAATTTTGTTTGCAGGTTGAGAAGAGCATTGTATGGATTGAAGCAAACTCCAAGAGCTTGGAACTATAGACTGGTGAAGTATCTCAATGATCTTGGATATCAAAGTTCAAAAGCAGACCCAAGTCTACTTATCAGAAGAACAGAGGAAGGTACAATCTACATTTGTATTTATGTAGATGACATTATAATCACAGGTACTTAAGATGAAGGAATCAAGGAGGTAAAGAGATTGCTTGAAAAAGAATTCAAGATCAGTGACCTAGGAAAGTTATCATACTTTCTTGGAATGGAAGTTACTTATACAGATCATGGCATATATGTGTCACAAGAAAGGTATCTTCTGAACTTGTTGAAGAAGTTTGATATGGAAAATTGCAGAGAAGCTTCAACTCCACTTGAAGTTAATCACAAGCTCAGTAAATATGATGGTGCAGACTACAAAGATATGAGGAAGTATCAATCTCTTGTGGGTAGTTTGATTTATGCTACACTAACAAGACTTGATCTTAGTTATGCCGTGGGAGTTTTGTCACAATTCATGCATTGTCCAAAGGACCCACATTGGATTGCAGGTCAAAGAGTTCTCAAATATATCAAAGGAACTATAAAGGAAGGATTATATTATCCTTTTACATCAGATTTGAAGTTGAGAGCCTATAGTGATTCAGATTGGGCAGGTAATCAAGATGACAGAAGATCAACTCATGGTTACATGATATATATTGGTGATAAGCTTGTAAGTTGGTGTTCAAAGAAACAACATACAGTAGCATTATCATCAACTGAAGTAGAGTACAAAGGACTTGTGGAAGCAGCTAAGGAAGTCATATGGATGCAGACATTGTTCAAGAGCTTAGGCATTGATCAAGGTACACCTACAATACATGGAGATAATATGAGTTCACTTTATCTTGCAGCAAATCCAGTATTTCATGCAAGGACAAAGCACATAGAGATACAGTATCATTTTCTCAGAGAAAAGGTAATGGAGAAGGAGATTGAAGTGGAGTACATTTCTACTAAAGATCAGTTAGCAGACATAATGACAAAGAGCTTGGATGGTGTGAAGACCAGCAGATTCAAAAGCATGGCAGGAGTAAAAGAAAAGAAGATGATATGAAGAAACAAGGAATGTCAATTAGTGATTGAGGGGGAGCTGTTGAGAAACAATCACTAATTGGACATATATTTGAAGGTCAAATCTTAGGAAGAAAACCCCATGCCTATGTGAAGGGACAAATTCACAAATGTATTATACTTGTAAAGTTAGTTCACTTTAGTTCTAGAAGTTTTTCAAAAGTTACGGGAATGAGAAAGTCTATATAAGTTAGTTAGTATTAACTGACACGGTGAGAAGAAGAAGAAGGAAGACAATGAGAAAGTGAGAAGAACTCATTTTTGTATGACTGAGTATAGTCGGGCTTCTCTGAGCGAGAAAGCACTTGTAAGCTTCTGAGTTTTCATAGTTATGACAAGAACTAGTTAAAGTTCTGTGTATAAGTCTTCTTCCTCCATCTCTAGTGTTTGTCTTCTGTGTAATGATTTGAAAGGTTGAAGTTTTCCAAGCAAGTCGATGCGTGGCATCGAATCTCAACTTGATAAGTCCTTATCTTCATATCTGATTTTTATCTACTGCCAAATCTTCTTGAAAAGATGATGTTGTTGGAGCAACTCGATGCCTGGCATCGAATTCCAGTTGATAAGTCATATTGTAAGTGTGCATGAAATCACCTATAGTTTTGGTGTCCAGAAGATCAAGACTTTATGCGGGAAGTCGATGCCCGGCATCGAATCCCTGCTGAAAAGTGGCCAAAAACATCCCAAGTCGATGCTTGGCATCGAATTTTCGTTGCAAGTCAATGCTAGGCATCGAATTCTAATTTTAAACAGGCGCTCTTACTATAACAGGAAAGATTTCCAGTTTTGGAAGGTCATACAGGGTCATCTTGTGAGATTCATAACTTGAGTTCTAGAGATCCATTTGATGCATATGATAGCTTGTTGGAAAGCTCTGCTCTTCTAGTTTTAGCCTATAAAGTTTCATGGAGAAATAATACTTGAGCTTAGAGAAATTAGCAAAATACTGAAGGTATGTCATTTCGGTGACTAGGAATTTCTGTAGAAGCAAAATTCTCACTTTAGGCTATCATTTCTCAAAGTTTGGAGTGGCAATGAGTTAATGGTGACCATAGAGGTGTTCTAGTGTCACATTAATTCATTTCTTGTGGTGTTTCATACATCAACAGGCCTTCCACCCTATGTAAATATGGCACCCCAGAACCTCCTGTAGGTCTCTCCATACCGTGGGACATCTCAGACTCGCTAATCTCAGAGCTAGGGTAATACGAATGATGGCTCAACTGCTGGGCCCAAGACCTAGCAGTATGATTGACACTAGCCTCTGAAGATCTAAGACTTTGTCTGTCTCTCCCTAGGTGTCTACCTGACCTAAGGTTCATATGCCCTTTGTACGTTGCTGATTCTCAGTCACTTGTTCCTTTTAAGTTCCTTTGGATGTGTTTTCTTGTTTTTAATTAAGCGTCATCAGGAGCACTTTCATGTGTCGTACTTGATGTTCTACGTCCGCTTAGTTTAAGTTCTTTTCCTTTAAGTTATCCCTTGACTACAATTTAGCCTACCCTTGCACTTGAGGAATTAAGGGCTCCTCAAACTTGAGTATTCCTATCGTGCCCCTAGTCAATCAGAACAACTACTCACGCTTAGCCTATGCTAAGAATAGACTGAGGGGGTTAAGTGATGTTCCAACCTCAAGTCGCTCCTCCTGGCGATGCTGGTCTACCCAGGAAGCACGTTCCCAAGCTTGTTCGCCCTGGCACTTACTTTGCTTTCTCCAAGAGCTCTCGATGATCCTGTAAGAATCCCAAGTTTAGCTTCAATTTGATCCTTCAATTGACAGAAAATTTATTTCAGACACTTTTTTAATGACCCTTGTTCCCCCTTTTGTATTGCTAAAAATTTCCTCTATAGATCTCTTGGTGTTCCTACCCCTCAGTGTGTCAACTTCCAAATATCATATCTGAAAGTCAACGCATTATTCTTATAAAAAACAGTTGAGGGCGCGTAGTATATGCCACGAGCTTTCCGACAAGCCCTAGAGCTCAAAAAATGGATTTCGTATGAAAAAGTTATGACCGTTCAGGGTTTAGGGGGTTAAACAGACAAACAGAACCTTTCAGGAGTTTTAATGCATTTTTCTAAGGCCTTTGCAAATGTGTGAGTATTTGAGAGTGCAAATATGCCCAAAATTTAGCCTAAATTTTCAAAAAATTTACCCCTTAAATTTTTTTGCCGAAAATGTCTATCTATCGCGATAGACGGTGTCTGTCGCGATAGATACAAGCTGTCGTGGGGGGCTGTCTGTCGCGATAGACGGTGTCTATCGCGATAGATGGGTCTGTCACGATAGACGGTGTCTATCGCGATAGACGGTGTCTGTCGCGATAGATGGGTCTGTCACGATAGATGGTGTCTGTCGCGATAGAGTGGTCTGTCGCGATAGACGGTGTCTGTCGCGATAGATGGGTCTGTCGCGATAGAGTGGTCTGTCACGATAGACGGTGTCTGTCGCGATAGAGTGGTCTGTCGCGATAGACGGTGTCTGTCGCGATAGACGGTGTCTGTCGCGATAGATGGGTCTATCGCGATAGATGGGTCTATCGCGATAGATGGGTCTGTCGCGATAGACGGTGTCTGTCGCGATAGATGGGTCTGTCGCGATAGATGGATCTGTTGCGATAGACGGTGTCTATCACGATAGATGGGTCTGTCGCGATAGACGGTGTCTGTCGCGATAGACGGTGTCTGTCGCGATAGACGGTGTCTATCGCGATAGATGGGTCTGTCGCGATAGACTGAAAAAACGCAAATTTTTGAGAAACTTCTAGTGATTTGGGGTGCTCTAATGGTGTAGGTTACCGTGCCAAACACGCATTCACAAAATATTAAGTTTTTCTGTCTGTCGTGACAGACTGAGGTCGTCGTCCCGGGACCTGTGTAGAGTCTGTCGTACCTGCACAAGCTGCTGAAGATGATGGTACAGCTAGTTCCTGCAACAAAAGCTCAAAAACACACCAAAAACAAATAGCATGCAAGCTCTCTCTCGCTCTCTCTCACAATGAAATGAGGGAAATGAGGTGGGGAGTGTAATATGACCAAAAACTGAAATTTTTGTGGAGATGGAGATGGAGGTGGGAGATGGTGGGGATGATGATGGTGATGATGGTGATGCGAAAGTAAGGAAAAAATGAAGAAAAATAAAGAAAAGGAAGGATATTACCTATAACTCCAATGTCTCAACTCGACGTCTTACCATCACACGCTCGTCCTTGAAGCTCTCTCCCCGGCAACGGCGCCAAATTTGGTGTCACTATAGCACAATGGTGAGTACCAACGTGAGAAGATTCACCTCATAATTGTCAATCCGTGGAGACGTGAGGACTAGTATGAAGACTATGAGCAAGTGAAGGCACAAGTGTGTGAGTGAGAAGCATACAAGCGTGCACACACATACACACACACGCGCACACAAGGCAAGAACAAGGTGAGGAACAATGGAGTTCTTTGCATTAGTCAAAAAGTCTCTTACATAAGCTCAATTCACAAACAATCTAACCCCAAAAATGAGCTCTCTAGCTCTTTTTATAGTTTTCTAACTAGCTTTGGTCTTGTCCAGACCTAGTGTCCGGCCTAGTTAAAAATTAGGTTCTAGAGCCTATTTGAGGGCTCAAAGGAAGTCTAAAAATTATGAAAATTGATATGTACCTAATTCTACTACTCCTCAAGCTCGAGGACTCCTCGGCTTGAACAAAATGGAGTCTATTCTACCAAAAATGGAATTTACAATGTTTGTGTAGTGATTAAAATCACTTGAGTTGTAAATGGTCCATGGAAAAAATGATTGGGCCTTGTTGCCGTATTGTGCATGACTGCTCCGTTGTGCTAGTATGCTCTTCATCTGGCTTGTATGCCAACACGCGGCCTAAAACCTCTTCGTGCAGCATCCATGGGTGTCGGACCCAACCTTGCCCAATGCACAGCATATGTTTAAGATGCACACCAATTATGCACATGAATAGGGCCTCATCCAAAGGCCAAGCATTAGGCACACTTAGTTTAAACCAGACACAAAGAGGGCACATGTACATAGATTTCAAAAATTTGCTTTTTATTTTTCTTTTTTTAGGATGGTGGACAAAGGTATCATCCATTTCAAATGGGTGATGGAAAAGAGAAGGTTCTTGGAGTTGGAGATTTGGAGGAAGCCTCATCATCACCTAAACCCTTGAGCACTTTGCTCAAGATCCATCATTTTTGCACCATTGTTTTTTGTATGCATTTTTAGAGTATGCATAAGATAGGGTCACATTACAAGACCATGCATAGACACTTTTTTGTTTTCCGCCCATGCACCCTTAGTCCCCACTCATGCATATGGTTTAAGAAGAGATGAATTAAGTTCATCTATTTGTATCTATCATCTACATTTTTATCATTTCATGCTCATACATCATCCATCCATCAAAAAAAAAAAGAAAAGAAAAAAGAAAGACATTCTAGCATATTCATTCCCATCTATATGAGGCAAAAGAACCAAGTTAAAGCACTCCGCTCCAAACAAAAAGCAAGATGAAGAAAAGCAATAAAGCAAAACACTCCAATGGTGTACGGATCATGCAAATCAAAACGAACTCCTACACACTCTTCCACAAAAGCTCCATACTTGCAAAAGCTTTGTCGAGGACGACAAAGTCAAGGAGGGGGGGAGTGTTGAAGATAAAATATATATTTCTTGGATCCACTCTTTTTTTCATCATCATTTGTACCTTTTTCTACCTTTCATTCAGTTAATAAAGCACTCTTGTATAGGTGTGTGTGAGTGCCACACTAGAGAATAAGTGGGATTCATTCTCCTTCAGTTGAGAAATCCCACATAGCATGCTTTTTTGCCATTTTGTATATAAAGAGGTCTCCACCTCTTCTTTTGGGAGAGCTTTTTGAGAAGTAATGAGATTATGCTAGTTTGTAGATAGACTCTTGCTCTCTCGTCGTCATGATGTGCATGCGTGCTTGTTCTCTTCTTGTCTAACGCTTGTGACACGTTGATGTATGATTACGTCGTTATTATGCTTGTGATTACGATTAGGTGCATCATTCATGATGCTTATGTTGTATCTTCTTGTTGATAATGTTGTTAATCATACGTTGACGAAGCGCCATTATGTCTGCTGAGTGCTTCTACGCAAACATTTGGGTCTCATGAGATGCTTCCTGGTTTGACAAGTATGAGTTGTGATGCTACAACGTCAACAATGACTTTAGCAAAACTCAGGCCTACGAGATGATTCTGGGAAGACCCTTCTTGAAGGCAATTGCAAGTAGTACAGGATTGGGGAACCAATTCTTTGTATTTGCAACACTTAGGAATCACAACCAAAGTGAATCTCGAGGATTACTCTCATAGAGACATGCCCCCTGTACAGTCAAATCCCATCCATAGAGCTATAGATGATACAGATTCGGTGCATTCCATAGGATCAGGATCCTCATGGATGCATGAAGACACCCACTTATGGATGTGCAAAGTAGCAATAGAAGAAGAGAAGAGAGAAAAAGCCAGAGAGGTAGGTGCAAAGGAAACTCATAGATCAATTCAAGACCCAACCTATGCACCAGTAGTATTTCCAGACAAAGAATTCGAACCTCATGGTTGGGCAGAAATTTTAGCAACAATGGATGTAGCCATCAATGAAGAATAATGGACAACCCACTATGACGAGGATGGCTATGACATTTCAGTCTTCACAATAGAGCCAATCATGTGTGATTTGGTTATTGAAGAATGTGAACCTAGCACTGATGCATTCGAGGACACAAGTGACTCCGATCTAGAGTCAATTATTATGGACCCACCTTTTGCATCAAATGAGGAATATTTCTATGGAGTAGAAGCTCACCTCAGAGACACAAAGAAATTACGAAGGATGTGAGATTAGCCACCCAGATAACCACCAAGAGTGAAGAAAAGAAAAGAAAATTAAGAGAAGCCGCACCAGTAGAGGAAATGTCTTTGCATGGAGCTACAAAAACTTAAAAGCTGTAGAACCTGAGATATGCTCACACACGATCCCCATGACCTCAGAGGCCAAACCTTCTTAGCAAAATCCATATACTTATAATGACAACTATGCTGCCAAAATCAAGGAAGAGATTGTTGATATATTTAGGTAGTGATGTGTGTGCACACTCTAGGACCACTAGGGAACTTTCTTCCCTCTTTAGGAGGTTTTTTTCCCATGGCTTATATACATGCCTATTGCCCTAACAGGCTACATATCTTTGTACATTCTAGTGGTAATACATTCAGTATTGTGTGTTGTAGTCCAAGCTTCTTCTTATTCCTTGTGCTTTTTGAGTGCTTCTGTAGACGTCTAACTCCAACAATTGGTATCAGAGCAGGTCGCCGCTTCATCTAGGGTGTTGTTTACACCTCTCCAGTTGCCTTCTGAGAATCGCATGAAATTTGGTAAGCATACTCAAGCTGTTTCAGAGATCAAAACTGCTTCGCTTTATGGTGTCGAAATCACGATATGAGCTCGTTTCGACCTCCGAATGCACTATCGTAGTGCTTGTGCAGGCTATTTTGTCTTTTTGTGCCAAAGGTACATACCATTTTTAGTTCGTTGGTATAAGCATCTCAAGGTCTACTACAGGTTTAGCAGAATTCGTCTTCGCAATTCTGTTCAACTTTTTGAGATACAATCAATTTTCTACATCAAGGTATTTTAGTCATTGGCCATGGCTGAAATGAGTGATGTATTTCGTATGTTGATTGTTGAGGATAAGTTGGATGGTACCAACTACCCATTATGGGATTATATGATGCGTCATCTATTGGTCGCAAAAGGACTATGGAATATTGCGAACGGTGTTAAAAGATGTCCTGTTACACCTGCGAATACAGGTACTGCAAATACAGGTGGAGCTAATGGAGATGGTGTCCAAGATGATGATATTATGCAGATTCATGTTTGTGCTATTGTTTCTGTTGCACCTACTGTAGAGCAAATTTGTTGGGATGGCAGATATGCTCATACACATGCATTGATAGCTTTGTCTATTAAACGTGCCATTATTCCTCACATTCGCTCTTGCAGAATAGCTAAGGATGGTTGGGATACACTTACCACATTCTATCAAGCTAGGAATGAGGTTCATGTTGCTTACCTTGAAAACAATTAGAGGGTGAGCACATGAATGAAGATGATTCTATGGACAATTTTCTCACAAAGATCAAGGATTTGAAAGAAGAGTTGATTTTTGCTGATGAAGTTATACTAGATAGCTCACTGTGCAGACCGTTCTGAATGGTCTTCCTGACTCATATTAGATTTTTGCTTCTACTCTTCGTTTGATGATGAAAGGCAATCCAAATGCCTTGTCATTTGAGGAGTTAGTTTATGTTTTGTTGCAAGAAGACCAATCTAGGCAGAATAGGTCTATATGATTGTTGCAGATCAAGCTTTCATGGCTAGTCAAAAGGGCAAAGGAAAACGGAGCTCTTCTACTAGTAAGCAGAAATCTGCAAATGTTGCATATTTGAAGAAGGAAGACAAAGATGAGAAGAAATAAAAAAAGCAGAAATTGTTTTGCAAATATTATAAAGCAAATGATCATGTCATCAAGAGCTCTCCAAAACTGGCTGCTAAAGAGGCTGTTGGGTTGTCTAAGAGTTCCCATGTGGAGTACACATGAAGATAAAGATGTTCTTGTTTGAAACTATGTGATGCAGCAAGATGATGTTCTCAACAAAGAAGCCACGAATCTGATGGAACTCCCTTCTTCTCCAAAAGTGATCGAGGCAAGGCAACCAAAGGAGTACCAAACGCAGAGGAAGCAGACAGCCTATGCTCATAGCCAAAGGAGAGTATGAAGCATGAGCACGAGCAAAATCACTTGTAAATGGGTCCCTAAAAAGCCTCATTTCCAAGTAGACACTATTGTAAAGCGTTCTGAAGTCTCCACAAAATCAAAATGCAAAGCCATACACTATGTTTGGCAACTCAAATCTTGTAGTAAACCCCTTGACCCCACTGTGTAAACATACCTCCACATACTAACTGTATCCATTACATTGTACTACTCCAATTAGCACCTAAGAACCCTTCATCCACTAACCACACTTCACACTCATGATCACACGGGCAGTAAATAACCTGTTAACCACATCACAGTTCATCATGTTAATGTTGTAACGGGGACAAATGGTCATTTTGTGTCCATTGTAATCTTAACATGTATTTATATATTCTCACAAAACCGGCAATCAATACCCTCAACATGGCAGAGGCTTCAGGAACAAGCTCCCAGGCAGGCACATGTCCTCAAATAGTGGACATTGAAAGTATCCCTATCCAGGAGGAGTTGAAAGAATGGCCACAAGAGTTGAGAGGAGTGCACATCATACCCATTCAAAATCCTCCCCAAGGGCACACATCGCAAGTTAGTAAAAACTCTCATTGGTTCAGTGAAGTCATAGGACCCCTTGGGGATGGCACCTATTTATGGGAGTCTGAGATAGAGTTTAATGGATGGTGGGGCCATTACCATTTCTTTATGTGAGAGTTTGAAAAGCTTAAGAACAATGAGGGATTACGACCGGTATGGAGGAAGCCCGAATTGGACGACTATTTCTGTGCTCCATTACCTAAGCCTAACTTCTTGAGGTGTTCATATTTAGTTAGCACACTCACCCCTGGTAGAGATAAGAAAGGGACAGTCACCTTTGTGCTTCCATCTCTTACATGAGGGAATGAACTTAAGAATTCTAAATTAACCAACAATTTCATGCGAGAAGCTCTAGACATGAGAGGCATGCACATCCCTACTAAGAAGGAGACAATGATCCCTGAGAATATGAAGAACAGGAACCTCAGTAAGCTGAAGGACATTGTGGCAATGACCTCGACTATTGCCATTTACCTCCGAATGTGCATGCAACATTTCACATTCCCAACCCAAGAGAGATTTACAATGCCGCCCAAGAAGATCTGGTTTAGCTTAGATTTGGCAAACACGCTGAACCTTACGATCAACATGCCACATTGGATAATCTACCAGATCCATCTTGCACATCAACACTGGTATAAGAAACAGAAGTGAGTACTATATGGATGTTGTGCACTTACTAGAATTGTGTACTGATGCCTTGCATACGCTGTGCTAATCCAAAGGGCACTCATTTGGACTAGGGCATAGGAATTTCAGTGAAGGGCATCATCCACAAGACCCCATCAAAGAATATGAGAGGAACTATTTGAATGCCATGCGCACATCCTAGGGGGGCAACTCTGACACTAGAGGTGACTCCACCACCCCAAAGACGAGTATGGTCACCATCCGATAACTAAGGCACAGTGTGGAGGGGCCTAATCTTATCTTTCCACTGATCCCCGCCTATCTAGAGTTCCCTCAAGGCTTCACACTTGAGGATTTGACTGATGAAGAAGTAGCCAGAATGCTTAATGAAGCCAACTTGGAGATAGAAGTAGAGCAATTAAGTGAACAACAGACTGCCATGGGCCAGCCTGACCCAACTCAACTAGTCATTGTCGAAATAAATGAAGATGAGGAAGAGACTAAAGAAGAAGAAGAAGATGAAGAGCACGAAAGACAACATGATGAAGAGGACAACATGTTATACCAGAAATCGTAGGAGCCCCAACATACACAATACAAATATGGAGATTTTACAATACTATGAACTTAGTTCAGGAACAACATAGACTATCCTTGGCATCTGGAAAGCCCTAATGAACCAAATTCTTGAGGAAGGAGGTGTGGATGACCAGTTCATAGCTTCCCTCAACCTGCTCGTGGATGCATTGAGAGTACAAGAAGCTATTCACATCGCCCTTGCCCACTCTCAAAGATTCGAACAAAGACACGGGAACCAACCACCAAGAGCAGGAAAGCACATACACATCTTAGTTTCAGAACCACACGACACCACTTCCATGACCACCACCACAGCACACACCACTCAACATATCGAAGAACCCCACACATCAAGTGCACCCCCATCCCCTCTGATTCCATCCCCCTCACCTCATACCACAACCACCATTGTCTCTACTGTCACCACCACGGTCTCAACCGCTCTTAGTGAATCACAGGATATAGATCAATCCTCACACCTCTGACAATCTGACACCACCAACTTTGTAACTACCACCCCGGGCTATATGGCTCTAACCATGTTTAGAGGGAATCCCATTTCCCCTATCACGCATCTAGAAGGCCCATAGGCACAATTAGGCACACCATTGTACATTTTCACCACAGTCACCACACCTACCATCCCCATGTATATGGTAGCTCCCACGACTACATCCACTCACAACCAAATGGACATATCACCCACAACTACACCAATCCCTCCCCCCATATTTCCACAATCTCCCATTCCCCTACCACCAACATCACCATTTCCCACCACGACATTCACCACCCCTTTCCCTCTTCCCTATCCCCTTGCATTCCAAACCTTTCTGGCACCCACCCCTATAAATAACATGTTCAACACTTTATATCAATGTGTTTCTGAGTTACAGTAGAATTATCAGCATTTAGATGCACAACATACAAACCTGCTCAAAGACCACGAGTCATTACAAGAACAAATCATGGCGATGGAGAAGGACAAGGTGGAACTACAATGCAACTATGTACCTTACAAAGACAGCACGAGGAATTGTTGGTCAATCCCCCCGAACCAGATAAACATGCACAACAACATCTTGAGGAAACGCTATAGACACAACAGGCAGACAATCACAAGCTATGCCGTAACCTTGTATTACTGAGGAAGCACATGTCCGCAGCATTAGAAGAGGACAAAAGACTCCAAAAGCAGAATGAAGAAAATCTAGAAGTAGCAATGGAAGGTTCACCTCAAGAGATCGACCCGGAGCGGTTCAAAGCCCTCCCTTCAGCCACCATGCAGACAATATTGGATACACATGTAGACCATCTAGAGGCATATGATGCATTAGAAAAAGAGCGTGATGAACTACGAAAGCAATTGGCTAGTCAAAGAGAACAAAAGAGTGAAGCAGCACCTACAATTGCCACACTTGAAGAGGTAACTGAATTGAAAGCACAAGTGGCCACTTTGTAGACTAACTTCTACAGTATGAACAACAACCTTCGCCAATAGTGGAGCTAGAACTTGAAGAGATAGTCCCGATTGAAGTTGAAGAGACATTTGAGGAACCGTACTAAGCCATGCCCGCATTTGGAGGCTGACAAACAGAGAAAGGGATAAATACATTCGAGATTGAAGCTTCGAAACGGCTATAGAAGTTAGAAAATCTCGGCCATACTCATGATGATAGAGTGGCAGTTCAGATACAATCTATCTCATCTCGAAGAAGTCGTAATCAAATCTGACTACTTCAAGCACTTATCTCATCATCGTTGGATTGGTACTTCCGACAAACAGTATCTACCATTTTGTATGTTAATGGTAGATTATAACACAGAGATCAAGCATCACACCAAGAAGGAGCCAACCTTTGCAACCCAGTTCAGCTCAGAGGATATTCCTGAGAGTGCCACACAGGGCACCATCTTCCAGCCTACCTAGAGGATATGGTTACTAGAAGCCTACTCGAAGATGGTGGGCAGCTAGAACAACATGCCTTTGTATATTAAGTATAACCCATGCTATTGCCTCGTCTTTCGATGAGGATCATGGTCAGGGTTCGCTAACATAGTAAAGAATGTGAAAGGATGCAAAAAATGGCTCAACTATGTATATCTGGCACCGCCGCATGGTACTGCAACAGTTGCATAAATGATTTTCACCATTAGGCATTGGGGCATTAGGTTCAAGAACGTACCAGATATAATGGCACAGATGTGCCTCAAAATATTTGAACTCATGCTTGTCATATTCCATAGATTCAAAAATGTTAAAGAACCTCACCTCTCGGTCCTAGGTTTTAATGAAGGCAACCTCGATCTAGTATATGATATGAGCACCACCCCATCCGTAAATGTTATATATGCATGGCATGCTCGTGTCAAATATCTCCCAGCATTCTTCAAATAGACATTCGAAGAAATGTTTGTCATAGGGTTCTAGGAGTTTCACTCAGAAATCTTCATTCCTAGACCCTCTCATCTATTACACTTATTTGTTGTCGAGCAAGTCCTACACTCAGACATGCTGCATATGCCATCCGAAGGTACCTGGACCAGTTGATTGGGACGTGTTACTCACATATATAGCCAGAGGTTTGAGGCTCGAGGAACATTACTTGGCCACAGATGTGGTTGAATATTACATCAAACACTCAACTCAGTAAGGGTCTGTCAGAGACGATAGACGCGAGAGAGGGGAGAGTGTTGGCAATAGTCAGGGCTTCACAAGACAAGGTAGCCGACATAAAGAATCAAAGCAAAGAGAAGGACCAAGCAGGCAAAGTAGTAAAAGAAGATCTGGCAATTAGGCCATGCAATTTTTCCGAGATAACTTCCCTTTAATAGTGATTTTCATCACTACATGAACATTGTAAATATCATTTTTGTTAGATTAGACTCCATTTTATTCAAGCCGAGGAGTCCTCAAGCTTGAGGAGTATTAGAAGTATTTATGTACCAATTTTCATAATTTTTTGAGCTCATTTGAGCCTCCAAAATAGCCTAGGAACCTAATTTTTAACTAAGCCAGACACTAGGTCTGGACAGAGCCACTAGCTAGTCAAAAACTATAAAAAGAGCTAGAGAGCTCATTTTTGGAGAGACAAATTGTAAATTGACCTTATTCTTTACTTTGATCACTAACACCTTCCACGAACAGCACCTTGGGATTGGTCCATAGCATGGGTTATATAATATGTGGTGGAGCATTTCACCACATGTGTAGCATCTTTGGGTACTCTTGTAATAACTTTTCCATCGAGTTAGGCTGAAAAATTGTTCCTTTGCATGCTTCCTATGAGAGCTCCCCTAGTTTAAGGTGTGCTGTAAATGTTGGTGCTTTGCCTATAATCCTTTTAACTTTTGCATTGTAGTCTGCGAGGATGATAAAGTATGGCTGGTACTATTGTTCTAAAGTTGTTATGAGCCTATGATGGGGATAGGTTTTGAAAGTGCTCCAACTTCAGTACAGCTTCTTTGATAGCTTCCATTGTTAGAACCTCAAATTCCATGCATGTCTCATGAGTCTAACCGATCTCTTCAACTTGTTTCATCCACACTTGCCTAGGTATCTCAAATGTATCTTGTCCCTCTTTGGTGGCCCTACCTCCTAGTGTTAGGTATGGATCATCTTCTTCTTTGAATGTCTGGTCGATTCAGATTGCCACTGTCCTCTCTACCTTGGGGGCCTTAGGTGGTGATGGAGGCCGCTCATATTGTTGAAGTTTGGCTTGTAGCTCAATGATTTTCTTTTGTAAATTGACAAGGTAAGATGGTGTTGAAGTCAACATGAGAGGTTTATGGACTATTGTAGGTGATGCACCCCGTCCTATCGATTGCTACCTTTTTAATTGGTTGTATTCTTAAATTAATTTATCATGCATCTCTATTAAGCTAGCATAATCTTCTAAAATTATTATCATGCTCTCAAGAGGAATCGCTTGGAACTTGGAGGGACTAATAGGGGCATTAGACCTGTTTTTGATGGTCGCCTCCAAGTTCTTTGTACCTATTGGAGAAGCCTTTGGTTGTCCTCTTTAAGTACTACCAAATGCCACCTTAGTAGTGCCATATTGTGATTGAGCTTGGTGTTGTGTTCCATTTGCATATGTGAGTGGTCTTCCAAGTCCCTGGCTTCTTGTTTATCAATTTCATGTATATGTGCTTTTAGATGATTGTGTGAGAGTCGTAGGGTGGCATATTGGTCTTTCATCATAGTGCTAGGAGTAACTAGATTTGAAATTCTTTTGTGTATATGGTTCGGTTGTTCTTAGAGCATGTTGTTCCTTCGTCCCAAAAAAATTTACTAATGGCATAGTTGGTTGGCACAACTTATCATTGTTGAGATGGCAGTATTGACTGTGGATGCTGACATGGTGGATGTAGTGTTTATATTGTTGTATGAAGGGGGAAAGGGAATGGGCATGAGGAGAGTGGATGCCATGCAAAATGTAGCAGTAGGTGGTGGTGCGGTTGGTGGAGGGGGATTGGGGATTGTGGTACTATGAGGGATCGGGGGAGGTACAATAAGTGGAGATGAGATGTCCATGGGGTCATACATGCTAGTGTGTGTGGCATCAATAGTGAATAGTGAGATTGTGGTTGCAGTGCATAGTAGCGTGCTCGTGGTGCTTGTTGGAAGCAGCCAGAGGCATAGAAGACGCGGAAGCATGTAACGACGGAGCAGGAAGCTAGTGGAATCTTTTTTCAAAGAATCATGTTTTAGAAATACTTTTCAAAAACCTCCAACAGTGATTTTTATCACTATTGTAACATATGTAACATAGAAAAACCCTTTTCTTAATTTCTAGCTCCATTTTGTGCAAGCCGAGGAGTCCTCGAGCTTGAGGAGCTTAGGTAGAACAAGTGTATCAATTTTGGTTATTTTTAGACATCGTTTACCCTTTCAAATAGCATCTAGGACTTATTTTTTAACTATGCCGGTCACTAGATGTGAAACCGGTCAAAACTAGTCTAGAAACTATAAAAAGAGCTAGAGAGCTCATTTTTGGGGTTAGCTTGTTTGAGGTTAGAGTTCTTTTGAGCTTGTAATAGTGTTCTTGAGCAATAGAGTTGATTTCTCACCTTCCATTGTGCCTTGCTTGTCTCTTCGTAGTGTGTGTGTATGTGTGTGTGCATTTCTATGCTTCTCACCTTCACTCTCACATTCACGATCTTCATATCACTCCTATCTCTTCCGCGGATTGACATTAAGGAGGTGGAGCTTCTTAACGTGGTTCTCACCATTGTGCTAGAGCAACACCAAATTTGGCGCCGTTGCCGGGGATCGAGTCTAGGACGAATGTGTGATGGTAAGAGTATAGCAAGAAGTAGCGTTGGAAGGTAAAAATTTCAGTTTTTGTTGTTGTTTTTACTTAGTTTTTAGTGTTTTTCACCTCCCCCGCACTCCATCTTCATCACCGCATCATCATCTTCATCTCCAAAAAAATCAGAAAATTCACCATATCCACCCATTCTCCTCATTTCCCCTCATTTGTGCATGCGAGAGAGTGAGAGAGAGCTTTTGTGCTTGTGTGTACTTTTGTTTTCTTGAGTTTTCTTGCAGGTACAGAGCTCCAGTGCATCAGGAAAGCTTGGAAAAGGTAAAATTCTCAGTTTCTGTCAGAAATTTCCGACTGTGTCAGACAATCGCGATGGTCTGCAAAGTTCGGAATTTGAAGAAGGTGACCACACCAGCGTGTAGAGCACACTTGCGCCTCTAGGAATCCATACTTGCATTGCAAAAAATCATACTTTGGTGGACCATCGCGACGGTCTCAGACCATCGCGATTGTGTCACACCATCGCGATAGGCTCACGCCATCACGACGGCTCGGCCGGACCATCGCGACAGTCTCACGCCATCATGACGGTTCATTTGGACCATCGCGACGGTTCGCGGACCATCGCGACTGTTCGGTTGACCCCACACCATCGCGATTGGCTCACGCCATCGCATCTGTGACCATCGCGACGGTTCACTTTTGGACCATCGCGATTGTTCACGTTGACCGTTGACTGACGCCATCGCGATTGTCCGCCTGATCGAGCCATCGCGATTGCTCACTTTTGGACCATCGCGACTGTGCACTTCAGACCATCGCGATTGCTCACCTTCACGCCATCCCGACGGTCCCAGACCATCGCGATTGTCTCACGCCATCGCGATTGTGCACCCCCATCGCAAATTTTAGGGTTTCATTTTTTGGCCAATTTTGAGGCTATTTTTTGGAAATTTTTGGGTGATTATATTCATAGGAGACCCCTTAGCTCATATTTGGAGAAAAACCTGTTTGTCAGTTTTAACCCCCCAGGGCCTGAACGGTCATAACTTTTTCATCCGAAGTCCGTTTTTTGAGCTTAATAGCTCGTTAGAAAGCTCTTTACAAGTACTACGTCTATTTTTAGATAAGCTATTTTGAGGTTGACCTAGTTTGGGACTAGGAAGCCAGGGGGCAAACATTGAAAAGTTGGGCAAAAGGGAAGGGACTTAAAAGGTGTATATACTCAAGTGCTTGATCATCCAACTATGAATTGGTCTAATATTGGATTTTTCCAAGTCTAGCAAGGGCAATCAAAGGCAACCAAAGCAAGGTAGTGAAGGGCATAAGGCTTGGGAAGTGTTGGAGGATAAACACTCCTATGTGCACAACAAAAGCAAATGAACCCTCCTAGGATCCTGAAATTTTTCAGACATAGGTTCTGTATTTTCTGCGTTTCTCTAAGTATATGCAGAGACTGAAAATGAAATTTTGCAGGCATAAACTAGACTTTAAGAGCTTTCAAATGAGAGTAAAAATCACTCCATTTGAATACTGGATGATGCCTCAACCAGCTGCAACAAAACAGATAACTTGATCTCTTCACAGAGTATGAGCTAACTAGACAGACACTTTTCTGGACATTTCTCTGCACATGTGCAGGCACTGAACCTGAGACTTATACCAAACAACGTAGAACTTCTAAGCTTTCCAACAAGACAAAAATCATTGCAAATGGATTCCGGATGAAGGAGAAACAACAATTACAAGACCGGGGGGTCTGCCAAAAACATCTAGATAGATAGAGTGTGTAAAAGTGAAATTTCTGCAAAATATGCAGAGAACAGCTAGTAGGGGGTGTGCTTAAGCAAGAGGGCAGCTTGGGCACGTATTTCCATGACTCTAAGTCATAATACAACTCATTAGAGGTTTTAAAGACCTCATACTAACCTCTTTAACCAATCAAAAGCATATACATGTCAAAAGTGAGGTCCAATCACATCAAGAGGTGAGCTAAATCTTCTCTAATCAAATTCTTTCCATTATGGGCATGATTTGATGCCTCCAACTCGTGGAAATCAGCCTCCTTTGATTGTGGATGATGTGGAAGGTTCAATTTGGGGCATGTTCCCACACTCTTGAGCTTGAAAAACTTTCAACACTCCCACTCAAGCTCAAGTCTTTTCCTTTGTTGCTTCAGCCTATGTCTCTTATGTTGATAGCTTCCTTGAATCCTCCAAGCTTTGTACCTTCAAGAAACTTTGTCATCATGTCTGCAACCTGCATTTTAGTGTTCACATACCTTATATCTAGCTCTTTTGCCATCACCTTTTCTCTAACGAAGTGGTACTGAACCTCTATGTGCTTGCTCCTTGCATGAAACATGGGATTGTTAGCTAGATAGATTCTTGAAATGTTGTCTCCATAAAGAGGAAACTCCTGCACTTCCACTTCCAAGTCCTTAAGTAGCTTCTTAAGCCATAATAGCTCACATGTAGCCAATGCTAAACCTCTGTACTCAGCCTCTCTAGATGAAAGAGCAACAGTGGGTTGCTTCTTAGAGCTCCAAGAGATCACTTTTGTACCTATCATGAAAACATAACCCGATGTACTCCTTCGATCATCCTTGCTACCTGCCCAATCAGCATCACTATATCCTTTGACACTTAGATCAGCATCATATGAGTAAAATAGACCTTGGTTGATGGTGTGCTTTGTTGGAGACCTCTTAATCTCCAAAGGTTTGATTTATACTGACTTAAGAACACTTCTATGTCAGTTATAAACCAAACTTTACACAAACAATGTTCTTCTTTACCAAAACTTCAAGCAACACTTCTCTGAGTGAAGAAGTGTCTACTTCAGAAAGTCTGCTTCAGAAATCCACTTCATTACCTGCATAAAGTTTCAAATTTCTTCAAGCAAATGATGCACAAGTATTTGCAATACTTTTGCGCAAACATGTCAATCATTAGTTCTCAAAACTAATCATCAAAAATTTAATTTGATCATTAAGATCAAAGACATGTCAGAAAATGTCTCTCAGAAGTTGCGCCTTCGACATAGTCAACTTCTTAAGTTGATTTCTCCCAATCTGAAACCCGTTTTGCTAAATGCTTTTAGCCAGGCTTCCTTATCTTCTAACTTAAATTTTAAGTGCTCACTCATCAAAAACTTTACAGTATACACTCAGATCTGATCAAAATACTGAGACGGAAAAGTGCGCTACTCTCAGACTTCAGTTCTCACATTCTACATATGAATGTTCCTATTGATCATTCTCACAGTAGGAGAGGAATTAGATTCTGAAACTCTAGACATAGCTTCATTAGCTTCTCAATTAGATGTGTACCAAAAGGATTTCTGATCCACGTGATCAGACAGAGAGCACTCAGAGAAAAACCCGTCGCTACTTTCTGGGAAAAAACTCTCTACACATCTTCCTGAAGTTTGTCATTTACAAATGACTCTATTACTCTCTCTCTCTCTCTCATTCATTTCTTGTCATCATTAACTTATATATACATGACTTTAGGCTCATCCCGCGTCTATGACCTTTCTTCTAATCATCCTAAAGGCTTAGCTATACTTAGCTTACAAGATTCTTCACTTATATGTACATATGTGTACAAGACATCATCCTGAAATCTTCTTCACTTTCATAAGTATCTTCCTTTGCTTCATTCTGACCATAAGTCTTCTTCAAGATCTCTATAATCACCAATTTGTGATTGGCTTGTTCCAACAGCTCCCCCTCAATCACTAATTGTGATTATTCCATTCTTCTTCACTCCTGCCATCTCCTTGAATCTCTGTAGCTTAGGTCCATCCAAGCTCTTTGTCATCATATCTGCCACTTGTTCTTTTGTTGGAGTGTACATCACTTCAATCTCTTTATCTAGTACCTTTTCCCTCAAGAAATGATACTGAATCTCTATATGCTTAGTCCTGGCATGGAAAACAGGGTTAGCTGCCAAATACAAAGAACTCATATTGTCTCCAAAAATAATTGGAGTACTATGATCAGTCTCAAAACTTTTCATCAAGGTCTTCAACCATATCACTTCTTTTGCAGCTTCTACCATTCCCTTATACTCAGCTTCTGTGGATGATAAAGCAACTGTATGTTGCTTCCTTGAACACCAAGAAACTAGCTTATCTCCAACATAACAGAGATACCCATGAGTGGACCTTCTATCATCTGAGTCACCTGCCCAATCTGCATCACTAAACACTTTGATTCTTGTGTCAGAAGTGAAACCATAGTACAAACCTTCACTTAGGGTTCCTTTGATATATCTGAGTACCCTTTGGGCTGCAATCCAATGAGTCTTCTTTGGACAATGCATGAATTGTGACAACACACCTACTGCATATGATAAATCTGGCCTGGTCAAGGTAGCATAGATTAAACTACCTACCAAACTCTGATATTTCTTCATGTCATTGAATTCTTCACCTCCATACCTGCTTAATTTATGATTTACCTCCAATGGTGTAGTTGAGGTCTTGCAATCTTCCATGTTAAACTTGACTAGAAGATTCTTCAAATATCTCTCTTGTGAAACATATACTCCATGTTGAGTATACACAATCTGCATTCCTAGAAAATAAGATAAGTTTCCCAAATCACTTATCTTAAACTCCTTCTCTATTTGTCTTTTGAGTTCATTGATTCCTTGAGCATCTGTTCCTGTAACAATAATATCATCAACATAAATACACATGTAAATGTATCCATTTTCACTTGCCTTCACTAGCAAGCTACTATCTGCCTTTGATGCTTGAAATCCACATTCATTCAAGAACTTGACCAATCTGTAATTCCAAGCTCTTGGGGCTTGCTTCAACCCATATAAAGCTCTCTTGAGCTTACACACATAATCTGTTCCAATGGATTCCATGAAGCCTTCTGGTTGCTCCATGTATACTTCATCTGCAATGTATCCATTTAAAAATGCATTTTTCACATCCAATTGTGATAATTTCCATCCCTTACAAGCAGCAATAGCAATCAATGTCCTAATTGTAGACATCTTAGCAACAGGACTAAAGGTTTCATCATAATCTACCCCATAAGTTTGGGCATAACCTTTGACCACAAGTCTAGCCTTATATCTAGACACTTTACCATCTGCAAACCTCTTTGTTTTATATACCCACTTACATCCAATGACCTTCTGATTCTTTGGTCTTGGTACTAATTCCCAAGTTTCATTTTCAAGTAGAGCATCATACTCTTCCTGCATTGCCTTCTCCCAATTCTGTTTACCTTTGGCTTCTTCATAAGTAGTTGGATCTTCTTCTGTCTTCACAATGTAGGCATAATCTTTTGTTGTTAGGAAAGATGTATCATAACTATACCTTATAGGTTCTTTCCTTTCCCTTGTAGATCTTCTGATTTCTGCACTTCTCGAAGTTTCAGCCTCATTTGATTCTGGATCAAATCTTGGCCCTTCTTCTACATGATCCTACAATCTACTTCTAGAGTCAACTTCATCAACAATTTCTTCACACACTTTTACTTTTGCCTTTCCTTTCCTTTGTATTTCTTCAACACCTGTAAAATCATTTGGTGATCCTACATACCATGTATTTTGCTCATCAAATGTCACATCTTTGGTAACAAGAAATTGCTTTGTGGATGGATTCCACAACCTGTAACCCATCTGTCTATCATCATATCCAATAAACACATACTTCTCTGCTTTTGGTTCTAGCTTATGTCTTAATTGTGAAGGAACATAAGCATATGCAATACATCCAAATACCTTACAATGATCAAGAGTAGGTTTCTTACCCCACCATGCTTCATAAGGGGTTCCTCCATCCAAAGCTTTGCAAGGCAACCTATTCACAAGGTATGTTGCAGTGTTAATGGCTTCTGCCCATAAGTAATTTGGACAATTCTTTTCCTTCATCATGGCTCTTGCAAATTCTACAAGAGTCCTATTCCTCCTTTCTGCTACTCCATTCTGTTGAGGGGAGTACCTGCAAGTTACTTCTCTTTTGATACCTGCATTCCACAAATAATCATCAAACTCTTTAGAGAAATACTCTCCCCCTCCATCTGATCTTAACCTCTTGAGCTTTTGCCCTGTGATCCTTTCTGCATAAGCATGAAAATGTTTGAATGTCTTGAAAACTTCTGATTTATCCTTTATTACATACAAAGTAATCCACCTGGTTGCATCATCAACAAACAACACATAATATCTGGATCCATTTATGCTATAGTCCCTTGAGGGACCCCATACATCTGTATGAACCAATTCAAGCATATTTGAATGCTTGTACCCTGATTTGTTATAAGAACTCTTATGTGCTTTACCTAATTGACAAGCTTCACACTTGTACACCATATGTTGCCCTTCAATATTTGGCAATCCAAGCACCACCTGATTCTTCGACATTTCCTTTATAGCTCTCTCATTGAAATGACCTAGCCTTTTATGCCATAGGTCTAATTCAGACACCTTTTGACTTCCATAGGTAAATAATGCATGTCCCACATTACCTTGGACTTTGAGAGTAAACAATCTTCCTTCCTTTTTACCTGCAATTATGTTTCTATATCCCTGATTTGGATCTTGCACATAAACACCATCATTTGTGAATCTTACCTCATATCCTTTCTCCACAATTTGCCCTACACTTATCAAATTTTTAGGAATAGTAGGAACATAAAGTACCTTGCTCAGAAGTGTACTTCCACTCTTTGTCTTCACTGATCCAATGCTCTCCACTTTATGTTTGGTATTGTCACCTGTTTGAACTGTATGTCCATTCACCCTTGCTTCCATATCAGTCATCAAGGATAGATTCCCACTCAGATGGTTGCTACACCCTGAGTCAATATAAAACACTCTTTGATCTTCTCCCATTGATTCATGAGTTGCATTCAAGATAAGAGTCATATCATCCTTTTGATCTGATGCATAATTATAATAATTATTGTTGTAGGACTGAGATTGGAAGTTTCTTCCACCTCCTCTACCATATGATGTCCTACCACCTCTTCCTCTGAAGTTGCCTCTTTGGTTTCTGCCTCCTCTACCTCTTTGATTATAATTCTGATTATTGCTTCCACCATTTTGATTGTTATACCAACAATCATTTGCCAAATGATTTGTTCTGCCACAAATCCAACAAGCTTTAGCATTGTCTTTGTTCTTACCTCCTCTTCCTTTACCTCTGAAATTCATCTTTCCCTTTGTGAAGTTAGCTTGATTTGAATTCCCTTCATCATCATTCGATTGCTTTCCCTTGCCATTCTTTTTCTTGTCCTTGGAGTACATAGCTTGACTTGTACTTCTATCATTGTCTCCTTTAAGATCCTGCTCAAAGGTTAGCATGTGACCTAGCAATTGATTAAGATCAGGAGTAAAGTGATCA
The DNA here is from genome assembly GCA_020310875.1 of Ceratopteris richardii. Lineage (NCBI taxonomy): Eukaryota > Viridiplantae > Streptophyta > Polypodiopsida > Polypodiales > Pteridaceae > Ceratopteris > Ceratopteris richardii. The sequence goes on along the minus strand of CM035407.1, from coordinate 211,182,618 downwards.
AGTGACAACTCTATGGACAATATGAAGGGTTTCCACTTCTCATCTCCTCTCAGACCTGTAAGTATTTGTCTTACCAACTTTTCCTCTTCAATGTCTTCATCCACTGCTCCCAAGCTATCTGCAATATCCTTCATCCTTGCCACATAATCTGAAATTGATTGTGAGCTCTTCTTCTTGAAGGTTGTGAACTCAGCCCATAGTGAGGACTTCCTTGACTTAGTTGTATTTTGGAAATGCTCTTCCAAGGCATTCCAAACATCTGTAGCACTTTCCAAACCTCTAATATGAGGTAGAAGGTAATCATTTACAGCCATGTAGATGATACTCCTTGCTTGAGCATCCTTTCTCATCCAAGTCTTCAACATTGCAAGCTCTTCCCTAGTAGGAATGCTAGGATCTGCAAATTCAGGTTTTTCTTCATCTCCTGTAATAAATGCTATAAGGTCTTTGCTCATGAGGTGTGATTCCATCCTCATGGACCATGCTGGATAGTTCTCCCTATCTAGCTTATCAATCTGCAAGCTTTCTCCCATCCTTGACTTTCTGTATCTCCAATTACTATGGTTTATGAGGAGAAAGTGTACCTTTGATATAGTCTTTATCCTTCTTGATTCTTTCGAACTCGTGCTCTGAACTTCTGCAAGTTATCTTCAATAATTTGTCCTTGTCTTCCTTTGATTTGGAAGATCTTCAATATCTGCACCAGTCGGAACTTCAATTGTCTTTTCTTCTCTTATATTTCACCTTCAGCTCTGATACCACTGTTGGAGACCTCTTAATCTCCAAAGGTTTGATTTATACTGACTTAAGAACACTTCTATGTCAGTTATAAACCAAACTTTACACAAACAATGTTCTTCTTTACCAAAACTTCAAGCAACACTTCTCTGAGTGAAGAAGTGTCTACTTCAGAAAGTCTGCTTCAGAAATCCACTTCATTACCTGCATAAAGTTTCAAATTTCTTCAAGCAAATGATGCACAAGTATTTGTAATACTTTTGCGCAAACATGTCAATCATTAGTTCTCAAAACTAATCATCAAAAATTTAATTTGATCATTAAGATCAAAGACATGTCAGAAAATGTCTCTCAGAAGTTGCGCCTTCGACATAGTCAACTTCTTAAGTTGATTTCTCCCAATCTGAAACCCGTTTTGCTAAATGCTTTTAGCCATAGCTTCCTTATCTTCTAACTTAAATTTTAAGTTTTAAGTGCTCACTCATCAAAAACTTTACAGTATACACTCAGATCTGATCAAAATACTGAGACGGAAAAGTGCGCTACTCTCAGACTTCAGTTCTCACATTCTACATATGAATGTTCCTATTGATCATTCTCACAGTAGGAGAGGAATTAGATTCTGAAACTCTAGACATAGCTTCATTAGCTTCTCAATTAGATGTTTACAAAAGGATTTCTGATCCACGTGATCAGACAGAGAGCACTCAGAGAAAAACCCGTCGCTACTTTCTGGGAAAAAACTCTCTACACATCTTCCTGAAGTTTGTCATTTACAAATGACTCTATTACTCTCTCTCTCTCTCATTCATTTCTTGTCATCATTAACTTATATATACATGACTTTAGGCTCATCCCGCGTCTATGACCTTTCTTCTAATCATCCTAAAGGCTTAGCTATACTCAGCTTACAAGATTCTTCACTTATATGTACATATGTGTACAAGACATCATCCTGAAATCTTCTTCACTTTCATAAGTATCTTCCTTTGCTTCATTCTGACCATAAGTCTTCTTCAAGATCTCTATAATCACCAATTTGTGATTGGCTTGTTCCAACATGCTTGATGTAACGAAGCACCTTTCTTGCCGCCATAAGATGATCATGAGTAGGTGCATGCAAAAATTGAGAGAGAACACCTACTACATATGCAAGATCAGGTCTAGTGAATGTAGCATAAATTAATGAACCAATTATGCTTCTATATAGTGTAATATCTTGTATAGCCTCTCCTTGACCTGCAACCAACTTTGTATTGGGCTCCATGGGCTGAGAAAGTGGCTTACAACCACTCATACCAAACCTGTATAGCACATCCAACAAGTATTTTCTTTGAATCAAGAAGATGCCATTGTGTGCATAGATTACCTCTATTCCCAAGAAGTATTTTAGTGTTCCAAGATCAGATATCTTGAACTCCTTTCCTAGCTTTGATTTGATATCTTTTAATACCTGCAATATCACTTCCTGTGATGATCAAATCGTCCACATAGATGCATATATATACCGTCTTGTCTCCTTGCTTCTTCATGTAAAGTGATGGATCTGCAACACCTTCTTTGTATCCACAACTTGATAAATAATCCACTAACCTCTGATTCCAGGCCCTTGGGGCTTGCTTTAGTCCATATAGTGCTTTCCTTAGCTTGCAAACATGATTTGGGTACCTCATACTAGCAAATCCTTGAGGTTGGCTCATGTAGACTACTTCTTCAAGCTCTCCATTGAGGAAGGCATTCTTCACATCCAACTGATATAAGCTCCATTTCCTTGATGTGGCCACTACAATCAAAGTCCTAATTGTTGGCATCTTGGCTACGGGGCTGAAAGTTTCATCATAATCTATCCCGTAGCTTTGGGAGAAGCCTTTCGCCACCAACCTTGCTTTGTACCTAGCAATGGAACCATCTGAATTTCTTTTAATTTTGTAAACCCACTTATTACCTATCACCTTCATGCCTTCTTGAGCTGGTACCAAGCTCCAAGTATGGTTCTCATCAAGTGCTTTGAGCTCTTCCTTCATTGCCTCTTGCCATTCCTTGCAATCCTTAGCTTCTTCATAACTAGTTGGTTCTTTGTCCTTGATTACCTGAGTCATGTATGCAAAATGCTTTGCAATGAAATTATCATATGTTAACCTTTGTACTGGATATCTTACTCTTGAAGACCTTCTTTCACTTCCTTTTGGTGTGGTTGCCATCTTCTTTCTTTGTTTGGCCACTCCTGGAGTTTGAACTTCTTCTATCTCTTCATCTTCCAACATGCTCTCGTCCACATAGCTTCCTTCTTCAACTGAAATCTTCTCTTTGCCTTTGACTTTGCTTTCTTCAGAGCTGGTCTCTCTTTCCCTAAGCCTTCCACTCCATGGTGAGGGTGTCCTTGTGTTGCATGAGTTGCTTGGACCACTCAAATCCATGCTTTCATGAACTCTATCATCATTCTTCAAATCTGTCTCAGCTATGTCTTCAACCTGCAATGGACTTGTGCATGCATACCAAGGCTTCAACTCATCAAAGACAACATCCCTACTTACCTTCAACTCCTTGGTGATGGGATTATAGCATTTATACCCCTTTTGTTCCATAGAATATCCCAAAAAAATACACCTTTCAGATTTGGCATCTAACTTTGACCTCAACTCTTGAGGTACATGTACATAGCATATACAACCAAAGATTCTAAGAAATGAAATGCAAGGTTTTCTTCCACTCCATGCTTCCTCAGGGGTTAGAAGATGTATACCTAATGTAGGACATCTATTCATGATGTATGTGGCTGTATATGTAGCCTCTCCCCAATAACAATGCGGCATATTCATTTCATTGAGCATACACCTTGCTACCTCTGCTATGTGTCTGTTCTTTCTCTCTGCTACCCCATTTTGTTGAGGGGTATACCTGCATGTAAATTGTCTTTTGATGCCATTGACCTGCAAAAATTCAAAAAATTCATGGGAGAAGTACTCTCCCCCTCCATCGGATCTCAAAGTTTTGATAAACTTGCCAGATTCCTTCTCCACCTGTGCTTTGAATTTCTTGAAGTAGTGGAACACATCTGATTTGTTTCTAATGCAATACAACCACACTTTCCTTGAAAAGTCATCAATGAAGGTTACAAAATACCTATTTCCAGCAAGGGATGCTTCTCTTGTTGGACCCCAAACATCCGTGTGAATGAGGTCTAAAACATTTGCACTTACATAGGTACTCTTCTTGAAGGGCAGCCTTGATTGTTTTCCTTGTTGGCAAGCTACACAAATTTCATGCAACATTTTAGATGTAAAATTTGGTAGGCCTCTTACCAAGCTCCTCCTTTGCATGTCCTTGAGCTTTTGTAGGTTGATGTGACCTATTCGTTTATGCCATAGATCCAAATCTGCTATCCTCTTGTCTCCATATGTGACATACATTGAATGGTGTGGGTGATTTATGTCCATTGTGAACATTCTCCCTTTCTTTTTTCCTTTTGCTATGAGCTTGAAACCTGCCCTTGGATCCTCAACAAAACATCCTCTTTCATTGAACCTAACTTGATAGCCTTTTTCTACCATTTGGCCTACCGAAATCAAGTTTTTGGTAATAGTAGGGACATGTAATACCTCTGATAAGCACTTTGCTCTTTGATTTCCTTCCAAACTGATATCTCCCACATGTTGAATGATATGCTCTAAGTTATCACCTGTTTCCACATGCCCTTGATGCTTTGGGACCTGCAAATTACTAAAAAACTCCTTTCGACATGACATATGATTGCTACATCCACTGTCTACATACCATACATCTTCACTAGCTTGAGTTGTATCTTCACCATACCTCATGGCAAGTAAATAATCATTCCCTTGGCTGGATGATGTGTTTGCATAATTACCTTGCCCTCTATAATTGTTGTTGTTGTTGCTTTGATTCCCTTGTCTTTGAGCTCTATGATAGCATTCATTTGCAAAATGACCGGGCTTACCGCATACAAAGCATCCATTTGAAGTGGCTTGTCCTCTTCCACCAAATCTTCCACCTCTTCCTCTATTTGTGGCTCTTCCACCTCTTTGACCTGCATTTTCTTGTTGTCCTTGACCTCCTTGGTTGCTTTGATATCTTCCTCTTCCTCTTGTAGCACCTCGGTTGTGTCTTCCTCTTCCTCTACCTGCATACAACAATTGCCCTTGGCTATCCTTGGCATTATGACCACCAAGGTTCATCTCCTCTGTCACCATGAGAGTGATTAGTTGATCAAAATCAGGAAGAGAGTCCCTTACATACACTGAAGTTGTGAAAGCCCTCCATTTTTCATCATCCCTAAGTCCATTTAGGGTGTGGGCGACAAGATCGTCATCATCTAGGGCACAACCGATTGACCCTAGTGCATCTGCAAGCTCTTTAACCTTTAATATGTAATCATTAGCACCTTGAGAGGGGCTTTTCCTAAGATTATTTAGCTCATTCTTGAGCTGAATTTTTCTAGCTTTTGTGGAGGTTGAATATAATCTCTCCAAGCACTCCCACACCTTCTTCGATGTATCCAAATCTTGAATATGCCCTACCATAGAGTTGCTAATATGCTGAGATAAAATGAAAATGACCCTTTTGTCCCTTTCATCCCACTCTCTTACTGCTCTTCTCTGATCATTGGTTGGATTTACCTCATCTATGTAGGGTTTTGGCTCTCCACCACTCACAAGTCCCCACAAACCTTTCCCCATCAAAAAATTGCTTATTCTAAATCGCCACGGTTGGTAGTTTCCTTTTTCGAGCTTCTCAATCTGAGCATTGAGATCAGCCATGGTGCCTCCTAACTCTTTTGAACCTCCCCCTTGATGCAATGAAGTTGAAAAGGATGGCTTTTACCTCAAAAAATAGAGCTACTCCTCTTGATGAAGCTTCGTCTTTGATTTGATGATGTATTTGCTTCCCCTTGTTGTTGACGTGCCCGTTCTTTGCTTCCTTCCTTCAAAATTTGATGAAGTCTTTACTTCACTTCAGTAGCTCCTTCTTCTCTCTTTGATACTCCACTTATAGCTCTGATACCACTGTTGGAGGATAAACACTCCTATGTGCACAACAAAAGCAAATGAACCCTCCTAGGATCCTGAAATTTTTCAGACATAGGTTCTGTATTTTCTACGTTTCTCTAAGTATATGCAGAGACTGAAAATGAAACTTTGCAGGCATAAACTAGACTTTAAGAGCTTTCAAATGAGAGTAAAAATCACTCCATTTGAATACTGGATGATGCCTCAACCAGCTGCAACAAAACAGATAACTTGATCTCTTCACAGAGTATGAGCTAACTAGACAGACACTGTTCTGGACATTTCTCTGCACATGTGCAGGCACTGAACCTGAGACTTATACCAAACAACGTAGAACTTCTAAGCTTTCCAACAAGACAAAAATCATTGCAAATGGATTCCGGATGAAGGAGAAACAACAATTACAAGACCGGGGGGTCTGCCAAAAACATCTAGATAGATAGAGTGTGTAAAAGTGAAATTTCTGCAAAATATGCAGAGAACAGCTAGTAGGGGGTGTGCTTAAGCAAGGGGGCAGCTTGGGCACGTATTTCCACGACTCTAAGTCATAATACAACTCATTAGAGGTTTTAAAGACCTCATACTAACCTCTTTAACCAATCAAAAGCATATACATGTCAAAAGTGAGGTCCAATCACATCAAGAGGTGAGCTAAATCTTCTCTAATCAAATTCTTTCCATTATGGGCATGATTTGATGCCTCCAACTCGTGGAAATCAGCCTCCTTTGATTGTGGATGATGTGGAAGGTTCAATTTGGGGCATGTTCCCACACTCTTGAGCTTGAAAAACTTTCAACAGGAAGCGCGGCTTCTTGGGCATCAGAGCAACCAGAAAAGCTGACTCGAGGTTGGAAGATTACTCAATGTTGGAACAAGCCAATCACAAATTGGTGATTATAGAGATCTTGAAGAATGCTTATGGTCAGAATGAAGTGAAGGAAGACACTTGAGAAATTGAAGGAAATTTTAGAATGATGTCTTGTACACATATGTACATATAAGTGAAGAATCTTGTAAACTGAGTATAGCTAAACCCTTAGGATGATAAGGAGCAATGTCATAGACGCGGGATGAATCTAAAGTCATGTATATATAAGTTAATGATGACAAGAAATGTATGTAAGAGTCATTTGTAGATGACAAATGTGTTAGAGATGTGTAGAGAGTTTTTTCTCAGAAAATAGCGACGGGTTTTTCTCTAAGTGCTCTCTGTCTGATCATGTGGATCAAGATTCCTTTTGTACACATCTAATTGAGAAGCTAATGAAGCTATGTACAGAATTTCAGAATCTAATTCCTCTCCTACTGGTGGAATGATCAATAGGAACATTCATATGTAGAATGTGAAAACTGAAGTCTGAGAGTAGCACACTTTTCCGTCTCATTGTTTTGCTTAGATCTGAGTGTATACTGTAAAGTTTTTGATGAGTGAGCACTTAAAATTTAAGCTAGAAGATAAGGAAGCTATGGCTAAAAGCATTTAGCAAAACGGGTTCTGTGTTGAGAGAAATCAACTTGAGAAGTTGACTATGTCGAAGGTGCTACTTCTGGAAGACAGTTATGACATATCTTTGATCTTAAGGATCATATTAAACTTTTGATGATTAATTTTGAGAACTAATGATTAGTATGATTGCGCAAAGGTATTGCGAATACTTGTGCATCATTTGCTTGAAGAAATTTGAAGTTTTGTGCAGGTAATGAAGTTGATTTCTGAAGCAGATTTTCTGTAGTAGATAATTCTTCACTCAGAGAAGTGTTGATGAAAGTTTTGGTAAAGAAGAACAATATTTGTGTAAAGTTTGGTTTATAACTAACATAGAAGTGTTCTTAAGTCAGTATAGATCAAACCTTTGGAGATTAAGAGGTCTCCAACAGTGGTATCAGAGCCGAAGGTGAAATACAAGAGAAGAAGAGACAATTGAAGTTCCGGTTGGTGCAGATATTGGAGTCATTCCAAATCAAAGGAGGACAAGGACAAATTATTGAAGATAACCTGCAGAAGTTCAAAGCACGAGTTTGAAAAGAATCAAGAAGGACAAAGCTCATATCAAAGGTACACTTTATCCCCATAAATCATAGTAATTGCAGATACAGAAGGTCAAGGATGGGAGAAAGCTTGCAGATTGATAAGCTAGATAGAGAAAATTATCCAGCTTGGTCCATGAGGATGGAGGCACACCTCAGTAAAGATCTGATGGCATTCATTACAGGAGATGAAGAAAAACCTGAATTTGCAGATCCTAGTATTCCAACTAGGGAAGAGCTTGCAAATTTGAAGACTTGGATGAGAAAGGATGCTCAAGCAAGGAGTATTATTTACATGGCTGTAAATGATTATCTGCTACCTCACATTAGAGGATTGGAAAGTGCTACAGATGTTTGGAATGCCTTGGAAGAGCATTTCCAAAATACAAGTAAGTCAAGGAAGTCCTCACTATGGGCTGAGTTCACAACCTTCAAGAAGAAGAGCTCACAATCAATTTCTGATTATGTGGCAAGGATGAAGGATATTGCAGATAGCTTGGGAGCCGTGGATGAAGACATTGAAGAGGAAAAGTTGGTAAGACAAATACTTACAGGTCTGAGAGGAGATGAGAAGTGGAAGCCTTTCATATTATCCATAGAGTTGTCACTTGATCACTTTACTCCTGATCTTAATCAATTGCTAGGACACATGCTAACTTTTGAGCAGGACCTTAAAGGAGACAATGATAGAAGTACAAGTCAAGCTATGTACTCCAAGGACAAGAAAAAGAATGGCAAGGGAAAGCAATCGACTGATGATGAAGGGAATTCAAATCAAGCTAACTTCACAAAAGGGAAGATGAATTTCAGAGGTAAAGGAAGTAAGAACAAAGATAATGCTAAAGCTTGTTGGATTTGTGGCAGAACTAATCATTTGGCAAATGATTGTTGGTATAACAATCAAAATGGTGGAAGCAATAATCAGAATTATAATCAAAGAGGTAGAGGAGGTAGAAACCAAAGAGGCAACTTCAGAGGAAGAGGTGGTAGGACATCATATGGTAGAGGAGGTGGAAGAAATTTCCAATCTCAGTCCTACAACAACAATTATTATAATTATGCATCAGATCAGAAGGATGATATGACTCTTATCTTGAATGCAACTCATGAATCAATGGGAGAAGATCAAAGAGTGTTTTATATTGACTCAGGGTGTAGTAACCATCTGAGTGGGAATCTATCCTTGATGATTGACATGGAAGCAAAGGTGAATGGACATACAGTTCAAACAGGTGACAATACTAAACATAAAGTGGAGAGCATTGGATCAGTGAAGACAAAGAGTGGAAGTACACTTTTGAGCAAGGTACTTTATGTTCCTACTATTCCTAAAAATTTGATAAGTGTAGGGCAAATTGTGGAGAAAGGATATGAGGTAAGATTCACAAATGATGGTGTTTATGTACAAGATCCAAATCAGGGATATAGAAACATAATTGCAGGGAAAAAGGAAGGAAGATTGTTCACTCTCAAAGTCCAAGGTAATGTGGGACATGCATTGTTTACTTATGGAAGTCAAAAGGTATCTGAATTAGACCTATGGCGTAAAAGGCTAGGTCATTTCAATGAGAGAGCTATAAAGGAAATGTCAAAGAATCAGGTGGTGCTTGGATTGCCAAATATTGAAGGGCAACATATGGTGTACAAGTGTGAAGCTTGTCAATTAGGTAAAGCACATAAAGGTTCTTACAACAAATCAGGGTACAAGTATTCAAATATGCTTGAATTGGTTCATACAGATGTATGGGGTCCCTCAAGGGACTATAGCATAAATGGATCCAGATATTATGTGTTGTTTGTTGACGATGCAACCAGATGGATTACTTTATATGTAATCAAAGATAAATCAGAAGTCTTTAAGACATTCAAACATTTTCATGCTTATGCAGAAAGGATCACAGGGCAAAAGCTTAAGAGGTAAAGGTCAGATGGAGGGGGAGAGTATTTCTCTAGAGAGTTTGATGATTATTTGTGGAATGCAGGTATAAAAAGAGAAGTAACTTGCAGGTACTCTCCTCAACAGAATGGAGTAGGAGAAAGAAGAAATAGGACTCTTGTAGAATTTGCAAGAGCCATGATGAAGGAAAAGAATTGTCCAAATTACTTATGGGCAGAAGCCATTAACACTGCAACATACCTTGTGAATAGGTTACCTTGTAAAGCTTTGGATGGAGGAACCCCTTATGAAGCATGGTGGGGTAAGAAACCTACTCTTGATCATTGTAAAGTATTTGGATGTGTTGCATATGCTTATGTTCCTTCACAATTAAGACATAAGCTAGAACCAAAAGCAGAGAAGTATGTGTTAATTGGATATGATGATAGACAGATGGGTTACAGATTGTGGAGTCCATCCACAAAGCAATTTCTTGTTACCAAAGATGTGACATTTGATGAGCAAAATACATGGTATACAGGATCAACAAATGATTATGCAGGTGTTGAAGAGATACAAAGGAAAGGAAAGGCAAAAGTAAAAGTGTATGAAGAGAGTATTGATGATGTTGACTCTAGAAGTAGATTGCAGGATCATGTAGAAGAAGGGCAAGATTTGATCCAGAATTAAATGAGGCTGAAACTTCGAGAAGTGCAGAAATCAGAAGATCTACAAGGGAAAGGAAAGAACCTATAAGGTATAGTTATGATACATCTTTTCTAACAACAAAAGATTATGCTTACATTGTGAAGACAGAAGAAGATCCAATCACTTATGAAGAAGCCAAAGGTAAACAAAATTGGGAGAAGGCAATGCAGGAAGAGTATGATGCTCTACTTGAAAATGAAACTTGGGAATTAGTACCAAGACCAAAGAATCAGAAAGTCATTGGATGTAAGTGGGTATATAAAACAAAGAGGTTTGCAGATGGTAAGGTGTCTAGATACAAGGCTAGACTTGTGGTCAAAGGTTTTGCCCAAACTTATGGGGTAGATTATGATGAAACCTTTAGTCCTGTTGCTAAAATGTCTACAATTAGAACATTGATTGTTATTGCTGCTTGTAAGGGATGGAAATTATCACAATTGGATGTGAAAAATGCATTTCTAAATGGATATATTGCAGATGAAGTATACATGGAGCAACCAGAAGGTTTTATGGATTCAATTGGATCAGATTATGTGTGTAAGCTCAAGAGAGCTTTGTATGGGTTGAAGCAAGCTCCAAGAGCTTGGAATTACAGACTTGTCAAGTTCTTGAATGAATGTGGATTTCAAGCATCAAAGGCAGATAGTAGTTTGCTAGTGAAGGCAAGTGAAAATGGATACATTTACATATGCATTTATGTTGATGATATTATTGTCACAGGAACAGATGCTCAAGGAATCAATGAACTCAAAAGGCAAATAGAGAAGGAGTTTAAGATAAGTGATTTGGGAAACTTATCTTATTTTCTAGGAATGCAGATTGTGTATACTCAACATGGAGTATATGTTACACAAGAGAGGTATTTGAAGAATCTTCTAGTCAAGTTTAACATGGAAGATTGCAAGACTTCAACTACACCATTGGAGGTAAATCATAAATTAATCAGGTATGGAGGTGAAGAATTCAATGATATGAAGAAATATCAGAGTTTGGTAGGTAGTTTAATCTATGCTACCTTGACAAGACCAGATTTATCATATGCAGTAGGTGTGTTGTCACAATTTATGCATTGTCCAAAGAAGGCTCATTGGATTGCAGCCCAAAGGGTACTCAGATATATCAAAGGAACCCTAAGTGAAGGTTTGTATTATGGTTTCACTTCTGACACAAGAATCAAAGTGTTTAGTGATGCAGATTGGGCAGGTGATTCAGATGATAGAAGGTCTACTCATGGGTATCTCTGTTATATTGGAGATAAGCTAGTTTCTTGGTGTTCAAAGAAGCAACATAAAGTTGCTTTATCATCCACAGAAGCTGAGTATAAGGGAATGGTATAAGCTGCAAAGGAAGTGATATGGTTGAAGACCTTGATGAAGAGTTTTGAGACTGATCATAGTACTCCAATTATTTTTGGAGATAATATGAGTTCTTTGTATTTGGCAGCTAACCCTGTTTTTCATGCCAGGACTAAGCACATAGAGATTCAGTATCATTTCTTGAGGGAAAAGGTACTTGATAAAGAGATTGAAGTGATGTACACTCCAACAAAAGAACAAGTGGCAGATATGATGACAAAGAGCTTGGATGGACCTAAGCTACAGAGATTCAAGGAGATGGCAGGAGTGAAGAAGAATGGAATAATCACAATTAGTGATTGAGGGGGAGCTGTTGGAACAAGCCAATCACAAATTGGTGATTATAGAGATCTTGAAGAATGCTTATGGTCAGAATGAAGTGAAGGAAGACACTTGAGAAATTGAAGGAAATTTTAGAATGATGTCTTGTACACATATGTACATATAAGTGAAGAATCTTGTAAACTGAGTATAGCTAAACCCTTAGGATGATAAGGAGCAATGTCATAGACGCGGGATGAGTCTAAAGTCATGTATATATAAGTTAATGATGACAAGATGTGTATGTAAGCGTCATTTGTAGATGACAAATGTGTTAGAGATGTGTAGAGAGTTTTTTCTCAGAAAATAGCGACGGGTTTTTCTCTGAGTGCTCTCTATCTGATCATGTGGATCAAGATTCCTTGTGTACACATCTAATTGAAAAGCTAATGAAGCTATGTCCAGAATTTCAGAGTCTAATTCCTCTCCTACTGTGAGAATGATCAATAGGAACATTCATATGTAGAATGTGAAAACTGAAGTCTGAGAGTAGCACACTTTTCCGTCTCATTGTTTTGCTTAGATCTGAGTGTATACTGTAAAGTTTTTGATGAGTGAGCACTTAAAATTTAAGTTAGAAGATAAGGAAGCTATGGCTAAAAGCATTTAGCAAAACGGGTTCTGTGTTGAGAGAAATCAACTTGAGAAGTTGACTATGTTGAAGGCGCTACTTCTGGAAGACAGTTATGACATATCTTTGATCTTAAGGATCATATTAAACTTTTGATGGTTAGTTTTGAGAACTAATGATTAGTATGATTGCGCAAAGGTATTGCGAATACTTGTGCATCATTTGCTTGATGAAATTTGAAGTTTTGTGCAGGTAATGAAGTTGATTTCTGAAGCAGATTTTCTGTAGTAGATAATTCTTCACTCAAAGAAGTGTTGATGAAAGTTTTGGTAAAGAAGAACAATATTTGTGTAAAGTTTGGTTTATAACTGACATAGAAGTGTTCTTAAGTCAGTATAGATCAAACCTTTGGAGATTAAGAGGTCTCCAACACTCAACCCCCTCAGTCAATTCTTAGCTTAGGATAAACGGTAGCATTGTGGAGTAAAGACGATAGGAACGCCTCAAGTTCAAGAGAATTAAGTTTATCAAGTCCAAGACTAAAGATAAAGGTGTGTGACACGAAAACCTAAAGGAAAGAACATAATTCTGACGGAATGAGAACTCAAAGTACCACGGAAAGTCGAATTCCTGATGCATATATGAAGACAAGAATCTAAAGAAATCTAAAAAGAATCAAGAAAGCAATAACAATGAATCATTGATGATCTGAGCGTGTACTGAGTGTGCAAGGAAGGAAATTAATGAACCTTAGATCGGGCAAACATATAGGTAAGTCAGATCGACGAAGCCTTAGATCATCAGAGGCAAGTGTAAGAACTACTGCACGATCGTGGGCTCAGCAATTGAATAGTAATTACCCCTACGAGAGCTCAGACACTAGTGATTCAGAAATGGCATTTAGCATAGACAGACCAGAAGGAGGGTCGAATGTAGCCTATTTAGAAAAACTAGAAGGACCCTATAGAACGCAACTAGAGTTTCTCTGAACCAACCGCTTAGGTGCTCGCATCTATGAGGATGGTTTGCGAAGGCAAGTGGTGCAAATGCACAACCCCGATCAAACCATTGGATTGGAACGTCCAGTGGTGAAATTCGAGAGAGACACGTACATAGACAAGGAAGGAACAATGTACATATTAAGTACGCAGCCAAACAATACGAATGAGTTTGGCGTAATTCAATTAGAGACGGAAGCTAAATCTCAAGGAAAAGAACCATTAGAAGAGCCTAGAACACCTAGAGGGAAATCTGTACTGACACGAGTACTAATCCCGGAATGGATCCCACAAGACAACAGAAGCATAGAGTTGTTTGTAAATAAAGAAACTGATGAAGCCTTTTGGAGATACAAGACCGAACTACTTAGTGAGGTAGGTATCATCACGATATATGAGTTCAAGGACCCGGATACACCAAGAAAGGTTGTATACCTAGATGAGACTTCAGAAAGAGTCTTTGTGGTGCCTGACCACGCTAAAAACACATACACATGGAGAGGTGAATTGGTATTCCCTCTATCTAGAACAAACATGAATACAAGCCAACAAGGGGCAGGAACATCCTCAGCCCACGGCATGCAAAGAGAAAAGAATAAAGAAAGACCCAAAGTAAGCTTCACTCATCCCATAGGGAGAGATAGAACAACCACAGACACTAATAGAGCGGATAGACAAAGAGATCATGGAATACCAGGTGGTAGAGATGATTTTCCTCTACCTAGACCACGTGAACACGCAAGAATATTGAGACCCACTCAGTTAGTGAAATCCATGAAAAATTATTTTGATGGGACAGGAGATCCCTATGACCATGTCGCAGAATTCAAGCAAGTACTAAGAGCAGAACAAGTCGAAGACATGTTCACGCAATACAACGCATTTGGACTAACGTTAAAAAATACCGCTTTAACTTGGTTCCAACCATTGCAACAGAGGCAATTTAGAGACATCCATCACTTTTTAGAGTCATTCATCACTGAATTCTCTAAAAGTGGGATTAGACATGACACATCTTCGTTGATTCATAGCTTTAAACAAACCCCTCAAGAAACAGTAAGACTGGCAGGACGTAGGTTTAGACAATATGTTGAACGATGTCCAATGCAAGAGCTACCCTCACAAGCTAAACAAGTGTCATTGTTTCTAGATGGCTTGTTGAGCTCTAAACTACGCTCCTATGTGTACCTAAAGGAACCCAGAACGCTAGAGCAATGTGTAAGAATTTGTATAGACATTGAGGACAACTTAGGAGACGAGTTGGAACTCTCAAAGGTCTATAAGGATTCAGACTGTTCATCTCTAGCATCCACAAAATTGTCTAGCTCAATAGAAGACCTAGCAGAAAAAGTGGCTCAAAAACTAGGAGTTTCTAGTAAACCTAGGGTACTAATGAACAAGCGTTGTTACACCTGTGGTGGTGATCATATGGCAAATGTGTGCCCCAATGCACTCTTGGAGCAAGTCTATGACAAGCCTAAGTATTGGCTTGAGTCTCACAAAGTCTTAGAAGAAGCTTTAAAAAGAAGACTATGTAAAGTTCACTTGTGAACTACCTCTTGTAACTTTTGAAGATTTTACTTAATGTAAAAGTAAGAGAATCTTAAGTGGTTGAGTCCACTTGATCAAGAATGGAAAGAGGAGCCACGAATTCGTGATTTGTGGTAGGT
The DNA here is from genome assembly GCA_020310875.1 of Ceratopteris richardii. Classification (NCBI taxonomy): domain Eukaryota; kingdom Viridiplantae; phylum Streptophyta; class Polypodiopsida; order Polypodiales; family Pteridaceae; genus Ceratopteris; species Ceratopteris richardii. Next base: position 211,167,325 of record CM035407.1, on the reverse strand, counting down.
AGAGAATCAAATCAATCATTGATTGATTGGAGAGTGATTGAGGGAAGTTAACCTCCCAAACTCAACTATAAATAGATGGCAATTTTAGTCGTGGTTAGAGAGACCTATGTGAAGACCTCCAAGAGCTGAGCTTTATGCCATATCAAGGTGTGATTACAAGGCACACATATGTATCAGTAAGTCATTGTATTGTACAAGCAATATACTTTCATTTTCATGATTATTTGAGTTCATCTTTCCATGTTCTTGTGAAGTGTACTACTCACTGCCATTACTCTCAGTTTTCTCAGTCAGCTTGCAGAGATGTTTTCTCTGAGCTTGGTGCATCATTTTCAGTGATTTAACTTGGTAAAGTTAGCTTTATAAGTCTAATATATGCTCACCAATTTTCATGTCATTTGGATGTTGCAATCTTCAGTTATGTTCATTTGAAGTCAACAGGGTCTGTTCATCTTCACTTCTCTGTCAGGTACCCGACTTTTTCACTCATCTTGTCAGAGCCATTTCTCAATGGTTACGTATCAAAGTTCAGTGATTTAAAGCTTGTTAGATTGAACTTACTGTCTAGTATAACCATACAAATTTTCATAATCATTGGATTTATAAATTTTGAGTTATGTTGATTTTTCTGCTCACTGGTCTATTTCTGTAGCAGCCTGTGAAAATCGGGATGATGTCATCACTTGTTAAAACTCATTCTCAGTGTGTGGTTCATTATTTTTGATGAGATTGCTCTTGAAAGTTAGCTCTTGAAGCTGCCTAGACTTCCTTAAGAGGAATTGAGCTAATTGCTGCTGTGCTCAGAGAATTATGTAAAACACTAGACAGGTGTATGAACCAAGAATAGCAAGTTTTCACCTCTGAGCTAACTCCAACTTATCTGTTTTGATCTATCTTTTTGAGAGTGATCTTCCAAGGTACATAGGGTGTCTAATACATCCATTGGCAAGCTAAAAGGGCCCACCATATACTCCTGGAGTTCATTTGGCTGGTGTAGATCAAGGATTTTGCAACACCTCTTCATCTTCAAGCACATAGCTATCCATCTCTTCACAGTGGTATCAGAGCAAGGTTGGACAACATGGTAGATGGATTTCCTTCATCAATTGACAAATTGGACAGAGGTAACTACTCAGCTTGGTCATTAAGGATGGAAGCTTATCTTCAAGGTAGAAGTTTATATGGTTATGTGGCTGGAGATGAAGTTATGCCAAGCTTCAGGAACAAAAGTCAACCAACACAAGAAGAGCAAGAAAGATTGAGCACATGGTGCTCCAAGGATGCACTTGCAAGGTCTTATCTCCTCAACTCTATCTCAGATTTTTTGTTGCCTCACATTAGAAGTTTTAAGACATCTCAGGAAGTGTGGGATGCACTTGAAGCTTTTTTTTCTTCGAGTACCAAAGCTAGGAAGCATCAACTATGGCTGGAGTTCACAACTCTCAAGAAGGCTCCCAAACAAAATGTGACTGATTTTGTCACAAAGCTCAAGGACATAGCGGATCAGTTGGGAAGCATTGGAGAGGTAATAGATGAAGAGCAAATTGTAAGGCAGGTCATCAATGGCTTGAAGGCAGATGATAAGTGGGAAGCATTCACCACAGCTATGGATTTGTACATGGACATGCATGTACCTGATTTCAACACACTCATTGGACAACTACTTACTCAAGAGGCAAAGCTTATAAAAAATGGAGAAAGCTCTAAAGGTAATCAATCTTCAACTTTATACATGGATAAAAGCAAGTCTAAAGATAACAAAGGAAAGACAAAGAAAGTGGATGATGAAGCAGGTACATATCAAGCTAACTATGCAGGTAGAGGAAGACATGGCAGAGGTAGAGGAAGAGGAGGTAGACAAGGCAGGGGGAGATCCCAAGACTCCAACTCATGTTCTATTTGTGGATTAACTAATCATACAACTGAAAATTGCTTTAGGAATTCCAGGAATCAAAGAGGCAGAGGATACAATAGAGGAAGTTATGGCTACTCAAGAGGAAGGTTCAACAACTACCATGGCAACTACAACAACTACAATCATTCAAACTATCAAGGAGGCTACAAAGGAAGGAGAGACTACAATAACTACACAGAAGACTCAAACAAAGAGGATTCATTATTGATCATGAACATGGCTATGCCACAAGGTAAATCTGATGAGCATGTTTTCTACATAGATTCAGGTTGTTCAAATCATGTGGCAGGAAATGTGGTACTCCTATCAGATTTAGAAGATCCAAGGAATAAGCATGAGGTACAAACAGGAGATGATACAAAACATCGTGTGGAGAAAATAGGCAATGTCAAAGCACCTGATGGAAACATCAACCTACTCAGTAAGGTACTCTATGTCCCTACCATTACAAAGAATTTGATAAGTGTTGGGCAGATAGTAGAGAAAGGGTTGCAAGTCAGGTTCACAAAAGTAGGAGCATTTGTTGAAGATCCAAGTCAAGGATTCAGAAGAATTGCAAAAGGTGAAAAGACAGGTAGATTGTTCACATTTGAATTACAGGACACTAGAAACATTGCTCTCTTTAATTATGGTAGTCAGACACTCACAGAATTGGAAGTATGGCACAAAAGGTTAGCACATATTGGTGAAAGGTCATTAAAGCAAATCTGCAGGGACCAAAGTGTACTTGGACTTCCTAATTTGTCAAAACAACATATGATTCATAAGTGTAGTGCATGTCAATTTGGAAAGTCTCACAGGTTACCATTCATGAAGAAAGGTTATATGCATGGAGATCTCTTGGAGTTGGTTCATACAGATGTATGGGGACCTAGCAAGGAAGCTTCAATATCTGGATCAATTCCTTTATTGATGATTGCAGCAGATGAACTATCCTATTCTTTATGAAACACAAAGATGAAGTTTTTTCATGTTTCAAAAGATATTTGGCTCTTGTGGAGAATCAAACAGGTAAATCACTAAAAAGGCTAAGGTCAGATGGAGGGGGAGAATACTTCTCCCATGATTTTGATTCTTTTCTTCAAGAAAGAGGAATCAAAAGAGAGGTAACTACAAGGTACACTCCTGAGCAAAATGGAGTGGCAGAAAGGAGGAATAGGACAATTGTTGAAGCTGCAAAGTCTATGTTAAATGAAAAGCATTTACCTAATTACTTATGGGCTGAGGCTGTATCTACAGCCACTTACTTGATTAACAGGTTGCCTTCAAAATCCCTTGATGGGATGACTCCATATGAGGCTTGGAATGGAAGAAGACCAAGCTTAGATCATTGTAAAATTTTTGGATGTATTGCTTTTGCTCATGTTCCTTCACAGGTTAGAGGCAAGATGGATCCAAAGGCAGAAAGGTGTTTATTTATTGGATATGACAACAATCAAAAGGGCTACAGGTTATACAACCCTACCAAAAAAGGATTCTTGGTAAGCAGACATGTAGTTTTTGATGAGAACAATTCATGGTATGAAGATTCATGCAGGAAGGTCAATTTACCATATAATCTTGAAGAAGATTTTCCAAAGCTTGGTAGAGAACAACCGAAGATTGAAGAACAAGACACCTCAGAGGATGATGAAGAATCTCACATGGAAAAGATCAAAGCATGGAAGTCTAAAGGTAAAGCAAAATTGCAGGAACTTGGACATGAGGCAGAATCATCACATCATGGCCTAAGAAGATCTATGAGGGAAAAGAAAAAACCAGAAAGGTATGGGTTTGACACCTCATTAGTAACTAAACATTCTATCTACATAGCACAGGACATAAACCAAGAGGAGCCATCATCATTTGAAGAGGCCAAAGCAAAAACAGAATGGAAGCATGCAATGAAGGAAGAGATTGAAGCACTTGAGGAAAACAACACTTGGGATTTGGTGCCCAAGACTTCATCCATGAAGGTAATAGGCTCAAGATGGGTCTATAAACTCAAGAAGAATTCTGATGGTTCAATTAACAGGTATAAGGCAAGGCTTGTAGCAAAAGGCTTTGCACAAACTCAAGGAATTGATTATGAGGAGACCTTCTCTCCTGTGGCAAAGATGCCTACTATTAGGGTTTTGCTTAGTATTGCCTCTTCCAAGAATTGGAAGATACTTCAACTACATGTAAAGAATGCATTCTTGAATGGTTGGATAACAGAAGAGGTATATATGGCACAAACACCTGGTTTTGAGAACCAAGTTTATCCTGATTATGTGTGTAAACTTAACAAAGCATTGTATGGTCTCAAGCAAGCTCCAAGAGCTTGGAATTTCAGGCTTGTTTCATTCTTGCAGGACAAAGGCTTTCAACCAAGCAAGGCAGATCCTTCACTCTTTATTAAAAAGAGTAATTCCGAGGTCATCTACCTATGTGTATATGTAGATGATATTATATTGACAGGAAATGATGCAGATGGTATGAAGAAGATCAAAGATCAAATGAGAGAAGAGTTCAAGATAAGTGATTTGGGTTCACTTACCTACTTCCTAGGTTTGGAAGTTGTCTACAAAAGATCATGGTTTGTTTCTCACTCAAAGAAAGTACATTAAGGACATGTTGGCAAAATTCAAGATGCAAGATTGTAAGATTGCAGGTACTCCAATGGAGGTCAATCACAAATTGAGCTCACATGAAGGTGAACTCATAGAGGACATCACATCATATCAAAGTCTAGTGGGTAGTCTCAACTATGCCACATTGACAAGAGTAGATATATGTTACAGTGTGAGTGTGCTAAGTCAATTTATGCACACACCAAGGAAACCACATATGGATGCTGCCAAAAGGATTCTCAAGTATCTCAAAGGAACCATAAATGAAGGACTTTATTATCCTTATGTATCTGATTTAGGTTTGAAGCTATTTTCTGATGCAGATTGGGCTGGCTTCAAGGAAGATAGAAGGAGCACTTCAGGTTATCTTACCTTTGCAGGTTCAAAGCTTATTTCATGGTCATCCAAGAAGCAACCCACAGTTGCTCTCTCTTCTACTGAAGCTGAATATAGAGGTCTTGCCATAGCTACACAAGAAGCTATGTGGATGAAGACATTATTCAAAGATCTTGGATTGGAGTTTGGAACTCCAACTATTTTTTGTGACAATATGAGTTCTATTCATTTGGCTGCTAATCCTATTTTTCATGCAAGGACTAAACATATTGAAGTTCATTATCACTATGTACGAGAAAAGGTTCTAAGCAAAGAGATTCAAATATCATATGTGTCCACTCATCAACAATGTGCAGATATTCTAACCAAAGCATTGGATGGTACAAAGCTTTGCAAATTCAAGGCTATGATTGGTTTGCAGGTAATCTTGGAAGATTGAAGACCTCAAGCATACTTGGCTTGAGGGGGAGCTGTTGGAGCAAGTCTATGACAAGCCTAAGTATTGGCTTGAGTCTCACAAAGTCTTAGAAGAAGCTTTAAAAAGAAGACTATGTAAAGTTCACTTGTGAACTACCTCTTGTAACTTTTGAAGAGTTTACTTAATGTAAAAGTAAGAGAATCTTAAGTGGTTGAGTCCACTTGATCAAGAATGGAAAGAGGAGCCATGAATTCGTGATTTGTGGTAGGTAGAGAATCAAATCAATCATTGATTGATTGGAGAGTGATTGAGGGAAGTTAACCTCCCAAACTCAACTATAAATAGATGGCAGTTTTACTCGTGGTTAGAGAGACCTATGTGAAGACCTCCAAGAGCTGAGCTTTATGCCATATCAAGGTGTGATTACAAGGCACACATACGTATCAGTAAGTCATTGTATTGTACAAGCAATATACTTTCATTTTCATGATTATTTGAGTTCATCTTTCCATGTTCTTGTGAAGTGTACTACTCACTGCCATTACTCTCAGTTTTCTCAGTCAGCTTGCAGAGATGTTTTCTCTGAGCTTGGTGCATCATTTTCAGTGATTTAACTTGGTAAAGTTAGCTTTATAAGTCTACAATATGCTCACAAATTTTCATGTCATTTGGATGTTGCAATCTTCAGTTAAGTTCATTTGAAGTCAACAGGGTCTGTTCATCTTCACTTCTCTGTCAGGTACCCGACTTTTTCACTCATCTTGTCAGAGCCATTTCTCAGTGGTTACTTATCAAAATTCAGTGATTTAAAGCTTGTTAGATTGAACTTACTGTCTAGTATAACGATACAAATTTTCATAATCATTGAATTTATACATTTTGAGTTATGTTGATTTGTCTGCTCACTGGTCTATTTCTATAGCAGCCCGTGAAAATCAGGATGATGTCATCACTTGTTAAAACTCATTCTCAGTGTGTGGTTCATTATTTTTGATGAGATTACTCTTGAAAGTTAGCTCTTTAAGTTGCCTAGACTTCTCCAAGAGGAATTGAGCTAATTGCTGCTGTGCTCAGAGAATTATGTAAAACACTGGACAGGTGTATGAACCAAGAATAGCAAGTTTTCACCTCTTAGCTAACTCCAACTTATCTGTTTTGATCTATCTTTTTGAGAGTGATCTTCCAAGGTACATAGGGTGTCTAATACATCCATTGGCAAGCTAAAAGGGCCCACCATATACTCCTGGAGTTCATTTGGCTGGTGTAGATCAAGGATTTTGCAACACCTCTTCGTCTTCAAGCACATACCTATCCATCTCTTCACATGCACCACAACCACAAGCCAACCCTAGTGGCCAATACTGTACAATTGAAAGAAGATACACGAATCACACGGCTCAGGACTGCCCATACAACAAACAAACAGTGAGATAGAACTACCCGCAAGCATACCAGCAGCCAGGTAGGTATCAAGGCCATTACAATGCTCAGCCTTATTACTATAGGCCTCCTCAGAACTACCCATACCAGGCTCAACAGAGACCTCAACCTGTCTTAGCTCAGCAGCCACCCCCACCAGCGAATGTCATCTCAGTCAAATACGCTGCTGCAGAAGAGAACCTAAGTAGGGCCTTAGTGCCTTCTTCACCTTTGATCACAGAGGGAGACCTGAACTCAAACAATTTTGACTCTATGCATGTAGATAGTCCACCCGCTTATTACACGGAGTCACCAGAACATGTGGAGACATATCATTATGATAGTCCACCAGTGGAACCTAGTTGGGAGCCAGACTATGCTAATGTGATGTACACAAACCCAAATCCACGGCCTCAATTAAGACAACAGAGACCACATGGCCCTAGAGGACCATGCTTTAGGTGCCAAGGAGATCACTTCATAAAGGATTGTCCACATCCTTCAATAGCAGGGCAATCATAGTACTATAACATACAAGGCTTTTGTGCCGATTGTGGCAAAGAGCACATAATCAAAGATTGCCCTAAGAACCCTGTTAATGCTTCGAATGTGACACCGATCAACGTGATAGGTATTGTAAATAATGCAGATGAATCCAACCCTACATACGTGCCTATCCAAGCTATCACAAGAGCCCAGGCGCTCTTACAGAACCAACAGCTTAATCAAGGGAAAGTAGCTGGAAGTAGTGAAGTTGCAGAATCTAGCAGTAAAAAGACAAAATCTTGGAAAGATTCTAGAGAAAGAATTAAGAGAAAATGGAGTAAAAAGATAACTGAGTTGGAAGGAAGTTTAAAGGAATCTAGAGCCAAAATCCTAGAATTGACTTCACATGACTTGAATCAAGAGAATCCAGCTCAGAAATCAGGATCAATTTTGTTGATGTATGAAACACCACAAGAAATGAATTAATGTGACACTAGAACACCTCTATGGTCACCATTAACTCATTGCCACTCCAAACTTTGAGAAACGATAGCCTAAAGTGAGAACTTTGCTTCTACAGAAATTCCTAGTCACCGAAATGACATACCTTCAGTATTTTGCTAATTTCTCCTAGCTCAAGTATTACTTTTCCATGAAACTTTATAGGCTGAAACTAGAAGAGTAGAGCTTTCCAACAAGCTATCATATGCATCAAATTGATCTCTAGAACTCAAGTTATGGCTCTCACAAGATGACCCTGTATGACCTTCCAAAACTGGAAATTTTACCTGTTTTAGTAAGAGCGCCTATTTAAAATTAGAATTCGATGCCTAGCATCGACTTGCAACGAGAATTCGATGCCGGGCATCGACTTGGGATGTTTTTGGCCACTTTTCAGCAGGGATTCGATGCCGGGCATCGACTTCCCGCATAAAGTCTTGATCTTTTGGACACCAAAACTATAGGTGATTTCATGCACACTTACAATATGACTTATCAACTGGAATTCGATGCCACGCATCGAGTTGCTCCAACAACATCATCTTTTCAAGAAGATTTGGCAGTAGATAAAAATCAGATATGAAGATAAGGACTTATCAAGTGAGATTCGATGCCACGCATCGACTTGCTTGGAAAACTTCAACCTTTCAAATCATTACACAAAAGACAAACACTGGAGATGGAGGAAGAAGACTTATACACAGAACTTTAACTAGTTCTTGTCATAACTATGAAAACTCAGAAGCTTACAAGTGCTTTCTCGCTCAGAGAAGCCCGACTATACTCAGTCATACAAAAATGAGTTCTTCTCACTTTCTCATTGTCTTCCTTCTTCTTCTTCTCACCGCGTCAGTTAATACTAACTAACTTATATAGACTTTCTCATTCCCGTAACTTTTGAAAAACTTCTAGAACTAAAGTGAACTAACTTTACAAGTATAATACATTTGTGAATTTGTCCCTTCACATAGGCATGGGGTTTTCTTCCTAAGATTTGACCTTCAAGTATATGTCCAGTTAGTGATTGTTTCTCCAACAGCTCCCCCTCAATCACTAATTGACATTCCCTGTTTCTTCATATCTTCTTCTTTTCTTTTACTCCTGCCATGCTTTTGAATCTGCTGGTCTTCACACCATCCAAGCTCTTTGTCATTATGTCTGCTAACTGATCTTTAGTAGAAATATACTCCACTTCAATCTCCTTCTCCATTACCTTTTCTCTGAGAAAATGATATTGTATCTCTATGTGCTTTGTCCTTGCATGAAATACTGGATTTGCTGCAAGATAAAGTGAACTCATATTATCTCCATGTATTGTAGGTGTACCTTGATCAATGCCTAAGCTCTTGAACAATGTCTGCATCCATATGACTTCCTTAGCTGCTTCCATGGGTCCTTTGTACTCTGCTTCAGTTGATGATAATGCTACTGTATGTTGTTTCTTTGAACACCAACTTACAAGCTTATCACCAATGTATATCATGTAACCATGAGTTGATCTTCTGTCATCCTGGTTACCTGCCCAATCTGAATCACTATAGGCTCTCAACTTCAAATCTGAAAGGATAATATAATCCTTCCTTTATAGTTCCTTTGATATATCTGAGAACTCTTTGACCTGCAATCCAATGTGGGTCCTTTGGACAATGCATGAATTGTGACAAGACTCCCACTGCATAACTAAGATCAGGTCTTGTTAGTGTAGCATAAATCAAACTACCCACAAGAGATTGATACTTCCTCATATCTTTGTATTCTGCACCATCATATTTACTGAGCTTGTGATTAACTTCAAGTGGAGTTGAAGCTTCTTTGCAATTTTCCATATCAAACTTCTTCAACAAGTTCAGAAGATACCTTTCTTGTGACACATATATGCCATGATCTGTATAAGTGACTTCCATTCCAAGAAAGTATGACAACTTTCCTAGATCACTGATCTTGAATTCTCTCTCAAGTAATCTCTTTACCTCCTTGATTCCTTCATCTGAAGTACCTGTGATTATAATGTCATCTACATAAATACAAATGTAGATTGTACCTTCCTCTGTTCTTCTGATAAGTAGATTTGGGTCTGCTTTTGAACTTTGATATCCAAGATCATTGAGATACTTCACCAGTCTATAGTTCCAAGCTCTTGGAGCTTGCTTCAATCCATACAATGCTCTTCTAAACCTGCAAACAAAATTTGGATACCTGGAATCTATAAATCCTTGAGGTTGTTCCATGTATACCTCATATGTATCCATTCAAGAATCCATTCTTTATATCCAATTGACTTAGGGTCCATCCTTTTGAAGCTTCAATAGCAATGATTGTCCTTATAGTTGACATCTTAGCTACGGGATTGAATGTCTCATCATAATCTATGCCATAGGTTTGGGCATAGCCTTTCACCACCAATCTAGCTTTGTATCTGGCTATACTTCCATCTGCAAGCTTCTTCACTTTATAAACCCATTTATTTCCAATTACTTTCTTACCATTTGGTTTAGGAACAAGTTCCCATGTCTTGTTCTCCTCCAGTGCATTGAACTCTTCCTTCATTGCTTCTTCCCATTGCTTCTTACCTTTAGCTTCATCATAGTTCTGAGGTTCTTCATCATCTTTGACCATATACGCATAGTTCTTCTGAGTTATGTAAGAAGTATCATAAGAATACCATTCTGGTTGTCTTCTAGTCCTGCTTGACCTTCTTGGTTCACATTCTTCATAAGTGTCTGGATACACCTCTTCATCAAATATAGGAGCTTCTTCATTTCTTCTTGTTAATCCACTTGTGGATGTACTTGCTTGCATATAGTCTTCATCTCTATTTACCTGCACAATTGATTTTCCTTTCTCACATCTTCTTACCTCTTCTTCAAATTCTTCAGCTGTGTGACTTTGATCTGCATACCAACTTTTCTGTTCATCAAATGTAACATCTCTAGAAACAAGAAATTGTTTTGTTAGAGGATTCCACAACCTGTAACCCATCTGCTTTTCATCATAACCAATGAACACATATTTTTCTGCCTTTGGTTCAAGTTTATGCCTAAGTTGTGATGGCACATAAGCATATGCAATTGATCCAAACACTCTACAATGATCTAGTGTTGGTTTCTTACCCCACCAAGCTTCATATGGAGTCATTCCATTCAGAGCTGCACATGGTAATCTATTCACAAGATATGTAGCTGTATTTATAGCCTCAGCCCAAAGATAATTTGGACAATTCTTCTCCTTCAGCATAGCTCTAGCAAACTCAACCAAAGTCCTGTTCCTTCTTTCTGCTACACCATTTTGTTGTGGTGTATACCTGCAAGTTATTTCTCTCTTAATACCTGCATTCCAAAGATAATCATTGAACTCTTGGGAGAAGTATTCTCCCCCTCCATCAGACCTCAATCTTTTAAGCTTTTGACCTGTTACTCTCTCTGCATATGCATGAAAATGCTTGAAAGCTCCAAACACTTCTGATCTTTCCTTCAAAACATATAATGTTATCCATCTTGTAGCATTATCAATGAAAAGAACATAATACCTTGAGCCACTGATAGATCCTTCTTTTGTTGGTCCCCATACATCTGTATGAATGAGCTCAAGTAATCCATCATGTTTGAATCCTTTCTTATGAAATGGTAACCTGTGTGCTTTACCCATTTGACATGCTTCACATTTATAAACCATATGCTGACTTTGCACATTTGGTAATCCTAGTACAGACTGATTAGCAACCATAGCTTTAATTCCTCTTTCATTGAAATGACCTAATCTCTTATGCCAGAGATCAAGTTCTGTAATCACTCCTTCACCATGTGTAAGCAAAGCTTGACCAATGTTTCCTTGCACTCTTAAAGTAAAGAGTCTACCTTCTTTCTTACCAGAGACAATCTGATTATATCCATTCTCTGGATCTTCCACAAATACTCCTTCATTTGTAAACCTGACTTGAAAACCTTTTTCAACTATCTGTCCCACACTAATCAAGTTTTTAGGTATTGTAGGAACATACAAAACATTGGTTAGCAAATCTGCTCCAATCTTGCATTTCACTTTTCCAATTGAATGTACACTATGTCTTGTATTATCACCAGTTTGAACTGTGTGACTAGAAATGCCTTTTTCCAATTCTGACATCAATTCTATGTTTCCTGACAAATGATTAGAACATCCAGAGTCAATGTAAAATACCTTTAGATCTTCTTTATCTGATGTGTTGATTGAGTTCATCATCAATGATGTATGACTTTCATTCTGTGTGTCATTTGCATAGTTGTAGTAGGTGGTGTTGTAGGATTGATTTTGTCCCCAACTTCTTCCTCCACCTCTACCATAGCCTCCTCTTTGACTTTGTCTACCTCTTTGAAAATTACTTTGATATCTTCCACCTCGACCTTTGCTATTGTTGTTTTGATTTTGGTTTGATCCTTGTTGGTTGTGCCAACAGTCATGAGCCAAATGATTACTCAATCCACAGATCCAGCAAGCCTTCTTGTTGTTATTTTGATTACCTCTTCCTCTTCCAAAGCCTCTTGCTCTTCCTCTGCCAGTGCCTTTACCTCTTGCATAATAAGCTTGAGAACTAGACTCCTCTTCATCCTTTGCTTTACCTTTATCTCCTTTCTTCTTGTTCTTCATGTACATTGCAGAACTTTGTCCTTTATCTCCATCTCCCTTCAAGTCTTGCTCATATGTGAGCATCAAACCAAGCAACTGGTTCAAATCTGGAACATAATGATTTAATGAAAGTTCTATTGATAAGACAAAAGGTTTCCACCTTTCATCCCCTCTCAAACCTGCAAGTAATTGAGCAATCAATCTGTGATCTTCAACATCTTCATCTATGGATCCAAGACTATCTGCAAGGTCCTTCATCTTAGTGACATAATCACTAATGGTTTGACTTGGCTTCTTTTTGAATGTTGTAAACTCTGACCATAGACTTGCTTTCCGTGCTTTAGTAGTATTTTGGAAATGATACTCCAATGCATTCCATATATCTTCAGATGATTCCAATCCTCTGATGTGTGGTAGCAAATGATCAGAGATTGTATTGTAGATGTAGGCTTTTGCACTTGCATCCTTCTTCTGCCAATGCTTTAAAGCATCAAGTTCCTCTTTCTTTGGTCGGCTTTCATCTTCAAATACTGGCTTCTCTTCTTCACCTGTTACATATACCATGAGATCCTTACTCATAAGTAAGGCTTCCATTCTCATTACCCATGCGGGGTAATTATCTCTGTCTAGTTTGTCAATGGAGATATGATCTGCCATACTCCTTTCCTTCTGCTCCAACCTGTGAGCTTAAAGGATAAAAGATAATACCTTTTGAAGTTCTTTGTGTATGAGGATACTTTTGAAGTAACCTTTTGATGCCTTGTGTCTTCAAATGCTTCACCTTTGAAACTTTAATGGAAAACTTTCCAAAACTTCTCGTACCTTTGTCGTCTTCTGCTCTCGAGAATCTTTTTTTTGCTCTGATACCACTTGTTGATGTATGAAACACCACAAGAAATGAATTAATGTGACACTAGAACACCTCTATGGTCACCATTAACTCATTGCCACTCCAAACTTTGAGAAATGACAGCCTAAAGTGAGAACTTTGCTTCTATAGAAATTCCTAGTCACCGAAATGACATACCTTCAGTATTTTGCTAATTTCTCCTAGCTCAAGTATTATTTTTCCATGAAACTTTATAGGCTGAAACTAGAAGAGTAGAGCTTTCCAACAAGCTATCATATGCATCAAACGGATATCTAGAACTCAAGTTATGGCTCTCCCAAGATGACCCTGTATGACCTTCCAAAACTGGAAATTTTACCTGTTTTAGTAAGATCGCCTGTTTAAAATTAGAATTCGATGCCTAGCATCGACTTGCAACGAGAATTCGATGCCGGGCATCGATTTGGGATGTTTTTGGCCACTTTTCAGCAGGGATTCGATGCCGGGCATCGACTTCCCGCATAAAGTCTTGATCTTTTGGACACCAAAACTATAGGTGATTTCATGCATACTTACAATATGACTTATCAACTGGAATTCGATGCCAAGCATCGAGTTGCTCCAACAACATCATCTTTTCAAGAAGATTTGGCAGTAGATAAAAATCAGATATGAAGATAAGGACTTATCAAGTGAGATTCGATGCCACGCATCGACTTGCTTGGAAAACTTCAACCTTTCAAATCATTACACAGAAGACAAACACTGGAGATGGAGGAAGAAGACTTATACACAGAACTTTAAGTAGTTCTTGTCATAACTATGAAAACTCAGAAGCTTACAAGTGCTTTCTCGCTCAGAGAAGCCCGACTATACTCAGTCATACAAAAATGAGTTCTTCTCACTTTCTCATTGTCTTCCTTCTTCTTCTTCTCACCGCATCAGTTAATACTAACTAACTTATATAGACTTTCTCATTCCCGTAACTTTTGAAAAACTTCTAGAACTAAAGTGAACTAACTTTACAAGTATAATACATTTGTGAATTTGTCCCTTCACATAGGCATGGGGTTTTCTTCCTAAGATTTGACCTTCAAGTATATGTCCAGTTAGTGATTGTTTCTCCAACAAGTTTTAGCGGAACCCATACCAGAAAATCTAGACATGATGTTTCGTGCATATCAAGCTAGATTAAAGCAGGGACCTCAAGTAGCTAAAATGAGTAAAAACTACCCTCGAGCTGATCTAGAAATTGAGAGAACTAAACTTTGCATGAAGATGGTAGAACTAGCACAAGCTTTGTTCGAATCCTCTAGATATCTTAATTGGAATAACATGGCGAAACCGGAATTACATTTTCAAGGACTAATGGAGAGGCTAGAATATTTGATTGAAAGCAAAGAGAAAAAGGATCAGCATAGGAACCCTATTGTCTCAGAGACACAGGAAAGGAATGCACCATCCCTGTCTCAAGTACCCAATACAGAAAGTCAAGATAATTTGTCTTCCATACATAAATATTCACATGAATTTTTGAGAGAAATCCAAGAAGAGAAATGGAGAAAGGAACAAGGAACCCATCCTCCTATTCAAGAAATAGATGACTTGCAGGAACAATTTCCCCAAGACATTCCCTCTATTTACGATGAGGTAGAGGAGGAACAACTGAGTGAACACACAGCTTTTGAATCTAATTCTTTACAAGAATTACCTCAATTCACAGGACCTTGGGAAGCAAAGTCTATCAGTATGAGAGCACCCACGATAATAGTGAGGAATGAAGAATCAGTAATCCCTAGAAACACGGAAGTGATCAAGAATACCAAAGTACAGTGTAATCTCACTCCAGAGGAGCTGCTGAAGATAAAACCAGAATTGTGGAAACATGTAGCAAATCAATTCCCTGAGCTTGCTACTACTCCCTCACAAATAGGATCACAAAATAAGGTACCAGAGATACCCGTAGAAAAGATTGGAGATGTAAGTGAAGGAGAGGAAGGTAACACTTATCTTCCGATAACCCATCAGGGCTACACCACAAAAGCCATCTTAGATTCAGGAGCTGGAGTAGCCATAGCTACCACCGCTTTATGGAAACGTTGGGGTAAGCCAGCATTGAGACCCACCAGGATGAAGCTACAAATGGCTGACTCGACTAAATTACATGGGGTTGCCTGTATTCCCTCAAAGAGAACAAGCAACCACCTCTCAGAACCCCTTCGGAACACAACAAGAGGTAGAGCACATAATGTCGGGACAAAGTAGCCAACAGAGTGTTCCGAATCGAACTCACGTGCAATTCGCAACACCCGGAGTGCAAACACATAATCAGACCCACCCTGGAGTAGGAAATCAATACCAACCACTAGTAAGGCCACGACCACCCATAGGAGTGCAGCCTGGAATACCCCTAGTTAGACCAGCAATCCTCGCCTTCCTTGTAATGCCCAGACATCCATAACCAATGAGAAGATTGAGACCTATTCAGGTGGCCAAATGTGTGAGGAATCATTATGATGGATTGGGAGAACCTTACGACCACATTGCCACATTTAAAAAAGTTTTAAGAGCTAAACAAGTAGACGACTTCTTTGTGCAGTATGAGTCTTTCGGACTCACTCTCACAGGAACGGCTCTGACTTGGTTCTTTAAGAGAGGAAGATTCACTAAGAGAGGGATTTAACACTACACAATTTTGCAACTTTAATCCATAGTTTTAAGCAAAACCCTAATCAAATCGTGAAAACAGCTGCTCGAAGATTTAATCAATATGTGGATAGATGTCCAATAGCAGAAAGATCTACCGAACAGAAAATGATATCATTATTTTTGGACGGATTAACAAACGGAACTCTAAGAACATTAGTCTACGTGAAGAGACTACAAACGCTGAATGAATGTCTGCAAGAATGTATCGACTTAGAGGACAACCTTGTGGATGATCTCAAAAGTACAACCAGCCCTACTAAATCAGAAGACACTTGAAGCACGGTAACATCCAACTCCAGTAATGTAGAAGAATTAGCAGAGTTGGTAGCGAAGAAGTTGGGAGTCCAAGGACAGAGAAATTATCAACACCCAACCCTAAGAGTACCCATGTTGAGGAGATGTAGCTCATGTGGAGGAGATCACCCCACTCACATGTGTGTTCGAGGAGGAACAGGTGTACCGCAGACATATCCTTACAATAGATAGCCCTGTCAAGGAACGGCCCTGTATTGTCACATAGAACAAAAATACACCAATCACAACACAGAAAATTGCCCATTCAATAGGCAGACACGGCCTCTACAACCATCTCAGTATCGACCATATGGGTATCCACCTAGAGAGCCAGGTAGAGATATGCCCAGGTACAATCCCAACCCAACACCACCAGGAGCACTGAGGCCCTACGAGCAAGCACAATATCCACAACCCCAACCAGTGTTAGGACCACAACTGTCATAGCCCCAACATGTGGTACCGTTAAGTACGCTCAACCAGAGGAAAACCTAGAAAGAGCCATCGTACCAGCATCACCTATGACCAGCGTGGAGTCGACAAACCCAGGTTATGAGCCATCTCAGGGAGAGGACTATCCCTATGATGCTAACATGTCTAAGTATGAAAAAACTTATGATCCACACTACTACGGATACAAAGGATATGAATATGCCTATGGGCCAGAAGTGGCAACATTAATGTACACTGCACCTAAAGCATAGCCACCCGTAAGACCACCCCTCAGACCACCTATGCTAAGAGGACCTTGTTAAAGATGCGGAGGAGACCATTTTATCAGAGAATGCACTCGGCCTTACAACCCACCACCTCCTAGGACTTGGGAAGGATATTGTAGTGATTGTGAGAAAGAACATCTCTTCAGAGATTGTCCTAAGAATCCTAACAAGGCTCAAGACACTGCACCTATAAATGTAATTGAAGTGATAGAAGCACCGGGAAGTGATAAGGAATACACCGTACCATTAAAGGCCATTACACGAGCACAAACGAAGGAACGAGAAGGAAAACAACCGGATCTGGATCAAGAAAACCATAGAACCTTAAACCCCAAAATTCAAATAGTGGAAGATTCAGAGGACCCACGTGAGAATACCCAAAACATGAAAGCACAAAAACGGAAGGAAAGAAGAGAGAAGGTAAGAAAAATGGATGAAAAACAAAAGTCAAGAAAATAAGAAACACGCAAGAAGCCTAAGAAGCATAAAGAATCAGAGATTCGGGAAGAAGTTCCCATTCCATCGCCTATCCGAGAATCAGAGAAAGCAGGATCAATTCTAGCTGACCCAAAATCGGATGATTTGGACATGTGGTTGAAAGCATACCAAACTAGAAATAAGACTGAACCGAATGTGGAACAACACAAAAAGCTTTACCCGCAAGGAGAGTTAGAAAAAGAGAGGCTTTGTTAGTATATGATCAATGTCTACCCCTCGTGATTGTATGCACATTTTGTAAGGCCCCCTTTATGAGGAGAAGCCAAGCATGCATTACCCAATTGATGGGAATCCCAACTTGAATGTTGGATGAAGGTCATATTGGACCATGTAAGATATTATAAGGAAAGGGAGTTATCAGGGTCCCCAATTGTGGGGTCCGGGGCAGCGGTGAGCAGCCTCGGCTGGGGGGTCCAAGGGGGCCAGCGGGCCCCCTGGTGGGGGTCCGGGGGCAGCGCCCCCGGCGCGACGGTAAAGGGAATATTCCATGGAATATTCCCTGTCGGAGTCAGAAATCATTTATATTTGTTAGGTCGGTTCAACCAGTCTAAGCCGTGTATGGCAATTACGCGGGCGGTGGCCGCCCATGCTCTACCGCCCATGTATAGCCGTCCATGGCAGGCCACCCATGATCCTATATATACATGACTTCTGCACTACCTAAGACACCGAGTTGAGCCAGCATACCTCTACCTTGTATCTCCCTATCTAGAGTTGTCTAGATCACCATTTAAGCTCTACCTTGAGAGCACACGGGTGGACAACGCCATCATCTTTGTACTTGCTGCTAGTAGAAAATTGTTGAGATTCTCCTATATCTGTTATCTTCTCTGTTATTGCTCCTGTGTTATATTGTGTAACTATTGTCTTACATGGTATCAGAGCTGTAAGGTTCGAATAGCTTGAGAAGTATCATTATTTTAGCCTACTAGCAGACTAGAATATCAGTAGATTATTCGAGTGATTACATGATGGCTTCATCATCGAACAGTAGTCTTGGTGCTTCAGCTAATGTTAATGCTGCACCTATTCGAATTCGTCCACCTGCATTCACTGAAGGGAAGCTGGATGGAACCAACTATACACTCTGGAAGTTCAAAATTTCTGCAATTTTGGACTCCTATGAATTACTTGACACTGTCATGGGACCGATGGGATTGGATCCAGAGCCTATACCAGTTGAAGATCCAGCAAATTCAAGATTGATGATTCAGCTAGATCCAGATCTTCTACGAGCTTGGAAGAGGCGGAATGCTGATGCATTATGTGCGATTGTCACTAGTGTAAGTGATTCTGTGCTTACTTTAGTTCAACATACTACTAAAGCACATGAGGCTTGGGGCATATTGGCTCGACAATATGAGACCAAGAACCACACTAGGATACAGAATTTAGAAAATCACTTGGCAAATGAAAAACATTCTGATTCTGAAAAGGCTGAAGATTTTATCAAACGGTTAAAGCATCTTCAAGATCAATTGGCTGCAGTTGGTGTTGTTATAACACCAGAAGAGCTGGCTCGAAGATCTGTACGTGTTCTTCCAGCAAAGTATGATGGATTAGTAACAGCCCTTAACACTCAGGTAAGGCCAACTCCTCTTACATTTGAAGAGTTTTGTGCCATGCTTTTAGAAGAAGAGATGCGGCTGAAGAATCGGCAAAGTACAACTGATGCTGCATTCTCAGCAAATGCAAAAGGTAAAGGCTCTTCAGAGGGATCAAAGAAGAAGCCAAAGAAGAAAAAGTTCACAGGAAGTTGCTTCTATTGTGAAAAGAAAGGCCATGCCATCAAGGATTGCAGAAAGAAGCAAGCTGATGAACGGAATGGGACTGTAAAATCATCATGGAAGAACAAAGAGTCTGCAAACAACACAGAGCTGGAACTTTGGGTAGCTATTGAAGAGGTATGTTCATCTGCTCAAGCTCGTGTTGATGAGCCATGGATTTTAGATAGTGGAGCTTCTCGCCATATGACTAGTAAAAAGGATTGGTATAGTTCCCTAGTGCCTCTGCGGGAATCCATCAATGTAGTGGTGGGAAATGACTCCAAGTGTCCAGCTGAAGGAACTGGAACCATCTCTTTTATCACTTCTCCAGGTGTTGAGAAAAAGTTATCCGATGTTCTCTATGTACCTACACTCAAAAGAAATTTGTTGTCAGTTTCTGCAATAACAGATCGTGGACTCGAAGTTCACTTCAATAAGAGTGGTGCGGAAATCATGGATTCATCAGGTAATGTTGTAGGTAAAGGCATACGACGGGATAACTTGTATGAGTTAAGTGCTTTAACTGCTACAGAAGATAAAGATGTAAGCAGGTTATGGCACCGACGATTTGGGCATCTCGGATTTGCAGTTTTGAAGGAGATGCAACGAACAGGGATGGTTGCTCATATGCCTGCATTTTCAGAGTTGCAGGAACCTTGTGAAGCTTGTATGATGGGCAAGCAACAACGAAAGGCATTTCCAAGAGAGACCAGCAATCGATCTCAAGCTCCTCTAGAGTTGGTACATGCTGATCTCTGCGGTAAAATGTGTACACCTGCTTTAGGAGGATCTTTCTACTTCTTGCTGTTAGTCGACGATTATAGTAGAAAGATGTGGGTTTATTTCATTCGAGAGAAGGCTGATGCTTTTGAAAAATTTAAAACGTGGCATAAGTATGTAGAAAATGAATCAGGAAGGAAATTGAAGAAATTTAGAACAGATAGAGGAGGTGAATTCTTGTCAACAGAATTCAACAATTACTGTAAGGAGCATGGTGTGAAAAGGCAACTTACCACAGCTCATACACCCCAACAAAATGGCGTTGTTGAGCGCAGGAACAGGACAGTAGTTGAAATGGCTCGTTGTATGTTGAAGGCTCAAGACATGCCTGATTCATTTTGGGCAGAAGCAGTCAATACAGCAGTCTACATCCTCAATCGAAGCTACACAAAAGCACTGAAGGGGATGACTCCTCAAGAAGCATATTTTGGTAAAAAGCCTTCAGTTTTGCATTTCAGAATTTTTGGTTGTTTCTGTTATGCACATATTCCTGATTCAACAAGATCAAAGTTGGATTCAAAAAGCAAAAAGTGTGTCTTCCTAGGATATAGTGAAGAGTCTAAAGCATACAGGTTATGGGATCCTGAGGCAAGGAAGATTTTTGTCAGCCGAGATGTGGTGTTTGATGAACGACCACACTTAGTAGAAGATAAAGGTAAATCTACTATCTCATCAAGCGGAGAAATATCTCACCTTGTGCCTATCAAAAGATAGGTTAAAGTTGAGGAGGAGGAAACATCTGATGGAGAAATTTCCTCAATAAAAAGCCAACCAGTTGTAGATGCACAGCGTAAGCCACTACCGAAGTGGGCACAACAGCTCTTTGATGATCTTAATCCACATGTAGATGTACCAGAATCATCATCGGATGGATTACGAAGATCAAAGAGAATAGAGGAGCAAAGAAGAGCCTCAGAACACATTGTTAACATGGCTCTAATGGCAGATATCATGGGTTCGATAAAGGAACCTACCACCATTGAAGAAGCCATTGATGATCCAGATTGGAGAGCGGCAATGCAGTCTGAGTATGATAGTATACTCAAAAATGATACATGGGATCTAGTCGACTTGCCGCCAAAGAAGAAGGTAATAGGTACTAAATGGATTTGGAAAGCTAAGTATAAAGCTGATGGAACATTAGAAAAGTATAAGGCACGATTAGTTGCACAAGGTTTTTCACAAATTGAAGGATTTGATGTTCAAGAAACTTTTGCACCAACAGCATGCATGACAACTATTCGGACGGTACTTGCAGTAGCTGCACAAAAGTCTTGGCCTATTTTCCAGATGGATGTCAAATCTGCATTTTTGAATGGTCACCTCAAGGAGGAGGTATATGTATCTCAACCACCAGGTTTTGAGGTGCCCAATTCAGAAAATAAAGTTTGCAGGTTGAAGAAAGCTTTGTATGGACTTAAGCAAGCTCCACGGACTTGGTACCAACGAATAGATCATTTTTTCAAAAATATGGGTTTTGAAAGAAGTACTTCTGATGCTAACTTGTATGTAACGAAAAGGGATAGCAAGCTAGTTGTTGTCATTGTATATGTAGATGATTTGATCATTACAGGAGATCATCAGGAACTCATAAATCAAACTCGGATCAGCTTGGGAACTGAGTTTGAAATGACAGACTTAGGTCTACTCCATTTTTGTCTGGGAATTGAAGTATGGCAAAGGAAGGATGGCATTTTCATCTCACAACAAAAATATTCCAAAGAAATTCTCAAGGCATTTGGAATGATGGACTGCAAACCAACTAGCACACCTATGGAGGTAAATCATAAGCTATCTATGGATGATAACATGCCTGATGTAGATGCTAAGAAGTATAGGAAGCTCGTTGGAAGTCTTATTTTTCTGTGCAACACTAGACCAGACATTTGCTATGTTGTTGGAGTGTTAAGCAGGTTTTCCAACAAACCTAAGGAGAGTCACTGGAATGCTGGAATGCGAATTCTAAGGTACATTGCAGGAACCTTGGATTTTGGTATTTTGTATACCACAGGTGATACACTCCAAGGATATTGTGATTCAGATTGGGCTGGAGATTGTGATTCTAGAAAATCAGTTTCTGGATATTGTTTCTCACTTGGTTCAGGAATATTTTCTTGGGTAAGTAGGAAGCAACCAACTCTCGCACTCTCCTCCACTGAAGCAGAGTACAAAGCAGCTTGTTTTGCTTCTTGTGAGGCAGTCTGGTTAAGGAGAATTCTTGCAGATCTTGGCTTTCCATCAAATATGCCAACTGTACTCAAGTGTGATAATCAAAGTTGTATGGCTATTGCAAAGAACCCAGTATTTCATGCTCGCACCAAGCACATAGAAGTACAGTACCATTACATTCGTGAGCTAATTGAAGATGGAATTGTGGAGCTAGAATATTGCCCAACAGAGGCAAATTGTGCTGACATATTCACTAAAGCACTTGGAAGAGAGCAGCTCAACAAGCATCTTCAACAGATGGGCATAGGACCGAGACCTACTTGATTTATCATCGGTAAACATTGAGGGGGGGTGTTAGTATATGATCAATGTCTACCCCTCATGATTGTATGCACATTTTGTAAGGCCCCCTTTATGAGGAGAAGCCAAGCATGCATTACCCAATTGATGGGAATCCCAACTTGAATGTTGGATGAAGGTCATATTGGACCATGTAAGATATTATAAGGAAAGGGAGTTATCAGGGTCCCCAATTGTGGGGTCCGGGGCAGCGGTGAGCAGCCCCGACTGGGGGGTCCAAGGGGGCCAGCGGGCCCCCTGGTGGGGGTCCGGGGGCAGCGCCCCCGGCGCGACGGTAAAGGGAATATTCCATGGAATATTCCCTGTCGGAGTCAGAAATCATTTATATTTGTTAGGTCGGTTCAACCAGTCTAAGCCGTGTATGGCAATTACGCGGGCGGTGGCCGCCCACGCTCTACCGCCCATGTATAGCCGTCCATGGCAGGCCACCCATGATCCTATATATACATGACTTCTGCACTACCTAAGACACCGAGTTGAGCCAGCATACCTCTACCTTGTATCTCCCTATCTAGAGTTGTCTAGATCACCATTTAAGCTCTACCTTGAGAGCACACGGGTGGACAACGCCATCATCTTTGTACTTGCTGCTAGTAGAAAATTGTTGAGATTCTCCTATATCTGTTATCTTCTCTGTTATTGCTCCTGTGTTATATTGCGTAACTATTGTCTTACAGGCTTACCATATGCAAAAAACTCATAGAGGTAGCACAAGCAACCCTAGAAAAGACCATCCCAGCCCTCCCCAAGACAAGGATAGCAGAGGATCAATACAAGGATTGTGTTAAAGCCAAGGACAAAGAACCTAAGGAAAAGGATGATAAATGTGAGCTAGTGAAAGATGAAGGTAACACATGTTTACCCGTCACTTACAATGGCTATATGACCAAAGCTATACTAGACATAGGAGCAGGAGTTGGAATTGCCACCAAGGAGATTTGGGAGAAATGGGGAAAGCCTGCCTTACGACCCACTCGCATGAAGCTCCAATTAGCAGATGGTCATGTTGAAAAACCATTAGGGATATTAGAAAAGATCAAGCTAACCACATGTGGAGTAGAATTCGAACATACACTAGCTCTCTGTCAATTTGGAAAAGCAAGTAACTATGAGATGATATTAGGACAACCCTTCATGAGACAGCTTAGGGTAGTACAAGATTGGGGAAGAGACTCTTTATACCTTCAACATCAAGGAAACACCACCAAAATAAATTTGCATACATTTACATACCGAGATGTACCCCCACTACAATGGAACCCTCTACAAAAGGAAGAGGATGACTTACCTATCCATAGTGCTGGATAAAGCGATGAATCATGGATGCATGAGGATGCCCAATTATGGATGTGTAAAGAAGCCAAGAAAGAGGATAATAAAAGGCAGTTGTGGCCAATAAGACATCCTCACTACCGACCGGTAGAGGACCCAATGTATATGCCTCAAATCTTTCCAGGTGAAACATTTGAACCGCATGGATGGATGGAAATCTTAGCAACCTTGGATGCATGTGTGAATGAGGAATTTCTGACGATGAATGAATGTGTAGACGAAGAAGGTTATGACGTAAATTTGTACATGGTTGTCCCTCAAGAGGTAGAAGCAGGGGAACTCTTAGAAAAGGAGTGGAAAGAGGAATATGAGAGTATAGAAATGGAACCAGAATTTGATTCAGAAGAAAGCTACCTAGAAACCTTTTGAACCAAAGATAAGCAGGAAATGACCAAGGTCCTAGCGATAGAAGCAACCCCCATAGTACCAAAGCAGGAGGAAAGAGGGAATAAGATCAAACCAAATCCTGACCTTTTTGAGGTTCCAGAGCATTTTAAAAAGTACGAAGTAGAAGAGAGAAAGATAGCCATTCAAATGCCTAAGAGAGAGGCTAGAGAAGGAGAAACTGATGAATGCGAAAAGGCATTTAACAAGTTAAAAAGGCAACTTAGCATGGCTCCAATTCTAAAAACACCGAATTGGAACAAGCCTTTCCATATTCATGTGGACGCTTCAAATTACGCAATAGGATGCATCTTAGCTCAGCCGGCAGACGAAGGAAGGTTAGATCACCCAATTGCCTATGCGAGTAGACAACTTAATCAAGCTGAAAGAAACTATACAACTACAGAGCGAGAGGGATTGGGAATGGTCTATGCAGTGAAAAAAGTTAGACATTATCTCTTAGCCAACAAGTTCAAGTTCTTCATAGATCATCAAGCCTTATTATACCTAGTCAATAAGCCTTGTAACATGGGAAGACTTATGAGATGGTTTTTGTTATTGATGGAGTTCGATTTTGAAGTAATAGTGAAAAAGGGAAATACCCATGTAAGAGCAGCTCACCTCTCTAGGTTAACAAATGGAGAACCACCAAGTGGAGTGCCCGAAGAATTGCTAGACACTTACGTGTTTAATTTGGAAGTGTGCCCAAAGTGGGCAGAAAAACTAATTCTGATACTCACGCATGGCCCACAACACTCAATCAATAAAGGGAGTAAAAAGGAAATTCATCAGTCAAGGACTTTGCACATTATTGCAGGAAGTGTGTACCATAAGGAACCCAACGGTGTACTATCTAGATGTGTTGAGGAAGACGAACAAGTGAAGTTGATTGAACAAGCTCATGTAAACAAATGGAGGACACACAAAGGAATTCATGGAACTCTAAGAGAATTGAAACGATTAGGAGTATACTAGATTGATATGCCTAAAGCTATCCATGATTATGTTAGTAACTGCGCAGAATGCCAGGAGACCATTCCTGAGGATCATACATCCTTACCTTTCTCTACAATCACACCCAAATGGAGTGAAGCACTAGTGAAATTCCTAAAGACAAGAGAACATGAGGAGGGAATTAGCTTGGCAAGGAAGCGATCCCTAGAGGAAATGAGCAAGGATTATGTACTCATGGGAAGACACTTGTTTAAGAGAGGGAAAGACAATCAATTATGGCTATGTGTGCATGAAGGAGAATATTTACCCATATTAGAGATGGCACACACAGGTGCGACAGGAGGTCATTTCTCAGCCGAGAGAGCTATAAAAACGATCCTCTTTGTGGGCTTGTGGTGGCCAACTCTACATATGGATGTGGACACTTATGTACGAAGTTGCGAAACATGCCAAAGAGCCAAATATCTGATTCGGAGAGATGACATGTCATTGATGTTGGAACAAGCCAATCACAAATTGATGATTATACAGATCTTGAAGAAAGCTTATGGTCAGAATGAAGCAAAGGAAGACTCTTGTGAAAGTGAAGAAGATTTCAGAATGATGTCTTGTACACATATGTACATATATGTGGAAATCCTTGTAATCTGAGTAGAACAAAATCTTAGGATGATAAGGAGTAGTGTCATAGATGCGAGATAAGTCTAAAGTCATGTATATATAAGTTAATGAGGACAAGAAATGTAAGTGAGAGTCATTTGTAGATGAAAAATGTTTTAGAGATGTGTAGAGAGTTTCTTCCCAGAAAATAGCGACGGGTTTTTCTCTGAGTGCTCTCTGTCTAATCATGTGGATCAGAATTCCTTTTGTACACATCTAATTGAGAAGCTAATGAAGCTATGTCTAGAGTTTCAGAATCTAATTCCTCTCCTACTGTGAGAATGATCAATAGGAACATTCATATGTAGAATGTGAAAACTGAAGTCTGAGAGTAGCGCACTTTTCCGTCTCAGTGTTTTGCTTAGATCTGAGTGTATACTGTAAAGTTTTTAATGAGTGAGCACTTAAAATTTAAGTTACGAGATAGGGAAGCTATGGCTAAAAGCATTTAGCAAAATGGGTTTTGTGTTGAGAGAAATCAACTTAAGAAGTTGACTATGTCGAAGGCGCTACTTCTGGAAGACAGTTATGACATATGTTTGATCTTAAGGATCAAATTAAATTTTTTGATGATTAGTTTTGAGAACTAATGATTAGTATGATTGCGCAAAGGTATTGCGAATACTTGTGCATCATTTGCTTGAAGAAATTTGAAGTTTTGTGCAGGTAATGAAGTAGATTTCTGAAGCAGACTTTCTGAAGTAGATACTTCTTTACTCAGAGAAGTGTTGATGAAAGATTTGGTAAAGAAGAACAATGTTCTTGTAAAGTTTGGTGTATAACTGACATAGAAGTGTTCTTAAGTCAGTATAGATCAAACCTTTGGAGATTAAGAGGTCTCCAATAGTGGTATCAGAGCTGAAGGTGTAATACAAGAGAAGAAAAGACAATCAAAGTTCCCATTGGTGCAGATATTGGAGTTCTTCCAAATCAAAGGAGGAGAAGGACAAATTATTGAAGATAACCTGCAGAAGTTCAAAGCACGAGTTCGAAAGAATCAAGAAGGACAAAGTTCATATCAAAGGTACACTTTATCCCCATAAATCATAGTAATTGCAGATACAGAAGGTCAAGGATGGGAGAAAGCTTGCAGATTGATAAGCTAGATAGGGAGAACTATCCAGCTTGGTCCATGAGGATGGAGGCACACCTCATGAGTAAAGATTTGATGGCATTCATTACAGGAGATGAAGAAAAACCTGAATTTGCAGATCCTAGTATTCCAACTAGGGAAGAGCTTGCAAATTTGAAGACTTGGATGAGAAAGGATGCTCAAGCAAGGAGTATTATTTACATGGCTGTAAATGATTATCTGTTACCTCACATTAGAGGATTGGAAAGTGCTACAGATGTTTGGAATGCCTTGGAAGAGCATTTCCAAAATACAACTAAGTCAAGGAAGTCCTCACTATGGGCTGAGTTTACAACCTTCAAGAAGAAGAGCTCACAATCAATTTCTGATTATGTGGCAAGGATGAAAGATATTGCAGATAGCTTGGGAGCAGTGGATGAAGACATTGAAGAGGAAAAGTTGGTAAGACAAATACTTACAGGTCTAAGAGGAGATGAGAAGTGGAAGCCTTTCATATTGTCCATAGAGTTGTCACTTGATCACTTTACTCCTGATCTTAATCAATTGCTAGGACACATGCTAACTCTTGAGCAGGACATTAAAGGAGACAATGATAGAAGTACAAGTCAAGCTATGTACTCCAAGGACAAGAAAAAGAATGGCAAGGGAAAGCAATCGAATGATGATGAAGGGAATTCAAGTCAAGCTAACTTTACAAAAGGAAAGATGAGTTTCATAGGTAAAGGAAGAGGAGGTAAGAACAAAGATAATGCTAAAGCTTGTTGGATTTGTGGCAGAACTAATCATTTGGCAAATGATTGTTGGTATAACAATCAAAATGGTGGAAGCAATAATCAGAATTATAATCAAAGAGGTAGAGGAGGCAGAAACCGAAGAGGCAACTTCAGAGGAAGAGGTGGTAGGACATCATATGGTAGAGGAGGTGGAAGAAACTTCCAATCTCAGTCCTACAACAACAATTATTACAATTATGCATCAGATCAGAAGGATGATATGACTCTTATCTTGAATGCAACTCATGAATCAATGGGAGAAGATCAAAGAGTGTTTTATATTGACTCAGGTTGTAGTAACCATCTGAGTGGGAATCTATCCTTGATGACTGATATGGAAGCAAAGGTGAATGGACATACAGTTCAAACAGGTGACAATACCAAACACAAAGTGGAGAGCATTGGATCAGTGAAGACAAAGAGTGGAAGTACTCTTTTGAGCAAGGTACTTTATGTTCCTACTATTCCTAAAAATTTGATAAGTGTAGGGCAAATTGTGGAGAAAGGATATGAGGTAAGATTCACAAATGATGGTGTTTATGTACAAGATCCAAATCAAGGATATAGAAACATAATTGCAGGGAAGAAGGAAGGAAGATTGTTCACTCTCAAAGTTCAAGGTAATGTGGGACATGCATTGTTTACTTATGGAAGTCAAAAGGTATCTGAATTAGACCTATGGCATAAAAGGCTAGGTCATTTCAATGAGAGAGCTATAAAGGAAATGTCAAAGAATCAGGTGGTGCTTGGTTTGCCAAATATTGAAGGGCAACATATGGTGTACAAGTGTGAAGCTTGTCAATTAGGTAAAGCACATAAAAGTTCTTACAATAAATCAGGGTACAAGTATTCAAATATGCTTGAATTGGTTCATACAGATGTATGGGGTCCCTCAAGGGACTATAGCATAAATGGATCCAGATATTATGTGTTGTTTGTTGATGATGCAACCAGATGGATTACTTTATATGTAATCAAAGATAAACCAGAAGTTTTCAAGACATTCAAACATTTTCATGCCTATGCAGAAAGGATCACAGGGCAAAAGCTTAAGAGGTTAAGATCAGATGGAGGGGGAGAGTATTTCTCTAAAGAGTTTGATGATTATTTGTGGAATGCAGGTATAAAAAGAGAAGTAACTTGCAGGTACTCCCCTCAACAGAATGGAGTAGCAGAAAGGAGAAATAGGACTCTTGTAGAATTTGCAAGAGCTATGATGAAGGAAAAGAATTGTCCAAATTACTTATGGGCAGAAGCCATTAATACTGCAACATACCTTGTGAATAGGTTACCTTGTAAAGCTTTGGATGGAGGAACCCCTTATGAAGCATGGTGGGGTAAGAAACCTACTCTTGATCATTGTAAAGTATTTGGATGTGTAGCATATGCTTATGTTCCTTCACAATTAAGACATAAGCTAGAACCAAAATCAGAGAAGTATGTGTTTATTGGATATGATGATAGACAGATGGGGTACAGGTTGTGGAGTCCATCCACAAAGCAATTTCTTGTTACTAAAGATGTGACATTTGATGAGCAAAATACATGGTATACAGGATCAACAAATGATTATGCAGGTGTTGAAGAGATACAAAGGAAAGGAAAGGCAAAAGTAGAAGTGTATGAAGAAAGTATTGATGATATTGACTCTAAAAGTAGATTGCAGGATCATGTAGAAGAAGGGCCAAGATTTAATCCAGAATCAAATGAGGCTGAAACTTCGAGAAGTGCAGAGATCAGAAGATCCACAAGGGAAAGGAAAGAACCTATAAGGTATAGTTATGATACATCTTTTCTAACAACAAAAGATTATGCTTACATTGTGAAGACAGAAGAAGATCCAATTACTTATGAAGAAGCCAAAGGTAAACAGAATTGGGAGAAGGCAATGCAGGAAGAGTATGATGCTCTACTTGAAAATGAAACTTGGGAATTAGTACCAAGACCAAAGAATCAGAAAGTCATTGGATGTAAATGGGTATATAAAACAAAGAGGTTTGCAGATGGTAAGGTGTCTAGATACAAGGCTAGACTTGTGGTCAAAGGTTTTGCCCAAACTTATGGGGTAGATTATGATGAAACCTTTAGTCCTGTTGCTAAGATGTCTCAATTAGAACATTAATTTCTATTGCTGCTTGTAAGGGATGGAAATTATCACAATTGGATGTGAAAAATGCATTTCTAAATGGATCCATTGCAGATGAAGTATACATGGAGCAACCAGAAGGTTTTATGGATTCAATTGGATCAGATTATGTGTGTAAGCTCAAGAGAGCTTTGTATGGGTTGAAGCAGGCTCCAAGAGCTTGGAATTACAGACTTGTCAAGTTCTTGAATGAATGTGGATTTCAAGCATCAAAGGCAGATAGTAGCTTGCTAGTGAAGGCAAGTGAAAATGGGTACATTTACATGTGTATTTATGTTGATGATATTATTGTCACAGGAACAGATGCTCAAGGAATCAATGAACTCAAAAGGCAAATAGAGAGGGAGTTTAAGATAAGTGATTTGGGAAACTTATCTTATTTCCTAGGAATGTAGATTGTGTATACTCAACATGGAGTATATGTTTCACAAGAGAGGTATTTGAAGAATCTTCTAGTCAAGTTTAACATGGAAGATTGCAAGACTTCAACTACACCATTGGAGGTAAATCATAAATTAAGCAGGTATGGAGGTGAAGAATTCAATGATATGAAGAAATATCAGAGTTTGGTAGGTAGTTTAATCTATGCTACCTTGACAAGACCAGATTTATCATACGCAGTAGGTGTGTTGTCACAATTTATGCATTGTCCAAAGAAGACTCATTGGATTGCAGCCCAAAGGGTACTAAGATATATCAAAGGAACCCTAAGTGAAGGTTTGTATTATGGTTTCACTTCTGACACAAGAATCAAAGTGTTTAGTGATGCAGATTGGGCAGGTGACTCAGATGATAGAAGGTCTACTCATGGATATCTTTGTTATGTTGGAGATAAACTAGTTTCTTGGTGTTCAAAGAAGCAACATACAGTTGCTTTATCATCCACAGAAGCTGAGTATAAGGGAATGGTAGAAGCTGCAAAAGAAGTGATATGGTTGAAGACCTTGATGAAGAGTTTTGAGACTAATCATAGTACTCCAATTATTTTTGGAGATAATATGAGTTCTTTGTATTTGGCAGCTAACCCTGTTTTTCATGCCAGGACTAAGCACATAGAGATTCAGTATCATTTCTTGAGGGAAAAGGTACTTGATAAAGAGATTGAAGTGATGTATACTCCAACAAAAGAACAAGTGGCAGATATGATGACAAAGAGCTTGGATGGACCTAAGCTACAGAGATTCAAAGAGATGGCAGGAGTGAAGAAGAATGGAATAATCACAATTAGTGATTGAGGGGGAGCTGTTGGAACAAGCCAATCACAAATTGATGATTATACAGATCTTGAAGAAAGCTTATGGTCAGAATGAAGCAAAGGAAGACTCTTGTGAAAGTGAAGAAGATTTCAGAATGATGTCTTGTACACATATGTACATATATGTGGAAATCCTTGTAATCTGAGTAGAACAAAATCTTAGGATGATAAGGAGTAGTGTCATAGACGCGACATAAGTCTAAAGTCATGTATATATAAGTTAATGATGAAAAGAAATGTAAGTGAGAGTCATTTGTAGATGAAAAATGTTTTAGAGATGTGTAGAGAGTTTTTTCCCAGAAAACAGCGACGGGTTTTTCTTTGAGTGCTCTCTGTCTGATCATGTGGATCAGAATTCCTTTTGTACGCATCTAATTGAGAAGCTAATGAAGCTATGTCTAGAGTTTCAGAATCTAATTCCTCTCCTACTGTGAGAATGATCAATAGGAACATTCATATGTAGAATGTGAAAACTGAAGTCTGAGAGTAGCGCACTTTTCCGTCTCAGTGTTTTGCTTAGATCTGAGTGTATACTGTAAAGTTTTTGATGAGTGAGCACTTAAAATTTAAGTTAGGAGATAGGGAAGCTATGGCTAAAAGCATTTAGCAAAACGGGTTTTGTGTTGAGAGAAATCAACTTAAGAAGTTGACTATGTCGAAGGCGCTACTTCTGGAAGACAGTTATGACATATGTTTGATCTTAAGGATCAAATTAAATTTTTTGATGATTAGTTTTGAGAACTAATGATTAGTATGATTGCGCAAAGGTATTGCGAATACTTGTGCATCATTTGCTTGAAGAAATTTGAAGTTTTGTGTAGGTAATGAAGTAGATTTCTGAAGCAGACTTTCTGAAGTAGATACTTCTTCACTCAGAGAAGTGTTGATGAAAGATTTGGTAAAGAAGAACAATGTTCTTGTAAAGTTTGGTGTATAACTGACATAGAAGTGTTCTTAAGTCAGTATAGATCAAACCTTTGGAGATTAAGAGGTCTCCAACAATTGAGACCTATGGTCTACGCTAGAGCATTTTCCAAATGGGGTATAGATTTCATAGGACCCATTAATCCACCAGCCAAAGGGTCTCATGTCAAATATATCATAGTAGCCACATATTATTTGACAAAATCGGTAGAGGCAAAGGCTACTAGAAGGAACGATGCTCAAACCACTGCTAAGTTTCTTTTTGAGCACATATTCACTCGTTTCGGATTACCAATTGAGATTGTGAGTGACCAAGGAATGCATTTCATTAATGAAGTGATAGAGTCTTTAATGAATGAGTTCTTAGTGATCCATAAA
Source organism: Ceratopteris richardii (assembly GCA_020310875.1). Lineage (NCBI taxonomy): Eukaryota > Viridiplantae > Streptophyta > Polypodiopsida > Polypodiales > Pteridaceae > Ceratopteris > Ceratopteris richardii. The sequence goes on along the minus strand of CM035407.1, from coordinate 211,135,034 downwards.
AAATCAGCCCCATACCACCCTCAAGCCAATGGTCAAGCGGCAAGAATGGAGAAAAAGATAGCTAGGTATGAAGATCAAATCAAGCAGGAGTAGGCCATCATTGCAAAATGGGAGAAGAGGTATATGGATGATACCGTGGCTCTAAGGACAAAATGGAAAACAATTGAAAATAGATATATGGCGCAATGTAAAGAAGACACTGATCAACTCCCTGTTGTAGCAGAAGAAATCCAAAAAAAGAAGGAAACGATTTTGAAGGCCAACGAAGAGATTAAGCAAAAAGATGAAATGATAAAGCAACTACAAGATGAGCTCGCATAGAAGGCAACAGAGGGGACACCAGTAGCTCCACACTCCACAACAGCTACTGAGGAGATTGAGGTACGTCCTCTCTTTCCCCCCTTACATCATTCGCCGATAAGGGAGGAAACGGAGATCCACTCTGAACGTACTCATTGGGATATTGCAGAACTAAGCCGAAATGAGAGGGCACTACTGGTGTCCCAGGTTACTGCAAAATTTGAAGATCAAATAATAAAGGTCATGAAGGAAGCTCAGATCGAAAGCAAAAATTTAGAACAGATATTAAAACCATTTAATGTACCATATGGACTCCTTAAACAGAAAACACGGAAATACATAAAGACCACGACAAATAAGGAGCCTAACAACAACCTCCAGTTTAGCAATAATACATTCAACTATACTCAAGAGGAATTTGAAAGATCTGACCCTCGATGGAGGAGAAAACTTCTGGAAAAAAACCCTACACTGCGAGTACAATGGGAATCGCCATATGCACTTCAGGTAAATCCCTCTTTTTGTCCAATACCCTGAAGATGCTTTTGGATGCATTTTCGGGAAGGACAGCGCTAGGGTAGCATAAATAACCACTGGTTCAACTATCCACTATTACCAAGTCCACCACATAACTATCTACCAACGGAAGAATACATGGTTAAAACCATGGAATTTTGGATTGCTCGCCATGCCACTGTACCTGATTTGGCAGTAAAAATGACTAATAAGATTCTAAGCATGCTACTTACAGTTATCAAAGTTTTCCAACATGAAAAATATACTTTTTTGAACTTCATCGGCATTACTCAGGGATCCAAAACACTTGTTTCTTATCTCTTGACTATCCCGAGCCGATTAACACTTATGGCTATATACTCACGGCTCATGTTCTTGCCCAGCACATATATGCAGACTTTTGGAGAAGCATTTTTCACCAGCTTTTTAGAAATTGATTCAGAAATTTTTCTGAAAATGACTTCCAATCTTAATGCAAGACTGGTGGCCTATGAAACAAGCTTCTTTGCGGATCACCGATAAGCACCAGAAGATGGGGTGAAATCAAGCCAATGGAAAGAGTTCATGATATGTCACGCCAATCTGCTTAATCAACGAGAGCAAGCTGCAATACAAACGTACTCACGTCGCCACAAAAAGCCTGTTAGGGACAACAGAGTTCAGGAGGAGGGACATGTGGAAGGGGAATCAAGCAAAAAGAGAAGAAGAAGAAAATCAAAGAATAGAGTTGCTCAATAAGGAATGAAGATCACCAAGACAGAGAACAACTCTCTACCCAAAGCCCCGCAGGGGCACGCATCAGGCAACAACGCCAAAGGCCCAGGTCCTGAGGAGTGGAATTAAAGAAAGATAACAACGAGGACATTTCATGGGAGGTTGCACACAGCTTCCTCATCCACTAGGAGCTGGCGATGAAGCGAAAGAAGTCAAGGAGAGAGACAGAACACATAGGACGCTTCATCAGATAAGATAACCAATTGTCTGAAGGTGTTGGAACTGAAGGACTCGAGGCAAGGAAGCTTACGAAGAGAGTCAGAGAGAAGAGAAAGCACAAGCAGACAGAGTAGTCAACAACGATCTGGCAAGTAGGCCAATATTTTTTTAGGACACTAAAGCATATCAAAGAGGTGGACACACAAGGAGAAAGAGCAAGTAGGGAGCTCGAAGATATGTATGACAAATCGTTAGAAGAAATGCCTACAACAATAGTGATTTTCATCACTAAAAGCCATTGTAGATACCATTTCATATTTTTGTAGCTCCATTTTGTGCAAGCCAAGGAGTCCTTGAGCTTGAGGAGCATTCGAAGTAGCTACCTACCAATTTTCATAATTTTTAGACTTCGTTTGAGTCTTCAAATAGGCCCTAGAACCTAATTTTTAACTAGGCCGGACACTAGGTCTGGACACGGCCAAAACCTAGTCAAAAACTATAAATAGAGCTAGAGAGCTCATTTTTGGGTTAGCTTGTAATTGATTTGAACTTGTATGAGCTTTTTGAAAGTAATCTAAAGAACTCCATTGCTTCTCACTCTTTGTCTTGCCTTGTGTGCGCGTGTGTGTGTATGTGTGTGCATGTTAGTGTGCTTCGCACTCACGCACTTGTGCCTTCACTTGCTCGAGGTCATCATACCATCCTCACGTCTTCCCGGATTGACATTAAAGGAGGTGCTACTCATCACTGAGCTACACCAAATTTTGGCGCCGTTGCCAGGGATCGAGCTTTGAGGACGAGTGTGTGATGGTAAGATGTAGATTTGAGACGTTGGCGTTGTAGGTAATTTCTTCACTCTTCTTATTTTTTCTCTTTCTTACCTCACCACCATCATCACCATCATCATCCTCACCATATCCGATCTCCATCTCCATCATCGCGAAAATTTTCAGTTTTTGATCATATCACCTCCACCTCATTTCCCTCATTCCACTTGTGAGAGAGAGCAAGAGAGCGATATTGTGTGCGTAGTTTTTGCATGTTTCTGGAGCTTTCTTGCAGGTACTTGCTGCATCATCATCTCCAGTGCTCCGCGCAAATACGAAACATAACTGAACTGTCTCTGTGTCGCCGAAGTCTGTCGATCGCGTTCGACAGAAAAAACGCCCATTTGGTAACACAAAGTGCACCACTATAATCTACATGATGAGCACATTCCAAATCACTAAAAACAGTTAAAAAATTCCGAGTTCCTCTGTCAATCCCGATTGATACAGTCAATCGCCACTGACACCCACGACTGACAACTTTTGTCAATCGCGACCGATAGATTTGTCGATCGCGACCGACAGAGACGACCGACTGACCGTGTCAATTGCGATTGACATCGTCGATCGCGATCGACTGAATTTTGGCAATTGACTGAGTTTCATGCGTTGCCACGTGTCCATTGCGATGGACACAACCCCGATCGACTGAATTTACGACAAAAATCCCAGAACACGTGTCGATCGTGATTGACACCATCGATCGCGATTGACAGGACCCACGATCGACTCTGTCGATCGCGATTGACACTGTCGATCGCGATTGACGTGTCGATCGCGACCGACATGTTGGAGACCTCTTAATCTCCAAAGGTTTGATCTATACTGACTTAAGAACTGTTGGAACAAGCCAATCACAAATTGGTGATTATACAGATCTTGAAGAATGCTTATGGTCAGAATGAAGCAAAGGAAGACACTTGTAAAAGTGAAGAAGAATTCAGGATGATGTCTTGTACACATATGTACATATAAGTGAAGAATCTTGTAAGCTGACTATAGCTAAGCCTTTAGGATGATTAGTAACAATGTCATAGACGCGGGATGAGTTAAAAGTTATGTATATATAAGTTAATGATGACAAGAATTATGAGAGGAGAAGTAAGAGAGTCATTTTGTAGATGACAAACTTCAGAAAGATGTGTAGAGAGTTTTTTCCCAGAAAGTAGCGACGGGTTTTTCTCTGAGTGCTCTCTGTCTGATCATGTGGATCAGAAATCCTTTTGTACACATCTAATTGAGAAGCTAATGAAGCTATGTCTAGAGTTTCAGAATCTAATTCCTCTCCTACTGTGAGAATGATCAATAGGAACATTCATATGTGAACTTTGGAAACTGAAGTTTGAGAGTAGCGCACTTTTCCGTCTCAGTATTTTGATCAGATCTGAGTGTCTATTGTAAAGTTTTTGATGAGTGAGCACTTAAAATTTAAGTTAGAAGATAAGGAAGCTATGGCTAAAAGCATTTAGCAAAACGGGTTTTAGATTGGGAGAAATCAACTTAGGAAGTTGACTATGTCGAAGGCGCAACTTCTGAGAGACATTTTCTGACATGTCTTTGATCTTAATGATCAAATTAAACTTTTGGTGATTAGTTTTGAGAACTAATGATTGACACGTGTGCGCAAAGGTATTGCGAATACTTGTGCATCATTTGCTTGAAGAAATTTGAAACTTTATGCATGTAATGAAGTGGATTCCTGAAGCAGACTTTCTGAAGTAGACACTTCTTCACTCAGAGAAGTGTTGCTTGAAGTTTTGGTAAAGAAGAACATTGTTTGTGTAAAGTTTGGTTTATAACTGACATAGAAGTGTTCTTAAGTCAGTATAGATCAAACCTTTGGAGATTAAGAGGTCTCCAACAGTGGTATCAGAGCTGAAGGTGAAATACAAGAGAAGAAAAGACAATTGAAGTTCTGACTGGTGCAGATATTGAAGATCTTCCAAATCAAAGGAGGACAAGGACAAATTATTGAAGATAACTTGCAGAAGTTCAGAGTACGAGTTCGAAAGAATCAAGAAGGACAAAAACTATATCAAAGGTACACTTTCTCCTCATAAACCATAGTAATTGCAGATACAGAAGGTCAAGGATGGGAGAAAGCTTGCAGATTGATAAGCTAGATAGGGAGAACTATCCAGCATGGTCCATGAGGATGGAAGCACACCTCATGAGCAAAGACCTTATAGCATTTATTACAGGAGATGAAGAAAAACCTGAATTTGCAGATCCTAGTATTCCTACTAGGGAAGAGCTTGCAATGTTGAAGACTTGGATGAGAAAGGATGCTCAAGCAAGGAGTATCATCTACATGGCTGTAAATGATTACCTTCTACCTCACATCAGAGGTTTGGAAAGTGCTACAGATGTTTGGAATGTTTTGGAAGAGCATTTCCAAAATACAACTAAGTCAAGGAAGTCCTCACTATGGGCTGAGTTCACAACCTTCAAGAAGAAGAGCTCACAATCAATTTCAGATTATGTGGCAAGGATGAAGGATATTGCAGATAGCTTGGGAGCAGTGGATGAAGACATTGAAGAGGAAAAGTTGGTAAGACAAATACTTACAGGTTTGAGAGGAGATGAGAAGTGGAAACCCTTCATATTGTCCATAGAGTTGTCACTTGATCACTTTACTCCTGATCTTAATCAATTGCTAGGTCACATGCTAACCTTTGAGCAGGATCTTAAAGGAGACAATGATAGAAGTACAAGTCAAGCTATGTACTCCAAGGACAAGAAAAAGAATGGCAAGGGAAAGCAATCGAATGATGATGAAGGGAATTCAAATCAAGCTAACTTCACAAAGGGAAAGATGAATTTCATAGGTAAAGGAAGAGGAGGTAAGAACAAAGATAATGCTAAAGCTTGTTGGATTTGTGGCAGAACAAATCATTTGGCAAATGATTGTTGGTATAACAATCAAAATGGTGGAAGCAATAATCAGAATTATAATCAAAGAGGTAGAGGAGGCAGAAACCAAAGAGGCAACTTCAGAGGAAGAGGTGGTAGGACATCATATGGTAGAGGAGGTGGAAGAAACTTCCAATCTCAGTCCTACAACAATAATTATTATAATTATGCATCAGATCAGAAGGATGATATGACTCTTATCTTGAATGCAACTCATGAATCAATGGGAGAAGATCAAAGAGTGTTTTATATTGACTCAGGGTGTAGCAACCATCTGAGTGGGAATCTATCCTTGATGACTGATATGGAAGCAAGGGTGAATGGACATACAGTTCAAACAGGTGACAATACCAAGCATAAAGTGGAGAGCATTGGATCAGTAAAGACAAAGAGTGGAAGTACACTTCTCAGCAAGGTACTTTATGTTCCTACTATTCCTAAAAATTTGATAAGTGTAGGGCAAATTGTGGAGAAAGGATATGAGGTAAGATTCACAAATGATGGTGTTTATGTACAAGATCCAAATTAGGGATATAGAAACATAATTGCAGGTAAAAAGGAAGGAAGATTGTTCACTCTCAAAGTCCAAGGTAATGTGGGACATGCATTATTTACCTATGGAAGTCAAAAGGTATCTGAATTAGACCTATGGCATAAAAGGCTAGGTCATTTCAATGAGAGAGCTATAAAGGAAATGTCGAAGAATCAGGTGGTGCTTGGATTGCCAAATATTGAAGGGCAACATATGGTGTACAAGTGTGAAGCTTGTCAATTAGGTAAAGCACATAAAGGTTCTTATAACAAATCAGGGTACAAGCATTCAAATATGCTTGAATTGGTTCATACAGATGTATGGGGTCCCTCAAGGGACTATAGCATAAATGGATCCAGATATTATGTGTTGTTTGTTGATGATGCAACCAGGTGGATTACTTTGTATGTAATCAAGGATAAATCAGAAGTTTTCAAGACATTCAAACATTTTCATGCTTATGCAGAAAGGATCACAGGGCAAAAGCTCAAGAGGTTAAGATCAGATGGAGGGGGAGAGTATTTCTCTAAAGATTTTGATGATTATTTATGGAATGCAGGTATCAAAAGAGAAGTAACTTGCAGGTACTCCCCTCAACAGAATGGAGTAGCAGAAAGGAGGAATAGGACTCTTGTAGAGTTTGCAAGAGCCATGATGAAGGAAAAGAATTGTCCAAATTACTTATGGGCAGAAGCCATTAACATTGCAACATACCTTGTGAATAGGTTGCCTTGCAAAGCTTTGGATGGAGGAACCCCTTATGAAGCATGGTGGGGTAAGAAACCTACCCTTGATCATTGTAAGGTATTTGGATGTATTGCATATGCTTATGTTCCTTCACAATTAAGACATAAGCTAGAACCAAAAGCAGAGAAGTATGTGTTTATTGGATATGATGATAGACAGATGGGTTACAGGTTGTGGAATCCATCCACAAAGCAATTTCTTGTTACCAAAGATGTGACATTTGATGAGCAAAATACATGGTATGTAGGATCACCAAATGATTTTACAAGTGTTGAAGAAATACAAAGGAAAGGAAAGGCAAAAGTAAAAGTGTGTGAAGAAATTGTTGATGAAATTGACTCTAGAAGTAGATTGCAGGATCATGTAGAAGAAGGGCCAAGATTTGATCCAGAATCAAATGAGGCTGAAACTTCGAGAAGTGCAGAAATCAGAAGATCTACAAGGAAAAGGAAAGAACCTATAAGGTATAGTTATGATACATCTTTCCTAACAACAAAAGATTATGCTTACATTGTGAAAACACAAGAAGATCCAACCACTTATGAAGAAGCCAAAGGTAAACAGAATTGGGAGAAGGCAATGCAAGAAGAGTATGATGCTCTACTTGAAAATGAAACTTGGGAATTAGTACCAAGACCAAAGAATCAGAAAGTTATTGGATGTAAGTGGGTATATAAAACAAAGAGGTTTGCAGATGGTAAGGTGTCTAGATACAAGGCTAGACTTGTGGTCAAAGGTTATGCCCAAACTTATGGGGTAGATTATGATGAAACCTTTAGTCCTGTTGCTAAGATGTCTACAATTAGGACATTGATTGCTATTGCTGCTTGCAAGGGATGGAAATTATCACAATTGGATGTGAAAAATGCATTTTTAAATGGATACATTGCAGATGAAGTATATATGGAGCAACCAGAAGGCTTCATGGAATCAATTGGATCAGACTATGTGTGTAAGCTCAAGAGAGCTTTATATGCGTTGAAGCAAGCCCCAAGAGCTTGGAATTACAGATTGGTCAAGTTCTTGAATGAATGTGGATTTCAAGCATCAAAGGCAGATAGTAGCTTGCTAATGAAGGCAAGTGAAAATGGATACATTTACATGTGCATTTATGTTGATGATATTATTGTTACAGGAACAGATGTTCAAGGAATCAATGAACTCAAAAAGCAAATAGAGAAGGAGTTTAAGATAAGTGATTTGGGAAACTTATCTTATTTTCTAGGAATGCAGATTGTGTATACTCAACATGGAGTATATGTTTCACAAGAGAGATATTTGAAGAATCTTCTAGTCAAGTTTAACATGGAAGATTGCAAGACCTCAACTACACCATTGGAGGTAAATCATAAATTAAGCAGGTATGGAGGTGAAGAATTCAATGACATGAAGAAATATCAGAGTTTGGTAGGTAGTTTAATCTATGCTACCTTGACAAGGCCAGATTTATCATATGCAGTAGGTGTGTTGTCACAATTCATGCATTGTCCAAAGAAGACTCATTGGATTGCAGCCCAAAGGGTACTCAGATATATCAAAGGAACCCTAAGTGAAGGTTTGTATTATGGTTTCACTTCTGACACAAGAATCAAAGTGTTTAGTGATGCAGATTGGGCAGGTGACTCAGATGATAGAAGGTCTACTCATGGGTATCTCTGTTATGTTGGAGATAAGTTAGTTTCTTGGTGTTCAAGGAAGCAACATACAGTTGCTTTGTCATCCACAGAAGCTGAGTATAAGGGAATGGTAGAAGCTGCAAAAGAAGTGATATGGTTGAAGACCTTGATGAAGAGTTTTGAGACTGATCATAGTACTCCAATAATTTTTGGAGACAATATGAGTTCTTTGTATTTGGCAGCTAACCCTGTTTTTCATGCCAGGACTAAGCATATAGAGATTCAGTATCATTTCTTGAGGGAAAAGGTACTAGATAAAGAGATTGAAGTGATGTACACTCCAACAAAAGAACAAGTGGCAGATATGATGACAAAAAGCTTGGATGGACCTAAGCTACAGAGATTCAAGGAGATGGCAGGAGTGAAGAAGAATGGAATAATCACAATTAGTGATTGAGGGGGAGCTGTTGGAACAAGCCAATCACAAATTGGTGATTATACAGATCTTGAAGAATGCTTATGGTCAGAATGAAGCAAAGGAAGACACTTGTAAAAGTGAAGAAGAATTCAGGATGATGTCTTGTACACATATGTACATATAAGTGAAGAATCTTGTAAGCTGAGTATAGCTAAGCCTTTAGGATGATTAGTAACAATGTCATAGACGCGGGATGAGTTAAAAGTTATGTATATATAAGTTAATGATGACAAGAATTATGAGAGGAGAAGTAAGAGAGTCATTTTGTAGATGACAAACTTCAGAAAGATGTGTAGAGAGTTTTTTCCCAGAAAGTAGCGACGGGTTTTTCTCTGAGTGCTCTCTGTCTGATCACGGGGATCAGAAATCCTTTTGTACACATCTAATTGAGAAGCTAATGAAGCTATGTCTAGAGTTTCAGAATCTAATTCCTCTCCTACTGTGAGAATGATCAATAGGAACATTCATATGTGAACTTTGGAAACTGAAGTCTGAGAGTAGCGCACTTTTCCGTCTCAGTATTTTGATCAGATCTGAGTGTCTACTGTAAAGTTTTTGATGAGTGAGCACTTAAAATTTAAGTTAGAAGATAAGGAAGCTATGGCTAAAAGCATTTAGCAAAACGGGTTTTAGATTGAGAGAAATCAACTTAGGAAGTTGACTATGTCGAAGGCGCAACTTCTGAGAGAAATTTTCTGACATGTCTTTGATCTTAATGATCAAATTAAACTTTTGGTGATTAGTTTTGAGAACTAATGATTGACATGTGTGCGCAAAGGTATTGCGAATACTTGTGCATCATTTGCTTGAAGAAATTTGAAACTTTATGCAGGTAATGAAGTGGATTCCTGAAGCAGACTTTCTGAAGTAGACAGTTCTTCACTCAGAGAAGTGTTGCTTGAAGTTTTGGTAAAGAAGAACATTGTTTGTGTAAAGTTTGGTTTATAACTGACATAGAAGTGTTCTGAAGTCAGTATAGATCAAACCTTTGGAGATTAAGAGGTCTCCAACAAGAACACCTCTATGTCAGTTATACACCAAACTTTACAAGAACATTGTTCTTCTTTACCAAATCTTTCATCAACACTTCTCTGAGTGAAGAAGTATCTACTTCAGGAAGTCTGCTTCACAAATCTACTTCATTACCTGCACAAAACTTCAAATTTCTTCAAGCAAATGATGCACAAGTATTCGCAATACCTTTGCGCAATCATACTAATCATTAGTTCTCAAAACTAATCATCAAAAAATTTAATTTGATCCTTAAGATCAAACATATGTCATAACTGTCTTCCAGAAGTAGCGCCTTCGACATAGTCAACTTCTTAAGTTGATTTCTCTCAACACAAAACCCGTTTTGCTAAATGCTTTTAGCCATAGCTTCCCTATCTCCTAACTTAAATTTTAAGTGCTCACTCATCAAAAACTTTACAGTATACACTCAGATCTAAGCAAAACACTGAGACGGAAAAGTGCGCAACTCTCAGACTTCAGTTTTCATATTCTACATATGAATGTTCCTATTGATCATTCTCACAATAGGAGAGGAATTAGATTCTGAAACTCTAGACATAGCTTGATTAGCTTCTCAATTAGATGTGTACAAAAGGAATTCTAATCCACATGATCAGACAGAGAGCACTCAGAGAAAAACCCGTCACTATTTTCTGGGAAAAAAACTCTCTACACATCTCTAAAACATTTTTCATCTACAAATGACTCTCACTTACATTTCTTGTCATCATTAACTTATATATACATGGCTTTAGACTTATCTCGCGTCTATGACACTACTCCTTATCATCCTAAGATTTTGTTCTACTCAGATTACAAGGATTTCCACATATATGTACATATGTGTACAAGACATCATTTTGAAATCTTCTTCACTTTCACAAGAGTCTTCCTTTGCTTCATTCTGACCATAAGCTTTCTTCAAGATCTGTATAATCATCAATTTGTGATTGGCTTGTTCCAACAGCTCCCCCTCAATCACTAATTGTGATTATTCCATTCTTCTTCACTCCTGCCATCTGTTTGAATCTCTGTAGCTTAGGTCCATCCAAGCTCTTTGTCATCATATCTGCCACTTGTTCTTTTGTTGGAGTATACATCACTTCAATCTCTTTATCAAGTACCTTTTCCCTCAAGAAATGATACTGAATCTCTATGTGCTTAGTCCTGGCATGAAAAACAGGGTTAGCTGCCAAATACAAAGAACTCATATTATCTCCAAAAATAATTGGAGTACTATGATTAGTCTCAAAACTCTTCATCAAGGTCTTCAACCATATCACTTCTTTTGCAGCTTCTACCATTCCCTTATACTCAGCTTCTATGGATGATAAAGCAACTGTATGTTGCTTCTTTGAACACCAAGAAACTAGTTTATCTCCAACATAACAAAGATATCCATGAGTAGACCTTCTATCATCTGAGTCACCTGCCCAATCTGCATCACTAAACACTTTGATTCTTGTGTCAGAAGTGAAACCATAATACAAACCTTCACTTAGGGTTCCTTTGATATATCTTAGTACCCTTTGCGCTGCAATCCAATGAGTCTTCTTTGGACAATGCATAAATTGTGACAACACACCTACTACATATGATAAATCTGGTCTTGTCAAGGTAGCATAGATTAAACTACCTACCAAACTCTGATATTTCTTCATATCATTGAATTCTTCACCTCCATACCTGCTTAATTTATGATTTACCTCCAATGGTGTAGTTGAAGCCTTGCAATCTTCCATGTTAAACTTGACTAGAAGATTCTTCAAATACCTCTCTTGTGAAACATATACTCCATGTTGAGTATACACAATCTGCATTCCTAGGAAATAAGATAAGTTTCCCAAATCACTTATCTTAAACTCCTTCTCTATTTGCCTTTTGAGTTCATTGATTCCTTGAGCATCTGTTCCTGTGACAATATATCATCAACATAAATACACATGTAAATGTACCCATTTTCACTTGCCTTCACTAGCAAGCTACTATCTGCCTTTGATGCTTGAAATCCACATTCATTCAAGAACTTGACAAGTCTGTAATTCCAAGCTCTTGGAGCCTGCTTCAACCCATACAAAGCTCTCTTGAGCTTACACACATAATCTGATCCAATTGAATCCATAAAACCTTCTATTTGCTCCATGTATACGTCATCTGCAATGTATCCATTTAGAAATGCATTTTTCACATCCAATTGTGATAATTTCCATCCCTTACAAGCAGCAATAGCAATTAATGTTCTAATTGTAGACATCTTAGCAACAGGACTAAAGGTTTCATCATAATCTACCCCATAAGTTTGGGCAAAACCTTTGACCACAAGTCTAGCCTTGTATCTAGACACCTTACCATCTGCAAACCTCTTTGTTTTACATACCCATTTACATCCAATGACTTTCTGACTCTTTGGTCTTGGTACTAATTCCCAAGTTTCATTTTCAAGTAGAGCATCATACTCTTCCTGCATTGCCTTCTCCCAATTCTGTTTACCTTTGGCTTCTTCATAAGTAATTGGATCTTCTTCTGTCTTCACAATGTAAGCATAATCTTTTGTTGTTAGAAAAGATGTATCATAACTATACCTTATAGGTTCTTTCCTTTCCCTTGTGGATCTTCTGATCTTTGCACTTCTCGAAGTTTCAGCCTCATTTGATTCTGGATCAAATCTTGGCCCTTCTTCTACATGATCCTGCAATCTACTTTTAGAGTCAATATCATCAATACTTTCTTCATACACTTTTACTTTTGCCTTTCCTTTCCTTTGTATCTCTTCAACACCTGCATAATCATTTGTTGATCCTGTATACCATGTATTTTGCTCATCAAATGTCACATCTTTAGTAACAAGAAATTGCTTTGTGGATGGACTCCACAACCTGTACCCCATCTGTCTATCATCATATCCAATAAACACATACTTCTCTGATTTTGGTTCTAGCTTATGTCTTAATTGTGAAGGAACATAAGCATATGCTACACATCCAAATACTTTACAATGATCAAGAGTAGGTTTCTTACCCCACCATGCTTCATAAGGGGTTCCTCCATCCAAAGCTTTACAAGGTAACCTATTCACAAGGTATGTTGCAATATTAATGGCTTCTGCCCATAAGTAATTTGGACAATTCTTTTCCTTCATCATAGCTCTTGCAAATTCTACAAGAGTCCTATTTCTCCTTTCTGCTACTCCATTCTGTTGAGGGGAGTACCTGCAAGTTACTTCTCTTTTTATACCTGCATTCCACAAATAATCATCAAACTCTTTAGAGAAATACTCTCCCCCTCCATCTGATCTTAACCTCTTAAGCTTTTGCCCTGTGATCCTTTCTGCATAGGCATGAAAATGTTTGAATGTCTTGAAAACTTCTGGTTTATCTTTGATTACATATAAAGTAATCCATCTGGTTGCATCATCAACAAACAACACATAATATCTGGATCCATTTATGCTATAGTCCCTTGAGGGACCCCATACATCTGTATGAACCAATTCAAGCATATGTGAATACTTGTACCCTGATTTATTGTAAGAACTTTTATGTGCTTTACCTAATTGACAAGCTTCACACTTGTCCACCATATGTTGCCCTTCAATATTTGGCAAACCAAGCACCACCTGATTCTTTGACATTTCCTTTATAGCTCTCTCATTGAAATGACCTAGCCTTTTATGCCATAGGTCTAATTCAGATACCTTTTGACTTCCATAAGTAAACAATGCATGTCCCACATTACCTTGAACTTTGAGAGTGAACAATCTTCCTTCCTTCTTCCCTGCAATTATGTTTCTATATCCTTGATTTGGATCTTGTACATAAACACCATCATTTGTGAATCTTACCTCATATCCTATCTCCACAATTTGCCCTACACTTATCAAATTTTTAGGAATAGTAGGAACATAAAGTACCTTGCTCAAAAGAGTACTTCCACTCTTTGTCTTCACTGATCCAATGCTCTCCACTTTGTGTTTGGTATTGTCACCTGTTTGAACTGTATGTCCATTCACCTTTGCTTCCATATCAGTCATCAAGGATAGATTCCCACTCAGATGGTTACTACAACCTGAGTCAATATAAAACACTCTTTGATCTTCTCCCATTGATTCATGAGTTGCATTCAAGATAAGAGTCATATCATCCTTCTGATCTGATGCATAATTGTAATAATTGTTGTTGTAGGACTGAGATTGGAAGTTTCTTCCACCTCCTCTACCATATGATGTCCTACCACCTCTTCCTCTGAAGTTGCCTCTTTGGTTTCTGCCTCCTCTACCTCTTTGATTATAATTCTGATTATTGCTTCCACCATTTTGATTGTTATACCAACAATCATTTGCCAAATGATTAGTTCTGCCACAAATCCAACAAGCTTTAGCATTATCTTTGTTCTTACCTCCTCTTCCTTTACCTCTGAAATTCATCTTTCCTTTTGTAAAGTTAGCTTGACTTGAATTCCCTTCATCATCATTCGATTGCTTTCCCTTGCCATTCTTTTTCTTGTCCTTGGAGTACATAGCTTGACTTGTACTTCTATCATTGTCTCCTTTAATGTCCTGCTCAAAAGTTAGCATGTGTCCTAGCAATTGATTAAGATCAGGAGTAAAGTGATCAAGTGACAACTCTATGGACAATATGAAAGGCTTCCACTTCTCATCTCCTCTCAGACCTGTAAGTATTTGTCTTACCAACTTTTCCTCTTCAATGTCTTCATCCACTGCTCCCAAGCTATCTGCAATATCTTTCATCGTTGCCACATAATCAGAAATTGATTGTGAGCTCTTCTTCTTGAAGGTTGTAAACTCAGCCCATAGTGAGGACTTCCTTGACTTAGTTGTATTTTGGAAATGCTCTTCCAAGGCATTCCAAACATCTGTAGCACTTTCCAATCCTCTAATGTGAGGTAGCAGATAATCATTTACAGCCATGTAAATAATACTCCTTGCTTGAGCATCCTTTCTCATCCAAGTCTTCAAATTTGCAAGCTCTTCCCTAGTTGGAATACTAGGATCTGCAAATTCAGGTTTTTCTTCATCTCCTGTAATGAATGCCATCAAATCTTTACTCATGAGGTGTGCCTCCATCCTCATGGACCAAGCTGGATAGTTCTCCCTATCTAGCTTATCAATCTGCAAGCTTTCTCCCATCCTTGACCTTCTGTATCTGCAATTACTATGATTTATGGGGATAAAGTGTACCTTTGATATGAACTTTGTCCTTCTTGATTCTTTCGAGCTCGTGCTTTGAACTTCTGCAGGTTATCTTCAATAATTTGTCCTTGTCCTCCTTTGATTTGGAAGAACTCCAATATCTGCACCAATCGGAACTTCGATTGTCTTTTCTTCTCTTGTATTACACCTTCAGCTCTGATACCACTATTGGAGACCTCTTAATCTCCAAAGGTTTGATCTATACTGACTTAAGAACACTTCTATGTCAGTTATACACCAAACTTTACAAGAACATTGTTCTTCTTTACCAAATCTTTCATCAACACTTCTCTGAGTGAAGAAGTATCTACTTCAGAAAGTCTGCTTCAGAAATCTACTTCATTACCTGCACAAAACTTCAAATTTCTTCAAGCAATGATGCACAAGTATTCGCAATACCTTTGCGCAATCATACTAAGCATTAGTTCTCAAAACTAATCATCAAAAAATTTAATTTGATCCTTAAGATCAAACATATGTCATAACTGTCTTCCAGAAGTAGCGCCTTCGACATAGTCAACTTCTTAAGTTGATTTCTCTCAACACAAAACCCGTTTTGCTAAATGCTTTTAGCCATAGCTTCCCTATCTCCTAACTTAAATTTTAAGTGCTCACTCATCAAAAACTTTACAGTATACACTCAGATCTAAGCAAAACACTGAGACGGAAAAGTGCGCTACTCTCAGACTTCAGTTTTCACATTCTACATATGAATGTTCCTATTGATCATTCTCACAGTAGGAGAGGAATTAGATTCTGAAAATCTAGACATAGCTTCATTAGCTTCTCAATTAGATGTGTACAAAAGGAATTCTGATCCACATGATTAGACAGAGAGCACTCAGAGAAAAACCCGTCGCTATTTTCTAGGAAGAAACTCTCTACACATCTCTAAAACATTTTTCATCTACAAATGACTCTCACTTACATTTCTTGTCATCATTAACTTATATATACATGACTTTAGACTTATCTCGCATCTATGACACTACTCCTTATCATCCTAAGATTTTGTTCTACTCAGATTACAAGGATTTCCACATATATGTACATATGTGTACAAGACATCATTCTGAAATCTTCTTCACTTTCACAAGAGTCTTCCTTTGCTTCATTCTGACCATAAGCTTTCTTCAAGATCTGTATAATCATCAATTTGTGATTGGCTTGTTCCAACATCAATGACATGTCATCTCTCCGAATCAGATATTTGGCTCTTTGGCATGTTTTGCAACTTCGTACATAAGTGTCCACATCCATATGTAGAGTTGGCCACCACAAGCCCGCAAAGAGGATCATTTTTATAGCTCTCTCGACTGAGAAATGACCTCCTGTCGCACCTGCGTGTGCCATCTCTAATATGGGTAAATATTCTCCTTCATGCACACATAGCCATAATTGATTGTCTTTCCCTCTCTTAAACAAGTGTCTTCCCATGAGTACATAATCCTTGCTCATTTCCTCTAGGGATCGGTTCCTTGCCAAGCTAATTCCCTCCTCATGTTCTCTTGTCTTTAGGAATTTCACTAGTGCTTCACTCCATTTGGGTGTGATTGTAGAGAAAGGTAAGGATGTATGATCCTCAGGAATGGTCTCCTGGCATTCTGCGCAGTTACTAACATAATCATGGATAGCTTTAGGCATATCAGTCTAGTATACTCCTAATCGTTTCAATTCTCTTAGAGTTCCATGAATTCCTTTGTGTGTCCTCCATTTGTTTACATGAGCTTGTTCAATCAACTTCACTTGTTCCTCTTCCTCAACACATCTAGATAGTACACCGTTGGGTTCCTTATGGTACACACTTCCTGCAATAATGTGCAAATTCCTTGACTGATGAATTTCCTTTTTACTCCCTTTATTGATTGAGTGTTGTGGGCCATGCGTGAGTATCGGAATTAGTTTTTCTGCCCACTTTGGGCACACTTCCAAATTAAACACGTAAGTGTCTAGCAATTCTTCGGGCACTCCACTTGGTGGTTCTCCATTTGTTAACCTAGAGAGGTGAGCTGCTCTTACATGGGTATTTCCCTTTTTCACTATTACTTCAAAATCGAACTCCATCAATAACAAAAACCATCTCATAAGTCTTCCCATGTTACAAGGCTTATTGACTAGGTATAATAAGGCTTGATGATCTATGAAGAACTTGAACTTGTTGGCTAAGAGATAATGTCTAACTTTTTTCACTGCATAGACCATTCCCAATCCCTCTCGCTCTGTAGTTGTATAGTTTCTTTCAGCTTGATTAAGTTGTCTACTCGCATAGGCAATTGGGTGATCTAACCTTCCTTCGTCTGCCGGCTGAGCTAAGATGCATCCTATTGCGTAATTTGAAGCGTCCACATGAATATGGAAAGGCTTGTTCCAATTCGGTGTTTTTAGAATTGGAGCCATGCTAAGTCACCTTTTTAACTTGTTAAATGCCTTTTCGCATTCATCAGTTTCTCCTTCTCTAGCCTCTCTCTTAGGCATTTGAATGGCTATCTTTCTCTCTTCTACTTCGTACTTTTTAAAATGCTCTGGAACCTCAAAAAGGTCAGGATTTGGTTTGATCTTACTCCCTCTTTCCTCCTGCTTTGGTACTATGGGGGTTGCTTCTATCGCTAGGACCTTGGTCATTTCGTGCTTATCTTTGGTTCGAAAGGTTTCTAGGTAGCTTTCTTCTGAATCAAATTCTGGTTCCATTTCTATACTCTCATATTCCTCTTTCCACTCCTTTTCTAAGAGTTCCCCTACTTCTACCTCTTGAGGGACAACCATGTACAAATTTACGTCATAGCCTTCTTCGTCTACACATTCATTCATCGTCAGAAATTCCTCATTCACACATACATCCAAGGTTGCTAAGATTTCCATCCATCCATGCAGTTCAAATGTTTCACCTGGAAAGATTTGAGGCATATACATTGGGTCCTCTACCGGTCGGTAGTGACGATGTCTTATTGGCCACAACTGCCTTTTATTATCCTCTTTCTTGGCTTCTTTACACATCCGTAATTGGGCATCCTCATGCATCCATGATTCATCGCTTTATCCAGCACTATGGATAGGTAAGTCATCCTCTTCCTTTTGTAGAGGGTTCCATTGTAGTGGGGGTACATCTCGGTATGTAAATGTATGCAAATTTATTTTGGTGGTGTTTCCTTGATGTTGAAGGTATAAAGAGTCTCTTCCCCAATCTTGTACTACCCTAAGCTGTCTCATGAAGGGTTGTCCTAATATCATCTCATAGTTACTTGCTTTTCCAAATTGACAGAGAGCTAGTGTATGTTCGAATTCTACTCCACAGGTGGTTAGCTTGATCTTTTCTAATATCCCTAATGGTTTTTCAACATGACCATCTGCTAATTGGAGCTTCATGCGAGTGGGTCGTAAGGCAGGCTTTCCCCATTTCTCCCAAATCTCCTTGGTGGCAATTCCAACTCCTGCTCCTATGTCTAGTATAGCTTTGGTCATATAGCCATTGTAAGTGACGGGTAAACATGTGTTGCCTTCGTCTCCTTCGCTAAATTCTCCAACCTTATCCACTGGGATTTGTACCTTAGATGGGTTTTCTTGTCCCTTGTTTTCTTTTTCGTCCTTCTCCTGCCCTAGTTCCAGTTGACCTGCTAATTGTTTCCATATTTGCAGTTTAACCCGGAGTAGTTCTTCCACAGTCAGTTGGCATTGTACTTTTGTCTTTTTAAGTTCTGTTAGATTGTGTGAATTCTTATCTGAGTTTCCCTTTCCTTTTCCTCATAGTATGGGTGCTCGGAATATCATGGATTCCTTTTTGTACTCTCCCATGTAATTTGGTAGGGTTGAAATGCTCTGAGCTTCTTCTCTATTTCGGTTTAGTCACGATACTTCCTCATATACTTCTTCCATGTTGGGACTTGGCTGATAAACTTCCACATCTAATTCCTCAAAGGGAGGTTTAGTCACTCCATTCCTCTTCCATTGTTCTTCTCGGATTCTATTCCATAATTCTTTTGGTCAATCAGCCTCTAAATCAGGTATTGTTGACATAGGTTCATCCTGGGTTTTCACTAGCTCACATTTATCATCCTTTTCCTTAGGTTCTTTGTCCTTGGCTTTAACACAATCCTTGTATTGATCCTCTGCTATCCTTGTCTTGGGGAGGGCTGGGATGGTCTTTTCTAGGGTTGCTTGTGCTACCTCTATGAGTTTTTTGCATATGGTAAGCCTCTCTTTTTCTAACTCTCCTTGCGGGTAAAGCTTTTCGTGTTGTTCCACATTCGGTTCAGTCTTATTTCTAGTTTGGTATGCTTTCAACCACATGTCCAAATCATCCGATTTTGGGTCAGCTAGAATTGATCCTGCTTTCTCTGATTCTCGGATAGGCGATGGAATGGGAACTTCTTCCCGAATCTCTGATTCTTTATGCTTCTTAGGCTTCTTGCGTGTTTCTTATTTTCTTGACTTTTGTTTTTCATCCATTTTTCTTACCTTCTCTCTTCTTTCCTTCTGTTTTTGTGCTTTCATGTTTTGGGTATTCTCACGTGGGTCCTCTGAATCTTCCACTATTTGAATTTTGGGGTTTAAGGTTCTATGGTTTTCTTGATCCAGATCCGGTTGTTTTCCTTCCCGTTCCTTCGTTTGTGCTCGTGTAATGGCCTTTAATGGTACGGTGTATTCCTTATCACTTCCCGGTGCTTGTATGATTTCAATTACATTTATAGGTGCAGTGTCTTGAGCCTTGTTAGGATTCTTAGGACAATCTCTGAAGAGATGTTCTTTCTCACAATCACTACAATATCCTTCCCAAGTCCTAGGAGGTGGTGGGTTGTAAGGCCGAGTGCATTCTCTGATAAAATGGTCTCCTCCGCATCTTTAACAAGGTCCTCTTGGCATAGGTGGTCTGAGGGGTGGTCTTACAGGTGGCTATGCTTTAGGTGTAGTGTACATTAATGTTGCCACTTCTGGCCCATAGGCATATTCATATCCTTTGTATCCGTAGTAGTGTGGATCATAAGTTTTTTCATACTTAGACATGTTAGCATCATAGGGATAGTCCTCTCCCTGAGATGGCTCATAACCTGGGTTTGTCGACTCCACGCTAGTCATAGGTGATGCTGGTACGATGGCTCTTTCTAGGTTTTCCTCTGGTTGAGCGTACTTAATGGTACCACATGTTGGGGCTATGACAGTTGTGGTCCTAACACTGGTTGGGGTTGTGGATATTGTGCTTGCTCGTAGGGCCTCAGTGCTCCTGGTGGTGTTGGGTTGGGATTGTACCTGGGCATATCTCTACCTGGCTCTCTAGGTGGATACCCATATGGTCGATACTGAGATGGTTGTAGAGGCCGTGTCTGCCTATTGAATGGGCAATTTTCTGTGTTGTGATTGGTGTATTTTTGTTCTATGTGACAATACAGGGCCGTTCCTTGACAGGGCTATCTATTGTAAGGATATGTTTGCAGTACACCTGTTCCTCCTCGAACACACATGTGAGTGGGGTGATCTCCTCCACATGAGCTACATCTCCTCAACATGGGTACTCTTAGGGTTGGGTGTTGATAATTTCTCTGTCCTTGGACTCCCAACTTCTTTGCTACCAACTCTGCTAATTCTTCTACATTACTGGAGTTGGATGTTACCGTGCTTCAAGTGTCTTCTGATTTAGTAGGGCTGGTTGTACTTTTGAGATCATCCACAAGGTTGTCCTCTAAGTCGATACATTCTTGCAGACATTCATTCAGCGTCTGTAGTCTCTTCACGTAGACTAATGTTCTTAGAGTTCCGTTTGTTAATCCGTCCAAAAATAATGATATCATTTTCTGTTTGGTAGATCTTTCTGCTATTGGACATCTATCCACATATTGATTAAATCTTCGAGCAGCTGTTTTCCTAATAGCCCAGGCAGAGTGACCTACTTAGATCACGCTTCAAAGAGGATCTTTGTGGTTACAAAGCATGACAAGCATGCTTATACTTGGAAGGGTGAATTTGTTTTCCCCCAACCGATATCGAACATGTCCTATGGTCACCCTAGAGCTCGAGCATCCCAAGCCCATGGAGCTCAAAGAGACAGAAGTAGAGATAGGCCAGAAGTAAGCTTTGCCAACCCAGGGGGTAGAGAAAGAACGAGAACGGAAACAACTAGAGTGGAACCAGAGGAACTTAGAGCTCCAAGGAATCAGAGAAATGCGGATGAGTTCCCTCTACCCCAACCTAGAGAGCACACAAGGACTTTGAGACCAACTCAGCTAGTTAAGTCCATGAAGAACTACTTCGATGGCATTGGACATCCATACGATCATGTGGCTGAGTTTAGGCAAGTCTTGAGAGCTGAACAAGTTGAAGATCTGTTTATGCAATACAATGCCTTTGGTCTAACCCTTAGGAACACCACCCTGACATGGTTTCAACCACTAAATGAGAGGCAGTTCAGGAGCATAGATCAACTTCTGGAGGCATTCATTATCGAATTCTCTAAAAGTGGCATAAGACATAACACTTCCTCGCTGATTCACAGCTTCAAGCAAACCCCTCAAGAAACCGTGAGACTTGCTGGAAGAAGATTTAGGCAATACCTAGAGAGATGCCCTGTCCCTGAGTTACCCACACCACCTAAGCAAGTGGCTTTGTTCTTAGATGGATTGCTAAGTACCAAATTGAGATCATATGTGTACTTGAAGGACCCTAGGACCATAGAAGAGTGTGTACGCATGTGCATTGACATCGAGGATAACCTAGGAGAAGAACTAGAGCTTTCCAAAATCTACAAAGACTCAGATAGTGCCTCTAGTCTCTCTTCCTTGCAATCCACATCAACTGAGGAACTTGCCGAGAAAGTAGCTCAGGAATTAGGTGTCACTAGCAAACAGATCCCAAGATTTGCCCCAGTGAAAAGATGCTATACTTGTGGAGGTGACCATATGGCGAATGTATGTCCCATTATGGCTCAACCCCAAGTAAATCCTAGTAGCCAGTACTGCACCATAGAACGAAGATACACTAATCACTCAGCACAAGACTGCCCATACAATAAGCAAGCGGTTAGGCAAACCTACCCTCAGCCATACCAACAAGGCAGATACCAGAGTCAATACCCACCCCAACAGTATACTAGGCCTCAGCAAAATTATCAACCGCAATATCAGGCCCAACTGAGACCCCAGCCAGTGCTAGCACAACAACCACCTGCTCCTACTAATGTGATTCTGGTAAAGTATGCTGCTGCAGAAGAAAACCTGAATAGATCTATAGTCCTAGTAACACCATTAATTTCAGAAAGTGATCCCAGTGACCATAGCTTTGATTCTATGCATGTTGATAGTCCCCAGGCTTAGTACATGCAGTCTCCCGAACATGGTGAGTCTTACTACAGTGAGGAACCGAGTGAACCTAACTAGGAGCCAGAGTATGCTAATGTCATGTACGCAAACCCCAACTCTAGACCTCAACCTAGGCAAGTAAGACCCCCATTTCCTAAAGGACCATGCTACAAATGTCAGGGAGATCATCTCATTCATGATTGTCCCTTGCCTCCACCTACACAACCCCAGTCAGTGACGATCCAGGGCTATTGCCAGGAGTGTGGAAAGGAGCATCTCTTACGAGACTGCCCAAAGAATCCAAATAATATGCTGAAAATTACTCCTATCAATGTCGTTGGGTTAGTTGTAGACTCCAAAGGAAGTGTGACGTCCACCACACCAGTACAAGTGATCACTAGAGCCCAAGCCTTGCAGCAGAACCAAAGTATAGGCCAGGAAAAGAGCCCAGATGTTAGTGAAACAGAGAGCATGACAAAGAAGAGAACTAGAGCTTGGAGGGATAGTCGTGAAAGAATGAAAAGGCAATGGGCAAAGAAAATGAGTGAACTTGAGGAAAGTCTAAGAGAAACGAGAGCCAGGATAACCGAACTCACATCTCAAACTCCCTCTCACACTACCCCACCTCCATCATTCCCAACTCCATCTGACCCGCCACCTTCCAACCCACCTCACCTAATCCCACCACCCCCTAGAGTAGGATCAGTCCTAGCAGATCCCACTCCCGAGGACCTAAACATGATGCTTAAAGCATATCAGGCCAGAATCCAAGATGGGCCAAACGTAACTGATCATGGAAAGTGCTACCCTAGAGCAGAATTAGAGCTTGAACGAACTAAAATTTGTGTTAAGATGGTGGAGTTGGCTCAAACCATGTTTGAAGCCAGTCGCCTTTTTAACATTTCTAGCTCAGCCAAGACGCAGCTGCACTTTGAAGGATTGCTAGAAAGAATAGACAAGTTAATTGCACAATCAGAAAAGGAACCCGCCTCTCAACACAAGGACAAGGCAAGTGAAAGGGCAGGTCTTCCTGCCCAGGAAGCCTATGTGCCTAACTCTACAGATCCAGACACATCATCTTCTATGAATCGGTTCACACCAGAATTCCTACGAGAGATTCAAGAAGACAAATGGGCTAAAGAGAGTGAAGTCCCTCCTCCCATTGAACTTGTGGATGATGCACACGACCAATTTCCACGACATCCCATCCATTTATGAGGAGCATGAGAGCACCCAACCTCAGGAAAGGTTAGACTTTGAGTCTAACTCTCTGCAAGAATTACCCCACTTCACAGGCCCATGGGAAGCTAAGTCTACTTGTATGAGAGCACCCACAGTCATGGTACAAAATGAGGACTCAGTCATACCTAGGAACACAGAGGTAGTGAAAAACACTAAAGTACAGTGCAGCCTCACCTTAGAAGAGCTACTCAAAGTAAGGCTGGAACTATGGAAACATGTAGCCAATCAAGTACAAGAAGTAGCAAAACCTCGTTCCCAGGTAGGATCCCAGAGAACAGTGCCAGAAATACCATTGGACAAGATAGGAGACATGAGTGAGGGCGAAGAAGGAAACACATATCTTCCTATCACCCATCGAGGATACACCACCAAGGCCATTTTAGACTCAGGCGCAGGAGTTGCAATTGCTACCACTTCCCTATGGAAGCGTTGGGGCAAGCCAGCACTCAAACTCATGAGGATGAAATTGCAAATGGCCGATGGTCACATAGAGAGACCCTTAGGGCTCTTAGAAGGAATAACTCTCACCACATGTGGTGTTGAGTTCGAGCATACATTCGCTATATGTGATTTTAGCAAAAATCATGCCTATGAAATGATCTTGGGATGACCCTTTATGCGACAGTTGCAAGTGGTACAGGACTGGGGAACCAATTCCTTGTACCTGCAACACTTAGGTGTTACGACCAAAGTGAATCTCAAAGATTACTCTCATAGAGATGTCCCTCCTATCCAATAGAATCCCCTCCATAGAGCCAAAGATGATACAGAATCGGTGCATTCCATAGGATCATGATCCTCATGGATGCATGAAGACACCCACTTATGGATGTGTAAAGTAGCAATGGAAGAAGAGAAGAGAGAAAAAGCCAGAGAGATAGGTGCAAAAGAAACACATAGATCAATTCAAGAGCCAGCCTATGCACCTGTAGTCTTTCCTGACGAAGAATTTGAACCCCACGGCTGGGCAGAAATCCTAGCAACAATGGATGTAGCCATCTGTAGCTCAGTGATGAGTAGCACCTCCTTTAATGTCAATCCGGGAAGACGTGAGGATGGTATGAAGACCTCGAGCAAGTGGAGGCACAAGTGCGTGAGTGAGAAGCACACAAGCATGCACACACATACACGCACACACGCACACACGGCAAGACAAAGAGTGAGAAGCAATGGAGTTCTTAGATTACTTTCAAAAAGCTCTTACATGTTCATTTCAATTACAATCTAACCTCAAAAATGAGCTCTCTAGCTCCTTTTATAGTTTTTGACTAGCTTTGGCCCTGTTCAGACCTAGTGTCCGGCCTAGTTAAAAATTAGGTTCCAGGGCTTATTAGAGGGCTCAAACGAGATCTAAAAAATATGAAAATTGGCAGGTAGATACTTCTGAAGATCCTCAAGCTCAAGGACTCCTTGGCTTGCACAAAATGAAGCTACAAAAATACGAAATGATATTTACAATGGTTTTTAGTGATGAAAATCACTATTTGTGTAGGGATTTCCTCTATTGATTTGTCATACATACCTTTGAGCTCCCTACTTGCTCTGTCTTCTTGTGTGCTCAACTCCTTGATGTCGAAAAAATTTAGATGGCCTATTTGCCAGATCTTCTGTGACTGCCATGTCTGCTTGTGCTGTCCCTTCGCTCTGACTCTCTTCGTCTTGTGGCTCCTTCAGTTCCCCGACTGCTGCCAACACCCCCCCCACTCTCGCGTTTGTCGCCCCTGACAGACCCTTGTCTAGAGGGTTTTTGAACATAATATTGGACGACATCGGAGGCTAGGTGGTGTTCTTCTAGTCGTAAGCCGCGTGCTAGATATGTGAGCAAATCATCCCAATTCACAGGTCCGGGAACATCTGGATGAGGCACCCTCAATTGTTCTGAGTGAATAGTTCTCTCCACAGCAAATAATTGGAGGAGATGTGATGGTCTGGGTATAAAGATTTCGGAGTGATATTCCCAGAATCCTGTGATGAACATCTCCTCAAATGTCTGTTTAAAGCAGGCTGGGAGGTACTTGATTCTGGCGTGCCAAGCATATATTACTTCAATTGATGGGGTGGTACTCATATCGTACACCATATCCTGGTTTCCTGTCACGAAGCCTGCTCCTGAGAAGTGGGGGTCCTTAATGTTCTTAAACGTCCTGAAAGTGATCAGCATTAATTCAAATATTTTCATACACATCTGGGCCATCACATCGGGATTATTGCGTAGCCGAATGCTCCAGTGACGGATTGTAGAAATCATGTAGTTCACCGTGGGGGGTCCTCGTGGAGGTGCTAGATAAACGTAATTTAACCATTTTGCGCAGGCTTTGATGTCTCTAACGGCAATAGTGAATTCAGGCCAGGTGCGTCTTCGAAGAACTGGAACATAACAAGGATTATATTTAATAAACAACGGCATATTATTCCAGGTTCGGACCATTTCAGGATATGTTTCCAAAAGCCTGATCCTCCAGGTGGGTTGATGGATGGACCCACGCTTAGCACTTTCCGGTATATCATCTGGACCAAATTGTGTAGCAAATGTGGGAGGCTTGCCGCATTGTCGTTGAATCTCGGCGTTGTAATCGGCCAAAAGTATGCAGTATGGCACATATTGGTCATTATTGGTGCCGATCCATCTATGATGAGACATGCTTCTGAAATATTCTGACTTTATGACAGTTTCTTCTAGGTTCGCTAGTGATTGGATCTGAATGGCCACCCGTTCTTCGTGGGTGTTCGCTGTCTTTTCCAGTGTCTGAAGCCACTCGGGTGCTTCCACTTCCAAGGTGTCTAGTCCTTCTGAGGCTCGTTGCCCTCCTGGCATCGGCATAGGAACATACGGTTCTTCGTACGAATCATCTACCTCAATAGGGACCAACTCTTCTGGCTCTGGTTCTACTACTGGAGAGGGCTGCCTCTCGTATGTCAGTAACCTCTTTTGTAATTCTGCCACCTGCTCAGTTAAGGCCTTTACCTCGTCTGAGGTAGAGGTTGATGGGACACTCTTCGGTTGTTCTTCCTGTTCCTTAAGTCTGCTCCGTAGTGTGTCACGTTCTCTTTCCAAGTCATCATGGGCTTCCAGAAGATCTGCATAGCTTTCCAAAATGGTTTTCATCGTCTCCGAGGGAACTGCTTTGAACTGCTCTGGATCTATCTCGTGGGGAGAGCCTTCCATTGCCGCTTCCAGATTCTCTTCATTTTGTTTTTGCAGTCTCTTGTTCTCTTCAAGTGCTGTGGCCATATGTTTCCTGAGTAGCGCCAAGTTACGTCTGACTCGTAGGTTATCGGCCTGGTATACTTCGAGCAAGGCTTCTAGTTGTTTGACGCCTGATTCTTTCGATGGTTGGGGTGCCTCTAGTAGTGTTTGGTGAGCCTGCTCAAGCGTTGTATAACGTTGATTCACATCTGCATTTTCCTCTTCTAGACTTGTAAGTTGCCTTTGTAAGTTCTCGTGATTTGTTGTCAGATGTTGATACCGGTCGTCTAGAGCTCTGTACTCATTCTGAAGTTGATAGACACATTGATTTAAAGCTAGGAATATACTATGTACATTAAATGATGCAGGGAGGGGTGAAGATGCAGGGGGAATGGGGGCAGGAAAGGGAGTTGTGAATGATGTGGATGCAAGTGGAGATGTGGGTGGAGGGGGTATGGGAGATGGAGGTGGCATGGGGGGAGGGAGCGGTGCAGTGGCAGGAGATGTTTCCATAGTGTCAAATGTTTGAGTGACCGTGTAGATGGGGATCGTGGGTGGGGTGGATGTGACATTAGTGAAGAGAATGGTGAAAGTGGGCATGGTGACTCCCCCGAATTGGATTCCCGGAGAGAGTGGAATTCCCATGACGATTGTGGTGGTAGTGGACGTGGTGGTGATAGTGTCATGTGGTGGAGTGAGTTGTGTAGTGAGAGGTGGGGAGGGTGGTGACAGTGGTGCTTCCTGATGTTCGTCTGCTTGCGTTGTATCTCCTGGTGCTGATACGTTGATATGAATTTGTTTCCCAGACCTCATGGGACGGGCGGGAACTCCTTTCTCAAATCGGTGAATGTAGGCCATTGCCTCATGAATGGCCTCATCCAATCCTACTGCATCGGCATGTAGGTTGATGGACTCGATGAACATATCATCCACACCTTCCTCTGCCAGCAATTGGTTCATGAGTTTCTTGCCTGCTTCAAGTGACATTTTATGTTGTTCTTGAACTAGCTGCATAGTTCGATATAGTCTTTTTATTTGTGCCGAATACGCGAGGGCACTTGCTAACTCTGAAAGTTCATCATACTCTTGTTCCTCATAGGCTTCCTCCTCTTGTTCGGTCTCTTGTTCGTCTATGTCGACTTCTACAACTTGCGGTCGGGTGGGGGTTGACGTTGTTGTATGGGTTTGTGGTTCCTGAGCTCGCTCTGTTTCCGTTTCGAGATTAGAGTCGTAGATTAGCCTAGCCACTTCTTCATCAGTGAGATCATTGAGAGTAAAGCCCTGTGGAAATTCCAAGTCCGATGGGACGGGTGGAAACACGAGATTGGGTCCCTCTGTACTTGGTCTTGGTAGCCGAATGGTGAATGGTCTAATGCGTCGTGTCTGGGGAGGGGTAATTTCTGGTGTAGTGGTGGATCCCCTTGGTTGAGCGCAGGGTAATTGGACTCCCCCTCTCATCTTCTTTGATGGAGGACCTGCCGCAGATAGCCTTCTCTGGAATTCTTGGGCCCGGGACCATACGAGTGCCCGCTGAATAGGCACGTCATAGGCTAGACATCAATAGATTATCTTGGTCAGAGCACAACACCCGTGGAGTAGATTTTTCTGCTTCTTATTCCACCGTTGATGGGCTAGGTGGATCTGATCTATGATCCAATGTGGTACGTTGATAGGGAGGTTTTTTGTCTCTGCCAAATACAAGCTAAACCATATCTTCTTTGGGGGCATGGTGAATCTTTCCTGGGCAGGGAAAGCAAAATGCTGCATGATGGTCCGTAGGTGAAGAGCGATGGTCGGTGTCATTGCTACCATATCCTTCAGCTTATTGAGATCTTTATGTTTCATTCTGCCTAGAACCATTGTTTTCTTTTCAGTAGGAATGTGCATACCATACATGCAATGCTTCTCGTACCAGATTGAGGGTCAGTTTGAATCTTTTAAGTTCGTGGCCCGGCAACAGTGAGGGTAACACAAAAGTGCTGTCGCCTCCCTTGGCCTTGCTAGGAGTGATGGTACTGATAAGATAAGAACAACGTAAGAAATCTGGCTTCGGTAAGTGGGCCCTGAAATAACTGTCCAGGCCAGCTTTGGTCCATACTGAACGCATTACTTCGGCATTCTGATGCTCTCAAATTCGCGCGTGAAAAAATGGTAGCGTCCCCATTTACCATTAAACTCCAATTCAGCTTCCCAAAAATAGGTTCCATCACCCAATGGTCCTGCAACATCACTGAACCAATGAGCATGTTTGCCCACTTGAGAGGTGTGCCCCTAGGGAGGATCCTGAACTAGGAGTACATGCACAGCTTGAAGTTCTTGCGGTCTTTCGGTGAGATGTGGTTCGAGGAGGAGTGTTTCTATATCCACAATCTGTGCGCTGGATCCGGCGTGAGAACTGGCACCTCCGGCTTCTGCCATGGCCCTGCTTGCTCGTTGGTTCTGTGAGAATATAGAACCAGGTGTTAACATCGTAATGGACAGAATAAACCCGTTGTTGTCCCCATTACAACATTAACGTGAGATAGATGATGAGTCAGTGGTTAGTAAGTGCACGATGACAGTGTGTGTAGTTAATGCCTGGATAGTCCTAGGAGCTAGATGGAAAGATGCACTGTGTGACTAATGCAGTTAGTAAGTGGGGATGAATTCACAGATTGGGGTCGGGGGGTTTATTACAAGTCTTAGGTTGCCAAACACCATGAATGGCTTTTGGTCTTGGTTTTGTGGAGATTCGGGAGGGTTACATGAGTAATTCTGCTGGGAGTTGTTGTGTCATTGGGACCCATTTACGAGTGAGTCTGTGCGTGCTTCTAGGTGGTAGTGTGTTCGAGTGTATCAGACAAGAGTGGGTGGCGGCTGCTTGAGCGAGTGAACCCTGTCGTGTATGATGTGAATTGTGTGGGGATAGTTGAGCCCGCGGGCAAGCCTTAGGCACACAAATTTGTCTTGATTGTGGGTCAGCCTTCATCGACTTCTTGGGTACCCAAATGGATTTCACTTTCTCAACAGAGGTTTTAGGAGTCTTCTTATTAGCGTCAAGTCGTTGATTACTAATAGGAAGTTGAGACCGTTGTTGCGACTTAGTTATAGTCGGCAGCTCGCCCTTTCACAACCACATTTGTTTCATCGGCTGAGTTGTGCTACTTCACGCGTTCTTTTGGTCTCTCGCCTGGAGAATCTTCAGTGATTGATCTGCCCTTAGTTGCTGCCTCCTTCTGGCCTTTGGAAAAGAAGGGAGTTCCATTGTGGTTCTGGCTCCTTCTTTGAGATCTTCGTTCTTCTGTATCACATAGCCTTGGACAAGAACAGCATGGTCAACTTCATGTGTACCCCTGGAGGGACCAGGAGTCCGTGCCTTTTCTAGTTCCTTGAGTGCTCCATTATTTAACTCAATTGTAATTCTAGTCTGATTCACCCATACCTGAAGAAGTCCACTTCTTAGGTTTAAGTTGACTGCTTGGTCATAGATCCAGTCTTGACCCAAGACAAGGGGTTCAGTGAGGTCCTCATCTTGACATACTAGTACTTTAACTGTCATTGCCTCATCATGAATATAGAGGGGAAGTTCCACCTCGCCCATGCAAGGGGTTTCCACGCCTCCCAATCCTATGAGATATGCTTCCACAGGATTGATAGTTAATTGCAACTCTTGACAGTAAGACAATTTAACAGCACTAGTGGCTGCACCTGAGTCAATCAAGGCTCTTACAGTCCTTGCACTCTTTCCTTGTCCTATATCTAAGGTTATGAAAGGACGTCGATCAGTTATCCTATGTGAGCTAACACCTGAAACTTCACACATAGCCACGTCATATCTTTGATCTGCATATGCATCTTGCCTAGGGTGCTCTCTACCTTGTCTTCTTAATTTCATTCTCCGTATGCGCTCTAGGGCTTCTGCTTGAGCTTCTTCTCGAATTCGCTTTTCTTCCTCTTTGCGTTTCTTAGCAATATTGAGTCGACTTAGCATTTCCTCTGTGAGAGGTTCCTTATACAACTTAACTCTGCATCCGCTGATATAACTTGGGAGAACATCGCCTTCTAATGTGGCTAGTTGCACTGCTCCACTTGTTGAGATTCTGTTAATGATCATGGGTCCGTAGCCTCTTTTCTCTAGCTTCCTAGCATGTTGTTTCAAAGTGTAGACGAGCACTAGGTCTCCTGCTTTCAACCCTTTGTCCTTAACGTGGGCATCAAAGTAGGCCTTCTGTCGTTTCTTAGCTGCATATATCCCTGCAGCTGCTCTCAGTCTTGTTTCTCCTAAACGTTCAAGGTCAAAAAGTCTAGAGGAGAGTTCATGACCCGTCCATTCATGTTCTTGTGCCACTTTCAATGTAGGTATCAAGAAGTCTAGAGGTAGCACAACATTTTGACCAAACACCATTTGAAAGGGAGTGGCTTGGAGTACCGTTTTGTAGGCAACTCGGTATGCCCAAACAGCATGGTGTAGCTATTTGTCCCAATCAGAGCGTTTATTGTTTACTAATTTCGTCAATACATTGCATAAGATCTTATTGGTGCTCTCAGCCTGGCCATTAGCTTGAGGGTGATAGGGGGCAGACTTCTTATGTACTACCAAAAATTCGTGGAGCAGATTTTCAATAACTTCATTCAAGAAGTGAGTGCCTCTATCACTAACTAGCTCTATGGGTAGCCCGTATCTAGTGAATAGATTCTCAAATAAAAACTTAGCTGTTGTTTGAGCATCGTTCTTCGTTGTGGCTTTTACCTCTACCCACTTAGTTAGATAATCTGCTGCAACAATGATATATTCTGCATGGGAACCCTTAGCTGGGGGATTAATAGGACCTACGAAGTCTATTCCCCACTTAGAGAATGCACGTCCACCCATCATAGGTTTCAGTGGCATCTCATCTTTACGTATAGGATATTGAGTTTTCTGACAGACATCACAGCGTTTCACATAGGTATGTGCATCCATGTGAAGGGTCGGCCACCAGAAGCCCGCAAATAGTATTGCCTTGATCACCCGATCTGGTCCAAAGTGTCCTCCTGCTACACCTTGGTGAGCAGTGTCCAAGATCTTGAGATACTCACTCTCATGGACACATAGTCTCACGTAACCATCCTTACCACGCTTGTAGAGATTATCACCAATGAGTGAGTAATCCTGGGCTTCTTGTTCTAAACTCCTTTTCCTAGCTAGAGTCATGTCTGGAGGGAATGTTTTCGTCCTCAGGAAGGATACTAGTGGTTCACTCCAATCTGGCACTATGGACACTTGATAAAGAGTGGCATGTTCCACAGGTGGTTTAGTGCAACAGATTGGGCATTCCTTGCACAACTTTTGGACATCAGCTTCCATAGTTGGCCAATGTACTCCGAGTCTCCTTAGTGTTTGTAGGGTTCGTTGCTTTGAGTAGTGTTGCTCTAATGCACCTACATGTGCTAAATGCAACCATTTATTGTACTCGTCCTCCTCCACACAACAAGCCAAGATTCCTTGATCTGTGTGCTTGTACATGCTTCCTGCCATGATGTGATACTTTTGGGCTTTTACGACCTCTCTATCCTGTGTAGCTATTACTGGGTGGTTAGGTCCGTACGTCAATATTGGCACTAATGGCTTAGCCCACTACGGCACCACTTCCAAATTAAACAAGTAAGCGTCAGGAAGGTCATCTGATACTCCTTGTGGGGCTTCTCCAGATGTGAGCCTAGAAAGATGATCAGCTCTCAAATGAGTCTTACCTTTCTTTACCACAACTTCAAAATCATATTCCATTAGCAAGAGAAACCATCTTACTAATCTTCCTGTATTGCATGGCTTGTTCACGAGATATAACAGTGCTTGGTGATCAATAAAAAATTTAAACTTATTTGCAAGCAAATAGTGTCTAAATTTCTTGACTGCATATACCATGCCTAAGCCTTCTCTCTCAGTGGTGGTGTAATTTCGTTCAGCTGCATTCAGTTGTCGACTAGCATAGGCAATTGGAAGATCCATATTACCTTCACCAGTAGGTTGAGCAAGCACACATCCAATGGCATAATTGGATGCATCCACATGAACATGGAAAGGCTTATTCCAATCTGGCGTGGTCAAGATTGGTGCTGAACATAACCTTCGTTTAAGCTCCTGGAAGGAATTCTCACATTCATCAGTCCACTCAAAGTTAGTCAAGAGTCCATACATGGGCTTTGCAATGACAGCATACATGTGAATGAACCGGCGGTAGTAACCACAATGTCCCATGAAAGCTTGTACTTCCTTGACATTCCTTGGCCTAGGTAGCTCTGCTATGGCTCTCACTTTCTCTTCGTCAGTAGATATGCCATTCTTCGACACTATGTGCCCTAGAATCTTGCCTTTCCTGACCATGAAAACACATTTTTCTGGGTTTAGGCAGACTTGATATTCTCTACATTTGTCAAAGATTTGTCTGAGTTCAGGAATATGGGTTTGTCTAATGTTGGAATGAGCACAAAGATCATCAACATAGACTTCTAAGTTCTTCCTCAGGAACTCCTTAAATACATGGCACATTAGTCTCTGGAAGGTAGCTGGTGCATTGGTAAGCCCAAATGGCATTACACGAAAGGCAAATATACCCCACTCTATGGCAGAAGTTGTTTTATGCTGATCTTCTGGAGCTATGGCTACTTGATTGTAGCCCGAAAATCCATCGAGGAAGCTGTACACTTCCTTGCCTGCTACTCTTTCTAAGAGATGTTCTGTGATGGGAAGCGAATAGTTATCTCGAATTGTGGCTGCATTGACCTTCTTCAAGTTAATGCATACACGCAGCTTGCCATTCTTCTTGGGCACCACTACGATGGGGGATACCCACTCAGTGTGCTCAATTTCATAGATAAATCCAGCTTCAACCAGTCTATCTATCTCCTCTTTAATCTTGGCAGCGTAATTATCAGTATATGTATAGGGCTTTTGCTTAGAAGGTTTAGCATCTGAAGTCATGGGGATGGTGTGTGAGCATATGTCTGGGTCAACACCCTTCAAATCCTTGTAACTCCAAGCGAATACATCTCTGTATTCTCTTAGCAAGGCTATTAACGCATGCTCTTCTTCCTTTGTTAGGTCATGGCCTATGTACGTGCATCTCTCCTCTCCTTCTTTTAGGGCCACTACTATTTTCTTGGTGGTTTCTTTGTTATCATAGGCCTCTCCTGATTGCGCCTCTCGTTTAGGCATTCTTATCATGACTCTCCTGTCGTCTATCTCGTACTTCTTAAAATTATATGGGACCTCAAACAAAGATTCTTCCTCTTCTGGTGAGACTTCTTTCTTCTTTCGTTTCTTTCCTTCTTCCTTCGGGGTCACATGTGTGGCTAATCTTACATCATTTGTAAGCTCTCCATGCCTCTAGGGTTGAAATTCTACTTCATGGAAGTATTCTTCATCTGATGCAAAAGGTGGGTCCATAATGATTGACTCTAGATCGGAGTCACTTGCATCCTCAAATGCATCAGGGCTAGGTTCGCACTCTTCTAACACTGCCTCTCCCATGATTGGCTCTATGGAGAAGACTGAAATGGCATAGCCATCCTCATCACAGTGGGGTGTCCATTGTTCTTCATTGATGGCTACATCCATTGTTGCTAGGATTTCTGCCCAACCGTGGGGTTCAAATTCTTCATCAGGAAAGACTACAGGTGCATAGGCTAGGTCCTGAATTGATCTATGTGTTTCTTTTGCACCTACCTCTTTGGCTTTCTCTCTCTTTTCTTCTTCTACTGCTACTTTGCACATCCATAACTAGGTATCTTCATGCATCCATGAGGATCCTGATCCTATGGAATGCACCGATTTTGTATCATCTTTGGCTCT
The DNA here is from genome assembly GCA_020310875.1 of Ceratopteris richardii. Lineage (NCBI taxonomy): Eukaryota > Viridiplantae > Streptophyta > Polypodiopsida > Polypodiales > Pteridaceae > Ceratopteris > Ceratopteris richardii. Next base: position 211,100,427 of record CM035407.1, on the reverse strand, counting down.
ATGGATGGGATTCCATTGGATGGGAGGGACATCTCTATGAGAGTAATCTTTAAGATTCACTTTGGTCGTAACACCTAAGTGTTGCAGGTACAAGGAGTTGGTTCCCCAATCTTGTACCACTTGCAACTGTCGCATAAAAGGTCGTCCCAAGATCATCTCATAGGCATGATTTTTGCTGAAGTCACATATGGCAAATGTGTGCTCAAACTCGACACCACAGGTGATGAGAGTTATTCCTTCTAGCAATCCTAAGGGTCTCTCAATATGACCATCGGCCATCTGCAGTTTCATTCTCGTTGGCCTGAGTGCTGGCTTGCCCCAACGCTTCCATAGGGAAGTGGTGGCAATTGCAACTCCTACGCCTGAGTCCAAAATTGCCTTGGTGGTGTACTCCTGGTAGGTAATGGGAAGATAGGTGTTCCCTTCTTCACCTTCACACATATCTCCTATCTTATCCAAGGGTATCTCTGGCACTGTCCTATGTGATCCTACCTAGGAACGAGGTTTTGCTATCTCGGGTACTTGTTTGGCGACATGTTTCCATAATTCAGGTCTAACCTTGAGTAGCTCTTCTAACTTGAGATTGCACTGCACTTTAGTGTTTTTCACTACCTCTGTGTTCCTAGGTAAGACTGAATCTTCGTTTCTTACCATGACTGTAGGTGCTCTCATACATGTGGACTTTGCTTCCCATGGGCCTGTGAAATGGGGTAGTTCTTGTAAAGAATTAGACTCGAAGTCTAATCTTTCTTGAGATTGGGCACTCTCCTGTTCTCCATAAATGGATGGGATGTCTTGTGGGAATTGATCATGTGCATCATCCACAAGTTCAATAGGAGGAGGGACTTCACTTTCTTTAGCCCATTTGTCTTCTTGAATCTCGCGTAGGAATTCTGGTGTGAATTGATTCATAGAAGAAGAGGTGTCTGGCTCCGTAGAGTTAGGCACGTAGGCCTCAGGCACATAGGCTTTCTGGGTAGGAAGACTTGCTCTTTCACTAGCCTTGTCATGGTGTTGAGGGGCGAGTTCCTTTTGTGATTGTGCCATTAGATTCTCTATTCTTCCTAGGGAAGGGGGGTTGTCTGGTTCAGTGGAATTGGGCACATAAACTTCCGATGGGGGATGGGTCATGTTTTTGCTTGCTTTATCTCTTTCTTGATTTTTTTCTTCCTTGGCAAATCTTGCAATTATGCCCTCTAACTTCTCTAGGAGTCGATCCAAGTGTAATTGCGTCTTGGCTGAGCCCGAGTAATTGAAAAGGCGACTGGCTTCAAACATAGTCTGAGCCAATGCGACCATTTTCGCGCACAGCTTGGTTCTTTCTATCTCTAAGTCAGCTCTAGGGTAGCACTTGTCATGATCCGTGACATTTGGCCCTTCTTGGATTCTGGCCTGATATGCTTTAAGCATCATGTCTATGTCTTCAGGAGTGGGATCAGCTAATACTGATCCTACTCTAGGGGGTGGTGGAATCGTATGAGGTGGGTTGGAAGGTGGCGGATCGGATGGCGATGGGAATGGTGGTGGTGGGGTAGTGTGAGAGGGAGTTTGAGATGTGAGTTTAGTTATCCTGGCTTTGGTTTCTCTTATGCTTTCCTCAAGTTCACTCATCTTTTTAGCCCATTGTCTTTTCCAGGTACAACCACGTTTCTAAGTCCTTTGTATCAATTACTTAATCCCCTTTTTATGTTGATTATCGTGTTTATACTCTTGTCTGATATCACGTCGTTAGGAATACTTGAGTTTAATTTCGCACTTTAGTTTGGTCGTTTTCACGTTAGGTTCTTTTCCTTTAAGGTTGTCGTTCACACACACAGGTTATCTCTTGACTTAAACTTGATTTCTTAGATAGTCTTTGATTTATCTCGTGCCTATCCTGGAATTACTTCTAACACTACCCGCACTTAGCCTGAACTAAGAATTGATAGAGGGTGTTGCGGGTTTTCCAACCTTGAAGTCCTTTCCTTATGTTGTTGCCCTTGTGTGCCCAGGACGCGTGTTCCCAAGCCTGCACTTACTCTTGCTTTGCGTACCCTTCGATGCTCTCAAAGGACCTGTAAAAGGCCCACCGTTAGCTCAAGACTTAAATTCAAAAGACAGAACCAATCATTTTCATTCATGTAACACTTCACCAATTTGCACTATGACTTTTTGGACACAACTCTAGAGATCCCTGAATTTTGTTCCCCCTGGGTATGGTCAACTTCAAAATACCCTATCTAATATTCCTGATCTTAATTTAACCGTAACCAGTCGATGTTTTTGTTGTACTCCCCGCGAGCTTTCCAACCAAACAAAAATCACGGCAAACGGATTTCGTATGAGAAAGTTATGCCAGTTCAGGGTTTTGTGGCTAAAACAGGATTAAACTAGGTTAACAGGCAAACAGGAATTCTCGAGTTACTTGGGTCATGCCCTCGTAATGCAATACTACACCCTAGTGTTTGTCCCACACTTGGCTAAAATTTAGACCATTATTTTTGCCTTGAAAATTTGACCTAATTTGCCCTTCTAACGTGTTCGCAAAGTTTGTCGGTCGCGATTGACAGGTCAGTCGCGATCGACGTGTCGATCGCGATTGACAGGTCCGTCGTGGCTGTCAGTCGCGATTGACTGGTCAGTCGCGATTGACTGGTCAGTCGCGATTGACACGTGGCCAAAAATTCAGTCAATCGTGGTCAAAGGGTCGTTGACTCTGTCGATCACGATTGATGCGTCGATCGCGATTGACAGGTCCGTCGTGAGGGTTTGTCCATCGTGGTCAAACAGTCGTTGACTGTGTCGGTCGCGATTGACAGAGCCGTCGTGGGCTGTCAGTCGCGATTGATGGGTCGATCGCGATTGATGACTCGATCGCGATTGACACATGTCACGCGTATGGTCCGTAAGTCGTGGTCAATCGGTCGTTGACTCTGTCGGTCGCGATTGACAGAGCCGTCGTGGGCTGTCAGTCGCGATTGACTGGTCGATCGCAATTGACAGGTCTGTCCGTCGTGGTTTGTCGATCGCGATTGACAGAAATCTAAGGAGTTTCAAAATTCTAAGCACATTTTTGGGAAGCTCTAGGCCTGTAGATCATGGTTTTGCACTTTGTTTGGCAATTTGAGCATTTTTTCTGTCGGTCGCGATTGACAGAGGTCGGCGACACACAGACAGTTACTGCGAATTCCGTACCTGCACAGAGTGCTAGGGACGATGATGCGGCCTGTACCTGCAATACAGCTCAAAAAACATGCAAAAACAGCACACACAATTTCGCTCTCTCGCTCTCTCTCACAAGTGAAATGAGGGAAATGAGGTGGAGAAGGTGATATGATAAAAAAACTGAAATTTTCGCGATGATGGAAATGGAGGTGGAAGATGGTGATGATGATGATGGTGATGATGGTGGTAAGGTAAGAAAGAGAAAAATAGGAAAAGTAACGAAATTACCTACAACGCCAACGTCTCCAATCTACGTCTTACCATCACACGCTCGTCCTCAAAGCTCGATCCCCGGCAACGGCGCCAAAATTTGGTGTAGCTCAGTGATGAGTAGCACCTCCTTTAATGTCAATCCGGGAAGACGTGAGGATGGTATGAAGACCTCGAGCAAGTGGAGGCACAAGTGCGTGAGTGAGAAGCACACAAGCATGCACACACATAAACGCACACACACACGACAAGACAAAGAGTGAGAAGCAATGGAGTTCTTAGATTACTTTCAAAAAGCTCTTACACGTTCATTTCAATTACAATCTAACCTCAAAAATGAGCTCTCTAGCTCCTTTTATAGTTTTTGACTAGCTTTGGCCCTGTTCAGACCTAGTGTCCGGCCTAGTTAAAAATTAGGTTCCAGGGCTTATTAGAGGGCTCAAACGAGATCTAAAAAATATGAAAATTGGCAGGTAGATACTTCTAAAGCTCCTCAAGCTCAAGGACTCCTTGGCTTGCACAAAATGGAGCTACAAAAATACGAAATGATATTTACAATGGTTTTTAGTGATGAAAATCACTATTTGTGTAGGGATTTCCTCTATTGATTTGTCATACATACCTTTGAGCTCCCTACTTGCTCTGTCTTCTTGTGTGCTCAACTCCTTGATGTCGGAAAAATTTAGATGGCCTATTTGCCAGATCTTCTGTGACTGCCATGTCTGCTTGTGTTGTCCCTTCGCTCTGACTCTCTTCGTCTTGTGGCTCCTTCAGTTCCCCGACTGCTGCCAACACCATCAATGAAGAACAATGGACACCTCACTGTGATGAAGATAGCTATGACATTTCAGTCTTCTCCATAGAGCCAATCATGTGAGAGGCAGTGTTAGAAGAGTGTGAACTTAGCCCTGATGCATTTGAGGATGCAAGTGACTCCGATCTAGAGTCAATCATTATGGACCCACCTTTTGCATCAGATGAAGAATACTTCTATGAAGTAGAATTTCAACCCCAGAGGCCTGGGGAGCTTACAAATGATGTAAGGCTAGCCACACATGTGACCCCGAAGGAAGAAGGAAAGAAAAGAAAGAAGAGAGAAGTCACACCAGAAGAGGAAGAATCTTTGTTTGAGGTCCCGGAAAATTTTAAGAAGTATGAGATAGATGACAGGAGAGTCATGATCAGAATGCCTAAACGAGAGACGCAATCAGGGAAGGCCTATGATAACAAAGAAACCACCAAGAAAATAGTGGTAGCCGTGGAAGAAGGAGAAGAGAGATGCACATACATAGGCCATGACCTGACGGAAGATGAAGATCACGAATTGATAGCCTTGCTAAGAGAATACAGAGATGTATTTGCTTGGAGTTACAAGGATTTGAAAGGTGTGGACCCTGACATCTGCTCACACACTATCCCCATGACCACAGATGCCAAACCTTCTAAGCAAAAGCCATACACATATAATGATAATTATGCTGCTAAGATCAAAGAGGAGATAGATAGACTAGTTGAAGCTGGATTCATCTATGAAATTGAGCACACTGAGTGGGTATCCCCCATCGTAGTGGTGGCCAAGAAAAATGGAAAGCTGTGTGTATGCATTAACTTAAAGAAGGTCAATGCAGCCACAATTCGGGATAACTATCCGCTTCCTATCACAGAGCATCTTTTAGAAAGAGTAGCAGGCAAGGAAGTGTACAGCTTCCTTGATGGATTTTCGGGCTACAATCAAGTAGCCATAGCTCCAAAAGATCAGCATAAGACGGCTTTTGCCACTGAATGGGGCATTTTTGCCTTTAGAGTAATGCCATTTGGGCTTACCAATGCACCAGCTACCTTCCAGAGATTAATGTGCCATGTGTTTAAAGAGTTCTTGAGGAAGAACTTAGAAGTCTATGTTGATGATCTTTGTGCTCATTCCAACATTGGACAAACCCATATCCCTGAACTCAGACGAATCTTTGACAAATGTAGAGAATATCAAGTCTACCTGAACCCAAAAAGTGCGTTTTTATGGTCAGGCAAGGCAAGATTCTAGGACACATAGTGTCAAAGAATGGCATATCCACTGATGAAGAGAAAGTGAGAGCCATAGCCGAGTTACCTAGGCCAAAGAATGTCAAGGAAGTACAAGCTTTCATGGGGCATTGTAGTTATTACCGACGGTTTATACATATGTATGCCATCATAGCAAAGCCTCTGTATGGACTTTTGACTAACTTTGAGTGGACTAATGAATGTGAGAATTCCTTCAATGAGCTTAAACGGCGATTATGTTCAGCACCAATCTTGACCACACCAGATTGGAATAAGCCGTTCCATGTTCATGTTGATGCATCCAATTATGCTATTGGGTGTGTACTCGCGCAACCTACCGGTGAAGGTAATATGGATCTTCCAATTGCCTATGCTAGTAGACAATTGAATGCAGCTGAACGAAATTATACCACTATGGAGAGAGAAGGACTAGGCATGGTATATGCAGTTAAAAAGTTTAGACATTACTTGCTTGCAAATAAGTTTAAATTTTTTACTGACCATCAGGCATTGCTATATCTCGTGAACAAGCCATGCAATACAGGAAGATTAGTAAGATGGTTTCTCTTGCTAATGGAATATGATTTTGAGGTTGTGGTAAGGAAAGGGAAGACTCACTTGAGAGCAGACCATCTCTCTAGGTTCACATCTGGAGAAGCCCCACAAGGAGTGTCAGATGACCTTCCTGATGCTTCCTTGTTTAATTTGGAAGTGGTGCCGCAGTGGGCTAAGCCATTAGTGCTAGTATTGACATACGGGCCTAACCACCCAGTAATAAACACACAAGATAAAGAGGTAGTAAAAGCCCAAAAGTATCACATCGTGGCAGGAAGTATGTACAAGCACACAGATCAAGGGATCTTGGCTTGTTGTGTGGAAGAGGATGAGTACGCTAAATGGTTGCAATTAGCACATGTAGGTGCATTAGAGCAACACTACTCAAAGCAACGAACCCTACAGACACTAAGGAGACTCGGAGTGCATTGGCCGACTATGGAAGCTGACGTCCAAAAGTTGTGCAAGGAATGCCCAATCTGCTGCACTAAGCCACCTGTGGAACATGCCACTCTTTATCAAGTGTCCATAGTGCCAGATTGGAGTGAACCACTAGTATCCTTCCTGAGGACGAAAACATTCCCTCAAGATATGACACTAGCCAGACAAAGAAGTTTAGAACAAGAAGCCCTAGATTACTCGCTCATTGGTGATAACCTATACAAGCGCGGTAAAGATGGTTACCTAAGATTATGTGTCCACGAGAGTGAATATCTCAAGATCTTGGAAACTGCTCATCAAGGCGTAGCAAGAGGACATTTTGGACCAGACCGAGTGATTAAAGCGATCCTATTTGCAGGCTTGTGGTGGCCTACCCTTCACATGGATGCACATACCTATGTGAAACGGTGTGATGTTTGCCAGAGAACTCAGTGTCCTATACGCAAAGATGAAATTCCACTGAAACCTATGATGGATGGACGAGCATTCTCTAAGTGGGGAATAGACTTTGTAGGTCCTATTAATCCCCCAGCTAAGGGTTCTCATGCTGAATATATCATTGTGGCCACGGACTATCTAACCAAGTGGGTAGAGGTAAAAGCCACAACGAAGAACGATGCTCAAACAACAGCTAAGTTTTTATTTGAGAATGTGTTCACTAGATACGGGCTACCTATAGAGCTAGTTAGTGATAGAGGCACTCACTTCTTGAATGAAGTTATTGAAAATTTGCTCCAAGAATTCTTGGTAGTACATAAGAAGTCTGCCCCCTATCACCCCCAAGCTAATGGCCAGGCTGAGAGCACAAATAAGATCTTATGCAATGTACTGATGAAATTAGTGAACAATAAACGCTCTGATTGGGACAAACAGCTACACCACGCTGTTTGGGCATACCGAGTTGCCTACAAAACGGTACTCCAAGCCACTCCCTTTCAGATGGTATTTGGCCAAAATGTTGTGCTACCGTTGGACTTCTTAATACCTACATTGAAAGTAGCACAAGAGCATGAATGAACGGGTCATGAACTCTCCTCTAGACTTTTTGACCTTGAACGATTAGGAGAAACAAGATTGAGGGTGGCTGCAGGGATATATGCAGCTAAGAAACGAAAGAAGGCATACTTTGATGCCCACGTTAAGGATAAAGGTTTGAAGGCAGGCGACCTAGTACTAGTATACACCTTGAAACAACATGCGAGGAAACTGGAGAAGAGAGGCTACGGATCCATGATCATTAATAGAATCTCAACAAGTGGAGCAGTGCAACTAGCCACATTAGAAGGCGATATTCTCCCGAGCTACATAAGCGGATGCAGAGTCAAGTTATATCAAGAACCTCTGACGGAAGAGATGCTAAGTTGACTCAACACTGATAAGAAACGCAAAGAAGAAGAAAAACGAATTCGCGAAGAAGCTCAAGCAGAAGCATTGGAATGCATCCGGAGAATGAAGTTGAGAAGACAGGGTAGAGAGCTACCTAGGAGAGATGCATATGCAGATCAAGAATATCACGTGGCTATGTGTGAAGTTTCAGATATAAGATCTCATAGGATAATTGATCGACGTCCTTTTATAACCTTAGAGATAGGACAAGGAAAGGGTGCAAGGACTGTAAGAGCCTTGATTGACTCAGGTGCCGCCACTAGTGCTGTTAAATTTTCTTACTGTCAAAAGTTGAAATTAACTATCAATCCTATAGAAGCATATCTCATAGGATTGGGAGGTGTGGAAACCCCTTGCATGGGCGAGGTGGAACTTCCCCTCTATATTCAAGACGAAGCAATGACAGTCAAAGTACTAGTGTGTCTAGATGAGGACCTCACTGAGCCTCTTGTCTTGGGTCAGGATTGGATCTATGATCATGCAGTCAACCTAAACCTAAGGAGTGGACTTCTTCAGGTATGGGTAAATCATAGTCGAATTACCGTTGAATTGGAAAATGAGGCACTCAAGGCACTAGGTAAGGAACGAACTCCTGGTCCTTCCAGGGGCGCACATGAAGTTGACAATGCTATTCTTGTCCAAAACTGTATGATGCAGAAAGAGGATTGTCTCAACAACGGAGTCAAGGATACGACGGCACTCCCTTCTTTTACAAAGGCCAGAGGGACGCAGAAACCAACGGAAAGTCAAATACAGAAGGAGCAGAGTACTACTTATACTAGAGGCCAAAAACACATGCGAAGCAGAATGTCTCAGCCGTTGAAACAAGTGTGGGTGCGGAAAGGCGAACAACCTGTTGCGACCATGCCAACCCCACGGCCAAAACCTCTTATTAGTAATCAACAACACGACACTAATAAGAAGTTTTTCATAAATTCTTCTGTGAAAGTGAAGTCTATTTGGGTACCCAAGAAGTCGATGAAGGCCAGCCCAAAATCACGACAAATCTGGGTGCCTAAGGCTTGCTTGCGGGCTCAAATAGCTACACCGAGGCCACACCCGGTACAGCATGTTTCACTCACTCGAACACCAGATGCCCATTCTTATACATCACACACGGACACATATTCTTTCATGAGCACAAGTAGAATACTTGTAAATGGGCCCCTAAAAAGCCTCATTTTCAAGTAGATACCCCTATCAAACTCTCCAGCATCTCCACAAAATCAAGATCAAAACCCATCCATTGCATCTGGCAACCTAAAACTTGTAATAAACCCCCGGACCCCAGTTGTAAATCCATGCCCACCTACTAACTACATCACTCTCTCACTACATCATTCCACTTAGCTCCTAGGTCTACCAAATTCCTAACTACACACACAAGCACCGAGCACTTAATAACCTACTAATCTCTCCTGAACCTCATGTTAATGTTGTAATGGGGACAAAAACGGTTCTATCTTGTCCTTTACAATGTTAACACTTGTTTCTATATTCTCACACAGTCAGGACGCAAGAAGTAACATGGCAGATACGATAGGAACTAGCTCCCAGGCAGGCACCAGCCCCCAAGTTGTGGACATTGAAAGTCTTCCCATTGAGGAGGAATTAACGGAACGTCCAGTGGCATTGAGGGCATGACATGCCATACCGATTCAGAATCCTCCACAAGGGCACACAATGCCGGTCAGCAAAAACTCACATTGGTTTAGTGATGTGGCAGGATCTTTGGGTGAAGGCACCTACATGTGGGAGGCCGAGATAGAATTCAATGGGCGCTGGGGCAAGTATCACTTCTTCATGAGACAATTTGAGAAACTGCAAAATAATGAAGGACTGAAACCTATATGCAAGAAGGCGGGACTCTACGATTATTTCAAATTCCAATTGCCAAAGCCCGACTTTCTAAGATGCTCATATTTGATTAGTACCCTCACTCTGAGCAAAGACAAAAAGGGATACAGCACCTTCATCCTCCCATCTCTCACAAGGGGCAATGAGCTGAAGCGCTTTAGGCTGACTATCAATTTGGTAAGGGAAGCTCTAGACATGAAGGGAATGCACATTCCCACTGAGAAGGAGTCCATGGTTCCTGACAATATGAAGAACAGGAATCTGACGAAATTAAAGGACATTCACAATGCCACCCAAAAAGATATGGTTTAGTCTATACTTGGCTGACGCTTTTGATTTGACAATCAATATGCCCCACTGGATTATCGACCAAATCCACTTGGCTCATCAAAGGTGGTATAAAAAACAAAAGTCTGTACTGTATGGATGTTGTGCCCTCACCAGGATTGTGTATAGATGTTTGGCGTATGATGTGCCAGTGCAAAGGGCACTCATTTGGACCAGGGTACAGGAGTTTCAACGTAGATTATCAACCGCAGGGCCACCCTCCAAGAAAATGAGAGGTTCCGTTCAGATGCCCTATGCACAAGCCCGCAGTGCGACACTCACACCTGAGAGAACTCCACGACTTCCGAGGCGGGTACAACCCTTCACTATCAGATTACCACGACACAGCACTGATGGACCGAATCTGGTGTTCCCACCTGTACCAACCGAGGAAGAAGAGCAGGAATATGATCAGGAAGCTCTGCAAGTACTTGAGGGTGCCCCGGCTTATACGAAGGAATTGAAAAAGCTCTATGATACCATCAACAGGGTTTAAGAGCAACATAGACTGTCCCTCGCAGCAGGAAAAGCTCTCATGAACCAAATCCTTGAGGAGGAAGGAGTAGATGAGCAATACCGCGCCACACTTGATATGATATCTAATGCTTTAGGAGTACCTGAGACGGTGCATACCGCCCTTGCACAATCACGAAGAACGGAGTGAAGATATGGTAGACGCCCCCCACGATCAGGAAAATAGATGAATGTATTAGTATCACAACCACAAGGAACATCCACAACCACGGGCACTGCACACACCGTTCATGATACTGAGGAAACCCATACATCAAGTGCACCCCCGTCACCCCCTTTGCCACCCCTGCCTCCAACTCCACCACATTCACCTCCCACTACCAGTGTAACCACTACTGTCACCGCCTCCGAGTCTACTACCCATACCGAAGCACAGATCGTCAATCAACCCACACAACCCACACACCCTATCTCCACTTCTCTTGTCTATACGGCCACTGACACAGTAATTCTAACTGCAGCCACGGAAAACCTCATTCCCCCGATCACACTTCTTGGTAGTTCGTATTCATAGTTGCACACACCACTCTACACTTTCACCATTATCACCGCACCCACGATTCCTATGTTCACTATCACTCCCACCACTGCATCCACTTTTGATTTTATGGACATATCACCCACCGCCGCACCTCTCCCTCCCCCCATACACCCACTATCTCCCATTCCCCCACCTCCCACTTCCCCATTTTCCAGCACCACATCCACACTCCCCTTCCCCTTCCCTTCTGCATTCAACACCCTTCCCGCATCCACCCCTATTAATAATATATTTAATAATATGTATATGTGTATGTCTCAACTACAACAGCACTACCAGCATCTGGATAGCCAACATACGAGACTCTTCCGAAGCCATGGAGAACTTCAAGTACGATTCATTGATCTAGAAAGGGAAAACCTTCTACTACAACAACAGTATGTCACTTTACAGGAACAACATGAGCAGTTAGTAGCCAATCCACCCCAATCAGATGCCGAAGAAAAACAACAAATGGATGATCTGCTACACTCCCAGATAACAGAGAATCTCAAGCTTCGATGCAACCTGGCCCTCTTACGCAAACACATGTCTACTGCACTCGAGGAGAATAAACGACTACAGAAACAAAATGAAGAAAACTTGGAAGCAGCCATGGAGGGTTCCCCACAGGAAATCGACCCAGATAGATTCAAGGCCATACCCTCAGCGAATATGCAAATTGTGTTGGAAACCCATGCCGACCTCCTAGAAGCCCATGCAGCATTAGAAAGAGAGAGATGACCTATTAAAGCAGCTGGCAACCTAGCATGAGTCACCAAGCAAAGTCACAACCGCAGTTGACACGTTTGAAGAAGTCGAAAAACTCAGAGCAAAACTAGAAGAATTACGAAGTAAAGTCATGCAATACGAGCGTCAACCTTCTCCCCTTGTAGAGCCTGAGCCTGAAGACTTAATGCCAATTGAAATAGAGGAAATCTTCGAAGACCCATACGTTCCCATGCCTGCACCAGGGGGCAAGCAAACAGAAGAGGGCATGGACACCATCGAGATCGAGGCTCCTCAATGGATGTAGAGGTTAGAGAAAGTGGCCACAACCCATGATGACAGAGTGGCAGTTCAGATAGCGTCTATATCACGTTTGGAAGAGGTAGTCATAAAATCGGATTACTTTAGAAACCTCTCCCATCATAGGTGGATTGGCACATCCGACGTTTTTTATGTTCCTTTCTGTGTCTTAATGGCAGATTACAATGCTGAAATCAAGCACCACACCTCAAAAGAACCAACCTCCGCTACACAGTTTGCACCGGACGACATCCCAGCAAGTGCCAAGCAGGGAAATATACACCAACCTACGTGGAGGATTCGTCTGTTGGAAACCTACCCTGAGATGGTAAGGACATGGAATAACATGCCTTTGTATATCAAATACAACCCATGCTACTGCCCTGTATTTTGAAGAAGGTCGTAGCCGGAATACACAAAAGATGTGCTGACAACAAAAGGATGTGAGAAATGGCTCAATTATGTCTACTTAGCACCACCTAAGGGCCAACCTACCATAGGATATATGATTTCGACGATTCGGCATTGGGGGGTCCGGTTCAAAAATGTACCAGATGTCATGGCCCAAATGTGCCTTAAAATTTTTGAACTCATGTTGGTCACCTTCAGGACCTTCAAGAATGTCAAGGAACCTCATCTGTCAGCTCTTGGATTTAATGAAGGTAATCAGGACCTTGTCTACGACATGAGCGCAACACTATCTATTAATGTCGTATATGCATGGCACACGCGTATCAAGTATCTACCAGCCTGCTTCAAACAAACGTTTGAAGAAATGTTTGTCACGGGATTTTGGGAATATCATTCAGAGATATTCATTCCTAGACCATCACATTCATTGCAGTTGTTTGCGGTGGAACAAGCTCTCCATTCAAAAAAATTACGTATACCACATCCAGAGGTTCCCAGGCCGGTAGATTGGGATGCTCTACTCACGGACTTGGCCAAAGGGTTGAGAATTGCAGAACATCACTTAGCACAAGACGTTGTAGAATACTACATCCAACGACCCACCCAACAAGGGTCTGTCAGGGACAATAGATGCGAGAGAGGGGGGGGTGTTGGAACTGAAGGACTCACAAGGCAAGGAAGCTTACGAAGAGAGTCAGAGAGAAGAGAAAGCACAAGCAGACAGAGTAGTCAACGACGATCTGGCAAGTAGGCCAATATTTTTTCAGGACACTAAATCATATCAAAGAGGTGGACACACAAGGAGAAAGAGCAAGTAGGGAGCTCGAAGATATGTATGACAAATCGTTAGAAGAAATCCCATTTCATCACTAAAAGCCATTGTAGATACCATTTCATATTTTTGTAGCTCCATTTTGTGCAAGCCAAGGAGTCCTTGATCTTGAGGAGCATTCAAAGTAGCTACCTACCAATTTTCATAATTTTTAGACTTCCTTTGAGTCTTCAAATAGGCCCTAGAACCTAATTTTTAACTAGGCCAAACACTAGGTCTGGACACGACCAAAACCTAGTCAAAAACTATAAATAGAGCTAGAGAGCTCATTTTTGGGCTAGCTTGTAATTGATTTGAACTTTTATGAGCTTTTTGAAAGTAATCTAAAGAACTCCATTGCTTCTCACTCTTTGTCTTGCCTTGTGTGCGCGTGTGTGTGTATGTGTGTGCATGTTAGTGTGCTTCGCACTCACGCACTTGTGCCTTCACTTGCTCGAGGTCATCATACCATCCTCACGTCTTCCCGGATTGACATTAAAGGAGGTGCTACTCATCACTGAGCTACAGAAGGTCCTAGGTGTCTCCTCGTCCACTGGATGTGTGCGGTGAGAAGAAAAGGAACAAGTCCTAGAGGATGACAAAGAAGATTCAAAAATAGGGCCTTTGAAACGTAACACTCTCTTAAAAGAGAGTAGAGGTCAGCAAACTAAGGCGTGCGGTGGTAGAGGGAAAACAGGCTCAAAGCAACACAACAGGGGAAGGTATGTGAGTAACAAGGGCGAATCAAGGCCAAGAAGTATCCATGAAGAAGTGCAAGAAGATATTTGGCAAGTAATGATCCTTCCACTCATAGCGTGCGTGGTAGCCCGACTTAATACAGCAACCTAGATTTGTGATGTACGGAATACCAAGGGGCAAACAGAAGCAAAGGACATACCTCGGATAAAATAACAAATTGCCTGACAGTCATTGTCGCTTCTTTGACCACTGGGTGCATGTATTCAAAAGTCTTAGACGAGCTACAAACGAGAAGCAAAAGCCTGTCAAGGGACGATAGAGACAAAGAGGGGGAGAGTGTTGCAGAGCAAAGAGGCACGAAAGGGGAGCCCCAAAAGTTTCAAATTAATGGGCATATTTTTCTTCTTCAAAGTCTTAGGAAATTAGAGGAGTCCTCTAGATGCATAACCCCAAATCATTGTAATATATTCCTTGTAAAATAGTAGGAAAATAGAGATTAGCCAATAAAGTGCCGGTCACTTGTGTGAAAGGACCATTTTTAGGGCACATGTATATAAGTCATTTGGTGACTCTTTGTTACAAAAAACTTTTTGCCATTGTAAAAAAGGGGAGCTCTTGATTTTCGAATTTGCTTCTTTCTTGCAGATTTTCATCTTCTCTTGGATCTTCTATGTGTGTGTAATGCTTGGAATGTGTGTATAAGACTCTTGTCTACCCCTGCCCACTGTTTTTTAGCTACTTTAGTGTGTGTGTGAGCTAGTGTGAGTTGTGGAGTGAGTGTGGGTGTTTCCTGCCATTCATTGTTTTGGTCATAACTTGAAGCATAGTTGTCAGAATTGAGTGAAACTACAACCAATAGATGTGTCTCATTGAGAGCTTTGAAAAAAAACACTATTGGCCATATTCAGAGTTTGAAGCTCGGAGATATCCTCGATCTAGTGAAAACTATTGTAAGTGGTACCGCGGCAGACATTTTCAGTAGTTAAGTGAGTTTGAGAGATAGATTAGTCTTTTCTCATGCATGAGAGTTGAACCACTTCATTTACCATCACGTGAGCACAGATCCTCATACGTTTGGTTAGGTCAGTTCATCAGATTGACAAATAAGCGTGTGTCAATTCCCCACTATACGCACTTGTGTGGCAAACGAGATTTAGTCTCTTTGACACAAGTCCCTAAGGCTTTGTGACTTAGGTACATAGTTATCTTTCCTTGTGTGTGTGCGCATGTATGTTCTTGTCACTCACATTTGTTCACCACAATTGCTCACGATCTTCATATCCTCCTCATGCTTCTATGGATTGAAAAGTAAAGGAGGTGGTGCTCATGCTTGGACTACAATTTGGCACCGTTTTCGAAAAGCATTGCTCGAGGATGAGCATTGTGATGGTAAGATCACATATTTGCAACATTGGAAGGTAAAAGATAGTCATCCTCTATTAATTTTATGATTTGTTTTTCTCCACCTTCATCATCATCATCATCACCATCTTCTCCCATCTTCCTCTTCATAGAAATCTTTCCTTTTTTATTGTATATTCCCTATTTTCGCCTCATTTCTCATTCATGGCTATGAGAGAGAGAGAGAGCAAGAGAGAGATAGAAAGAGAGAGAGAGAGAGAGAGTTTCTATGTGTGCAATTCTATGTGATTTTTGCAGTCCTCTCCATGACACACAAGCCTCAATGCTCAATTTTGAAGTTCCTACCAAAACTCTCAAAAAATTGTGACTTTGTGGACGAAATCGTAATTTTATGGAAAATTCAAAATCTTTTTAGCATCATTATCGCCTTAGTATTGGAAGTTTCTTCCTAAAATCATTCACAAAATTGCAGTTCTCTGGTTGTCACAACATCTCGATTGTCTCACAGCATCGTGATCTGACTTTCACAAAATCACGATTCTCTGGTTGTCACAACATCATGATTGTCTCATAGCATCACGATTGTTTGACTCTCACAAAATCACGATTCTCTAGTTGTCACAACATCACAATTGTCTCACAGCATCCTCATTCTCTAGTTGTCATAGCATCCTCATTTTCTCATAACATCACAATTCTCTTAGACAACCTAGTTTGAGAGAACCATGCATTAGAAGTTGCAGGTGTCAAAGTCGACTATAGAGGAGAACATTTTCAAACATAGGTACATTGTTTGGAGTTTTGAAGAGATTTAACTTGGAAAAGGTGTGAAAACTTTAGGAGACACCTTCTATAAAGTTTCATTGAAAATGTTACACATTTGATCATTCAATGAGTGAATTATTTGCAACAAACATTTCTAAATAGTTAGTTTCTTCATAGTTAGTTCATAGTTTGATAATTCAGCATTGGTCTGTTGGAGCAGAGCAATCATCAATAGTGACTATATGAAGATCAAAGTGAGAAGATATGTGGAAGAATGAAGATTACTTTTAGAGGAAGAAAATAGAATCAGAAATGTTTCTTTTGTATATTACTCTTGTAAATAGTTCAATGTATTTTGAAAAAGATGACGAGTTAGACTCGTATATATATCTACAGATACGTATTCATAAGAAGAGAGAGTGATATAGATCAGATAGAGAAGAATAGGTGAAGAGGTGATGAACATTGTATGTATCATCAACCATATGTATGAAAAGTAATAAAGAAGAAAATGTTGTAGAATTCTGCGCGTCGATCTTCTCTCCCATTCTCCTTCTGTGCTTAATCTTTTGAAGAATCCTTTTGCACGTATCTAAGTCCATAGCTAATCTATCTATGGCTATAATTTGAGAGATTAATTTCAATCAAGCTGTGAGAATTTTGTTTAGGAACATTCATATGTGAAGATGTTCTGAGAGTCGAAAAATCTGGCGCACATTTCATCTTCAAAGAAATGGTCAGTGCTCAGTCCACAGTGTAAAGTTTTACACAAGTGAGGGCTCAAAATCTAAGTTGGAAGGTAAGCTATCTATGGCTAGAAGATCTTGATCAAACGGGTTCAGAGTTGGGAGAACCAGTGCTAAGAAGTTGCAGGTGTCAAAGTCGCCATTGCAGAGAAGCACTTTCAGACATAGGTAAAGTGTTTCACACATTTCTCAGTGTGTACTTAATCTTTTTTGAGAGATTTAACTTGGCAAAGTTGCACAACCTTAAGGCGAAGTGTTGTGCAAAGTTTTATCAAAAACTTTACAGGATTGATTAGTCAATGAGTGACTAATCTGCGGCAGACTTTTTCTGAAGAAACTAAATTTTTCAGAATAATCAATTTCCTGATAATTTGGTGAAGATTCTCTAAATTAGGTGGAGTCTAAAGTTGATCTTGATATAGAGGTGATCTAAATTCAAGGTCAATTTGTTCTTTTGGAGATTAACACTCTCCATCAGTGGTATCAGAGCAGGTTGTGTCAAAATTGAGAAGAAGAAGACTCCGACTATTGCAGAAGTACAAATCTTTACATTTTGAAGGTGCAGAAGGGTAAAGGTTGAAGAAAGATTGAAGGAAGACATACAAAGAGCATCAAAAGGATCAGAAGGAGCAACATTCGAAGTAAAGGTACATTTATTATCTGTAAAGGTTAAAGATTTGAAGCTACAGGTGAAGTAAAGATGGGAGATAGTCTCCAAATTGAAAAGTTGGATAGAGAGAACTATCCTGCATGGTCTATGAGGATGGAAGCTCACCTTATGAGCAAAGATCTGATAGGATACATCATAGGAGATGAAGAAAAGCCAGAATTCAGAGATCCTAGTGTTCCAACTAGGGAGGAGCTTGCAGATTTGAAGAATTGGATGAAGAAGGATGCTCAAGCAAGAAGCATCATCTACATGGCAGTCAATGACTATTTGCTTCCTCACATTAGAGGACTTGAGAGTGCTTGTGACATTTGGAATGCTTTGGAAGAGCATTTCCAAAATACAACCAAATCAAGGAAGGCTTCACTATGGGCAGAATTTACTACCTTCAAGAAGAAGGCCTCACAATCAATTTCTGATTATGTGACAAAGATGAAGGACATTGCAGATTCTTTAGGTGCAGTGGATGAAGATATTGAAGAAGACAAATTGGTAAGACAAATACTTACAGGGCTAAGAGGAGATGAGAAATGGAAGCCTTTCATTTTATCTACAGAACTTTCATTAGATCACTTTACTCCTGATTTGAATCAATTGTTAGGTCATATGCTAACTTTTGAGAATGATATCAAAGGAGATGTTGATAAGAGTGCAGGTCATGCAATGTATTCTAAAGACAAGAAGAAAGCTAACAAAGGGAAGCAACAATCAAGTGAAGAAGAAGGTACATCAAACCAAGCAAACTTCATAAGAGGAAGAGGAAATGGCAGAAGTAGAGGAAGAGGCAGAAACAACAAAGATAATGCAAGAGCTTGTTGGATATGTGGTAAGACCAATCATCTATCTCATGATTGTTGGCACAATAATCAAAACAATGGTAATTATCAGAACTTTAATCAAAGAGCAAGAGGTGGTAGATTTCAGAGAGGAAATTTCAGAGGTAGAGGTGGTAGGAATTCTTTTGGAAGAGGTGGTGGAAGAAACTTCCAAAGTCAATCCTATAATAACACCTACTACAACTATGCATCAGATCAAAAGGAGGATTCGACTCTCATTATGAATACTTGTGAAACCTCACATGAGGACATGAGAGTGTTTTATATTGATTCAGGATGTAGTAATCATTTAAGTGGAAATATTGCTTTGATGACTGACCTAGATCATAATGCAATTAATCATACAGTTCAGACAGGTGATAATACAAAGCATAAGGTAAAGTCAATTGGTTCAGTCAAGGCTAAGGATGGGAGCACTCTTCTGAGTAAGGTACTTTATGTTCCCACAATTCCAAAGAATTTGATCAGTGTAGGTCAAATTGTGGAAAAAGGATATGAGGTAAGGTTCACAAATGATGGAGTTTATGTGGAAGACCCTAGTCAAGGGTATAAACAAGTTATTGCAGGAAAGAAAGAAGGAAGGCTTTTCACATTGAAGGTACAAGGAAATGTTGGACATGCTATGTTCACATATGGAGAGCAGAAGGTGTCAGAATTGGATCTTTGGCACAAAAGACTTGGACACTTTAATGAAAGAGGTATCAAAGAAATGATTAACAATGATTCAGTGCTTGGAATGCCTAATATTGCAGGTCAACACATGACATACAGATGTGAGGCATGTCAATTAGGTAAGGCTCATAAGCAATCCTATTCCAAGCATGGATTTATGTATTCAGAAAGACTTGAATTGGTGCATACAGATGTGTGGGGTCCTTCAAAGGACTTTAGTATAAATGGTTCAAGATATTATGTCATATATGTTGATGATGCTACCAGGTGGATCACAGTTTATGTGATTAAGGAAAAGTCAGAAGTGTTTAATACATTTAAACACTATCATGCATATGCAGAAAGGATTACAGGTCAAAAATTGAAAAGACTAAGGTCAGATGGAGGGGGAGAGTATTTTTCAAATGAGTTCAATGATTATTTGTGGAATGCAGGTATAAAGAGAGAAGTTACTTGCAGGTACTCTCCTCAACAAAATGGGGTAGCAGAAAGAAGAAATAGGACTCTTGTTGAGTTTGCAAGGTCCATGATGAAAGAGAAGAATTGCCCAAATTATTTGTGGGCTGAGGCTGTTAATACAACTACATATTTGGTTAATAGATTGCCTTGTAAAGCTTTGCAGGGTATGACACCATATGAAGCTTGGTGGGGTAAGAAACCTACCTTAGATCATTGCAGAATATTTGGATGCTTGGCATATGCATATGTGCCATCTCAATTGAGGCATAAGTTGGAGCCTAAGGCAGAGAAGTATGTATTCATTGGTTATGATGATAAGCAAATGGGATATAGGTTGTGGAGTCCATCCACAAAGCAATTTATTGTATCCAAGGATGTTACATTTGATGAGCAAGGCACTTGGTATGCAGGTAAATATAATGTACATGCAGATGATGAAGAAGTAGTGGAACAAAGGAAAGGTAAAGCAAAGATTCAATTACTTGATGAAAGTGAGAGTAATGAAGTGCAGATTGAAGTTGAAGAGAGGCCAAGGTTTGATCCAGAATGTGATGAACCAGAGACCTCAAGAAGTGCAGAAGTTAGGAGATCATCTAGGCACAAATGGCAACCTACAAGGTATAGCTATGACACTTCATTCTTAACTACTAAAGATTATGCTTATTTGGTAAAAGCAGATGAAGACCCTTCTACATATGAAGAGGCCAAAGGGAAGAAGAATTGGGAAGATGCTATGCAAGAGGAGTATGATGCATTGATAGAGAATCAAACATGGGATTTGGTTCCTAAACCTAATAGTCAGAAGATTATTGGATGTAAGTGGGTTTACAAAACAAAGAGATTTGCAGATGGAAGTGTGTCTAGGTACAAAGCTAGACTTGTTGTGAAAGGGTATGCACAGACATATGGAGTGGACTATGATGAGACTTATAGTCCTGTGGCAAAGATGACAACCATCAGGACACTCATTGCAATTGCTGCTTGTAAAGGTTGGAAGTTGTCTCAATTAGATGTTAAAAATGCTTTCTTGAATGGTTACATTTCAGATGAAGTCTACATGGAGCAACCAGATGGGTTCAAAGATCAAGTGAGTCCAAATTATGTATGTAAGCTCAAGAGAGCTTTGTATGGGTTGAAGCAAGCCCCAAGGGCTTGGAATTATAGGCTTGTAAAATTCTTGAATGATCTTGGATTTCAAGCATCAAAGGCAGATAGTAGCTTGCTAGTCAAAGCAAGTGAAAATGGATTCATTTATGTGTGTATTTATGTTGATGACATAATACTTACAGGAACAGATGATAAGGGGATACAAATGATCAAGAAGCAGATGGAGAAAGAGTTCAAAATCAGTGATTTGGGGAACCTATCATTCTTCTTGGGAATGGAGATCTCTTATACTCAATATGGAGTATATGTGACCCAAGAAAGGTATCTTAAAAATTTGCTAACCAAATTTAAAATGGAAGATTGCAGGGTTGCACCTACACCTTTGGAAGTGAACCATAAATTGTCTAGGTTTGGAGGAGAAGAGTTCAGAGATATGAAACTCTATCAAAGTTTGGTTGGTAGCTTGATTTATGCTACATTGACAAGGCCTGACTTGTCATATGCAGTTGGTGTGCTTTCACAATTCATGCATTGTCCTAGAAAGGAACATTGGATTGCAGGACAAAGAGTACTTAGGTACATCAAGGGTACACTCAAAGAAGGGTTGTACTATGGGTTTACTTCAGATACAAGAATCAAGATATATAGTGATGCAGATTGGGCAGGTAATGTGGATGATAGAAGATCAACACATGGATACTTGTGCTATGTAGGAGACAAATTGATTTCATGGTGTTCCAAGAAGCAACATACAGTTGCTTTGTCATCTACAGAAGCAGAATATAAAGGTATGGTGGAAGCTGCAAAAGAGGTAATATGGCTAAAGACACTTTTGAAAGTTTTTGATGTGATTCAGAGTACTCCTATTATTTGTGGAGACAATATGAGTTCATTATACTTGGCAGCTAATCCTGTATTTCATGCTAGAACTAAGCATATTGAAATACAGTATCATTTTCTGAGAGAAAAGGTCATTGAGAAAGAGATTGAAGTCATACACACTCCTACAAAAGATCAACTTGCAGATATGATGACTAAAAGTTTGGATGGACCTAAGTTGCAGAGGTTTAAAGATATGGCAGGAATAAAGAAGATGCAGGTAATCACCAATGAAGATTGAGGGGGAGCTGTTGGAGCAGAGCAATCATCAATAGTGATTATATGAAGATCAAAGTGAGAAGATATGTGGAAGAATGAAGATTACTTTCAGAGGAAGAAAATAGAATCAGAAATGTTTCTTTTGTATATTACTCTTGTAAATAGTTCAATGTATTTTGAAAAAGATGACGAGTTAGACTCGTATATATATCTACAGATACGTATTCATAAGAAGAGAGAGTGATATAGATCAGATAGAGAAGAATAGGTGAAGAGGTGATGAACATTGTATGTATCATCAACCATATGTATGAAAAGTAATAAAGAAGAAAATGTTGTAGAATTCTGCGCGTCTATCTTCTCTCCCATTCTCCTTCTGTGCTTAATCTTTTGAAGAATCCTTTTGCATGTATCTAAGTCCATAGCTAATCTATCTATGGCTAGAATTTGAGAGATTAATTTCAATCAGGCTGTTAGAATTTTGTTTAGGAACATTCATATGTGAAGATGTTCTGAGAGTCGAAAAATCTGGCGCACATTTCATCTTCAAAGAAATGGTCAGTGCTCAGTCCACAGTGTAAAGTTTTACACAAGTGAGGGCTCAAAATCTAAGTTGGAAGGTAAGCTATCTATGGCTAGAAGATCTTGATCAAACGGGTTCAGAGTTGGGAGAACCAGTGCTAAGAAGTTGCAGGTGTCAAAGTCGCCATTGCAGAGAAGCACTTTCAGACATAGGTAAAGTGTTTCACACATTTCTCAGTGTGTACTTAATCTTTTTTGAGAGATTTAACTTGGCAAAGTTGCGCAACCTTAAGACGAAGTGTTGTGCAAAGTTTTATCAAAAACTTTACAGGATTGATTAGTCAATGAGTGACTAATCTGCAGCAGACTTTTTCTGAAGAAACTGAATTTTTCAGAATAATCAATTTCCTGATAATTTGGTGAAGATTCTCTAAATTAGGTGGAGTCTAAAGTTGATCTTGATATAGAGGTGATCTAAATTCAAGGTCAATTTGTTCTTTTGGAGATTAACACTCTCCATCATGGTCTTCCAAAATTGGTTGAGGTTTTGAGTTGTTCTTGATATAGAGGTGCTCTAACATCAAGGATAACTCGTTCTTTTGGAGATTAACACTCTCCATCACTGTTCTTGGTTTCAAGGATTGTAAAGAAAAAGAGAATCCATTTGTGACATTTTCACACAATCATGGCTGCCTTAAACAAGTACATAAATATCCTGAGATGTTTTGTTTGTTTGTTTAACCTGCACGAGCTTGAATTGACATACATTTTTCATCCAAAATCCATTTTTTGAGCTCTAGAGTTTGTCGAAAATCTCTTAAAGTTGTGTTGATTTTTAGATAGGTTAATTTGAACTTGACCTTCAAGAAGGATTAGGAAGCTAAGGGAGCTCCAAAGGATTTTTTAGAAATACAAGGGGAAAATGGGTCTTTAAAAGATGCTTGAATCAAAATTGTTTATCAAATAAATTAAAGTTAAAGCTTGATCTAAACTTGTGACTTTTACAGGTCTACTAAGAGCCATTCAAGTGTATCCAGAGCAAGGTAAAGTGCAAAACAAAGCAAGGTTCTGAGAGGATGCTTATTGCACACCAAAGCGCTTTTTGGAGCACCAAACTCGAGGTTGGAAGAACTCTCAATCCCCTCAATAAATTTCGAATATAGGCTAAGTGTGATTAGTGACACTGATTAATTAGGGTGATGCTAGGCATGAATCAAGTCCAAGAAACCCTAATTTCTCAAGTTCAAAGCATAGATAGAATATTCTTGTTGTTGGAGTTAGACATCTCCGGAGGCATGCGAACAGCACAAGAAAAAACCTCCTAAAGAGGGAAAAAAGTGCCCCGACGATCCTAGTGTATTCACACACATCACTATCTAAATATATCAACAAATCCCCCCTGGGAGTGATGCGGTGAACAAGGAGCTAGCACTCATGTATAAGGAAGTGCCAAGCTATGTGGAAATCACTCCACAAAAGGAAGTAAGCCCAAAGCTTTTCGGAAAGCTTCAAACTTCTCCCTAGCCAGAGCCTTCGTGAAAAGGTCTACAATGTTCTCTTGCGTGGGCACATATGCCAAGCTGATCTCCCCAGCAGAGAACCTTTCCCTGACATAATGATAATACACCTCAATGTGATTAGTGCGAGCATGGAACACAGGGTTCCTCGCAACTACTAGTGCGCTCTTACTGTTAAAGAGGATGGTGGTGGCAGAAGACTGACCAACACCCGAATTGGCCATAAGGCATCTGAGCCACACACACTCAACAGTTGTGAACTACCAAGCATGAAGCAAAAGCCACTAGTGGATGCATGAGTGTCATAGCAAGCAACCCAACCAGAGTAAAAAAAAGCATGCAAATCTGGCAGTAGTGATCCCCCTTGGGATAAAACAACCCAAGTAGCCGATTACCACTCAAGTAGCAAAAGATGTGCTTAACTGCATACCAATGCTTGACTTCTATGCAATGCATAAACTTGCTCATATGTAAGACAGCAAACTGAATATTTGGTCGAGTAATGCATAAGTAAATCAAGCATCCAACAACCTACTGATATAGAACATCATCAAACACATCTAGCCGAGTCAAATGATTTATGGAGCCATTGACGGATGAAATGCTAGCACGCCTCGTAGGTGCACAAAATAGGAAGAAAGAAGAAGAACGGATTAGAGAGGAAGCATGGCAAGAAGCCTTGAAGCGTATTAAGAAACGGAAGGAGTGGTTAAAGCAAAGAGATGAACGGTATCTCCAAGGAGAAGAGCCTATTCCCATGGCTAATTACTAGGTTCATAAGTCTGACACGACTAATGTCAACATGTCCCAGCCTTATTTAAACCTAGGAATTGGAACAACAGAGTACCGGCTAATAGATGCCTTGATAGACTCAGGAGCAGGACTCAGTTGCATACAAAATACGGTCACCCGAGATCTTCAAACGATTATGACACCCATGAAAGCTCATACGGTAGGTGTAGGAGGTCAAGTTATAACATGCATTGGAGAAGCCATAGTATCCCTCCACCTAGGAAATTCAACTATGGAACAACGAGTTCTAGTGTGCAAAGATGAAGACTTAATAGAAAACTTGATACTAGGACAAAACTGGATCATTGAGAATGAAGTAAGCATCCACCTAGCGCAAGGATACATTTTAGCCAAGATAGGGCACAAGGAAATCTTTAGTCTATTAGGGGAGAGACCCTCACGGAGACCGGTAGTCATCGAAAGTGCGGAACAACTCAAAGAAGAGCACGTAGAAAATGATTCCAGCCCCAATCCCTCAGAAGCAGGTCTGAAAGAAGAGGAAATTTCAAACCCTAACATATCCACGGAAGAAGTGGATTCTGATGGAGAGTGTTAATCTCCAAAAGAACAACTTACTCTTGTGATTAGAGCACCTCTATACCAAGAGTAAGTCAAACACTTCACTAATTTAGAGGATCAATTGCTAACTTATCAGAAATTAACAAATCTGTGAAGAAGATGATACACAGAAAAGTCTGCTGCATTGTTCATTCACATTAACCTATCAAATCTGTAAAGTTTTTGATGAAACTTTGTACGAATCATCTCCTAGAGATTGCGCAACTATTCCAAGTTGAATTACTCAAAAAGATTAAGTATAACTTGAGAAATTGATTTCACAAGTTACCTATGTCAGAAACTGTTATCCAAAACAGTCGACTCTACACCTGTAACTTTTAAGACTTGGTTCTCCTTGAATAGAACCCGTTTTACAAAATGCTTCTAGACATAATTAGCTTATCTTCCAACTTAAAGATTAAGCCCTCACTCATGCAAAACTTTAAACTGTGCTAGGAGAAATGACCAAAACATTGACTTCAAAATCTGCGCCTGTTTTAGGAACCTGTGAGCACACTTCACATATGAATGTTCCTACACTTAATTCACTCAGCCTGATTACAATTGGAAGCTAAAACTTTGCACAGAGGTCAAGCAACTCTCAACTTAGACTTGTACAAAAGCATTCCACAATTGATCTACTGTAGAAGGAGAACACGCAGAAACATCGGGCGCAAAATTTTTCATTTACTCAGAGAAAATACAACTGAGTGATGAGAGCTAACTCAAAATTCACTTTCCTCTATCTCATGACTTGTATCTCCCTCTTCTTGACTTCTAACTAATGTCACATAAGCTCTCATACATGCCCCGACTTTTCTCAAGGTATTTATAGATAATTTGTACATAATTCTTACTGAACAAAATGATCTAAGTCATCTATGACTATGCTAATGTACATAT
This sequence comes from Ceratopteris richardii, assembly GCA_020310875.1. Lineage (NCBI taxonomy): Eukaryota > Viridiplantae > Streptophyta > Polypodiopsida > Polypodiales > Pteridaceae > Ceratopteris > Ceratopteris richardii. Next base: position 211,074,399 of record CM035407.1, on the reverse strand, counting down.
GTGTACACTTCTCTTGTCCTCTGAATATGATCTTCTTCCATACTTTATGAATTGATTCTTCCTTCATCATTTGATCTTCCAAGCCTTCAATTGGTGATTGGTATGCACCAACAGCTCCCCCTCAATCATCAATTGAGGTTTTCTCTGTCTTCTTTATACTTGCCATGTCTTTGAACCTTTGTAACTTAGGTCCATCCAGACTCTTTGTCATCATATCTGCCACTTGTTCTTTTGTTGGAGTGTACATCACTTCAATCTCTTTATCTAGTACCTTTTCCCTCAAGAAATGATACTGTATCTCTATATGCTTAGTCCTGGCATGAAAAACAGGGTTAGCTGCCAAATATAAAGAACTCATATTGTCTCCAAAAATTATTGGAGTACTATGATCAGTCTCAAAACTTTTCATCAAGGTCTTCAACCATATGACTTCTTTTGCAGCTTCTACCATTCCCTTATACTCAGCTTCTGTGGATGATAAAGCAACTGTATGTTGCTTCTTTGAACACCAAGACACTAACTTGTCTCCAACATAACATAGATATCCATGGGTAGACCTTCTATCATCTGAGTCACCTGCCCAATCTGCATCACTAAACACTTTGATTCTTGTGTCAGAAGTGAAACCATAATACAAACCTTCACTTAGGGTTCCCTTGATATATCTGAGTACCCTTTGGGCTGCAATCCAATGAGTCTTCTTTGGACAATGCATGAATTGTGACAACACACCTACTGCATATGATAGATCTGGCCTTGTCAAGGTAGCATAGATTAGACTACCTACCAAACTCTGATATTTCTTCATGTCATTGAACTCTTCACCTCCATACCTGCTCAATTTATGATTTACCTCCAATGGTGTAGTTGAGGTCTTGCTATTTTCCATGTTAAACTTGACTAGAAGATTCTTCAAGTATCTCTCTTGTGAAACATATACTCCATGTTGAGTATACACAATCTGCATTCCTAGAAAATAAGATAAGTTTCCCAAATCACTTATCTTAAACTCCTTCTCTATTTGCTTCTTGAGTTCATTGATTCCTTGAGCATCTGTTCCTGTAACAATAATATCATCAACATAAATGCACATGTAAATATATCCATTTTCACTTGCCTTCACTAGCAAGCTACTATCTGCCTTTGATGCTTGAAAACCACATTCATTCAAGAACTTGACCAATCTGTAATTCCAAGCTCTTGGGGCTTGCTTCAACCCATATAAAGCTCTCTTGAGCTTACACACATAATCTGATCCAATTGATTCCATAAAGCCTTCTAGTTGCTCCATATATACTTCATCTGCAATGTAACCATTAAGAAATGCATTCTTCACATCCAATTGTGATAATTTCCATCCCTTGCAAGTAGCAATAGCAATCAATGTCCTAATTGTAGACATCTTAGCAACAGGACTAAAGGTCTCATCATAATCTACCCCATAAGTTTGGGCATAACCTTTGACCACAAGTCTAGCCTTATATCTAGACACCTTACCATCTGCAAACCTCTTTGTTTTATATACCCACTTGCATCCAATGACTTTCTGATTCTTTGGTCTTGGTACTAATTCCCAAGTTTCATTTTCAAGTAGAGCATCATACTCTTCTTGCATTGCCTTCTCCCAATTCTGTTTACCTTTGGCTTCTTCATAAGTAATTGGATCTTCTTCTGTTTTCACAATGTAGGCATAATCTTTTGTTGTTAGGAAAGATGTATCATAACTATACCTTATAGGCTCTTTCCTTTCTCTTGTAGATCTCCTGATTTCTGCACTTCTTGAAGTTTCAGCCTCATTTGATTCTGGATCAAATCTTGGCCCTTCTTCTACATGATCCTGCACTCTACATCTAGAGTCAACTTCATCAACAATTTCTTCACATACTTTTACCTTTGCCTTTCCTTTCCTTTGTATTTCTTCAACACCTGCATACTCATTTGGTGATCCTGTATACCACATGTTTTGCTCATCAAATGTTACATCTTTAGTAACAAGAAATTGCTTTGTGGATGGACTCCACAACCTGTAACCCATTTGTCTATTATCATATCCAATAAACACATACTTCTCTGCTTTTGGTTCTAGCTTATGTCTTAATTGTGAAGGAACATAAGCATATGCAATACATCCAAATACTTTGCAATGATCAAGACTAGGCTTCTTACCCCACCATGCTTCATAAGGGGTTCCTCCATCCAAAGCTTTGCAAGGCAACCTATTCACAAGGTATGTTGCAGTGTTAATGGCCTCTGCCCATAAGTAATTTGGACAATTCTTTTCCTTCATCATGGCTCTTGCAAACTCTACAAGAGTCCTATTCCTCCTTTCTGCTACTCCATTTTGTTGAGGGGAGTACCTGCAAGTCACTTCTCTTTTGATACCTGCATTCCACAAATAATCATCAAACTCTTTTGAGAAATACTCTCCCCCTCCATCTGATCTTAACCTCTTTAGCTTTTGTCCTGTGATCCTTTCTGCATAAGCATGGAAATGTTTGAATGTCTTGAAGACTTCTGATTTATCCTTGATTACATACAAAGTAATCCACCTGGTTGCATCATCAACAAAGAACACATAATATCTGGATCCATTTATGCTATAGTCCCTTGAGGGACCCCATACATCTGTATGAACCAATTCAAGCATGTTTGAATACTTGTACCCTGATTTGTTATAAGAACTTTTATGTGCTTTACCTAATTGACAAGCTTCACACTTGTACACCATATGTTGCCCTTCAATGTTTGGCAATCCAAGCACCACCTGATTCTTTGACATCTCCTTTATAGCTCTCTCATTGAAATGACCTAGCCTCTTATGCCATAGGTCTAATTCAGACACCTTTTGACCTCCATAGGTAAACAATGCATGTCCCACATTACCTTGGACTTTGAGAGTAAACAATCTTCCTTCCTTTTTACCTGCAATTATGTTTCTATATCCCTGATTTGGATCTTGTACATAAACACCATCATTTGTGAATCTTACCTCATATCCTTTCTCCACAATTTGCCCTACACTTATCAAATTTTTAGGAATAGTAGGAACATAAAGTACCTTACTCAGAAGTGTACTTCCACTCTTTGTCTTCACTGATCCAATGCTCTCCACTTTATGTTTGGTATTATCACCTGTCTGAACTGTATGTCCATTTACCCTTGCTTCCATATCAGTCATCAAGGATAGATTCCCACTCAGATGGTTGCTGCACCCTGAGTCAATATAAAACACTCTTTGATCTTCTCCCATTGATTCATGAGTTGCATTCAGAATAAGAGTCATGTCATCCTTCTGATCTGATGCATAATTGTAATAATTATTGTTGTAGGATTGAGATTGGAAGTTTCTTCCACCTCCTCTACCATATGATGTCCTACCACCTCTTCCTCTGAAATTGCCTCTTTGATTTCTGCCTCCTCTACCTCTTTGACTATAACTCTGATTGTTGTATCCTCCACTTTGATTATTATACCAACAATCATTTACCAAATGATTTGTTCTGCCACAAATCCAACAAGCTTTAGCATTATCTTTGTTCTTACCTCCTCTTCCTTTACCTTTGAAATTTGTCTTCCCTTTTGTGAAGTTGGTTTGATTTGAATTCCCTTCATCATCATTTGATTGCTTTCCCTTGCCATTCTTTTTCTTGTCCTTGGAGTACATAGCTTGACTTGTACTTCTATCATTGTCTCCTTTAAGATCCTGCTCAAAGGTTAGCATGTGTCCTAGCAATTGATTAAGGTCAGGAGTAAAGTGATCAAGTGACAACTCTATGGACAAGATAAAAGGCTTCCACTTCTCATCACCTCTTAGACCTGTAAGTATTTGTCTTACCAACTTTTCTTCTTCAATATCTTCATCCACTGCTCCCAAGCTATCTGCAATATCTTTCATTCTTGCCACATAATCTGAAATTGATTGTGAGCTCTTCTTCTTGAAAGTTGTGAACTCAGCCCATAGTGAGGACTTCCTTGACTTAGTTGTATTTTGGAAATGCTCTTCCAAGGCATTCCAAACATCTGTAGCACTTTCTAAACCTCTGATGTGAGGTAGAAGGTAATCATTTACAGCCATGTAGATGATACTCCTTGCTTGAGCATCCTTTCTCATCCAAGTCTTCAACATTGCAAGTTCTTCCCTAGTAGGAATACTTGGATCTGCAAACTCTGGTTTTTCTTCATCTCCTGTAATAAATGATATAAGATCTTTGCTCATGAGGTGTGCTTCCATCCTCATGGACCATGCTGGATAGTTCTCCCTATCTAGCTTATCAATCTGCAAGCTTTCTCCCATCTTGTATCCACCTGTATATTGAAATCTTCAAGCTTTACAAACAATGTATGTACCTTTACTTCGAGTTGAACTCCTTTTGCCTTTCTTGATGTCAAATAGTCTTCTGCTCGAGCTTTGACTCCAAGCTTTCACTTCTTAATCCTTCAAGTGTTGAATTTCTTGAATCTGCAGCAGTCGGGATCCTCCTTTTCTTCAAAATTCTTCAAATTGATGTCTCCTGCTCTGATACCACTGATGGAGAGTGTTAATCTCCAAAAGAACAACTTACTCTTGTGATTAGAGCACCTCTATACCAAGAGTAAGTCAAACACTTCACTAATTTAGAGGATCAATTGCTAACTTATCAGAAATTAACAAATCTGTGAAGAAGATGATACACAGAAAAGTCTGCTGCATTGTTCATTCACATTGACCTATCAAATCTGTAAAGTTTTTGATGAAACTTTGTACGAATCATCTCCTAGAGATTGCGCAACTATTCCAAGTTGAATTACTCCAAAAGATTAAGTATAACTTGAGAAATTGATTTCACAAGTTACCTATGTCAGAAACTGTTATCCAAAACAGTCGACTCTACACCTGTAACTTTTAAGACTTGGTTCTCCTTGAATAGAACCCGTTTTACAAAATGCTTCTAGACATAAGTAGCTTATCTTCCAACTTAAAGATTAAGCCCTCACTCATGCAAAACTTTAAACTGTGCTAGGAGAAATGACCAAAACATTGACTTCGAAATCTGCGCCTGTTTTAGGAACCTGTGAGCACACTTCACATATGAATGTTCCTACACTTAATTCACTCAGCCTGATTACAATTGGAAGCTAAAACTTTGCACAGAGGTCAAGCAACTCTCAACTTAGACTTGTACAAAAGCATTCCACAATTGATCTACTGTAGAAGGAGAACACGCAGAAACATCGGGCGCAAAATTTTTCATTTACTCAGAGAAAATACAACTGAGTGATGAGAGCTAACTCAAAATTCACTTTCCTCTATCTCATGACTTCTATCTCCCTCTTTTTTGACTTCTAACTAATGTCACATAAGCTCTCATACATGCCCCGACTTTTCTCAAGGTATTTATAGATAATTTGTACATAATTCTTACTGAACAAAATGATCTAAGTCATCTATGACTATGCTAATGTACATATGTGTACACTTCTCTTGTCCTCTGAATATGATCTTCTTCCATACTTTATGAATTGATTCTTCCTTCATCATTTGATCTTCCAAGCCTTCAATTGGTGATTGGTATGCACCAACAGATTCATCCTATTCAATTGATGAACAGAAAGAAACCAAGGAGATCCATACTCTTAGAGTTTCTCACATGAAATAACGATCACCAACTTGGAAAATCACCCTCAACTACTTGCATTCGGGAAACGTCAACTTCAAATGGGTGCGCAAGGACCAAGTGAAGGAATCGGAGATCGCAACACCAGCTCATAAAGAGGAGTAGGTGGGCAAGAATTCTTCTTCACCGAAATCCGAACCAAAATGACTCTTGCAATTATGGCTTCCAAGGCCTTTAATTGAAGCTCAAAAAGCACGGCCACAAATGTGGATTCCTAGGAAGGTCAGACAAGCGGCCATTAAAGAGATAGACAAGTATGAGAAAACATTGTATCAACACCACAGTACCATAAGGACTAACGAGCTCCATTATGAATACCTCAAGAGAAGAGACCCCACATCTCCGATAACAAGAAAGAGAATAACTACCCATGGAGCACGGCACAATGAGACAAAAACAAGGTTCAATACCTCTACTACGAAATGGATCTGGAAACCCAAGCAATAGCAAGGAATGGAACACCAGATCCACAAAGATTTCTATTGCACTCATGAAGCTTCCAATGCACCTAAAGTATGCATGATAGGGCCACAATACAAGGCGAGGCATTCGGCACATGATGTACTTAAGAGAATTAGTGGTGCACATTCTCCAATGGGGAATAGGTCATAGCTTCTACTTAGTAGGAATGGGCCTACTATGTAAATAAATAAATGCTTCGGCTATACTAATCCTTGTTTTCTTTCAGAAAAGAAAATGAAAAATATGCGGTAAGAGATCTTACTTATGCAAGCAAGGAGAATGGAGTGACGAAATGAACGACATGCCACTACAATACACAACACAATTGTTATATCTCCTATTGAAGCTAATGCTCTGTTCATTACAAGTGCAGATGGCCTCTGAAGATTCTGAAGCAACAATTCAGGAGGAAGTGATGGAATTTCCTCTACAAAGCATGACCAAAGCAAAGGGACATTGGTTTAGAGAAGATCAACCAACTGGGGATTATCTCTTCCTGGTGACTATCAAAATCATGGACACGGATCATCAGTTCCCGATTATGTCCCAAGATTTTAAAGTGGTACATGAGCTTCCGTCTACCATTGACATCATGAAGAAAGCGGGTATCCACAAATATTTTGAATTACCAATCTACAAACCCGACTTTCAAAGGTGCACGCAAGTTATGAATACCATACAGCTAGCACTACATGATCCATTGGCGCCAGAGGCAAGAGCCATGGATGCAGTAGGTGAATGGTTCATAATCCAATTTACACATGATTTAATCAAAGAGGCTTTTGGATGGAAGGATGGCAATATGATATTAAAAGAAGAAATTCGAGGCGCAAAAACCAGGACCTTTACTGACATTAATTGCATTGATATTGAGGAAGAAGTAAGACTCATTCATCAACACTTTTGTTTTCCAAACATGCATAGATACACTGCTCCTCAGAAGATTGTAGTACAAATGCTATCACATGCGATTAAGCAAATTGGAAATCAAATTAATATGACTCCTTATATTCAAGAGAGGCTATTCAAAGCAAAGAAGCAGTGGAACCACAAGAAGTTCGTGAACGGCAGTGTCGCTCTGACCATCTTAATATATCATGCCTTGGGCATTAGAGAGCACTTGCAAGAAATGCCATCTTCAGAAGCCATGGCCAAATATGCAGAGGTCGCTACAGCCCTGAATAAGAAAAAAGGTGTCAAAATCATTGAGGAGGCAAAAACTAGCTCCCAACCTAAAATGAGAGGTACAAAACAACTAAGAGAGGTGACGCAAGTAGAAGCAGAAGTACCAACCACAAAAAGGGCACATGTGCTCCCCAAAACAAGAATTGAAGAGCACCAAACAATTACCAAAGAGGAATTAACAAGAGCCCTGGAAGACACACACCAATACACTGAAGGTCAAGTCAATCTACCAGTGCAAGGGAACCACTACCAACAAGCCCACCAAGGTGTGGAAGTAAAAAAGAGGCTCACCAAGGTGCATCAGTACAGAGAATTAGGGTTAGTAAATTCAAGCTCATCTTCAGAGGAACAAGAGGAACCCGATACCTCCTTACTAAATACGGACATTCGAAGTGAGTCGAAAGATGATGGACAATGGGAGGAGTTAAATGAAGTGAATTACAATGCAGAAGAAGAGGGCATGAAAGTAAATGACACACCCATCAACCCTAATCAAAACACCGCAGACAAAGAAGTATCCCAGGAAAGAGTACATGTTCTCAAAATAAATGACACATCTAACATTCAAATCCATGAGGCTCAACTTGTAGGAAAGGGTGCATTCAGGAATCCAAAGTAAGAACCAAAAGAAACTACGGGGGAAGAATTCAAACCATTCACACCAATAAGGGTTGTGGCAGAACCCTCCCCCATGGATGTCACATTTCAAGAGAGTGCCATGAAGATCTTCAATCTAGAAGAAGAAAGCAAAGAACCAGAAGTGCAACTTCAAATTAGACAACCACATAACGAGACTATTCATGTGGAGCATGGAAAGGATGTACAAACAGGGGATGCTCCAAGCATTCCAAAAACATGGTTAAATGTCGATGTCGCTCAGCTCAAGCCACTGGTGCAACATATGATCAAAACTGCTATGGATACGCAACAATAGATGCTTGAGGCTGATGCTGACTATGACAAAGCGATGCAAGAAAAGCATGAAATTCATGAAATGGGTAAGAACCTTTCAACACAATTAAGGCTAGCACAGGAGCACATAACACAGAAAGAAAATGAAGTTCAAGAGGTCAAGCAGCAATGCAAAACTTTAGAAACAGAAAATGAGAAATTAAAAGAACAACTACAGGAGTTACAAAAGAAGTATGAGGCTAGTGAGACTGAGAAGACACGGATGAACGCAAGATGCAAGATATTAGAATCACAAATAAAAATATACATGGATGAGGCAAAGAACTTAAGGAACAGAAACAAGGAGCTCATGATAGCTCTTTTAAGTGATCAACCTATAGAAGTTCAGGAAGTTCCAGAAAAGGACACCAAGACATTGGAGGAAAGGTTAGCGAAGTATGAAGATCAGCTCACGCAGGAGCAAGCCATCATTGCACAATGGGAGAAGAGGTATATGGAGGATACTGCAGCACTAAGGACAAAATGGAAAAAGCCCGAAAATAGATATCTAGTGCAATGTAAAGAAGACACTGATCAACTCGCTGTTGTGGCAGAAGAAATCCAAAAGAATAAGGAAACGATTTTGAAAGCCAACGAAGAGATTAAGCAAAAAGAGGAGATGATAAAGCAACTACAAGATCAGCTCGCACAAAAGACGACAGAGGGGACACCAATAGTTCCACACTCCACAATGGCTACTGAGGAGATTGAGGTACATCCTCTCTCTCCCCCCTTACATCATTCACCGATAAGGGAGGAAACGGAGATCCACTCTGAACGTACTCATCGGGATATTGCAGAGCTAAGCCGACATGAGAGGGCACTACTAGTGTCCCAGCTTACTACAGAATTTGAAGATCAAATAATAAAGGTCATGAAGGAAGCTCAGATTGAAAGCAAAAAATTAGAACAAATATTGAAACCATTTAATGTACCATATGGACTCCTTAAAGAGCAGCCACAACAATACATAAAGTCTACGACAAATAAGGAGCCTAACAACAACCTCCAGTTCAGCAATAACACATTCAACTATACTCAAGAGGAATTTGAAAGAGCTGACCCTATATGGAGGAGAAAAATTCTAGAAAAAAACCCTACACTGCGGGTACAATGGAAATCATCGTCTTATGCCCTTCAAGTAAACCCATCTTTTTGTCCAGTACCACGCCGATGCTCCTGGTCACATTTTTGGGAAGGACAGTGCCAGGGTAGCATTAATAATCAATGGCTCAATTATCCACTCTTACCAAGTCCACTGCATAATTATCTACCAACGGAAGAATACATGGTGAAAACCATGGAATTTTGGATTGCTTGATACGCCACTGTACCGGATTTGGCAGTTAAAATGACTAATAAGATTCTCAGCATGCTACTTACAGTTATCAAGGTCTTCCAACATGCCGTATATACTTTTTTGAACTTCATCGGCATTACACAAGGATCCGAAGCACGTGTTTTTTATCTTTCAACTATCCCGAGCCAATTAACAATTATGGCATACTATTCTCGGCTTATGTTCTTGCCAAGCACATATATGCAGACTTTTGAAGAAGCATTTTTCACCGGCTTCTTTGAAATTGATTCAGAAATTTTTGTAAAAATGACTTCAAATCTTAATGCAAGACTGGTGGCCTATGAAACAAGCTTCTTTGCAGATCACCGACAGGCACCAGAAGATGGAGTGACATCAAGCCAATGGAAAGAATTCATGATATGTCATGCCAATCTGCTTAATCAACGAGAGCAGGCAGCAATACAAACGTACTCACGTCGCAACAAAAAGCCTGTCGAGGACAATAGAGTTCAAGAGGAGGGACGTATGGAAGGGGAATCAAGCAAAAAGAGAAGAAGAAGAAAATCAAAGAATAAATTTGCTCAATGAGGAATGAAGATTATCAAGGCAAAGAACAACTCTCTGCCCAAAGCCCCGCAGGGGCACGCATCAGGCAACAACGCCAAAGGCCTAGGTCCTGAGAAGTGGAATTAAAGGAAGATAACAACCAGGACATTTCATGGGAGGTTGCACACACTTTCCTCATCCACTAGGAGCTGGTGGTGAAACGAAACAAGTCGAGGAGAGAGACAGAACACATAGGATGCTTCATCGGATAAGATAACCAATTGTCTGAAGGTCCTAGGTATCTCCTCGTCCACTGGATGCGTGCGGTGGCAGAAGGCAAACAGGCTCAGCGCAACACAATAAGGGAAAGCACGAAGGAGGGAAGGACGGGACTAGGGCCAGGAAGTATCCATGAAAGTGCAAGAAGATATTTGGCAGGTAATAATCCTTCCACTAATTGCGTGTGGTGGTAGAAAGAAAACAGGCTCAAAGCAATACAACAGGTCAGATGGGTGAAGATAAAGACAAATCAGAAGACCAAAAGTTAGAAAGAGGCAGAGGCTGAAAAGTTGAAGCGGGTAACTAAGAATACCACATTCTTAGCCACTGATGGCGTGCGTGGCAGCCCGAATTAATACAGCAACCCAGATATGTGTTATAAGGAATACCAAGGGGCAAACAGAAGCAAAGGACATACCTCGGATAAAATAACAAATCGCCTAATAGTCCATGTCGCTTCTTCGACCACCGGGTGCGTGTATTCAGAAGTCTTAAACAAGCTACAAACGAGAAGTAAAAGCCTGTCAAGGGACGATAGAGACAAAGAGGGGGAGAGTGTTGCAGAGCAAAGAGGCACGAAAGAGGATCCCCAAAATTTTCAAATTAATGGGCATATTTTTCTTCTTCAAAGTCTCAGGAAATACCCTCAAGCCATGTAAATGCACTAGAGTCCTCTAGAGCTTCGAAAGAAACCCACTATTGGTCATATTTGGAGTTCGGAGCTAGGAGAAATCCTCGATTTAGTGAAAACTGTTGTAAGTGGTATCGCGATAGACACTTTCAGTATCAAGTGAGTTAGAGAGGTAGGTTAGTCTTTTCTCATGCATGTGAGCTGAACCACTTCATTTTCCATCATGTGTGCACATGTCCTCATATGCTTGGTTAGGTCGGTTCATCGGATTGACAAATAAGCGTGTGTCAATTCCCCATTATATGCACTTGTGTGGCAAATGAGATTTAGTCTCTTTGGCACAAGTCCCCAAGACTTCTTGACTTAGGTACACACGTTTTTTGTGCCGTTGTCGGGGCTCCTCTTTCGTGCCTCTTTGCTCTGCAACACTCTCCCCCTCTTTGTCTCTCTCGTCCCTTGACAGGCTTTTACTTCTCGTTTGTAGCTCGTTTAAGACTTCTGAATACACGCACCCTGTGGTCAAAGAAGCGACAAGGACTCTCAGGCAATTTGTTATTTTATCCGAGGTATGTCCTTTACTTTTGTTTGCCCCTTGGTATTCCTTATATCACATACCTCGGTTGCTGTATTAATTCGGGCTGCCACGCACGCCATCAGTGGCTAAGAATGTGGTATTCTTAGTCACCCGCTTCAACTTTTCAGCCTCTGCCTCTTTCTAACTTTTGGTCTTCTAATTTGTCTTTATCTTCACCCATCTGACATGGCTTTGAGCCTGTTTTCTTTCTGCCACCCCACACAATTAGTGGAAGGATTATTACCTGCCAAATATCTTCTTGCACTTCATGGATGCTTCCTTGCCCTGGTCCGTCCTTTCCTCCTTCGTGCTTTCCCTTATTGTGTTGCGCTGAGCCTATTTGCCTTCTGCCACTGCACGCATCCAGTGGATGAGGAGATACCTAGGACCTTCAGACAATTGGTTATCTTATCCGATGAAGCATCCTATGTGTTCTGTCTCTCTCCTCGACTTGTTTCGTTTCACCGCTATCTCCTAGTGGATGAGGAAGCTGTGTGGAACCTCCCATGAAATGTCCTGGTTGTTATCTTCCTTTAATTCCACTTCTCAGGACCTGGGTCTTTAGCATTGTTGCCTGATGCGTGCCCCTGTGGGGCTTTGGGCAGAGAGTTGTTCTTTGTCTTGATAATCTTCATTCCTCATTGAGCAACTTTATTCTTTGATTTTCTTCTTCTTCTCTTTTTGCTTGATTCCCCTTCCACACATGCTTGGAAAAATCATCAATCAAAGTCACAAAGTAAAGATAATTTCCAAAAGAAGGTGTCTGCATAGGACCATAGATATCACTATGTACAAGCTCCAATTTTTGAGTAGCCCAACTGAACCATCTTTTGGAAATGAGGAACCCTACATTTTGCCCAAAATACAGCCTTCACAAACATGTTTTCCAGGTGCCTCAAGTTTAGGAAAGGAGGACACCATTTTCGATTTCTGTTGCGTAGCAAACTAGCAAAATTCAGATGATCAAAGTGTGCATGCCCAAACTTTGCATCTGACATAGCCTGAGAATCGTGTACTGCACATGCTAAATCATTCACAGATCTTTCATAGTCTATGAGATTATACAACCCACGACATAAAATGCCAGATGCAATAATCACATTGCCATTTGACAGATCATGAATTGTACACCTGTCATCAACAAATTTCACAACCAAGCCAATCTTGGCTAAAGTTGAAACTGATAACAGATTCTTCTTGATCCCTAGAACAAATAAAGCATCTGACAAAGTGAAAGAACTACCATTAGCAATAGTCAAAATGATCTTAACAACTCCCATGATAGGATAAGAGGATTTGTTGGCGCATGTGACAGTATTCCTTGTAGGGGCAGGCTCGAATGAAGTGAAGAAACTGCACTGTGAGGTGATATGTTTGGTCGCCCACTATCAAAGTACCAAACATTTGAGTCTACTGCAGACATGCACTGCTCATGAGAAGATGGGTCAAAACTGCAAACAGTAGTAAACGCCCATTCTTCTTCCTACACAAGATTAGCAGACTCTGTTTTTGGTGTAGGGGCCTCTGCAACAACCATTCTAGCCTCTTTCTTCTTTGCCTCTTTAGCAGCCAATTTTGGACAGTTCTTTAGGATATGATCATTTCCTTTACAATACTTGCAAAAAAGATTTTGCTTTTCTAATTTCTTTTCATGTTTGTCTTCCCTCATCGATTGTGCAGAATTAGCAGATTTCTGCCTACTAGTTAAAGAGCTCCATTTTCCTTTGCCCTTCTGACTAGCCAGCAAATCTTGATCTACAACACACATAATGGACCTGTTCTGCCTGGACTGATCTTCTTGCAACAGAACAGAGACTAACTCCTCAATTGATAAGTCATTTTGATTTCCTTTCATCATCAAACAAAGAGTAGAAGCAAAACTCTGATATGAATCAGGAAGACCATTCAGAACGGTATGCACAAGTGAGCTATCTGGTATAACCTCATCAACAAAAATCAATTGTTCCTTCAAGTCTTTGATCTTTGTTAGAAAATTGTCCATAGAATCACCTTCATTCATGTGCCACTCTCCAACTATTTTCGGAGGTAAGCAACATGAGCCTCATTCCTAGCTTGGTACAATATGGTAAGTGTATCCCAAGCATCCTTAGCTATTCTACAAGAGCGTATGTGAGGAATAATGGCACGTTTGATAGACAAAGCTATCAATGCATGTGCCTGGGCATCTCTGCCATCCTAACGAATTTTCTCTGTAGTAGGTGCATCAGAAACCACAGCACGAACAGGAATATGCAGAATATCATCATCTTCGACACCTTCTACATAAGCTTCAGTACCTGTAGTTGTAACAGTTGCAGGTGTGATAGGACATTTTTCAACACCCTACACAATGTTCCAAAGTCCTTTTGCAACCAATACATGTCACATCATATAAGCCCATAATGGGCAGTTGGTACCATCCAACTTATCCTCAATAGCCAACATACGGAATACGTCATTGCTCTCAGCCATGGCCGGTGACTAAAATACCTTGATGCGGAAAATTGATTGTATCTCAAAAATTTGAACAAAACTACCCAGAGAAATTCTGCTAGACCTATAGCAGACTTCGAGATGCTTATAAGAACCGAAACTAGTATATACCCTTGGCACAAAAAGATGAAATAGCATACAAAGCACTATGATAGTGCATTCGGAGGCCGAAACAAGCTCAGATTGCAATTTCGGCACCACATAGCGATGTTGTTTTGATTTCGAAAACATGTTGAGTATGCTGAAGAAAATTTGTTTAATTCTAGGACTACAACCAAAAAGGTGTAGCCGACACCCTGGATGAACCAGCAACCTGCTTTGACACCAATTGTTGGAGTTAGACATCTGTGGAAGCACACGAACAGCACAAGGAAGAAGAAGAAGCTTCGAGCACAACACACAATACTGAATGTATTACCACTAGAATGTACAAAGATAAGTAGCCCATTAGGGCAATAGATATATATACAAGCCGGGGGGAAAAAACCTCCTAAAGAGGGAAAAAAGTGCCCCGGTGGTCCTAGTGTGTTCACACACATCACTACCTAAATATATCAACACTTGCGCAATTCCTAAGGGAAAAGAACTTAAGTGGATTGATCATATCTCCAAGTTGCAATAAAGCTCAAGTATTCCTAACCACAATATTTGTCAAACAAGATTACACCAGAGAAATCTATAAAAGAATAATTAATTGATACAAAAGAAAATTGCAGCATAGTTGTACTTGGGCAAATTGGGATTAATAGACAAGCTTATGAACCTTAGGTCAGGTAGACACCTAGTTCACGATAGACAAAGCATTAGATCTTATAAAGCTAGTGTAAATTGTTGGAGACCTCTTAATCTCCAAAGATCTGATCTATACTGACTTAAGAACACTTCTATGTCAGTTATAAACCAAACTTTACACAAATATTGTTCTTCTTTACCAAAACTTCCATTAACACTTCTCTGAGTGAGGAAGTGTTTACTTCAGAAAGTCTGCTTCAGAAATCGACTTCATTACCTGCATATAACTTCAAATTTCTTTAAGTAAATGATGCACAAGTATTCGCAATACCTTTGCGCAATCATACTAATCATTAGTTCTCAAAACTAATCATCAAAAGTTTAATTTGATCCTTAAGATCAAAAGTATGTCATAACTGTCTTCCAGATGTAGCGCCTTCGACATGGTCAACTTCTTAAGTTGATTTCTCTCAACACAAAACCCGTTTTGCTAAATGCTTTTAGCCATAGCTTCCTTATCTTCTAACTTAGATTTTAAGTACTCACTCATAAAAAACTTTACAGTATACACTGAGATCTAAGCAAAACACTGAGACGGAAAAGTGCGCTACTCTCAGACTTCAGTTTTCACATTCTACATATGAATGTTCCTATTGATCATTCTCACAGTAGGAGAGGAATTAGATCATGAAACTCTGAACATAGCTTCATTAGCTTCTCAATTAGATGTGTACAAAAGGAATCTTGATCCACATGATCAGACAGAGAGCACTCAGACAAAAACCCGTCGCTATTTTCTGGGAAAAAACTCTCTCCACATCTCTAAGATATTTGTCATCTACAAATGACTCTCTCATACATTTCTTATCATCATTAACTTATGTATACATGATTTTTAACTCATCCCACATCTATGACATTACTCCTTATCATCCTAAGGATTTAGCTCTACTCAATTTACAAGGATTTCCACTTATATGTACATATGTGTACAAGCCATCATTCTGAAATCTCCTTCACTTTATCAAGTGTCTTCTTTCACTTCATTCTGACCATAAGCCTTCTTCAAGATCTTTATAATCACTAATTTGTGATTGGCTTGTTCCAACAGCTCCCCCTCAATCACTAATTGTGATTATTCCATTCTTCTTCACTCCTGCCATCTCCTTGAATCTCTGTAGCTTAGGACCATCCAAGCTCTTTGTCATCATATCTGCCACTTGTTCTTTTGTTGGAGTATACATCACTTCAATCTCTTTATCAAGTACCTTTTCCCTCAAGAAATGATACTGAATCTCTATATGCTTAGTCCTGGCATGAAAAACAGGGTTAGCTGCCAAATACAAAGAACTCATATTATCTCCAAAAATAATTGGAGTACTATGATCAGTTTCAAAACTCTTCATCAAGATCTTCAACCATATCACTTCCTTTGCAGCTTCTACCATTCCTTTATACTCAGCTTCTGTGGATGATAAAGCAACTGTATGTTGCTTCTTTGAACACCAAGAAACTAATTTATCTCCAACATAACAGAGATACCCATGAGTAGACCTTCTATCATCTGAGTCACCTGCCCAATCTGCATCACTAAACACTTTAATTCTTGTGTCAGAAGTGAAACCATAGTACAAACCTTCACTTAGGGTTCCTTTGATATATCTGAGTACCCTTTGGGCTGCAATCCAATGAGTCTTCTTTGGACAATGCATAAATTGTGACAACACACCTATTGCATATGATAAATCTGGCCTTGTCAAGGTAGCATAGATTAAACTACCTACCAAACTCTGATATTTCTTCATATCATTGAATTCTTCACCTCCATACTTGCTTAATTTATGATTTACCTCCAATGGTGTAGTTGAAGTCTTGCAATCTTCCATGTTAAACTTGACTAGAAGATTTTTCAAATACCTCTCTTGTGAAACATATACTCCATGTTGAGTATACACAATCTGCATTCCTAGAAAATAAGATAAGTTTCCCAAATCACTTATCTTAAACTCCTTCTCTATTTGCCTTTTGAGTTCATTGATTCCTTGAGCATCTGTTCCTGTGACAATAATATCATCAACATAAATGCACATGTAAATGTATCCATTTTCACTTGCCTTCATTAGCAAGCTACTATCTGCCTTTGATGCTTGAAATCCACATTCATTCAAGAACTTGACAAGTCTGTAATTCCAAGCTCTTGGGGCCTGCTTCAACCCATACAAAGCTCTCTTGAGCTTACACACATAATCTGATCCAATTGAATTCATAAAACCTTCTGGTTGCTCCATATATACTTCATCTGCAATGTATCCATTTAGAAATGCATTTTTCACATCTAATTGTGACAACTTCCATCCTTTACAAGCAGCAATAGCAATCAATGTTCTAATTGTAGACATCTTAGCAACAAGACTAAAGGTTTCATCATAATCTACCCCATAAGTTTGGGCATAACCTTTGACCACAAGTCTAGCCTTGTATCTAGACACCTTACCATCTGCAAACCTTTTTGTTTTATATACCCACTTACATCCAATGACTTTCTGATTCTTTGGTCTTGGTACTAATTCCCAAGTTTCATTTTCAAGTAGAGCATCATACTCTTCCTGCATTGCCTTCTCCCAATTCTGTTTCCCTTTGGCTTCTTCATAAGTGATTGGATCTTCTTCTGTCTTCACAATGTAAGCATAATCTTTTGTTGTTAGAAAAGATGTATCATAACTATACCTTATAGGTTCTTTCCTTTCCCTTGAGGATCTTCTGATTTCTGCACTTCTCGAAGTTTCAGCCTCATTTGATTCTGGATCAAATCTTGGCCCATCTTCTACATGATCCTGCAATCTACTTTTAGAGTCAACATCATCAATACTTTCTTCATACACTTTTACTTTTGCCTTTCCTTTCCTTTGTATCTCTTCAACACCTGCATAATCATTTGTTGATCCTGTATACCATGTATTTTGCTCATCAAATGTCACATCTTTGGTAACAAGAAATTGCTTTGTGGATGGACTCCACAACCTGTAACCCATCTGTCTATCATCATATCCAATAAACACATACTTCTCTGCTTTTGGTTCTAGCTTATGTCTTAATTGTGAAGGAACATAAGCATATGCTACACATCCAAATACTTTACAATGATCAAGAGTAGGTTTCTTACCCCACCATGCTTCATAAGGGGTTCCTCCATCCAAAGCTTTACAAGGTAACCTATTCACAAGGTATGTTGCAGTGTTAATGGCTTCTGCCCATAAGTAATTTGGACAATTCTTTTCCTTCATCATGGCTCTTGCAAATTCTACAAGAGTCCTATTTCTCCTTTCTGCTACTCCATTCTGTTGAGGAGAGTACCTGCAAGTTACTTCTCTTTTTATACCTGCATTCCACAAATAATCATCAAACTCTTTAGAGAAATACTCTCCCCCTCCATCTGACCTTAACCTCTTAAGCTTTTGCCCTGTGATCCTTTCTGCATAGGCATGAAAATGTTTGAATGTCTTGAAAACTTCTGATTTATCCTTGATTACATACAAAGTAATCCATCTGGTTGCATCATCAGCAAACAACACATAATATCTGGATCCATTTATGCTATAGTCCCTTGAGGGACCCCATACATCTGTATGAACCAATTCAAGCATATTTGAATGCTTGTACCCTGATTTGTTGTAAGAACCTTTATGTGCTTTACCTAATTGACAAGCTTCACACTTGTACACCATATATTGACCTTCAACATTCGGCAATCCAAGCACCACCTGATTTTTTGACATTTCCTTATAGCTCTCTCATTGAAATGACCTAGCCTTTTATGCCATAGGTCTAATTCAGACACCTTTTGACTTCCATAAGTAAATAATGCATGTCCCACATTACCTTGGACTTTGAGAGTGAACAATCTTCCTTCCTTTTTTCCTGCAATTATGTTTCTATATCCCTGACTTGGATCTTGCACATAAACACCATCATTTGTGAATCTTACCTCATATCCTTTCTCCACAATTTGCCCTACACTTATCAAATTTTTAGGAATAGTAGGAACATAAAGTACCTTGCTCAAAAGTGTACTTCCACTCTTTGTCTTCACTGATCCAATGCTCTCCACTTTATGTTTGGTATTGTCACCTGTTTGAACTGTATGTCCATTCACCTTTGCTTCCATATCAGTCATCAAGGATAGATTCCCACTCAGATGGTTACTACATCCTGAGTCAATATAAAACACTCGTTGATCTTCTCCCACTGATTCATGAGTTGCATTCAAGATAAGAGTCATATCATCCTTCTGATCTGATGCATAATTATAATAATTGTTGTTGTAGGACTGAGATTGGAAGTTTCTTCCACCTCCTCTACCATATGATGTCCTACCACCTCTTTCTTTGAAGTTGCCTCTTTGGTTCCTGCCTCCTCTACCTCTTTGATTAAAACTCTGATTATTGCTTCCACCATTTTGATTGTTATACCAACAATCATTTGCCAAATGATTTGTTCTGCCACAAATCCAACAAGCTTTAGCATTATCTTTGTTCTTACCTCCTCTTCCTTTACCTCTGAAATTCATCTTTCCTTTTGTGAAGTTAGCTTGACTTGAATTCCCTTCATCATCAGTCGATTGCTTTCCCTTGCCATTCTTTTTCTTGTCCTTGGAGTACATAGCTTGACTTGCACTTCTATCATTGTCTCCTTTAATGTCCTGCTCAAAAGTTAGCATGTGTCCTAGCAATTGATTAAGATCAGGAGTAAAGTGATCAAGTGACAACTCTATGGACAATATGAAAGGCTTCCACTTCTCATCTCCTCTCAGACCTGTAAGTATTTGTCTTACCAACTTTTCCTCTTCAATGTCTTCATCCACTGCTCCCAAGCTATCTGCAATATCCTTCATCCTTGCCACATAATCAGAAATTGATTGTGAGCTCTTCTTCTTGAAGGTTGTGAACTGAGCCCATAGTGAGGACTTCCTTGACTTGGTTGTATTCTGAAAATGCTCTTCCAAAGCATTCCAAACATCTGCAGCACTTTCCAATCCTCTAATGTGAGGTAAAAGATAATCATTTACAGCCATGTAAATGATACTCCTTGTTTGAGCATCCTTTCTCATCCAAGTCTTCAAGACTGCAAGTTCTTCCCTAGTTGGAATACTAGGATCTGCAAATTCAAGCTTTTCTTCATCTCCTGTAATGAATGCCATCAAATCTTTACTCATGAGGTGTGCCTCCATCCTCATGGACCAAGCTGGATAGTTCTCCCTATCTAGCTTATCAATCTGCAAGCTTTCTCCCATCCTTGACCTTCTGTATCTGCAATTACTATGGTTTATGAGGATAAAGTGTACCTTTGATATGAGCTTTGTCCTTCTTGATTCTTTTCGAACTTGTGCTTTGAACTTCTACAGGTTATCTTCAATAACTTGTCCTTGTCCTCCTTTGATTTGAAAGAACTCCAATATCTGCACCAATCGGAACTTCAATTGTCTTTTCTTCTCTTGTAGTGCACCTTCAGCTCTGATACCACTGTTGGAGACCTCTTAATCTCCAAAGATCTGATCTATACTGACTTAAGAACACTTCTATGTCAGTTATAAACCAAACTTTACACAAATATTGTTCTTCTTTACCAAAACTTCCATTAACACTTCTCTGAGTGAGGAAGTGTTTACTTCAGAAAGTCTGCTTCAGAAATCGACTTCATTACCTGCATATAACTTCAAATTTCTTTAAGTAAATGATGCACAAGTATTCGCAATACCTTTGCGCAATCATATTAATCATTAGTTCTCAAAACTAATCATCAAAAGTTTAATTTGATCCTTAAGATCAAAAGTATGTCATAACTGTCTTCCAGATGTAGCGCCTTCGACATGGTCAACTTCTTAAGTTGATTTCTCTCAACACAAAACCCGTTTTGCTAAATGCTTTTAACCATAGCTTCCTTATCTTCTAACTTAGATTTTAAGTACTCACTCATAAAAAACTTTACAGTATACACTGAGATCTAAGCAAAACACTGAGACGGAAAAGTGCGCTACTCTCAGACTTCAATTTTCACATTCTACATATGAATGTTCCTATTGATCATTCTCACAGTAGGAGAGGAATTAGATCATGAAACTCTGAACATAGCTTCATTAGCTTCTCAATTAGATGTGTACAAAAGGAATCTTGATCCACATGATCAGACAGAGAGCACTCAGAGAAAAACCCGTCGCTATTTTCTGGGAAAAACTCTCTCCACATCTCTAAGACATTTGTCATCTACAAATGACTCTGTCATACATTTCTTATCATCATTAACTTATATATACATGATTTTTAACTCATCCCGCGTCTATGACATTACTCCTTATCATCCTAAGCATTTAGCTCTACTCAATTTACAAGGATTTCCACTTATATGTACATATGTGTACAAGCCATCATTCTGAAATCTCCTTCACTTTCTCAAGTGTCTTCTTTCACTTCATTCTGACCATAAGCCTTCTTCAAGATCTTTATAATCACTAATTTGTGATTGGCTTGTTCCAACATAAATCACATAGCTAGGCCATGTGCCCAGCCTCTTAGTGATTATACCTACATACTCACTTCCGAAACATTAGACATTAGAAGGTTCCTATAAGATGTAGTTGGAGTATATAAGGACCAACCAATTAGGTGCATGAATCTATGAGGATGGTATGAGGTGATCAGTTGTCCAACTCAAAAATCCTGATCAACCCTTCAAACTTGAACACCCATTGGTTAAATTCAAAGAGGTTCGTACATTGATAAGCAAGGAACCATGTATGTGGTTACCAGCTTACCAGATAGGACAAATGAGTTTGGAAATGTCATTCTCAAGAAAGAGATAGGAGACCTAGAGAAGGAGACCTAGAATAAGAACGGAGGACTCCTTGAGGCAAATTTTTCTTGACCAAAGTGATTACCCTAGAGTGATTACCCTAGAGTGGCTTCCCCAAGACAACAAAAGCATAGAACTATTCTTGAATAGAGAAATGAAGGAAGATTTTTGGAGATTCAAGCCGGATCAACTTAGAAAAATAGGCAGA
Source organism: Ceratopteris richardii (assembly GCA_020310875.1). NCBI lineage: Eukaryota > Viridiplantae > Streptophyta > Polypodiopsida > Polypodiales > Pteridaceae > Ceratopteris > Ceratopteris richardii. Next base: position 211,052,538 of record CM035407.1, on the reverse strand, counting down.
GTCACCATCTATGAGTTCAAAGATCTTGTGATACCAAGCAAATTGGTCTATCTAGATAACATGGAAGAGAAAATGTTCTTGGTAATAGAACATGAACATGGCAGACATGCATACACTTGGAAGGGCAAATTCATTTTCCCTCCACCAAGATCTAATGTTTCCCATGGCCTAAAAGGAGCACGATCATTCGAGGCTCATGAAACCAAGAGGGAAAGAGCTAGAGAGAGACCTGAAGTGAGCTTTGCAAACCCCTTAGGAAGAGAGTAATCAGGATTAATGCAAAAAGAATAGGTCAAGAGAGACACAAAAATATGAGGCATCAAAGAGGCATTGATAAGTTTCCATTGCATAGGCCTAGAGAACACGCTAGAATCTTAAGGCCTACCCAACTGGTTAAACCCATGAAGAATTACTTCGATGGCATTGGAGATCCTTATGATCATGTAACAGAGTTTAAACAAGTGTTAACAGTGAACAAGTTGAGGACCTATTCACTCAATTCAATATATTCAGTCTAACTCTCAAGAACATTGCCTTAACGTGGTTTCGACCACCACACCAAGTTTAGTTCAAAAATATAGACTAGTTGCTAGAAGCATTCATTACTAAATTCTCCAAAAGTAGCATCAGACACAATACTTCATCGTTGATACACAACTTGAAGCAAACACCCTAGGAAATGGTTAGACTAGCAAGAAAAAGATTTAGACAACACCTAGAAAGATGTCCTATCCTAGAGCTACCCACACAAGCCAAACAAGTGGCCTTGTTTTTAGATGGCTTTCTAAGTGCCAAGTTAAGATTATATGTGCACTTGAAAGAGCTAGATCCATAGAACAATGTGTGCGGATGTGCATAGACATAGAGGATAACTTGGGTGAAGAGTTAGAGCTTTCTAAGATCTATAAATACTCAAATAGCACTACAAGTTTCACCTCTAAACCATCTACATCAATAGAAGAACTAGAAGAGAAAGTGGTTTACAAGTTAGGAGTTGCAAGTAAGCATAACCCTAGGATGGTCTTAGTGAAGCGATGTTACAACTATGGAGGAGACCACATGGCTAATGTTTGCCCGATCATGACTCAGTCCCAAGGAAACCCTAATAGTCCATATTGCACTATTGAGAGAATACACAAACCATACAGGTCATCAAACAAACTTATCACTAACCTTGCCAATAGGGTAGATATCAGAACCAACACCAATAGACGTATTATATGCCACAAAAACAATATCAACCTCAATACCAACAACAATATCAATCGCAATACCAACAACAATACCAAGCACCATATAGGCCACAACCTATCCTAGGAAACCAACTACCATATCCTTCCAATGTGATCCCACTGAACTATTGTTGTTGTAGTATGCCCTTGGGAAGCCTAGACCCTCACCACCTTGCATGGAAGCAAGAAGGAAGACTCAAGAATGACTCTCCTTTCATCCATCCCAACCTCCAACATGTTCAAGCCATTGGCCATCAGCCCATAGCTATGCCACATGCTTGAAAACATGGAGAGAAGGGAGCTAAGGATCCTGGTCACATATGTAAAATACAAGAAAGTTGCAACATTCTACTTACACACATATGAAAGTCAAGCATGTACACACACCTCACTCTCTCGACTAAATACACATATGCACAAAGCCTTAAGAGAAAAGAGAGTTCTTCCATTAAAAAGATATACACATGAGGGCACATCGAACCAAAAGCTCTCTTCTTTACAAAAGTGAGCCTCTATATATAGGCTAAGCACATTTCCCCATGTGCTCCTTTTGACTGGTCAAAAAGGAAGCACATGCATGACTAAGATATCTTTTGATATCTTGCAAAATATTCCCAAATCTCAAGGAAATGGAGGCGTGGGAATTTGGACATGGGTTTTCTCCTATATTTGCAAAAAAAAGGATTTATTTACAAGCCTCCATACCATAGTGTTGGAGAATTTATCAAAAAGTGCTTAGAAGGGTGTTCACATGTGCACACCTCCAATATACTTAAGAGTGGTATTTTTATGAGTACTAGAGGGTTCCTTTGCATAAAAGAAATTGTGAGCAACCCTTATAACCCAACACTCTCCTCTCCCTAGACTTTCTCGTCCTCAAAAAAGCTAAGAGAAGAGGATCATACATAGCTGAACTGTTTTGAGTCTTCAAATCTTCAAGTCTTCAAGGTACAACAGAGTCCTTCAATGCTGAGCAACACAATCCTCCTAAGGGGTAGTCAGCCCAATCATCTAAAAGAGCAGCTTTTGTTGTCGAATATGCAGCGATCCCATGGAGTAGTTCATGAAAAAACCTTCAACCAATAGATGTGATCATAGAAAATTAGAGCCATATGCTTCTCCCAAGAGTCTCCAAATGGTGAGCAACACAATCCTCCTAGGAGGCAGTCAACCCACCAACTCAAAGAGAACAATAGTTGGAGAAAAGGTTCACATCTTATTCAAGTGTTGATTCTTACAAAGCCTTCCAAGTGGTGGAGTCTTTAAGTGCTAGGCGACACAATCCTCCTATGAGGCAGTCAGCCTAGCCATCATGCTGCTGAAGAGACATGTATTGCATTGGACAAGGTTGTTGGAAGACCTAAAAAATAAAACTTTACTGACAAATAGACATGCACAGCAAGTGGACCCATGTGGAGGTGTGGAGTTTTGGACACCAGCCCTAGGTAGGGAAGTCACATAAACTCCAGTCAAGGGTGCGTCATCCTGTAATTTAAAAAGACATCATGGGGCATGCATAAGAAGTGAGAATATGATAGAGCAAGCAAGGGAACAGCTGCTAGAGCATTTCGAATCCCACAGTTAATTCATTTATCCTTGCAACAAGGTCCAAATAACCTACAATGTTGATCATAGGTGCAAAGTGATTGCAGCAGCAGTGGACATGACCCCAGCTGGATACTCATACCATACCAAATAGGAATCATTCTAGGCTTTATAGCATCCAAGGGAGTAGAAGCCCAACAATCGTGAGTAATTTTGGTACCAACATATTTGTGAAGAGACATGGACTTTGTTCCATATATCACACCATAGTTGAGCTTGCAAAATAATTTTGACCACCATAGTCCAAACACTTATGTGGAATACTGCATCGGTTATCCCAGTGGAGTGATCAAAAATAAAATGAGGTACTAGATTTAGTTATCATTAGATTAATGCACAAAAAGATGCCATAAACATTCACTAATATCCCCATGATGACTGGGGAAGTGGACATCATCCTCAGTAGCTGCATATCTTGTTGTGGCAGCAGAATCCATGCATAAACTAAATGGGTAAGCTTGAATAGGAAAGCAGTTGAACAGTAGATCTAGGGTCGAACCTAGCATAGAAAGCATTCCCCATCAAAGGGTAATTCAACAAAAAAGTTTTTGACCAGAAGAACACAACTTCAAGCTCCTCGGTACATTAGGCACACATAGGAAAAATTAGAGCCAATCTCAGGAAGACACATCCATGGGCAATCAAGGTTTCAACTTGTATATAGCCAAGACCTGACATAAGGATCACATAGTTGGGTGTAACCTTGGGTGCGCTGGAGGGATTCTTGGGACAATCTATCGGGAGATGTTCCTTGCCACACTCAAAACAAAAACCTTGTATTGTGATGTTTTTTCCTTGTCTCGGAGTCGGTGAATGGGGAAATTCACAAATGAAATGGTCGCCCTAACATCTAAAACATGGACCTCTAGGGGCTTGTGGTCTTACTTGTCTCGCTTGGGGCCTAGGGTTGGGATTCGTATACATGACATTGGAGTATTCTCGCTCCTAGTTTTGTTCCATAAGTGGTGTCTCATATTGATAAGAGTAAGCCCCACCATGCTTTGGTGACTCTGTGTAATAAGCATGTGGACTGTCTTTCATGGGAATAGTCAGAATTATGAGCATGACAGTCATTTTCTGAGACCAAAGGGGTCACTGGCACCAATGCTCTATTAAGGTTCTCCTCTGCCACTACATACTTAAATGGGATCAGATTGGCAGGAGTTGGTGGTTTGTTTCCTAGGATAGGTTGCGGCCCATATGGTGCTTGATATTGCTGTTGTGGCCTATAATATGGTTGTTGGTATTGTTTCTGATACCTACCCTGCTCGTAAGGTGCACGAAAAATTTTGTCTGACAGCCTCCCTATTGTATGGACAATCTTGAGCCATATGGTTCATGTATTTTCTCTCAATGGTGCAATATGGAGCATTCCTTTCTCTTATGTTTGGGTTTTGCATTGGGCATACATTAGCCATGTGGTCCCCTATGCAAGTATAACACGAGTTCAATGAGGTGACTCTTGGTGTTTGTCTATTTTGGACTCCCTGCTTCTTGGCAACTTGCTCAGCTATCTCATCTATCTCAGTGGAGGTTCTAGAGGTATGAATAGTAGAACTGTCAGAATCCTTATAGAGTTTGGACAATTCTAAATCCTCACCCAAGTTGTCTTCTATGTCAATGCACATCCACACACACTCTTCTATGGATCTAGGCTCTTTCAAATACACATATGATCTTAACTTGGTGCTCAGCAAGCCATCTAAGAACAAAGCCACTTGTTTGGCTGGTGTGGGTAACTGGGGAATAGGGCATCTTTCTAAGTATTGTATGAACTATCTTCCTGCAAGTCGCACTGTTTCTTGAGGTGTTTGCTTGAAGCTATGGATCAAGGATGATGTACTATGCCTGATGCCACTCTTGGAAAATTCTACAATGAATTCCTCTAGCAGTTGACCTATGTTCCGATAATTGCGACTGTTTAGAGGTTGAAACCAAGCTAAGGTAGTACCCTTGAGAGTCAAACCAAATGCCTCGAACTGGGTGAACAAGTCCTCAACCTGTTCAGCTCTTAACACTTGTTTGAACTCGGCACATGATCATAAGGGTCTTCTGACCCATCAAAATATTTCTTCATTGCCTTGACCACTTGAGAGGGTCTAAGAGTTCTTGGGTGCTCGCGGGGTCTAGGAAATGGAAAATCATGTTCATCTCTTTGATGCCTCTCTGCTCTATGTCTCTCTCTTTCAGATCTTTCATTTTCAAATCCTGATCGGTCTCTACCCATAGTATGTGCAAAGCTTACCTACGGTCTCTCTCTGGTTCTTTACCTCTGGGTTTCATGAGCTTGGGATGATCCTGCTCCTTGGAGTCCATGGGGGACATTAGATCTGGGTGGAGGGAAAATCAATTCGCTCTTCCAAGTGTATGCATGCCTATCATGTTCTGTTACTAAGAACATTTTCTCCGATGTGTTATCTAGATAGACAACTTTGCCTGGTGTCTGCGGATCCTTGAACTCATAGATGGTGACTATTGGTCTAGGTTGATCGGGCGTGAACCTCCAAAAGGCTTCCTCTGTTTCTCTATTCACGAATAGTTCTATGTTTTTGTTATCTTGAGGGATCCAATCTGAGCTTGCTCTAGGTCTCCTATCTCATTCTTAGGAATGATATTTCCAAACTCATCCATCCTATCTGGTAAGTTGGTAGCCACATACATGGTTCCCTCCTTATCAATGTATGAACCCTCTTCGAACTTGACCACTAGGTGTTCAAGTCCAAAAGGATGATTTGGATTTTTGAGTTGGACAACTCATCCTCTTAGACCATCCTCATAGATGCGAGCACCTAGGTTGGTCCTGATATACTCCAATTGTGTTTTATAGGGACCTTCTGGTGTTTGTAAATAGGCAGTTCCTGAGGTACGTGTGGGTATTTCCATGCTAAAATACATTTCTAAGTCACTTGTTTCTGAACTTAGTGTGTAGGGATAACCACTTAGTTGTTGTGCCCAAGTCCTAGCTGTATGGTTGACACTAGCCTCAGATGATCTAATGCTTTGCCTATCCTTGCCTAAGTGTCTATCATATCTCAGGTTCATAAGCTTTGTCTTCTAGTTCCAATTTTCCCTTTGTATTGCTCAAAATCCTTTGGGGGTCCCCTTAGTTTCCTAGACCCACCTGAGGGTCAACTTCGAAGTACTATATCTAATAATCCACGAGCTTTCCAACAAACCCAAAATCACAACAAACGGATTTCGTATGAGAAAGGGTTCTAGGGGTTAAAACAGGGAAAGAGGACCTCTCTAGGATTGCTTTAGATCAGATGATACACGATACTTAAGAAGTATCAGTGATACTTGGGAGCAGACGATACATGATACTTGTCTTGCCACGATAAACGATATCTGAACTAAATGATACACAATACTTGGTGGCAACAATACATGATACTTGGGAAGTATCATGATACTTGGACTAGGTGATACACGATACACAATACTTAGGGAACCCACGATACTTAGGTATCGTGATACATGACCAACATGATACATGATACCTAAGTATCGCGATACAAGACAATCATGATACATGATACTTAGGGATCAACGACACATGATACTCGAAGTCTCGTGATACATGATACCTAGTGATCGACGACACACGATACCCAAAGTCTCGTGATACATGATACCTAGTGATCGACGACACATGATACCCAAGTATCACGGATACACGATACACAAAGCCCGGATACACGATACTTCAGTATCACGATACTCGACCCGGCAATACACGATATCTGATGATCGCGATACATGATAATCAACCCGAGGATACATGATACACATGAGGTATCGCGATACACAAGGAGATGATACACGATACTCGACAAGTATCGTGATACACGAGAGTTTTGGTGTCGCAATACCTGAACTCAACTGGACATGAGACTTGGAGTTTTTGAAGTCCAAATTCAAAAATTTTACAAATATGTGTACCTTGTGTCCTCCTTGTCACTCCTATGTGCCTGTAGATGCAAAATCTATCTCCAAACCCACGATACCACACTCATGATACTTGACACAGGTCGTGTCACATCTGGGTCTGGTCACTCAGATTTTGGGGATATTGAGGTATATTTCAAGAGTATTTCTTCAATGTTTCAGTTCTGCACCCCTCCAAGCTTCTTGCTCGCAGCCACAAATGAAAAAACAAGATAAATGTACACTAAAAAATGAAAAAATCTGAGAAGATGAACGTGGGCGAAGATGGTGATGATGATGAAGATGAAGGTGGAGAAAAAACTCAAAAACTGAACTGAAAATGGTGATCTCTTACCTTCCAACGTCGCTACTCTACGTCTTACTATCACACGCTCGTCCTCCAAGCTCTCTCCTTGGCAACGATGCCAAATTTGGTGTCACTCTAGCACAATGGCAAGTACCAATGTGAGGAAATTCACCTCGTAAATGTCAATCCGTGGAGACGTGAGGACTGGTATGAAGACCATGAGCAAGTGATGGCACAAGTGCGTGAGTGAAAGCACACAAGCATGCACACACATACACATACACACACAAGGTAAGAGCAAAGAGTGGAGCAATGGAAGGATTTTGATTACAAAAGAAATCTATTACAAGAGCTCAAATCTCTAACAAGCCAACCCCAAAAATGAGCTTTCCAACCCTTTTATAGTTTTTTGAGTGGTTTTGGCCTTGTCCAGACCTAGTGTCCGGCCTAGTTAAAAATTAAGTTCCAGGGCTTATTTGAGGGCTCAAACGGAGTCTAAAAACTATGAAAATTGGTAGGATGATACTTCTAATACTCCTCAAGCTTGAAGACTCCTCGGATTGAACAAAATGGATTTCAAAAAATGGAAAATGGTATTTACAATGGTTTTTAGTGATAAAGATCACTAGTTTTATAGGGATTTCTTCTAAAAATTTGACATGTGCTTCTTGGAGCTCCCTACATGCTCCTTCTTCTTATGTGTCCACTTCCTTGATGTGCTTCCATGCTTGTACGTGACCTTGAGTGTCAACATAGCACAAGGAGGAACTTTCCTGACTCAAAACATCGACTCTTGTAGACGTTTCCATAATTTGGTCTAATACCCGATCATGTTTTGGGGTAGTGACATCCGGATGCAAAAAATGAGATTAGTTGTCTTCATAAACATTGGGCCTCATGACCTCAACTTCCATTGATAGAAAGAAGAAACACTTGCAAAAAAGATTGGCCAAATCTGAAGCACCAGCAACAAACCAGACATTGGATGCACATCCTGAAGTATAAACAACCCATTGGTGGCCTCCAAGTAGATTTCACCATTAAGTAGCACAAAGGAGGTAGAGGGGCAATGGAAAGCCCATAATCATTGGTTTTCTGCCCCAAAAATTCAGAGCCTTGTTCAGCCATTGAGACTCCCCACAAGATGCTTGGGGAAGTGGATACAATCCCTACGTACGGAAGTCATACATGCCAAACCCAAGAGTACAATTCTCATTGGTTCCCTCGGTCACAGTACACACATTTTTGAAGGGGAATACTGATATGGAGCATAGAAAGAACGATCTCCTTGAGGTGCATATGATAAACATTCACATAATCTTCAAGCAATGCCTATCCAAAAAAGCTTCTCTTGATTGTGTCAACCACCTAGACCTTCACATTCACATAATCTTCAAGCAATGCATATCCAAAAAAGCTTCTCTTGATTGTGTCTAATGGTGAGGTGAGAATTTTATAGAACACTCATAAAAAACATGCCTTACCATGTGATGATTATGTGAGTACAGAGATCTTGAATAAATCAACAACATATGATATTGAATAATTACAAAAGTTCCTTAAATGGATTTAACCATAAAAGTTCACCCTATTGTGATGTTTTAGTGGGGATTTTGGGCAACAGAATTATTGGAGTTCTGTGACAACATAATCAAGGTTTGCAATTTGCATAGGCCACCCATCATCAAAAGGCTTGTCGACTAGTCATGAGCGATCTAAAATCATGTATTGCAGCAAGGTAGATTGTTCCTTCTGAAGTCACACAAGCTTCCTTTCAAACCAAGGCAAGGGTACGTGAGCAGCTCCTTCCTTCAAATGATCATGTACAGATCTTCAGGAGAAGGCATACCATAGTCCTCAGTTATGGGGTACATTGTGAAGGCAAAATCCGAGAGTAGTCATCTTTGATGAGACCTCTTTATCATGCTCAATAAGATCACTCGTGTCCTCTTGAATATGGATCTCAACACATGAATTGTTTATCTTGTTGTGGTTGATTCTACGCACTAACTAAGCCTTTGAAAAGTTTCTTGGCTGGATGAAGATGTTATCTCCTCAAGGAAGGTAGAGCTTCCATCTTTCATAGACCTGTATGCCAAGATGAAGCAGAGAACTCTGTACTGTGAAGGAATTGATACACTAACATTGGGATATAATCGGGACACAAAAATATCACAGATGTAGAAAATGGGGTATCATGTGTAGAAGCTCTGGTCAGAGAGTCGACCCATAGAGGGAATTCATGGAAGGCACCAAACCCGCATCACTCAAGAAAGAGTGGTTAGCTTTTCTAAAGTTTGAGGAAGTGAAAACAAGTCCACGGAAAGGAACATATCTGCCACATTCCAGCTCTGATACTTAGCATCCTCCATGGTGACTAAAGTAAAACTTGATAGATAGTGAAAGAGAGGAGTATGTTCATTATATGCAGGCCAACATATCGCAAATCGGAGAACCTAGAAAAGAATATTGGATCTTGGGGAAGCTCATCCTGAAGCCTCAGAGCAAAGAGGGTTTGACAGCTTGTAAACAATGCTTTATGGACACCCAGAGATGATGCTGGCCTACATCACTATGCGTGTGAAGCAATTTATAAAAGAATCTAATGGTTCAGCTTCATCTTCAAAAATCTGTGTTGTAGGGCCCTTAACCACTGTAATCCTTAATTACAAATCTGCAGCATCCTTCAAGTGATTGTAGATCCATGAAGCAACAGTGTTTCATCTATTGCACGGGCGAGAGAACTAGCAATATCCACATACCTCCCATAAATGAAGTCAGGTGCATGTTTTAATAGAGAGAGACGAAGGGGAAGCTCATGCAGAGCCCAACCCCACACCATGAGTACATAGAGAAGTAGGTGAAACATCAAGCAAGTTCCCCCAAACTGAGAGCATAAGATGCGAGGGTCAAGACGGAGCACTCGACTCTGCAAGCAGATGAGGCCCGAGAGGGAAGACTAGAGCATCCTTTGGCTCTGGTGGCATTGGGCGTGGGCCTTTCAACAATACACGATGTAGTCCAAGCCTCGCAAACATGCGGCCTAACAACTCTGTCGTTGTGCCATCCAGTAACACTGAGAGAGAAGGGCAAACTTCTACGTAGTTGATAGCTTGCAAGAAATGTCGAACCTTGCTCGGGTCATGGAGGGGAGATGCCATCGCGAGGTCCCACAGACAAGAAGGGGTATGATGGACACGACCTAAAAAATCATCTGATAGCAATGAGTTGTGTATAGACGGGGACCACAAACTGAGCGCATCACGACCACGAGCAGCACTAACTGTTGAAGGGGAGTAGATGTTGCTTCAACCCGTCAAGAGTAGAGGGGGGTCAAAGTTCCTTAAGGAGGATGTGAGGGTTGGGGGAGCAAGTTCAACCCTACCATAGGCAGACGTTGGGGGGGAGCACGAAGATGCTCGACCCCTTAGTAGTGAATGCAAGAAGAGGGATCCCGTAAGGGCTCAACCCAGTAATACAGTTGTAGAGAGAGATTGGGAGGGAGAGGGAAATACCTCCCCCCACCTACCCCCCATGTGCGGTCGTAACATCCTCTTAATTAAGGAGAGAAGTTGAGAGGGAATTCGCGTGTCCTCCAGGTTTAGCCACATCAAGTATAGTATTTGGCTTTAAGGATGAGAGAGAGAGAGAGCCAATGCTCACCTTTCCCCACTTTGAAAATATGCATGGAAGGACATTAAAGTATGTTGGCATGGAATAAAAGGAATTCGAGGACATTTTCTCTTTGATTTGAGAGAGATAATGGATTGAAAAATGCATTGAAATTGTCATACGTTCGCTATGGGACTTTTTTGGTTTTCTTGAAATTTGAAGAGAGGGAGGGATAAAGGAGAGTACTCATCCCCCTATCCAAGCTCATCACCGAAAAGGAGAAATGGCAGAGGTGGATAGTGATGCTCAAGATGATGTATGGAAAAGTGTGTGTGTGTGTGAGAGAGAGAGAGAGAGAGGGAAGGGGGTTAAGAAGGTGTTCTTGTGTAACCAATCAAATGAACTAGGACTACCCTACTAAAAGCAAGAAATGGGGAGCTAATGGTCCAATGGAAGGGTGACAGTGCCATGCCAACACACATAACCTAGGTGTATAAGCAAAATCTTTTGCAAATCAATATCTTACCACATGCTCTTGAGCTCTCCAAGTGATGAAAGGCCGTTCTCCCCGGCAACGGTTCCAAATTTGTTGTTGTAGTATGCCCTTGGGAAGCCTAGACCCTCACCACCTTGCATGGAAGCAAGAAGGAAGGCTCAAGAATGACTCTCCTTTCATCCACACCAACCTCCAACATGCTCAAGCCATTGGCCATCAGCCCGTAGCTATGCCACATGCTTGAAAAATGGAGAGAAGGGAGTCAAGGATCCTAGTCACATATGTAAAATACAAGAAAGTTGCAACATTCTACCTACACACATAGGAAAGTCAAGGATGCACACACACCTCACTCTCTCACACTCTAAGATTGAATACACATATGCACAAAGCCTTAAGAGAAAAGAGAGTTCTTCCATTAAAAAGATATACACATGAGAGCACTTCGAACCAAAAGCTCTCTTCTGTACAAAAATGAGCCTCTATATATAGGCTAAGCACATTTCCCCATGTGCTCCTTTTGACTGGTCAAAAAGGAAGCACATGCATAACTAACATATCTTTTGATATCTTGCAAAATATTCCCCAATCTCAAGGAAATGGAGACATGGGAATGTGGACTTGGGTTTTCTCCTATATTTGCAAAAAAAGGGATTTATTTACAAGTCTCCATACCATAGTGTTGGAGAATTTATCAAAAAGTGCTTAGGAGGGTGTTCACATGTGCACACCTCCAATATACTTAAGAGTGGTATTTTTATGAGTATGAGAGGGTTCCTTTGCATAAAAGAAATTGTAAGCAACCCTTATAACCCAACAACTATGCAATGGCGAAAGAGAACCCTAATGGAGAATTGGTGCGGATGACCCCTTTCATCTCAAAAAATGACCCTCATGCTCAGAGTTCTGACTACACCCATGAAGACATTCCACAAGCTTATTACACACAAACACTCAAGCATAGTGAGACTTATCTATATCAATATGAGGCACTACCTATGGAACCAAATTGCAATCCAAAATACTCCGATTTCATCTATACAAATCCTAACCCTAGACCCCAATTGAGATAAATGAGACCACAAGCCCCTAGACGACCATGTTTTAGATGTCAAGGTGACCATTTCATTCGTGAATGTCCCTACCCACTGGCACTGATACAAGGATAGACCATTACAATACAAGGCTTTTGTCCTGAGTGCTGCAAAGAACATCTCACAAGAGATTGTCCAAGGAACCCCTCTAGTGAACCCAAGGTTAGACCAATTAATGTGGTAGGCTTAGTGGTGGATTCAAGTTCAAGTAGAGTTAACATGGATCCTATACATGCAATCACTAGGGCACAAGCCTTACAACATGCTAAACCAGCTGAACAATCAAAGTCAATGAATTAGGAGATCCCAGTAAGAGGAAAACAAGAACATGGAAGGATATCAGGGAGAAGGCCAATCGTAAGTGGGCTAGAAAGTTATCTGAACTAGAAGAAAGCATGAGATATGCAAAAATAAAAATAGAAGACATTACATCTGGAAATCCCTCGCATGCCATAACTCCATCCACTCCATTTCATCCCACCACACCACTCATTGTGAATAGACCACAACTAGGGTTTGTTCTCCCATATCCCACCCTAAAAGGCTTGTACATGATGTTCAAGGCCTACGAGGCTCGACTTCACGAAGGTTCAGCAACTGCAAACCTAGACAAGAGTTACCCTAGAACAGATTTAGAAATTGAACGCACAAAACTTTGCATGAAAATGATAGAACTAGCTCAAGCTATGATCGAGGCCAATCAACTGTTCAATTAGACAAATTCTATCAAATCGGGTTTGCATTTCTAAGGCTTAATAGAAAGACTAGAGTGGTTGGTAAACAAGCCACACGTCAGATTCTATAGGAAGTAGAAAGCATCGAAGTAAGCTACGACTTATAAATGGTATCTCTTGTCAAGAATCTCCATGTAAGGATCTCTATCCAATGAGAGTTGCATCATTATCAACCATAAGTGGTTGGTTTTGATACCCCATTCTCTAGATAGACATTACAGTCTTCTTGGTATGGCCACACTTTGCCTTTTCTATTTATTATACACTCATCTCATAGATGGGTTCCAAGTCCTCTCATAGAATCGGTTTGCCCTCATACCGCTCAAGGTGAACTTAGCCCTTGGGTACACACAAAGTATCTTTGTATGAAGTTTTTCCCTAAAGCTTTCCTTTGTGTACTCTGCAAACCCATCAACCTTGTTCACATTGTAAATCTCTTAGTGGTACAAAGGATATTCCACTAACAAAAGACTTCCATTGTGTACTCTGCAAACCCATCAACCTTGTTCACATTGTAGATCTGTTAGTGGTACAAAGGATATTCCACTAACAAAAGACTTGAATGGACAAGTGTGTTGGAAAGTGCAAACTATATAATCAATTCCGTTCCCCTTAGTTTGCCTTTTAGTGCATGAAGCACTCGTAGTTGGCTGTGGGAAATTTTTCTCTTTTGGTTTGTAGTAAGAGTGCTTTTGAGGTTTTCGGGTGGATTCCAGTGTGAGTGAGTTTTGTTTTGCCTCTGGAAAACCATATACACCATTACACGCTTCGGGTTGTTATGCTTTTTCTTGTTTGCAATTGGGATGATCTCAACACCCTCCCTTCTCTACCACCATCCCATCCATGTCTTGTCACATACATATTCCCACTCTCTTGTGGTAACCAACACACCTCCAAATGCTCTCCAGATTGGACCGAACTTTCCATCCCTCTCTTCACCACCTCCTCCGAGGGCGCGCCAACAAAATAAGTTTCTTTTTTTTAATAGAGGTTCGGCCAAGGCCTACTCCTTTAGGCTTTAACTTTGAAATTGCAACTGTACAAGGAAGGGCATAATACCCATTGGACCCCCATTATCCCACAAGAACATGGGTTAACATAGCTCGGTTAGAATGTGGCCACAAGATACAACTTTCCATGGTAAACATGTCCCTTACATGTTGCCGGTGGGGGTTGAACCCTCGCCCCCACCTCAATAGGCGAGAGGCCCAACCACCCGGATAAGCGGCCTGGGACACAAAATAAGGTTGGCTCGGTCTTCTATCTCCCCCCTTAAAGCTCCACCACACTCCCTCAATGTCATAGCCCTCCTGCCACTTGCCCACATTCCTTCATAACAGAAGATCAAGGGAGACAAATCAAGGGATCTCTCTTATCAAGGGTTGAAGCTAAGGATAAAGGACCAAAATTAGCCAACAACCTCAAGGATCGCTGAAAAACTAGCCACGAATGATTCACCAAGGGGGATTCCATAGAGTTCCACACGGGAGGAACTCGACCTGCCGATCCCCTTCTAATGATGCATTGAAATGAGGGGCTCTGCCCGTGGGGCTCGGAGATCTCGTCGAATTGGTGATTCACTTGGACCCTCACGAGGTCCTTGTGAGTCCAAAGAGAGGCACTTCATCTATAACCCTCACAAGGTCCTTGTGATTCCAAAGAGAGGCACTTCATCTATGGGAGTACGTTGTGCGTAGGAGATGACCCAACCCCATGCCTGATATGTCGAACAAGTAAAGCAGGAATGCACACATACACAAGGTGATCGTAGCCTAACATGATTGCGAGATGCTCGAAGCACTGTACTCAAATATTTGTCGGTTTCAAGGACACCATACATTAGGGAAAGAAAGGATTCTTCATGTGCCACTTTATTCACCAGAATTTTAAAAGTGTACTTAAGAAAAGACCCAATAGGCTTTTGACACATTAGAAACGAAGTTGGATATGTTAGCCCGCTAATTCAAGAATTGATATTCTTGACTTGGCTGGGAAACCACTTTTGGAGTTGTATACCACCATTTGATTGATTTATGGCCCTTGGATGTCCTCAAGATCAATCTGAGATATCAAGTTGTATACCACTATTTGACTCCTTTGTGGTCCTTGGATGTCCTCAATATCAATGGGACTGTAGAGGAGATATTGGGCTATCAAACTTTAGAAGAGTTTCACAGAGTGTGCGAAATTGTAGAATAGGCCATCGGGACCACAATTGTAGTACTTCTTCTACTCAAGGGGAGTTCTTCCTTAAGGGAGTATACCCTGTGACATGTCTGTGTGCAGGTGCACTACTTGACACTAAAGGCTATTAAATCACTTTGTAATACTAACTGCCAACACAACTAAGAAGCCAACAGCCTGTATAGACACCATAGAATGACCTCAACACACAATGTGCAAGTTGCAACAGAATGCAGATAGTAGCCAAGAGATAGCTAAATAGAGAGCATACTTAGAACATAGACAAACAACAATATGAGATTATCAAAATGATGATGATAATGATAAGGATCCAAGATCAAGATGATGATCATGATAGCCCAAATGAGTGCCAAGCCTTTGCTTATATAGTCTCAAGAGGCGAGAGGAGTGGCCTTGCTTGATCCACACTTTCATTGTCGCACGTGCCAAAATGAAACGACTGGTGGAGGAATGGACTAATTTTGGCACTTGTAGACAACCAATTAAATCTTCTAAAACCACTAGAGCTTTACAACAGTCTTCCTTGCATTGATTCTCATTTTAACACTTTACTGACAAGTTAATAAAAATTTACTCTGTCACTTGTCGCCCACGGTTGTCCTTCCAAAAATAGGTGGAGTAGATGAATGTCATGTTTTGACCATGTCCAAAAGAGGTGGTTATGGTGCCCAATTTTGAGAACATGACATTTTTTGCCACCCAAGGCCTACACTTCTTCCCATTTCTCTTCTTCAATGTGCAATGAATGTAACACCTTCTGAGCAAGTTAACTTCCAAATCTTGTTGATCACCTTACTTTAGATCCTTCTAATCTAGTCTTTCCCTTCATTGGATGTCGCCCCCAAATGAGGTGGGGAATGGTGATGGAGGCCTCACCTAAGTATGAAGAGAGGTACAAATTTTTATAGTCACCCAAGTTGTATGGCTATGAGAAATTGATAGCCAATCAAGTTTTGTAGTGAGGAGAATTTGGTGGTCGCTAAAATGAGGTGAGGAGAGAATCTGGTGGTTGCCTCAATTACCTTGCATGCCTACATTTGGTGTTCGCCTCCTCCTCCTCTAGTTGCCAAAATTGGAGGTTACCCCATATGTCCATATGTGATGAGGAGGAAATTTGGAAGTCGCCTTTTTCATTTGAAGTCTCCCAAGTGTGGTGTGGTGATGATGTAAAAGAGTAGTCCCCCCCTATCTTGGCATGCACAAGTAGTGATCGCCCAAAATATTTCCATCTCATATAGTGTCCATGATGATCATGAAGAAGGTTCCTTTTGTTCCAAACGTTGGGCTTTTGCCAATGGCATAGAAAGGATACCAATTTTTGGATAGAGGACTCATTGTTATGAGAGGATTTGTGATAGGATAGTTTGTCAAGGTCCTCTTTGACACTAGGTCTATGCATAATGTCATTAGTTCCCAAGTAGTTAGAAGGTTACACGTAGACACTGTGCAGTCCACAAATGCACACACAGTGGAGTTGGTCAATGGAAAGGGATTGAATAGAGACATGGTATCGAGGAGTAGTAGGTCTACCCATTGAGATATAGTCCTGTGACGATAGATTGGATTTTGAGATAGCACGACTAGCCATTTTGATGTAGTCCTAAGTAACAAGTAGCATGCTAGGAAACAACCAACCATAGATTTTGCTTCACATGTTTATCAGTTTAAGAATGAGGGGAGGCGATTACTGATCCATGGAGAGCCAGATCTTCAAGAGACATAATTGGTAGCCACAACCAAGTTGCTCAAGATCAATCGTAAGTATATTTAATTTCTTTATTTCATGTATTCATTGTGTGTAGTGATGGATTCTTGCAGTCTACGGAAACTCTAGTTGGAATGCTCAAGTACTTTCAAATAAAGTAAGAGTAGAATTCCAAGAGTTTTTTATAAAAGAATTACCTTCAGGATGACCTCCTTGTAGGAACATAGAGCATACAATTTGATTGGTCCCAGGAGCAAGTTCGACCGCTTGATTGCCATTTCAAATGAGTTTGTAGGAGGAGAATGAAGCTCGCAAGGTCATGGATGAGTATTTGCAGAAAGGCTGATTAGACCCATTTATTCGCCCTTCGAAACACCAATTCTTCTAGTAAAGAAGAAAGATTACCATCAAGCATAGAAAGAAAGATCGACTATAGAGCACTCGATAAGATTACCATCAAGCTTAGATATCCCATGCCCAAGATAGATGATCTCCTTGATGCTCTAGGTGGATCAATTGTATATAGTAAGATAGATTTGAAAAGTGGCTACCACAAGATTAGAGTAAAGGAATAAGATGTATATAAAATAGCTTTCAAGACCCATTTTGGGCAATATGAGTATTTAGTTATGCCATTTGGTTTGAATACTGCACCCGCTACTTTCTTGATGTTAATGAATGATATTTTATGATCATTCATTGGAAAGTTTGTTGTGGATTTTGTTGATGGCTTATTGGTGTAAGCCTTGAGCCAAGATGGCACGCCATTAGCTTTTGAAAGCAAAAAGTTAAGTAGTGCACAACGAAATTGGCCACTACATGAACAAGAGGTGTATATTGTGGTGCATGCTCTTAAAGTCTCGAGACACTATCTTTATGGTGCAGACTTTAAGGCATACACATATCACCATACACTCAAGTACTTTTGTAGTCAACCAGATCTTCGAGGGAGATAGGCTCGTTGGGTTGAGCTCATGCACGAGTTTCACATGAAAATCTTGTATAAAAGAGGCAAAGAAAATATAGTAGCTAATGCATTATCACGAGTAGTGTATCAAATGAGCTTTATAGTTTTAGGAATTTCATTGCTTCAAGATATAAAGGAATCATAGGTAGAAGATCCACATTTGTTACAAATCACTAGAGCCATCAGTGATAAATCTATTATAGGAGACGAGACAATTCTAGTTGTTTCTTACCCTAATAAAGCAAACAAGTCAAGTCTGTATTCCAACTTCTCAATGGAGAATGGAATATTCAAACAAAAAAAAATGTTTGCATACCATATTCCAAAGATTAAAGAAGAAAAGTCATGCATGATAACCATGATGTTCTATGTGTAGGGCATCTTGGTGTTGACAAGATCATTCAACTTGTTAGAAGAACATTTTGGTGGCTTGGATTAGCTAGAGATGTCTACGCATATGTTTAACAATGATTTATGTGTTAGGTCAACAAAGGAGAAAGGGTTAAGACACCAGGTCTTTTACATCCTTTACAAATTCCAGAGCACAAATGGGATAGTGTATCCATGGACTTCATAGTGGGGTTACCGAGGAACCAAAGGAAGTGGGATAATATCCTAGTTGTTGTAGATAGATTGAGCAAGATGGCTCATTTCGTACCCACATACGAGACGATAGAAGCATGTCTTCAGATTGCATGGATTATCAACATCCATAGTTTTAGATAGGGATGTTAGATTCACAACACACTTTCGGAAGTTTGTACATGACAAACTAAAAGTGCCATTGAAAATGAGTAGTGGTGACCATCCATAGACAGATGGTCACACCGAGAGGGTCAACCAGATTCTAAAGGACATGTTGAGAGGATATGTGTCTGAGAGGCAAACAAATTGGGATAGTTATTTTCCACAAGTAGACTTTTCTTGCAAGCATAGACCCATAAAGTGACATGAATGTCTCCTTTCATGATGAACTATGGCATGAATCTCATTGCTCCAAGTACCATGAATGCCAAAGAAATGTCTGAGTGCTTTGTAGAGTGGAGATGCTAGGGTGCGGTACATCTTAAGTACAATGGAGGTGCTGACCCTAGGCCATCGGCCTTCCTGATAACCAATTGACCCACCCAAGTAAGTATGCTTTTTGTTGGCTACAAGGCCCTCCCTTGTACCACAATCTCTCACATGAATCCACACCTACCATCATTGCACACCACAAAATTTTGGCATACACACACCCTCTCTTCTCTACCACCATCCCATCCATATGCTGTCACATACATATTCCCAATCTCTTGTGGTAACCACATAAAGCTCCTACAACACAGTGTGCTAGGTGTACCACCACACCTCCAAATGCTCTCTAGATTGGACCACACTTTCCATCCCTCTCTCCACCACCTCTTGGAGGGTGCACCAACAAAATAAGATTGGCTCGGTTTTGGTAGTAGTTCACGGCATCGACAAAGAGGAAGCATGTGAGAACCAGAGCAAGGAGACCACATGGGGACCCATCACTAAAATTTCTAGTCAGTATTAATTTATATTGATCAAATCTTGTCCAAAACATCAACACTGATTCTTATAACTGATTATTGTAACATAGAACCATCCAATTTTGCCATGCGATGCTCCATTTTGTGCCAGTTGAGGAGTCCTCAAGCTTGAGAGCCTAGATACAAAAAACCTACCAGTTTTCACAGTTTTTGGACTCCATTTGATCCCCCAAATAGTAGCTTAGGTCATAAATTTTAACTAAACCGATCATTATATGTGAAACCGGTCACTTCACCTAAAAGACTATAAATAGACTTAGAGAGATCATTTTTGGCGTAAGCTAGATTGAGGTATGAGCTTGATATGAGAGTTCTTGTACTTTAAGTAATTGGAAGAAGTGATTTTCCTTCCATTGCCTCTCCTATTCTCTCTTCCTTGTGTGTATGTATGTGTGTGTGCACTAGTGTGCTTCTCACCTTCACCTTCATGCACCTCACTCATTCACTATCTTCACATCATCCTTACTCTTCTGTAGATTGACAATTATGGAGGTGGAGCTTCACGATGTGGTACTTGTCCTTGTCTAGAGCAACACTCGATCTTCTATCTCCCCTCTTAAAGCTCCATCAACACTCCCTCAATGTCGTAGCTCTATTGCCACTTGCCCACATTCCTTCATAATAGATTATTACCACTTGCCTAAGAATCCACTCTTAACACCTCCCTCAACAGATTCCTGATTCCACCTCTCCATCTCTCTTTATGGGTTGCTCCTTGTAATCGATCTCTCTTACAATTGGACCTCTCCATACATTACATTTTCTCTCATTTCTTGCATCACACGAGGCCAAGGGAGGCAAATCAAGGGATCTCTCTTATCAAGAGTTGAAGCTAAGGATAAATGACCAAAACTAGTCACCAACCTTGGGGATCTCTCCAAAACTATCCATGAATGATTCACCAACCAAAATTAGAGGATATATAGAGGCTTCTCAAGGGGGATTCCATATGGTACCACACAATAGGAACTCAACCTTGCCATCCCCTTCTAATGATGCATGGGAATGAGGGGCTCTGCTCGTGGGGCTCAGAGATCTCATCAAATTGGTGATTCACTTGGACCCTCACGAGGTCCTCACTTCATCTATGGGAGTATGTTGTGTGTAGCAAACGACTTAATGCCATGCCAGATATATGGAACAAGTAAAATAGGAATGCACATGCACAAGGTGATCGTAGCCTAGCATGATCGCCAGATCCTCGAAGCACTATGATCAAATATTTTCTCATTTCAAGGACAACACACATTAGGAAAAGAAAGGATTCTTAATGTGCCACTTTATTCACCACAATCTCTAAACTGTAGTTAAGAAAAGACCCAATAGGCTTTTGACACATTAGAAATGAAGTTGGGTATGTTAGCCCACTAATCCTAGAATTGATATTCTTCTCATGATTGGGAAACCACTTTGGAGTTATATATATCATTTTCAACTCATTTATGGTCCTTGGATGTCCTCAAGATCAATCAGACATATCAAGTTGTATACCAGTATTCAACTCATTTATGGCCCTTGGATGTCCTTAAGATCAATGGGACTGTAGAGGAGGTAGTGGGGTATCAAACTTTAGAAGAGTTGCATAGAGTGTGCCAAATTGTAGAGTAGGCCACTGGGACCACAGTTCTAATACTTCCTCTACTCAAGGGGATTTCTTCCTTAGGGAAGTATACCCTGTGAGATGTCTGTGTGCAAGTACATTACTTGATAGTAAAGGCACATAGATGGAAAAATTATGAGTACACATATAAGAGAAAAGACCAATTTGTTAAGACTCCAAATGATTATAGTAAGGAAAAAACAATCAGATTAGTAGTACAGTGTACCAGTAACCACTCTAGGGTCTATGACTTGACTAATCAAAAGAGCAAAATATATTGAAACAATAAGTAATCTCAACAAGAGAAATGCATAGAAATACAACAAACTTCGGCTAAGAGATACTAGCCACGGCTACTCAAACACTCTGTAATGCTAACTGGCAATACAACTAAGAATCCAACACCCTATATAGTCTTCATAGAGTGGCCTCAACACACAGTGGGCAAGTTGCAACAAAATGTAGAGAGCAGCCAAGAGATAGTTAAATAGAGAGTGTACTTAGAACAAAGAGCAACAACACTATGCGACGATCAGAATAATGATGATAATGATAAGGATCCAAGACCAAGATGATGATCATGATAGCCCAAATGAGTGCCAAGCCTTTGTTTATATAGGCTCTAGAGGCTAGAGGCATGGCCTTGCCAAATCCATGCTTTCATTGTTTCATGCACCAAAATGACAAGATTTGTGGAGGAATGGACTAATTTTGGCACTGGTAGCCAACCACCTTTAGGTCCATCAATTAAATCTTTTGACACCACCAAAGATTTGCGACGGTCTTCCCTCTATTGATTCTCATTGTGTGACATTTTACTAACAAGTCAATAAAAATTTACTCAGTTACTTGCCGCCCATGGTAGTCCTTCCAAAAATAGTTGGAGTAGACATTTGACCATGTCCAAAAGAGGTGGTGATGGGATCCAATTTTGGGAACACTACATTTTTGGGCCACCCAAGGCCTACACTCTTTCCCATTTCTCTTCTTCATTGTGCAATGGATGTAACACCTTTTGAGAGAGTTAACTTCCTAATCTTGTTGAGTACCTTACTTTAGAGCCTTCTATATTGTCTTGCCATTCATTGGATGTCGCCTCAAATGAGGCGGTGAATGGTGATGGAGACTTCATCTAAGTATGAAGAGAGGTGCAGATTTCGGTAGTCGCCCAAGTTGTATGGTGAGGAGAAATTGGTAATCACCCAAGTTGTGTAGTGAGGAGAAATTGGTGGTCGCTTGAATGAGGTAAGGAGAGAATTTGGTGGTCGCCTCAATTACCTTGCATTCCTATATTTGGGGGTCGCCTCCTCCTCCTTGATTTGCCAAAATTGGAGGTCACCCCATATGTGATGAGGATGAAATTTTGAAGTGGCCTTTTTTAATTGAAGCCTCCCAAGGTTGATGTGATGATGTAAAAAGAGTATTTGCCCCTATCTTGGCATGCACAAGTAGCAAAGAGTTCCATAGAGTGTGCCAAATTGTAGAGTAAACTATGGGGACCAGAATTTAAGTACTTCTTGTACTCAAGGGGAGTTCTTCCTTAGGGAAGTATACCCTCTGACATGTTTGTGTGAAGGTACACTACTTGACAGTAAAGGCACAGAGATGGAAAAATTATGAGTACACATATAAGAGAAAAGCCCAATTTGTTAAAACTCCAAATGATTACAATAAGCCACAAATAATTGAATTACCAGTACAATGGGTCAATAGCCACTCTAAGGAGTAAAACTTGACCTAGGTTGCATTTATTTGATCGAATAATGGAAACATACCAAATATCTTCGTTTTATTCTTGGAATTCTAAATAAATGTGGAAAAAGAAAATCAGACATGGATGTGGTTTTGATCGAAAATGTATTTTTAAGCAAAAAAATATATACATTCATTCGCATATGTGTCTCTTACATATGTATGATTTGTATTTATGTAATTAGTTTTAAGTATTTGAATCATCAACAATATACATGTTTGACTCACAAAAATGTTTCTTACTTGTATACGTTGATGAATGAAATTTAAAATAAACCACTACTGTGATTGTCTCACTTGCTACATCAATTATTACTCTCATGGTAGTATAGGACTGAGCAATATGTCTATTGAGATTGTTTGAATGCCACCTTGATTCCTACTCTCTCAATAGTATAGAGAGTGTATAATGACTATTATGATTGTCTAATTCTTTGAATCTTACTCTCACAATAGTCATTTGAATTCCTATGAGCACAATTATAGTGTAGGTCACAAGGTGTATAGAAACTATTGTGATTGTCTGATTCTTTGACTCTTACTATCACAATAGTTATATACACTCATGTGACAAGAATCATACGTAGTATAGTGAGTGTATATGAACTATTATGAATGTCTGATTCGTTGGCTCTTAAATTCTTAATAGTTACATAGATTCACTTCAAGATGATAATTGTACTTTTTATTTAATTATAAATCTACTTATCTAACTATCTATCCATATATTATATTCTATCATTTCTTTACACATACTATTCATCTATCTATCAATACACTCATTGATGTATCTATTTATATGTGTATTTAAAATGTATTTAAGTATCTATCATTTTATTTATGAGACTTATTTTTTATTATTGCTTTTATGAATTATTGCCATAGACTTGGAGACACTTCCCCAAGGGTTTCTCAATAAACTCCAAGGGCCCTCTAGGCGACTTTGGACTTTCAAAACCCATGTCTTTTGCTCCTTGGAGCCATATTTATACCACACTATACATGCTTGCCTACAAGTCTAAAAATGTGATACCATCTATACGATTGGCAGAAAGAAGAGTGGATTATAGTGTAGGGGGGAAAATGAATCTTCATGGGCCTTGTAAGGATCCCTAATTTTTAAGGATTATAGAGCTTGATATATGAACTTAAGGAGGCATATGGAACTAGTAGTGTTCTCCCTAGATAAAGTAATACTTGATGAAGCTTTCTATTTGAAATCTCATACGTGGGCATCCATGAGCATTTGAATGTTAAGAACAATGTCTAGTTTTGAAATTCATGGAAACTAAGAGAAACAATGGAAACCTTGCCATCGAATTGGTATGGGAATTTCCTCTTTAGTTTTGTTCCATTGATAAGAAAGACCTTCAAGACCTTCTGTTTGAATAAGCTTAATTGTTCCTTCTTGTAATGTAAGGAGAATCTAAAAGTTTTTCAAAAGTAGGCATCAAAATGGGTTTGAGTAGTTGAGGCTTAAATAAAAAAGTAAAAAAACCCTTAGAAACTCTTTCTTTCACCTAAACTAGTGCAAAGGCAACTCTCCAAATTCCAAATATCTAGAGGAGAGTGGGCGCTATAGAAAATTGCATAAATCCCACATCCATTATTCCATTAAATCAATTAAATGGATCCTCACGGAAATGGCTTCTAGGGAGGTATTCAACTAATGCAAAATCCCACATATGAAGCTCAATCTTGTAGATGGAGTCTGTAGTAAATAAAGGGCTTATGTAATAGACAGAGCACATGTGGGTGGTGCTTTCTTCACAAGTTCACATGTAGTGCTCATGGGTGGTGCTTTCCTTCACTAGTTCACACGTCTAAGAAGGCTCCAAGTGAATGATCAAATCAAATTACACTATGAACACCAATTTTGGATGAGAAAACAACCGCTTCAAATGATATGAATGCGAAAGATTCTCACACAAGCTTGAGAAGGTGGAGTTTTGCTAAAATGGCCCACATTATCCCACATAGGTGGTCATCTAGGGGGATGCAAGAAATATCTAGAGGAGGAATCTTTCACCTCCCCTCTCCTTCCACACTCTAAATAGTGTGTAGGCATCCCAATTGGATGGATATAAGGCCATTATACATGCGTGTGTGAGTACATGAGTAAGCAAACTAATCTTTTCTATGGGAATACATACGGAGGCTGAAGGCGACACACAAAATACAAGGGCTCAAGCCATAGACTTGGAGACACTTTCCCAAGGGTTTCTCAATAAAATCCAAGGGTCCACTAGGTGACTTTTGACTTTCAAGACCCATGTGTTTCCCTGCTTGGAACCATAGTTATACAATACTATCCATTCTTGCCTACAAGTGCAGAAATATGATACCATCTATACCATTGGCAGAAACAAGACTAAGTTATAGTGTAGGGGGGAAAATGGATCTACATGGGCCTTGTAAGGATCCCTAATTTTTAAGGATTATAGAGCTTGATATATGAACTTAAGAAGGCATATGGAACCACTAGTGTTCTCTCTAGATAAAGTAATACTTGATGAAGCTTTCTATTTGAAATCTCATACGTGGGCATCCATGAGCATTTGAATGTTAAGAACAATGTCTAGTTTTGAAACTCATAGAAACTTAGAGAAAGAAGGTCTCAGTTTTTGTGGGAATGGACCTAAGGTCTCGCACTCTCCTCAAGACCTTGAACCAATAAAATTCAACCATGTATTGAACTCTAGAGGTATAAAACATATGGAGCTAGGCCATGCAAGCTTTATAACCATTGGACTATGTTCTACTTTACTCAAAAGGTAATGATACTTAAACTATCTCGATTAGCAAACTAATCCCTCTTCAAATCTCTCGAGAACACTTGTATACTCGAATACCAAACTAGTGTGTATCTCTAACTTTAGGAGACTAAGAACGAAGAAATCCTTACATAGGAGTCTCATAACTTAAACGATATTGTGCTAGTCTTATTGAAAACCTTTATGAAGATCCTAGAAAGCACTTTCAACTTCATGATCTTCAAACTTTCAAGTGAATTGATACTTGAACTGCTCGTCATACTCTTGACCATCATATAATTCATCTTTATCTATGAAGTTTCAATTCCAAATGGGACTGAGTCGTACTTAGAGTCACGAGTCCATACCATAATAAAAGTCTGATGTACCATACCATCATTCCTAAATTAATGGGAATATAAAGTATAGTGCCCATACCACCATAGTTTACATCCAACACTGATGTGTGGATGATATTTATCTTAAAGTATAGAAGGTTTGTCTATCTCTAGCATAATTTTTGCTCAAATTCATCTTTACAAGAATTTGAAACTACATGTAAGTTTTCCATTTTCCTTATGTCTCTAGGGCTTTCCAACATACGGTCATTCTAGGATGTTTATTGGAAGCTCCAAATCTTTTGATGGAATAAACATCCATACTTCCTTTCTAATATTTTGAGTGTAAATCCAAGTATCTTGAATTATATTCAAGACTTAGTTAGTTCTTACTAAACTAACTTTCAGTGATAAGCATTTATTTTTCTTGTTTTTTAGATTCCTTCGTGAAAAAACCTTTAAAACAGTCCTTGACTTTTAGATCCCTTTGTGACAAAAGCTTGAAATAGTTACCCTAGGTCTTTTTCAAGAATCTCTAGGGTCAATCGAATTGAGAGCACACATTGTGCTGATGAAAAATAAAGAGTAACTTATGCCTAAGCTTAATTCCAAGCATCTCTAAATGCTTTTCAATTTCTCTTCTATGAAATTCCTTTATGGGTAGATGAATATTAGTTTCACCTTTCACATAATTAAGTACCATTTATCACGGTTGCAACCTACATGCTTGGAATCCAAACTTCTATCTTACAATTTCCTTTTTTTTTTGTTTATAAGAAGTATGGCCTTTGGCATGCTCTACTTAACCTCATGGTTGCTATCATCTTTTCAAAATCTTTTTTGATCGTGATGGGATCTGAGTTTCCATTGATTTTCACATGCCATGGAATTGCTTTCTAAGTAACTTCCTGTTTACTCAACATTTGAAAGATGTCCTTTTACCCCAACGTCTACATCCAACTTTTTATTTATGGAATTAATTTTACCAATTCTTAACAATTTTTTATACTTTCTTCCCCTCTTTGAAGAGTTTTCATGGTTGAAAACTATATAATCTATGGCTTTATTCACAACTAGAGAGTCACTACTACGATTTCTCCCATCATTGGACTATTTAGCCACTCTTTTTCTTGTGTGGATCTTGACATTATGAAGAAGATGTGCTAGAAAGGAATTCTCTGTTGGGTATTCAACCAAAATACATCTTCTATAGGTATCTCAACAACAACCTATCCTAACATATTTATGAATGTCTTTTTATTCATGCGAATTCACATGTTCCTCGAAAATACAAGTTCACACTCATTTGTGTTGGGAGTGGTGGTTATATCTTCAAAGGTAACCGAAGCATAAGAAAATTAATATGAGGAAGTTCTAAGTGTACATCTTTCCATTTCATATTTCTTCCTAAAGAATTTTAAGCTCCTCTCGGAAATCCTCAAACTCATGTGAACACACCTTCTCAAACACCTCATAAAAATATGCATAAAGCATATAAGTACTGATTCTCTTGTACCTATGCCGAATAGGACTCCTTCTGATATGAACGCCACAGCCTCCATAAACTTCAAGTAGTACCTGTGTGCATAAAGAGAATATGTACCTGAATACTTAACATAAGATGTGAATCTTATGTTAATCACCATCTAATGTCTTTGAAGTAGCTCGACATCTTCTTGTAGAAGACAATCTTCAACCTAATATCTTCCTGTAGAAGATAATCTTCAAAATCATGTAGATGGTCCCATCCAATGTCTTTGAAGTAGCTAGACATCTTCTTGTAGAAGATAATCTTCAACCTAACATCTTCTTGTAGAAGATGATCTTCAAATACATCATGTAGATGGGCGATCCTCACCATCAAGCTGCTAATGACCAAGTCTTCTTGCCATGAACAAGAGATAACCTCCTCTCCATGAGGTAGAGTGTGAGCACACTCTTCATCTTCTCCAAGAAGAATCACCAAGAAGAACTCCATAGCTGCTCCTCAACATGCTTCAAGTTAGCACCATGGCTGCCCCATGTGCTAGAAGAAACACCACCTCTACTGAGGTCCAAGCTCCAAAGCTTGTGTTGATCCTAGGTGAAGGATGAATAGAAGTGACCCAAAGTGCTTCTTTTATACTATTGTTGGTATCTTGAAAAGCATATAATAAAGCATAAAGCTCTTTCAATCCTACGATCGCGATAATAAATCAAACCCATTCGTAGATAAAATAAATCTCTTCGCGAACATGTATGTCTGTTGTCTTCGCTTGTGTTTTAATAAAACAAAAGAAAAAGTTCCTCGCGTACTGCTGTCAAGAGGATTCGAACTCGGGCCATTAAGTACAGAATTCGCTGTGCTATCCACTCTGCCCACGCTGTTGGGTATACAAGGAGTAGAAAGAGTTCTAGATACGTTAAGTGCGCCCGTCGTCATTTTCTCTTAGAGGACTAAGTCTGAGTTTATTAGATGCTATATGTTTTAACCAAAAAGATCTATAAGGACATTGTTTGACCAATAGGATATTGATTCCAACAATCCCCCCTGCAATGTCATATTGGTACAATCTGGACTGGATCTGCAAACTGTCACAAGCTGCAAACTATCACAAGCTTCAAGCTTGTACTTCGAACACTTCAGAACTTGTTCTTCAAAAGTCTTCTTCAAAACTGAATTTGACTTTCCTTCAAAAAACTTGAACTTGCTGAATATGAACCATAATACTTGAGAAAATGTGCAAACTAGATATCCAATAGTGTACACATCAAACAATCATTGCTTGACAAATGTAGCATGAAGTGTCTCTACACCTGCTATCTCCTGTCTTCAAAAAACCTGAAAACATACACTAGGATCCACAAATTTGCATTTACCTTCCAAAAAGGTTTCTCAATGTACTTCTGCTGCGTCATGTAAATACACTAAACAACATCAGGGACTGAATCCTGGAACCTATGACTGTCAACTCACAACTTAGTGCATTATGAACACTGCTGGTTCATCTCTGACTGTACTCAACTCAATATGAGTCGAAAAATCTATGATGTCATCATGTCTTCATCCTTTAAATCCTTCATACCTCTTTCCTTCAGAACTTGGTATAAACATATATGTGCGCACGTCTGAAATATACCTTTCTCAAATATCAAGCTTCTCTTCAATAGAACTCTGGAACCTTCTTCTGAATAGGAACATCCTAACAGGAATTTTCTCCAAACAGTCTTCTTCTTCCTTCTTCTTTCAAAGCTGGAACATAAAGAGAACCTGACAAAGGAAATATAGGAATACCTGAAATAGGAATACCTGTAGGTATGACTCTGCATTCTTTTACATATGGCTTGAAAATAAGTCTTCATGTTTCATCACCCCCCTGGATGATTTAACACTAGTATCGAGTATTCTTCAAATATATCAGACTTTATGAAATCTGGAACGTTCTTCCTTCATAAATCTGATGTTCAGTGATCAATACCTGTATCTGAAACAAAATCTCTGAACCCTTTTTATTAGCAGTGATCAGATGCCAATAGCTTTCCATGTCATTCCTCAGCTTTCCAAAATCTAGAACAAGGTTAGCTGATCCTAACATAACAAAACCTTGCTGAAAGCTTTATAGGATTCATAACCTTCTGCAACATAACAAGTATTTCTATCTCTCTGTAACACAAATCTGATAGAACCTGAATTTTTGACTTACTTCTTCCAATGTTAGGAACTTTCTCAAACAAAGGATAGACAACTGAATCATAAATATTCAAGATACATGATCATTCAAGATCAATGATCTCTCTTGTGTAGAATCTGCTCTTATCAAACCTTCATGACTGAATGTTTGATTTACTTTCTGAATGTCTCCAAGTGTCCATGCTTCTCAAAAAGTTGTAAAACTTTTCTTCAAACAAATCCTTCAAGGAATATGTAATTCCTACTTGAAACATAAGTGGAAAAACTTCTCACCTTGAGAACTCCAAAAGCTGCAAGTTGATACTTCATAACTTTCATATTTTACCCGGGTGAAATGTGATAGTACCTGCTTGATTTTCTTTTGGCTAACTCCACTTTTCAATCAAGTTATAGGATATGATGGAACACCTTTTTGAATACAAACATGTATCCAAAAGTCTAGACAATCATAAAAAGTAGATTCTTCAACTGACTGGTACATCAACAAGTCTGAATTTTCTGAAGTTTTCTGAAAGTACTGAATATGAGGTAACCTTTTCCAAACATAAATCCTCAACCCAAGTCTTCAACATCTGCTACAAAAAACTCTTTTACCTCAAGAGTTAGATAAAGAAGAAATATACTTCTCTGCAACTTGTCATATACCAAGTAGCTCTGTATTGACACTCCAAGAATTCTTTGAGGGAACATATAAGCTGCCTGCTTAAAAAGCTTCAACTAAAACATAACTCATACATATATGAGTTAAAACATATATCTGCTGCTTTTCTTTCTGTCAATGCAATTCTTTGTCAAATCTACTAAATCATGACCAAGTGTAATGCAAAACAAGAAACTGCTTCTTCTTTAAACAAGATGTTCTCGTAGACTTGTCTTTGGGTGTAGAGGATAAAATAGGAAAAGTATATGGAAAATATATGAGAAAAGGAAGCCTTACTTTTCTTTTGGAAATGATGGACTTTCTTCTTCTGCATCTTTCTTCCACCTGATGATGTCAACATCTTCAAACTTCTCTTCCATACCTTTTGTTCTCTTCATCTTGAAGTAGCAAACACTCTTGACTTCTTCGAATGAACTTTTCTCTTCCTCTAGTGCTAAGAGTAAGAGATAAAACAACTATGGTATACAAATGGAAGTGAATATAGAAACATGTTTTACCATCTCCTCATATCTCTGAATCAAAATTCTGCTTCAAATGTCCGAAACGACTAAATTCACCAATCGTTGTCTGAATGATGAATTGCCCTTCTAGAGTTACCTTCTCTAGATACATTTGTACCTTGATATCCAACCAACTTACAACAGAAAATTGGCTGAAAAAACTCATCTCATCTCTGCGCTTGTCTTCTTAGATGAACTTTCTTGCCATGAAAGAGATCTCTCAAAACTTCCTAGAAAAACCTCTAGATACCTGTTTTGATGTAGCCTTTAACTTTCAAATGATGAAAGCGTATAAAAGCATTCCTTGAATTTCTTCAAATCTCTTCATAACTGCTCTTCTAAGACATAACCTGCAAATGATAATCTGATAGTAGAAACTGATACCTGTGATTTGATGTTGATCTGATTTCTTCATCTTCTCTAAACCATTGTTCTTCCTTGAATTTGAAGTAGTCTTCTCTTCATCAAGTCTGGGTCTTCAAACAATACTTTTGTAAAGTATTTGCATACTCTTCAAAAATATTCGGCTGCTAACAGATCATCAACTTCATACTCCACACTGATGAATACACATGTAACTGAAATGTCTAATTCTCAAATCTCTACTCATCTAGATTAAGTGTGTATGTCAAATGTCAAATATTAGAAGATGCTTTCAAATCAAATGTTGTAAATCTGGAAGTCTCGGAACCTGGGCTTATGAATGAGCCTTAATGCATTGATGCCAAAGATCTAAAGTTCTGAAACCAAAACCTTAGTGCTCTGATACCAAATGTTGGAAGTGAGGTAGGCCCTTAGGCTCATGTCACAGGTCCATGGTTCCATAGGTCCAGTATATATACAACATTAATTCTAGCAATCTTCCATATTGACAAAACATGAACATACCACAACTTAATCATACAAATGATGAGATAAAGATAGAGAAAGAATAGACGTCATGTGTAAAGTGTTACGTAAGCCAGCGCTTACTCATAGTATCATATACCAATGTTCAATGTACAATGTGAGAGCAAAATTCTCAACCATTCTATGTGATGAGAAATAGATGAATGAGTGAATGTACAATGTAACAAACATATTCAGATGTGTGGGCAGTAATCTGAATATACATGAGATGTGTGACCTAATAGGTTATAGAAGAGTGAATATGAGTGACTGAATGAGGAAGGATCAGTGTGAAACTGATGGTCAACAAACCTACATCTAAACTTAGGCTATGGAAGACCCTAAGTTAGATACGTGTGTGAAAAGATCACGTACTTATAAAGTAGCATAGAATGCTAACAAGATTGTTGCCGAAAATCCTCAAACTCATGTGAACACACCTTCTCAAACACCTCATAAAAATATGCATAAAGCATATAAGTACTGATTCTCTTGTACCTATGCCGAATAGGACTCCTTCTGATATGAACGCCACAGCCTCCATAAACTTCAAGTAGTACCTGTGTGCATAAAGAGAATATGTACCTGAATACTTAACATAAGATGTGAATCTTATGTTAATCACCATCTAATGTCTTTGAAGTAGCCCGACATCTTCTTGTAGAAGACAATCTTCAACCTAATATCTTCCTGTAGAAGATAATCTTCAAAATCATGTAGATGGTCCCATCCAATGTCTTTGAAGTAGCTAGACATCTTCTTGTAGAAGATAATCTTCAACCTAACATCTTCTTGTAGAAGATGATCTTCAAATACATCATGTAGATGGGCGATCCTCACCATCAAGCTGCGAATGACCAAGTCTTCTTGCCATGAACAAGAGATAACCTCCTCTCCATGAGGTAGAGTGTGAGCACACTCTTCATCTTCTCCAAGAAGAATCACCAAGAAGAACTCCATAGCTGCTCCTCAACATGCTTCAAGTTAGCACCATGGCTGCCCCATGTGCTAGAAGAAACACCACCTCTACTGAGGTCCAAGCTCCAAAGCTTGTGTTGATCCTAGGTGAAGGATGAATAGAAGTGACCCAAAGTGCTTCTTTTATACTATTGTTGGTATCTTGAAAAGCATATAATAAAGCATAAAGCTCTTTCAATCCTACGATCGCGATAATAAATCAAACCCGTTCGTAGATAAAATAAATCTCTTCGCGAACATGTCTGTCCGTTGTCTTCGCTTGTGTTTTAATAAAACAAAAGAAAAAGTTCCTCGCGTACTGCTGTCAAGAGGATTCGAACTCGGGCCATTAAGTACAGAATTCGCTGTGCTATCCACTCTGCCCACGCTGTTGGGTATACAAGGAGTAGAAAGAGTTCTAGATACGTTAAGTGCGCCCGTCGTCATTTTCTCTTAGAGGACTAAGTCTGAGTTTATTAGATGCTATATGTTTTGACCAAAAAGATCTATAAGGACATTGTTTGACCAATAGGATATTGATTCCAACAGCCCCTTGGACATCGAAATTAACGACCAATAGATGATCCTATGTATATGCCTTAGGCTTTCCCGAATGAAGCATTTGAACCACACGATTAGATGGAGATTCTAGCCACATCAGATGTGTGTGTGAATGAGGAGGTACTAACCATGAATGAATGTGTAGAAAAAGAGGGTTATGATGGGAGTTTTTACATGGTAGCCCTTCAAGAAGTGGATACAAGAGATTTGCTAGAAAAGAATGGAAGGAAGAGTACGAAATCATAGAAATGGAACCAGAATTCGACTCAAAAGAGCAATATTTGGAAGCAATTCGAGTTGATGAAACAGAAGGAACACCGAAGGTCTTAGCAATAGAAGCAGCCGAGATGAGACCGAACAATGAGGAGATGTTACATAAGGTTGAACCAAACCTAAACCTTTTTGAAGTCCCAGAGTACTTCAAAAGATACGAAGTAGAAGAGAGGAGGATAGCTATTCAAATGCCCAAAAGAGAGGCAAGAGAAGGAGAAGCATACGACAACAAGGAACAAATGAAGAAAGTTGTAGTGACCATGGAACAAGGAGAGGAAAGGTGTACTTACATAGGAAAAGATGTGTCACCAGAAGAGGAAGAAGAATTGATAAGCCTAATATGAGAATATCAAGACGTGTTTGCATGGACTTACAAGGACCTCAAAGGCGTATATCCATCCATTTGTTCTCATTGAATCCCAATGACACCTAATGCAAAGCCATTGAAACAACATCCTTACACTTATAATGATGTCTATTTGGCTAAAATTAAGGAGGAGATAGACAAGCTGTTAGCAGTCGGATTCATTTATAAGATAGAACACACCAAATGGGTGTCAACATTAGTGGTCGTACCCAAAAAGAATGGGAAATTAAGAGTGTGTATTAACCTAAAGAAAGTAAACATAGCCACAATCCATGATAGCTACCCATTACCTATCACTGATCATCTCTTGGAAAGAGTCGCAGGTAAGGAAGTCTATAGCTTCCTAGATGGATACTTTAGGTACAACCAAGTAGCCATTGATATAGAGGATCAACATAAGATAGCATTTGCAAATGAATGGGGAGTCTATGCTTTCAGAGTGATGCCATTTGGACTCACAAACACCCTAGCTACTTCCCAAAGGTTGATGTGTCACGTCTTTAAAGAGTTTCTAAGGAAGACTATGGAAGTGTATGTAGATGACTTATGTACATACTCAAGTCAAAGACATGAACACATTCTGGAGTTACGTAGGATATTTGAGAAGTGTCGACAGTATCGAGTGTGCCTGAATCTGGATAAATGTGTTTTTATGGTGAGACAAGGAAAGATCCTAAGACACATCGTATCCAAAAATGGAATTTAGAAACTACCTTCTAGCGAACAAATTCAAGTTCTTCATTGACCATCAAGCCTTATTGTACCTTTTCAATAAGCCTTGTAACATGGGAAGACTAGTAAGATGGTTTTTGTTACTGATGGAGTTCGACTTTGAAGTACTGTTCAAAAAAGGAAATACCCATGTAAGAGACGATCATTTGTCTAGGTTAACACATGGAGAACCACCTAACAGAGTGGCGAGTGACCTACCAGACACTTATCTATTCAACTTAGAAATATTTCCTAAGTGGGCAGAGAAGTTAATTCCAATACTCACTCATGGACCATGACATCAAATCAACAAGAATGCTAGGAAAGGATTTCTGCAATCACGTAACTTGCACATTGTGGCGGGAAGTGTATATTTTAAAGAACCCAATGGTGTATTGTTAAGATGTGTAAAAGAAGCGGAACAAAAGAACTTAATTGAGCAAGCTCACATAAATAGATGGAGAATGCATGAGGTCACTCATGGAACACTAAGGGAATTAAAATGATTGGGAGTTTACTTGCCCGATATGCCTAAGGATGTTCATGAGCATATTAGCAATTGTGCAGAATGTCAAGAAAATAGTCTAGAAGACCATACATCATTACAATTCTCTACCATAGCACCAGACTGGATGTTGTATATTATGGAATCATGGAAGGTTAAATGGATTTTTAATGATTTAAATGTCCAGAAGGTTTTAATGTGGTTGTGTTTAATCTACCAGGTGAAGAAGCATGAGGGCGTGGATACAAGTGGATGTGCATAAATAAATAAATTCAAAGACTAAATCGAAGACTTCTAGAATAGTTATATTTAGGTTTATCTTGTTGTAAAAATAGTGGTTCGCTTTAAAAAGCGATTCCTTTTGTAAATAAAGTAGTTTTACCTAAAAAGACGCTTTTAAAAGCGATGGCTCTCATGTAACTTCTATTTTCAGGACGTAATAGAAATAAACCTATAAATATGTGTACTCTAAGAGACTCGTCCATCAGAGTGCATGGGGGGAGATTGCACCCAATACTACATTCAGTCTTGTCTCTTGTTGTCTCTATTTTTTTCTGTGTGTTTTCTGCGTTCGTAACCTCTGTGCGCGAGTGAGCAAGATCCTGACAACAGTGGTATCAAAGCTCTACACGCGTCAATACAAAGGGTTTTGTTCTCTGTTCGCGATTCTGATTTTGTCTCTATCTTCGTCTTCAGTTTCTGTTTATGTTCTAGTTTTTGGTTTCTATTTCTTTTTCAGTTCCAGTTCCAGAATCAGAACCTACGTTTACACCTACGTTTACTCCTTCAGCTTACTCCGTCAATACGTAGGGTTCTATTCTCTGTTCGCGATTCTGATTCCGTCTCCGTCTCCGTCTTCGGTTCAGAAACAAGAAATGGTAACCTATTTACTGTTGGAATTTGGGGCCCATGATAGTTCCAATACTAAAACCTTTTGAGCATACACACTTAATTAATTAAGATGATAAGTGAGAGATAGAAAGAAAGAGATCTTGAGACAAGGATAGGGAACGTAAGCTAGATGCTTACTCACTGCTTACTCACTAAAATATAGATATCCCAATTACAACATGGGAGTACTACTCAACCATATAAAGTGGTACACTCACTAATGGAAGAATATCCAAGAAGATGATGATACAAAATTTAGATTATGTTGAAATAATCTAAATGTGTGTGAAGTTAACAAGCAACGAAGCTGACCTTATTCTCACAAAATAGTGTAACAAAATTGTAAATCAACCAACCCTAATTTTGAGATTAGGGTAGAGAAACCCTAAAAACAAAATATAAGGTTAACTCACAAAAGATATTTACAACCACCTTGTAGAAGACTTCTTGCTCCAAGAGAGTAGCCTCTCCTTCACCAAATCTTCACCTCCAAAGCTTCAGAATCTTCAAACTCTAGCTTAAGATCTTTGAGTGATGATACATAATGAGCCAAGGGCCTTCTTATATAGTTTTATAGTGATCTTCAAAAACCAATCCAAAAACATACGATCGTAAAAACAATCGTTATCCGTCGATGTGCGCATTAAGAAAAAACCTTCAAAACTTTAATCGCACTACCCATCGTTGGCCACGGGAATTGAACCTGGGCCGCCCCTTTGAGAGTACAGTAGTGTAACCAAGGCGCCCAATGCCTTTTGTTGTGGTAGGACTATAGAGAAAGTTACATATGCTTTTAGCTCATGTGGAACTTGAAGAGAAAAACAAAACTTCTAATGAAGCTAATGTTGGACCATATTGACATTGATTCCAACAATCCCTCCTTCAATTTCATATTGGTACAAGCTTCAGTAACCTACAAATCTTCTCATGACTATCTCTAGTCAATGCTTTGGTAAATATATCTGCAACATTCTCACTAGAAGGAACATAAACAAACTCAATGTGCTTCTTAGCTATCTGCTCTCGAATATAGTGGTAGTGTACCTGTATATGCTTTGTCCTTGCATGATGCACTGGATTCTTTGCTATAGCTATAGCACTCTAGCTATCTGAAAATATCTGAATGAGTTCATGTATTCTCACATCAAGATAACTGAAAATCTTCTACAACCATACTGACTCTAGAGTAGTTGTAAATGCTGCATGATATTCAGCTTCACATGATGAAGTGGCACTAGTGGGTTCTCTCTTCGAAAGCCATGAGATAAGACAATCTCCAAGATAAAAATAAAATCCACTAGTAATTCTTCTTGTGTCTCTATCACCTACCCAATCAAAATCTAAAAATCCTTTTAGTAACAAATGTGTAGATTTCAAAAATACCATAGCAAAATTTGAAGGTCCCTTCAAATATCAAAAGATCTTCTTTACTGCTTTCCAATGTAACACTGTCGGATTTTGCATGAACCTTGATACTTGAGAAATTGCAAACTGTATATCAGGACGTATATTACAAAGATATATCAAGCAACCAACTGCTTGACTATATAAGTAGCATCAAATGGCTCTCCATCTGCTACCATTTGTAAAGACATGTTTTGATCCATAAGTGTTTGCATAGGTTTAGAATCAGCCATCTAAAACCTCTCCAAAAGTTTCTCAATGTACTTCTGCTGTGTCATATAGATACACTCATCTCGAAATAGAAACTGAATGCCAAGATAATAATGCAAAATGCCTAAATCATTCACATCAAATGTTTGCTTCAATTGTTCTTTCAACATTTGCAAATCTTCATCTCTGGGACCTATGACTATAATATCATCCACATAAATGATTGCTATAATCATCATACCTGGTTCAGCTTTGACATAAAGAGTTGGAGCTGCATCTGAGTTATGGAAATCAATGGACAAAAGATATGTATGTATCTTTTCATACCATGCTCTAGGTGCCTGTTTTAAACCATACAAAGCTTTTATAAGCTTATATACCAAATGCTCTTTACCGGTCTCTTAAAAACCTTTTGGCTATTGAATATACACATCCTCGTGTAAATCACCATTAAGAAAAGTAGTCTTAATATCAAGTTGATATATATGCCAACCAAAATGTGCTGCTAAAGCAACTATTGACCTAATAACGATCATCCTAGATGTAGGAGCGAATGTCTCATCATAACCGATACCTTTTTGTTGTGCATATCCTTTGACAACCAATCTTGCTTTGTACCTATCAATAGTACCATCTGCTTTCCTTTTGATTTTAAAGATCCATTTTACACCCATAGCCGTCTTTCCCTCTGGTAACTCACATAGCTACCAAGTCTAATTCTTATGAAACACTTATCTTCTTTGTGTGATAAGATCTTACAAATATCTCTCTCAAATACAACTTTAAAACCATCACCTAAAAATGCAGATATAGATAGCAGATGTTTCTTCATTTCAGGTACATAAAGAACATCTTAAATCTGAAAATTACCACCTTCTCTTGACTTAAGGGTTACTGTACCTATTCCCACAACATCCAAATCATTGCCATCTGCAATAGTAACTCTTCTACATGAAGAATAAGAAAGGGAACAAAACACATCTCTGCAACCTGTCATATGCTTTGTAGCACTTGAGTCAAATATCCAAGGACTTGCTGAAAGAACTTGTAAAGATGCCTGATCAAAAGCTACTTCCTTAATAGTGATACATGCATAAGAATCACCTTGAGATTTCCCTTTTTTATCATCTTCTGCAACATTACCTGATGCCATTTTCTTTGCTACTGTTATCCTTTTATAACATGCTACTTTTAAATGTCCAGGTTTCTTGCAGTAAAAACATATTACTTCCTTCTTCTTAGAAGACTTCTCTTTAGATGTAGTAGAAACAAAATCTGAAGTAGAAGGTGAGAGGGACCTACTTCCTTCTTGGATTGCTTTCCTTCTTATCCTTCTTCTTCTTTTTACCCTTTGATGAAGATGAAAGTGCTTCTTCATTCTCTTCCATTCCTTTCAACTGATCTTCATCTTGAAGCAACAAGAACTCTAACTCTTCAAATGTAACCTCTCTATCTCTTGTGGTAAGGGTAAGAGTGGTTATAAAAGATGGATATGAAATAGGAAGTGAATTAATCAGTGTATTTACCATTTCTTCATTTGATATCTCAACCCCTACATTTAGAAGTTGATCTCTCAAGTCAACGAGTCTCGTAATGTGGGTTTGAGTTGACTCACCAACCTTCATCCTTGTATTCGCTAGTTGTCTCCTCAAGTGAGCTTTCCTAGCAGGATTTCTGCTCTAAAAAAGATTCCAAAGCTCCAAGCAAGCTTGTCTAGAACTTTTGCAAGATCTGATCTATGGTAGAATATGCTTTTTAACATTCATTGCTATGAATGAAAGTGCTAAAGCATCTCTATCATCCCACCTTGTCTAATCTTCAATAGGAGGAACTATAGGTAAAGACCTACCTGTGACTCTAGATGTCGAAGTAGTTACCTCTTCTTCAGTTGGTTCTATAATAGTAACCCCAGTACCTCTTGAAGCTGATGTGGCTCCTTCTTCACCTTCTTGTCTTGGACTTGTTAAGGATCCATTGACGATACTCCATAAATCCTTTGTCACTAAAATATTCATCATCATGAAACTCCACATGGGATAATTAGAAAATCCATCCTACTTGTCTTCAATCTCAACTCTAATCTCACTCATCTTAACTAAGTGTGTATGTCAATTATCCCTCTGATACCAAGTGTTGGAATTTGGGGCCCCAGGATCGTCCCAATACTAAAACCTTTTGAGCATACACACTTAATTAATTAAGAGATAAGTGAGAGATAGAAAGAAAGATATCTTGAGACAAGGATAGGGAACATAAGCTAGATGCTTACTCACTAAAAAATAGATGTCCAAATTATAACATGGGAGTACTACTCAACCATATAAAGTGGTGCACTCACTAATGGAAGAATATCCAAGAAGATGATGATACAAATTTAGATTATGTTGAATTAATCTAAGTGTGTGTGAAGTTAACAAGCAACGAGGCTAACCTTATTCTCACAAAATAGTGTAACAAAATTGTAAATCAACCAACCCTAATTTTGAGATTAGGGTAGTGTTAGCAGCAGACAAGGAACTGAAGGACTAACGAGGCATGGCAGTCAGAGAAGAGAGTCAGAAGGGAGAGAAGGCACAAGCAGACAAGGGAGTCAACGAAGATCTGGCAAATAGGCCAATAATTTTCTTCAGGAAGAAGCACGTATGAGCATTCACGCAGATCTAGTACTAAGGCAACCCTTTAGTTTTTCAAAACCCTTAAACCAATTAAAAGTGATTCTCATCACTAAACACCATTGTAAATATCATTTCATATTTTTGTAGCTCCATTTTGTGCAAGCCAAGGAGTCCTTGAGCTTGAGGAGCTTTAGAAGTATCTACCTGCCAATTTTCGTAATTTTTAGATCTCGTTTGAGCCCTCAAATAAGCCCTGGAACCTAATTTTTAACTAGGCCGGACACTAGATCTGAACAGGGCCAAAGCTAGTCAAAAACTATAAAAGGAGCTAGAGAGCTCATTTTTGGGGTTAGATTGTAATTGAAACGAACTTGTAAGAGCTTTTTGAAAGTAATCTAAGAACTCCATTGCTTCTCACTCTTTGTCTTGCTGTGTGTGCGCGTGTGTGTGTATGTGTGTGCATGATTGTGTGCTTCTCACTCACGCACTTGTGTCGCCACTTGCTCGAGGTCTTCATACCATCCTCACGTCTTCCCGGATTGACATTAAAGGAGGTGCTACTCATCACTGAGCTACACCAAATTTTGGCGCAGTTGCCGGGGATCGAATTTTGAGGACGAGCGTGTGATGGTAAGACGTAGAGTTGACGCGTTGGAGTCGTAGGTATTTTCTTCACTTTCACCTATTTTCTTGTATTTCCTTCACCATCTTCATCTCCATCATCATCATCACCATCTCCCATCTCCATCTCCATCGTCGCGAAAATTTCTGTTTTTTGATCATATCACCTTTCCCACCTCATTTCCCTCATTGCACTTGTGAGAGAGAGCGAGAGAGCGATATTGCGTGTGTGTTTTCTTGCATGTTTCTTGAGCTTTTTGCAGGACCTTGCTGAATCACCATCCCCGAAATTCGTCGAATCTGTCTCGCAGTCGCCAGCCTCTGTCGATCGCGATCGACAGAAAATTCGATCATTTGGTAAAACAAAGTTCACCACTAGCACAAGCATGATGAGCACATCCCAAATCACCTAAAACAGTAGAAAAATTCCGTGTTTTTCTGTCAATCGCGACCGACAGCCTCTGTCAATCGCGACCGACAGACCCTGTCAATCGCGACCGACAGACCCTGTCAATCGCGACCGACAGACCTCAGGACCGACAGACTGCCACGTAGGACCCTGTCAATCGCGATTGATACCGTCGATCGCGATCGACAGCCACGACCGACACCTCTGTCAGTCGCGATTGACACCGTCGATCGCGACCGACTGAAATTCAACGACTGATTGACTTTTACGCGTAGCCACGTGTCCATCGCGACTGATAGGCCCCCGATTGACTGAAATTTCGGCGAAAAATCCGGAAAACGTGTCGATCGCGATTGACAGTCACGATCGACTCTGTCGATCGCGATTGACACTGTCGATCGCGACTGACAGCCCCGACGGACACCTCTCTCAATCGCGATTGACAGACCTGTCGATCGTGATTGACAGGCTTTTCGGCCAAAAATTAGGGTTTGCTTTTGTTCAAACTTTGGGATAATTTTGGGGCAAAATAGTCAATCCATCAGCATTATTGGAAGTTCCTACACTTATGTTTTGGGAGAAAATCCTAGGATCTGTCAGCCAGATTGAATCCTGTCTTAACCCCCTAAACCCTGAACAGTCATAACTTCTTCATACGAAATCAATTTTTTGAGCTCTAGGGCTTGTTGGAAAGCTCGTGGCATATACTACACGCCCTCGACTGTTTTTTATAAAGATAATGCGTTGATTTTCAGATAGGGTATTTTGAAGTTGACCATACCCAGGGGGATCAAAGTCAGGGGTCTTTAGAATTGTTTTCTTAAAAATCACTATGCAAGTTTGTGTTTGTGCTACAGGACTGAAAATCATCGGTTCTGTCTTTGAAATTTAAATCTTAAGGCTAACTTTGGAACTCT
Organism: Ceratopteris richardii; assembly: GCA_020310875.1. Lineage (NCBI taxonomy): Eukaryota > Viridiplantae > Streptophyta > Polypodiopsida > Polypodiales > Pteridaceae > Ceratopteris > Ceratopteris richardii. The sequence continues at coordinate 211,010,495 of CM035407.1, read as the reverse complement.
TACAGATCTATTGAGAGCTTCGAAAGGTGTTCTGAGCAAGTGTAAGTGCAAGCTTGGGAACACACTTCCTGGGCACTCAAGGGCAACCAAGCAGGAAACAAAAGGTTGGAAACTTTTAACCCCTCTGTCAATTCATAGTTTAGGCTAAGAACGACTAGAGGTAGGAGTAAGTCAGGGCGACGATAGGCAGGTATCAAGTTGAAGACTACCTAAAAACTCAAGTTCAAGCTAAAAACCTAATCTCTGTACTGTCGATAACATAAAGGAAAAGAACCTAACGTGGAACAATCAACCTGAAAGCAGGAAGAACATTCAAGTATTCCTGACGACGTAATATCAGACAAGACCTTAAACACGAGAAATAACTAAAAAGAACCAAGCGACTAATATAAAGTAACCAGCAACGAGGTTGTACTCTAGGCAAAGAATTGGGCTACTTAACTAGGCATATGAACCTTAGATCAGGACGACATCTACTAAGGGATAGACAAAGCCTTAGGTCTTCAGAGGCTAGTGTCAACCACACTGCTAAATCGTGGGCCCAGCAGTTGAGCCACCACTCATACTACCCCAGTTCTGAGACTAGTGAATCCGAGATGTCTCAAGGTATGGAGAGACCTACAGGAAGTTCAGGGGTGCCATACTTGCACAGGGTAGAAGGCCCTTACAAAACGTAGTTGGAGTACCTTAGGACCAACCGATTAGGTGCCAGCATCTATGAGGACGGCCTAGGAAGATCTGTAGTACAGATTAAGAATCCTGATCAATCCATTGGATTAGAGCACCCAGCTGTCAAGTTTGAAAATGGTGCATACCTAGACAAAGAAGGAACCATATACGTAGTCACCAGTCACCCAGATAGGACAGATGAATTTGGGAATGTAATCTCAGAAGCGGACTTAGGTGACTTGGAACAAGGAAACATGGGTGTAGAACCTAGAACCCCCCGAGGCAAATCTGTTCTCACTAGGATTATCACACCTGAGCGGATTCCCCAGGATAATAAGAGCATAGATTTGCTCCTCAATCGAGAAACTGACGAAGCCTTTTGGAGGTATAAATCTAATCAGCCAACTGATATAGGAACAATCATGATCTATGAGTTTAAGGATCCTGATAGCCCAGGCAGAGTGACCTACTTAGATCACGCTTCAGAAAGGATCTTTGTGGTTACGGAAAATGATAGGCATGCTTACACTTGGAAGGGTGAATTCGTTTTCCCCCAACCAAGATCGAATGTATCCTATGGTCACCCTGGAGCTGGAACATCCCAAGCTCATGGAATGCAAAGAGACAGAAGTAGAGATAGACCAGAAGTCAGCTTTGCCAACCCAGTGGGCAGAGAAAGAACGAGGACGGAAACGAATAGAGTGGAGCCTGAGATACTCAGAGCTCACAGGAATCAAAGAAATGTGGATGAGTTCCCTCTACCACGACCTAGAGAGTACACAAGGACTTTGAGACCGACTCAGCTAGTTAAGTCCATGAAGAACTACTTCGATTGCACGGGAGATCCATACGATCATGTGGCTGAGTTTAGGCAAGTCTTGAGAGCTGAACAAGTGGAGGATCTATTCACGCAGTACAATGCCTTTGGTCTGACCCTTAGGAACACTGCCCTGACACGGTTTCAGCCACTAAATGAGAGGCAGTTCAGGAGCATAGACCAACTCCTAGAGGCTTTCATTATTGAATTCTCTAAGAGTGGCATAAGGCATAATACCTCCTCGCTGATTCACAGCTTCAAGCAAACCCCGCAAGAGACCGTGAGACTTGCAGGAAGGAGATTTAGGCAATATCTTGAAAGATGCCCTGTTTCGGAGTTACCCACACCAGCCAAGCAAGTGGCTTTATTCTTGGATGGATTGCTAAGTACCAAATTAAGATCATATGTGTACTTGAAGGACCCTAGGACCATAGAAGAGTGTGTACGCATGTGTATTGACATTGAGGATAACCTAGGGGAGGAGTTAGAGCTTTCCAAGATATACAAAGATTCAGATAGTGCCTCTAGCCTCTCTTCCACGCAATCCACATCAATTGAGGAACTTGCAGAGAAAGTAGCTCAGAAATTAGGTGTAACTAGCAAACAAATCCCAAGGTTTGCCCCTGTGAAAAGGTGCTATACTTGTGGCGGCGACCACATGGCGAATGTATGTCCCATTATGGCCCAACCCCAAGTTAATCCTAGTAGTCAGTACTGCACCATAGAACGAAGGTACACCAATCACACCGCGCAAGATTGCCCCTACAATAAGCAAACCGTTAGGCAGACGTACCCACAGCCATACCTTCAACAAGGAAGATACCAGAACCAGTACCCACCTCAGCAGTATGCTAGGCCTCAACAAACCTACCAACCCTATCAAAACCAACAAAGGCCTCAGCCTGTGCTAGCACAACAACCCCCAGCTCCAGCTAATGTGATTCCGGTAAAGTATACTGCTGCAGAAGAGAACCTCAATAGAGCTATAGTCCCTGTAACATCCTTGCTTTCTAAAAGTGACCCCAGTGACCATAGCTTTGATTCTACACACGTCGATAGCCCCCATGCTTACTACATGCAATCTCCAGAGCATGGTGAGTCCTACTATAGTGAAGAACCGAGTGAACCTAGTTGGGAGTCAGATCACACAAACGTCATGTATGCGAACCCCAATCCTAGACCTCAACCAAGGCAGGTAAGACCCCCATTCCCTAGAGGACCATGCTACAGATGTCAAGGAGATCACTTCGTTCGTGATTGTCCCTTGCCTCCACCTACACAACCCCAGTCAGTGACGATCCAAGGCTTTTGCCAAGTCTGTGGAAAAGAGCATCTCTTACGAGATTGCCCAAAGAACCCCAATAATATGCCAAAAATCACTCCTATCAACGTTGTTGGGTTAGTGGTAGACTCCACAGGGAGCGTGACTTCCACTGCACCAGTACAAGTAATCACTAGAGCCCAAGCAGTGCAGCAAAACCAGGGTGTAGGTCAGGAAAAAAGCCCAGAAGTTAGTGAAACAGAGAGCATGACAAAGAAAAGGACTAGAGCATGGAAAGATAGTCGGGAAAGAATGAAAAGACAATGGGCTAAAAAGATGAGTGAACTTGAGGAAAGCATAAGAGAAACCAAAGCCAGGATAACTGAACTCACATCTCAAACTCCCTCTCACACCGCCCCACTTCCACCACCTCCACCATTCCCACCGCTACCATTCCCATCACCCTCCATCCCTCCACCCTCTAATACACCCCATGTAACCCACCCACCACCCCAAGCGGGATCAGTATTAGTTGATCCCACTCCTGAAGACCTTAATATGATGCTTAAAGCATATCAGGCCAGAATCCAAGAAGGGCCAAACGTAACTGATCATGAAAAATGTTACCCAAGAGCCGAGCTAGAGCTTGAAAGAACTAAAATTTGTGCTAAGATGGTGGAATTGGCTCAAGCCATGTTCGAGGCTAGCCGCCTCTTTAACATCTCTAGCTCAGCTAAGACGCAGTTACACTTTGATGGACTGCCAGAAAGAATAGAGAGGCTAATTGCACAATCAGAAAAGGAACCTGCTCCTCAAAGAAAGGAAAGGGCAAGAGAACGGATAAGCCAGCCTCTTCAGGAAGCCAATGTGCCTCCTCAAGAAGCTGATCTTTCCCCCCAAAAGGCAGATGAGCCTCCCTCGAAAGCTTACGTACCTCCACAGGTTGCCTACATTCCTTCTCAGGGAGCGTATGAGCCTGTACGGAAAAGTAATAGAATAAGTAATCCTCCCCAGGAAGCTTGTGCTCCAGCCATCTATGAGAACGAGGAGAGAGCCAACGATAGAATAAGCCCTCCTTCCCAGGTGGCTTATGTGCCTAATTCTACGGAGCCAGACACTTCTTCTTCTATGAATCGGTTTGCACCAGACTTCCTACGAGAGATTCAAGAAGACAAATGGGATAACGAAAGTGAAGTCGCCCCTCCCTTTGAACTTGTGGATGATGCACACGACCAATTCCCTTAAGACATCCCATCTATTTACGGGGAACATGAGAGTACTCAGTCTCACGAGAGATTGGACTTTGAGTCTAATTCCATACAAGAGCTACCCCACTTCACAGGCCCATGGGAAGCAAAGTCCACGTGTATGAGAACACCTACAATCATGGTAAGAAACGAAGATTCAGTCATACCTAGGAACACAGAGGTAGTGAAGAACACTAACGTGCAGTGCAATCTCAAGTTAGAAGAGCTACTCAAGGTTAGACCTGAATTATGGAAACATGTCGCCAAACAAGTACCAGAAATAGCCAAACCTCGTTCCCAGGTAGGATCTCATAGGACGGTGCCAGAAATTCCCCTGGATAAGATAGGAGATATGTGTGAAGGCGAAGAAGGGAACACCTATCTTCCCATCACCTACCAGGAGTACACCACCAAGGCAATCTTGGACTCAGGTGCAGGAGTTGCAATTGCCACCACTTCCCTATGGAAGCGTTGGGGCAAGCCGGCACTCAGGCCCACGAGGATGAAATTGCAAATGGCCGATGGTCACATAGAGAGACCCTTAGGATTGCTAGAAGGAATAACTCTCACCACTTGTGGTGTCGAGTTTGAGCATACATTTGCCATATGTGACTTCAGCAAAAATCATGCCTATGAGATGATTTTGGGAAGACCATTTATGCGACAGTTGCAAGTGGTACAGGATTGGGGAACCAATTCTTTGTACCTGCAGCACTTAGGTGTTACGACCAAAGTGAATCTCAAATATTACTCTCATAGAGATGTCCCTCCCATCCAATGGAATCCCATCCATAGAGCCAAAGATGATACAGAATCCGTGCATTCCATAGGCTCAGGATCCTCATGGATGCATGAAGACACCCACTTATGGATGTGCAAAGTAGCAATAGAGGAAGAGAAGAGAGAAAAGGCCAGAGAAATAGGTGCAAACGAAACTCATAGACCCATTCAAGACCCAGCCTATGCACCTATAGTCTCTCAATGCAGCTACAATTCGAGATAACTATCCACTTCCCATCACAGAACATCTCTTAGAAAGAGTGGCAGGTAAGGAAGTCTATAGCTTCCTTGATGGATTTTCGGGTTACAATCAAGTGGCCATAGCTCCAGAAGATCAGCATAAAACGGCTTTTGCCACAGAATGGGGCATTTTTGCCTTTAGAGTCATGCCATTTGGGCTTACCAATGCACCAGCTACCTTCCAGAGGTTGATGTGCCATGTGTTTAAGGAGTTCCTGAGGAAGAATTTAGAGGTCTATGTTGATGATCTTTGTGCTCATTCCAACATTAGACAAACCCATATCCCTGAGCTCAGACAAATCTTTGACAAATGTAGAGAATATCAAGTCTGCCTGAACCCAGAAAAGTGCGTTTTTATGGTAAGGCAAGGCAAGATTCTAGGACACATAGTGTCAAAGAATGGCATATCTACCGACGAAGAGAAAGTGAGAGCCATAGCAGAGCTACCTAGGCCAAAGAATGTCAAGGAAGTACAAGCTTTCATGGGGCATTGTGGTTATTACCGACGATTTATACACATGTATGCTGTCATTGCAAAGCCCATGTATGGACTTCTGACAAACTTTGAGTGGACGGATGAATGTGAGAATTCCTTCCAGGAGCTTAAACGAAGATTGTGTTCAGCACCAATCTTGACCACACCAGATTGGAATAAGTCATTCCATGTTCATGTGGATGCATCCAATTATGCTATTGGATGTGTGCTCGCACAACCCACTGGTGAAGGTAATATGGATCTTCCAATTGCCTATGCCAGTAGACAATTGAATGCGGCTGAACGGAACTACACCACTACAGAGCGAGAAGGATTAGGCATGGTATATACAGTTAAGAAATTTAGACACTATTTGCTTGCAAACAAGTTTAAATTTTTTACTGACCATCAGGCATTGCTATACCTCGTAAATAAGCCATGCAATACAGGAAGATTAGTGAGATGGTTTCTCTTGCTCATGGAATATGACTTTGAGGTAGTGGTGAGAAAAGGGAGGACTCATTTGAGAGCTGATCATCTCTCTAGGCTCACATCGGGAGAAGCCCCACAAGGAGTATCAGATGACCTTCCTGATGCTTACTTGTTTAATTTGGAAGTGGTGCCACAGTGGGCTAAGCCATTGGTACCAGTGTTGACATACGGGCCTAACCTCCAGTGGTAAACACACGGAATAGAGAGGTTGTAAAAGCCCAAAAGTACCACATCATGGCAGGAAGTATGTACAAGCACACAGATCAAGGGATCTTGGCTTGTTGCGTAGAAGAGGATGAGTACGCTAAATGGTTGCAATTAGCACATGTAGGTGCGTTAGAGCAACACCATTCAAAGCAACGAACTTTATAGACACTAAGGAGACTCGGAGTGCATTGGCCGACTATGGATGCGGATGTCCAAAAACACCAGTGGAACACGCCACTCTTTATCAAGTATCCATTGTGCCAGATTGGAGTGAACCTCTAGTATCATTCTTGAGGACAAACACATTCCCTCCAGACATGACTCTGGCTAGGAAAAGGAGTTTAGAACAAGAAGCCCAGGATTACTCACTCATTGGTGATAATCTATACAAGCGTGGTAAAGATGGTTACCTGAGACTGTGTGTCCATGAGAGTGAATATCTTAAGATCTTGGAAACTGCTCACCAAGGTGTAGCAGGAGGACACTTTGGACCGGATCGGGTGATCAAGGCGATACTATTTGCGGGCTTCTGGTGGCCTACCCTTCACATGGATGCACATACCTATGTGAAACGGTGTGATGTCTGTCAGGGAACTCAGTATCCTATACGCAAAGATGAGATGCCACTGAAACCTATGATGGGTGGACGTGCATTCTCTAAATGGGGAATAGACTTCGTAGGTCCTATTAATCCCCCAGCTAAGGGTTCCCATGCAGAATATATCATTGTTGCAACAGACTATCTAACTAAGTGGGTAGAGGTAAAAGCTACGACAAAGAATGACGCTCAGACAACTGCTAAATTCTTGTTTGAGAATGTATTCACAAGATATGGGCTACCTATCTAACTTGTAAGTGATAGAGGCACTCATTTCTTGAACGAAGTGATTGAAAACCTACTCCAAGAATTCTTGGTAATACACAAGAAGTCTGCCCCCTATCACCCTCAAGCTAATGGACAAGCTGAGAGCACTAATAAGATCTTATGCAATGTACTGACGAAATTAGTGAACACCAAACGCTCTGATTGGGACAAACAGCTACATCATGTTGTTTGGGCATACCGAGTTGCCTACAAAACGGTACTCCAAGCCACCCCCTTTCAGATGGTTTTTGGCCAAAACGCTGTGCTACCCTTGGACTTCTTAATACCTACGTTGAAAGTAGCACAAGAGCACGAATGGACAGGTCATGAGCTCTCCTCTAGGATCTTTGACCTTGAACGATTAGGAGAAACAAGACTGAGAGCAGCTGCAGGGATATATGCAGCTAAGAAGAGACAAAAGGCATACTTTGATGCCCATGTGAAGGATAAGGGTTTGAAAGCAGGAGATCTAGTTTTAGTCTACACACTGAAGCAACACGCAAGGAAACTAGAAAAGAGAGGCTACGGACCTATGATCATCAATAGGATTTCCACGAGTGGAGCAGTACAACTAGCCACATTAGAGGGTGATGTTCTCCCAAACTATATTAGCGGATGCAGAGTCAAGTTATTTCAAGCACCCCTTACGGAGGAAATGCTCAGCCGACTCAACACCGCTAAGAAACGCAAGGAGGAAGAAAAGCGAGTTCGAGAAGAAGCTCAAGCAAAAGCTTTAGAACGCATCAGGAGGATGAAATTAAGAAGACAAGGTAGAGAGCACCCTAGGCAAGATGCATATGTAGATCAAAGATATGACATGGCTATGTGTGAAGTTTCAGGTGTTAGCTCACATAGAATAACTGACCGACGTCCTTTCATAGCCCTAGATATAGGACAAGGAAAGAGTGCAAGGACCGTAAGAGCCTTGATTGACTCAGGTGCAGCCACTAGTGCTGTTAAATTGTCTTATTGTCAAGAGTTGCAGTTAACTGTCAATCCTGTGGAAGCATATCTCATAGGATTGGGAGGCGTGGAAACCCCTTGCATGGGCGAGGTGGAACTTCCCCTCTACATTCATGATGAGGCAATGACAGTTAAAGTACTAGTGTGTCAAGACGAGGATCTCACTGAACCTCTTGTCTTGGGTCAAGACTGGATCTATGACCAAGCAATCAACTTAAACCTAAGAAGTGGACTTCTTCAGGTTTGGGTCAATCATAGTCGAATTACAGTAGAGTTAGATAATGGAGCACTCAAGGAACTAGGAAAGGCACAGACTCCTGGTCCTTCCAGGAATACACATGAAGATGACCATGTTGTTCTTGTCCAAAACTATGTGTTGTAGAGGAATGATATTCGCAAAAGAGGAGTAAAGGATGCAACGGAACTCCCTTCTTTTTCAAAGGCCAGAAGGAGGCAGCAACCAAAGATGGATCAAAGGCAGACGAAGCAGAGTACTTCCTATGTCCGAGATCAAAAGTACCTGCGCAGAAAAATGTCCCAGCAAGTGAAACAAGTGTGGGTACGGAAAGGCGAAAACCCGGTTGCACTCAAGCCAACCACACAGGCAAAGCCTCTTATTAGTCACCAACAACACGATACTAATGAGAAGTCTTTCAGAAACTCTTCTGCTAACGTGAAATCTATTTGGGTGCCCAAGAAGTCGATAAAGGCTAGCCCACAATCAAAACAAATTTGGGTGCCTAAGGCTTGTTTGCGGGTGCAAGTAGCTAAGCCGAGGCCACAACCTATACAGCATGACCCATCCACTCGCACAGCCAGTATTCACTCGTTTTCAACACTCAGGAACACACCAAGGCCCATGAGCACGCACAAAATCACTTGTAAATGGGTCCCTAAAAGACCTCATTTTCAAACCGAGACACCGATAAAGCTCTCTAGAGTCTCTACGAAACCAAGAGCAAAACCCATCCACTACATTTGGCAGCCTCAGACTTGTAACAAACCCCCAGACCCCATTTGTAAATCCATGATAACTTACTAACCACATCACTATCACACTACATCATTCCACTTACCTCTTAGGTCTACCGAACGGCTAACCGCACACACACTCGCACCCAGCACTTACTAACCCATTATTCGCTCCCGACCCTCATGTTAACGTTGTAATGGGAACAACAACGGTTCTCTCTTGTCCTGTACAATGTTAACACATGTTTGTATATTCTCACAGAGACAGGCAGCAAGAAGTAACATGGCCGATATGGTAGGAACTAGCTCCCAGGCAGGCACCAGCCCCCAAGTGGTGGACATCGAAAGCCTTCCGGTCGAGGAGGAATTAAAGGAAAGACCAGTGGCATTAAGGGCATTACATGCCATACCGATTCAGAATCCTCCACAGGGTCACACAATGCCGGTGGGCAAAACCTCACACTGGTTCAGTGACGTTGCTGGACCTCTGGGTGAAGGCACATATATGTGGGAGTCCGAGGTAGAATTCAATGGACGTTGGGGCAGATACCATTTCTTTACCAGGGAGTTTGAAAAGCTACAGAATAATGAAGGACTGAAGTCGATATGGAAGAAGGCTGGGCTTTATGATTACTTCAAGTTCCAACTACCAAAGCCAGATTTTCTAAGGTGCTCATACTTAATTAGTACCCTCACTCCCAGCAAAGACAAGAAAGGATACAGCTCCTTTGTGCTCCCATCACTCACAAGGGGCAACGAGCTGAAGCGTTTCTGCTTGACTATCAACTTGGTAAGAGAAGCACTCGACATGAAAGGTATGCACATTCCAACAGAGAAAGAGACTATGGTTCCAGACAATATGAAGAACAGGAATCTGACGAAGTTGAAGGACATGGTTGCGATGACACCTACGATCGCCATTCACTTACGCATGGTCATGCAACATTTCGCATTCCCCGCGCAGGAAAGGTTCACAATGCCTCCCAAAAAGATCTGGTTTAGCCTCTACCTAGCGGATGCTTTTGATTTGACAATCAATATGCCCCACTGGATTATCGACCAGATTCATATGGCTCATTAGAGATGGTATAAGAAGCAAAAGTCTGTACTGTATGGTTGCTGTGCGCTTACAAGAATTGTGTACAGATGTCTCGCATATGATGTACCGGTGCAGAGGGCTCTCATTTGGACCAGAGCACAGGAGTTTCAACGCAGATTGTCAGCTGTAGGGCCTCCCTCAAAGAAGATGAGAGGCGCTGTCCAGATGCCTTGTGCACAAGCTCGCGGTGCAACCCTAACGCCTGAAACAACCCCAAGACTTCCCCGACGAGTACAACCATTTACTATCAGGTTACCCAGGCACAGCACAGATGGCCCTAACCTTGTGTTTCCACCAGTACCTACTGATCTGGAATTCCCGCATGGATTCACTTTGGAGGATCTAACGGATGAAGAAGTTGCTAGAATCATCGAAGCTGTAAATGCGGAAGTTGAAGCAGAGCAAGCTGGTGGACAGCAAACTGCCCCAGACCAAGCCCAGCCCAGCCAACCGGACGTAGTCAATGTGGACGATGAAGAAGAAGCACATGAGGAGGCACAGGGTGGACAATCATAAGCAGAAGAACAAGAGTATGATCAGGAAGCCCTACAAGTACTGGAAGGTGCCCCAGCCTATACTAACGCATTAAAGAAGCTCTACGATACGATGAACCGAGTTCAAGAGCAACACAGACTATCATTAGCTGCAGGTAAAGCCCTCATGAACCAGATTCTGGAGGAGGAAGGTGTCGACGAGCAATACCGTGCCACCTTGGAAATGATATCGGACGCTTTGGGAGTACCTGAAACGGTGCATACTGCACTAGTGCAATCATGAAGGACAGAGAAAAGATATGGCAGACGCCCCCCACGAACGGGAAAACGAATGAATGTATTAGGATCAGGACCACAAGGCACCCCCACAACCACTGGCACAACACACACTGTTCACGACACCGAGGAAGCCCACACATCGAGTGCACCTCCATCACCTCCCTTGCCACCTTCTCCCCCACATCCGCCCCATTACCTCCCTCTACCACTGTAACCTCTACTGTCACCACCTCCAAACCCACTACACACACCGACGCACAAACCATCAGTCAACCCACATACTCTATTTCCACTGAAAACATAAGTCTAACCACAGCCACGGTAAACCCCACTACTCCGATCACACTTCCTGGGAGTTCACAATTACACACACCTCTATACACGTTCACAACTCTCACCGCAACCACAATCCCCATGTTCACAGTCACTCCCACCACGGCCTCCACTTTTGAATCCATGGAGGTGTCACCCACCTCTGCACCTCTCCCACCCCCCATTTACCCACAATCTCCCATTCCCCCACCTCCCCCCTCACCCTTCCCCAGTACTGCATCCACAATTCCCTTTCCCCTTCCCTTCCCCTCTGCATTCGACACCATTTCTCCCACCATTCCTCTTAATAATGTATTTAATACTATGTATCAATGCATGTCCCAACTTCAGCAACACTACCAACACCTTGACAACCAACATACAAGGCTCTTCCGAAGCCACGCAGATCTCCACGCACGATGTATGGATCTTGAAGAGCAGAAGCAGCTACTACAACAGCAGCACGTGACATTACAGGAACAATATGCACAATTAGTAGCCAACCCACCCCAAGCAGATGATGAAGAACGACGACACATGGACGAGCTGCTACATTCTCAGATCACGGAAAACCTGAAGCTTCGACGGAACTTGGGCCTCCTACGCAAGCATATGTCTACAGCGCTAGAGGAGAATAAATGATTACAGAAACAGAACGAAGAAAATCTGGAGGCGGCCATGGAGGGTTCCCCACAGGAGATTGACCCAGAGCGATTCAAGGCAATTCCCTCTGAGAATATGAGAGTGGTGTTAGAAACTCATGCAGATCTAATGGAGGCCCATGCCACCTTAGAAAAAGAGAGAGATGATTTGCTAAGGCAGTTGGCCACCCGACAGACATCACCCAGCAAGATCACAACCGCAGAAGATACATATGAAGAGGTCACTAAACTCCGGGCAGAACTTGAGGAATTACGTAGCAAGGTCATGCAATACGAGCGTCAGCCCTCCCCTCTGGTAGAGCCCGAGCCTGACGATCTTGTGCCAATTGAAGTCGAAGAAACATTCGAGGATCCCTATGTCCCGATGCCAACACCCGGGGGTAAGCGAACAGAACAGGGCATGGACACAATTGAAATTGAGGCACCTGAATGGATGCAAAAGTTAGAGCAAGTAGCCACGACACATGATGACAGGGTGGCAGTCCAAATCGCATTGATGTCACAATTGGAGGAGGTTGTAATAAAATCCGATTATTTTAAGAATCTCTCACACCATAGGTGGATCGGCCCATCAGACGACCTGTATGTTCCTTTTTGCGTTCTAATGGCGGATTATAATGCGGAAATCAAGCACCACACCTCAAGGGAACCAACCTCTGCCACACAGTTTGCACCTGACGACATCCCAGAGAGTGCCAAGCAGGGACATATTCGCCAACCGACTTGGAGAATTCGGCTGCTTGAAACCTACCCGGAAATGGTAAGAACATGGAACAACATGCCATTGTACATCAAATATAACCCATGTTATTGCCCTGTATTTCGAAGGAGATCATGGCCGGAGTACACACACACAGTGCTGACGATTAAAGGCTGTGAGAAGTGGCTCAATTATGTGTACTTTGCACCCCCTAAGGGCCCACCTACTATTGGATATATGATTTCGACGATTCGACATTGGGGGGTCCGGTTCAAGAATGTACCTGATGTCATGACTCAGATGTGCCTGAAGATTTTCGAACTTATGTTGGTCACCTTCAGGACCTTCAAAAATGTCAAGGAACCACATCTCTCAGCACTAGGATTTAATGAAGGTAATCAGGACCTCGTATACGACATGAGCACAACCCCATCAATTAATGTTGTGTATGCATGGCACGCTCGCATCAAATATCTACCGGCCTGCTTCAAACAAACGTTTGAAGAGATGTTTGTCACGGGATTCTGGGAATATCACTCAGATATTCATTCCCAGACCATCCCATCTCTTGCAGTTGTTTGCAGTGGAACAAGCTCTCCATTCCGAAAAGCTACGTATACCACATCCAGAGGTTCCCGGGCCGGTAGATTGGGATGCTCTACTCACAGATTTAGCCAAAGGATTGAGAATTGCCGAACATCACTTAGCGCAGGATGTCGTTGAGTACTACATCCAAAAACCCACACAACAAGGGTCTGTCAGGGACGACAGACGCGAGAGAGGGGGGGGTGTTAGCAGCAGACAAGGAACTGAAGGACTAACGAGGCATGGCAGTCAGAGAAGAGAGTCGGAAGGGAGAGAAGGCACAAGCAGACAAGGGAGTCAACGAAGATCTGGCAAATAGGCCAATAATTTTCTTCAGGAAGAAGCACGTATGAGCATTCACGCAGATCTAGCACTAAGGCAACCCTTTAGTTTTTCAAAACCCTTACACCAATTAAAAGTGATTCTCATCACTAAACACCATTGTAAATACCATTTCATATTTTTGTAGCTCCATTTTGTGCAAGCCAAGGAGTCCTTGAGCTTGAGGAGCTTTAGAAGTATCTACCTGCCAATTTTCGTAATTTTTAGATCTCGTTTGAGCCCTCAAATAAGCCCTGGAACCTAATTTTTAACTAGGCCGGACACTAGGTCTGAACAGGGCCAAAGCTAGTCAAAAACTATAAAAGGAGCTAGAGAGCTCATTTTTGGGGTTAGATTGTAATTGAAACGAACTTGTAAGAGCTTTTTGAAAGTAATCTAAGAACTCCATTGCTTCTCACTCTTTGTCTTGCTGTGTGTGTGCGTGTGTGTGTGTATGTGTGTGCATGATTGTGTGCTTCTCACTCACGCACTTGTGTCGCCACTTGCTCGAGGTCTTCATACCATCCTCGCGTCTTCCCGGATTGACATTAAAGGAGGTGCTACTCATCACTGAGCTACAGGTAGAGAAACCTTAAAAACAAAATATAAGGTTAACCTACAAAAGATGGTTACCACCACCTTGTAGAAGACTTCTTGCTCCAAGAGAGTAGCCTCTCCTACCAAATCTTCACCTGCAAAGCTTTAGAATCTTCAAACTCTAGCTTGAGATCTTTGAGTGATGATACATAATGAGCCAAGGGCCTTCTTATATAGTTTTGTAGTGATCCTCAAAAAGCAATCCAAAAACATACGATCGTAAAAACAATCATTATCCGTCGATGTGCTTTTCAAGAACACTTGTGATCGCTATCGGCGTTCTTTTTTTTTAAGCATAAAGAAAAAACCTTCAAAACTTTAATCGCGCTGCCAATCATTGGCCACAGGAGTTGAACCTAGGCCGCCCTTTTGAGAGTACATTAGTGTAACCACGGCACCCAATGCCTTTTGTCGTCGTAGGAATATAGAGAAAGTTACATATGCTGTTAGCTCATGTGGAATTTGAAGAGAAAAACAAAAATTATAATGAAGCTAATGTTGGACCATATTGACATTGATTCCAACATTTACAAGATAGATTAGTGTTCTATTCCTCCTTTCTACAACTCCATTTTGTTGAGGAAAGTACCTACAAGTTACTTCTCTTTTCATACCTACATTCCATAAGTAGTCATTAATTTCTTTGGAGAAATACTCTTCCCCTCCATGTGACCTCAATCTTTTGAGCTTTTGTCTTATAATCCTCTCTGCATATGCATGATAATGTTTGAATGTATTAAATACTTAAGATTTGTCCTTGATCACATAGAGTGTGATCCATCTTGTTGCATCATCTACAAAAGAAAATGTAATATCTGGATCCATTGATACTATAATCCTTTGAAGTACCCCAAACATCTGTGTGAATTTATTCAAGCTTGTTAGTATATGCATAAATCCCTACTTTTTGTATGATTGTTTGTGTGCTTTACCTAACTGACAGGATTCACACTTGTATGTCATGTGTTGACCTTGAATATTTGGGTAGACCTAGCACTGATCCATTCTTTGCCATGTCTTTTATACCTCTTTCATTGAAATGACCTAATCTTTTATGCCGTAGGTCCAAATTTGTCATCTTTTGACTTCCATATGTGAAAAAGGCATTCTTACATTACCTTATACCTACATGTCCAAATCAAGGATATAAAAGTATTGTTGCATGTCCCAAATTACCTTATATCTTTAGAGCAAGAATTCTTCCTTCTTTTTGACATGCAACAATACTCTTATATCCTTGATTTGTATCTTCAACATAAACTCCATCATTAGTGAGTCTAACTTCATACCCGTTCTCAACAATTCGACCTACAATAATTAAATTCTTTGGAATTGTAGGAACATAGAGTACCTTACTCAGAAGTGTACTTCCATTCTTTGTCTTTATTGATCCAATACTCTCCACTTTATGTTTGGTATTGTCTCTTGTTTGAGCTGTGTGCCCATTCACCTTTCCTTCCATGTCAGTCATCAAGGAAATGTTGCCACTCAGGTGATCGCTACACCTTAATTCAATGTAAAATACTCTTTGGTCTTCATTCGTTGCTTCATGTGTAGCATTCATGATTACAGTTGAATCCTCCTTTTCATCTGATGCATAATTGTAGTAGTTCTTGTTGTAGGATTGATTTGGAAGTTTCTTCCACCTCCTCTGACATATGTATTCCTACCACCTCTACCTCTGAAGTTACCTCTTTGGTTTCTTCCTTCTCTACCTCTTTGATTGTAGTTCTGATTCTAATTGCCATTGTTCTGATTATTATGCCAACATTCATTTGCCAAGTGATTTGTTTTACCACAAATCCAACAAGCTCTACCATTGTCTTTATTCTTTCCACCTCTTCCTCTACCTCTGTTATTTCCTTTACCTTTAGTAAAGTTAACTTGATTCAAGGTGCCTTCCTCTTCATTTGATTGTTTCTTGCCCTGAGCATTCTTCTTCTTGTCCTTTGAATACATAACTTGACCTGCACTTTTCTCATTCTCTCCTTTAACATCCTGTTCAAATGTTAGCATGTGTCCTAACAATTGATTTAGATCTGGAGTGAAGTGATCTAATGATAATTCAATGGACAATCTTACCAATTTGTATTCTTCAATGTCTTCATCAACTACACCTAAGCAATCTGCAATATCTTTCATCTTTGTTACATAATCAGAAATTGATTGTGAAGCTTTCTTTTTGAAGGTTGTAAATTTTGCCCATAGTGAGGCCTTCCTTGACTTGGTTGTATTTTGGAAATGTTCCTCCAAAGCTTTCCATATATCAGTTGCACTCTCCAGCCCTCTAATATGTGGCAAGAGATAATCATTGATAGTTGTAGCTCAGTAATGAGTAGCACCTCCTTTAATGTCAATCCAGGAAGACATGAGGATGGTATGAAGACCTCGAGCAAGTGAAGGCACAAATGTGTGAGTACAAAGCACACTAACATGCACACACATACACATACACGCGCACACACAGCAAGAACAAAGAGAGTCAGACAATGGAATCACTTCTATTGCAACAAAGTTCTCATACAAGCTCAAAACTACAAGAAGCTCTCTCCAAAAATGAGCTCTCTAGCTCTATTTATAGTTTTTGACTAGCTTTGGCCCTGTCCAGACCTAGTGTCCGGCCTAGTTAAAAATTAGGTTCCAGGGTTTATTTGAGGGCTCAAACGAGATCTAAAAAATATGAAAATTGGCAGGCAACTACTTCTAAGGCTCCCCAAGCTCGAGGACTCCTCGGCTTGTACAAAATGGAGCTACAAAAAGGTGAAATGATATTTACAAGGGTTTTTAGTGATAAGAATCACTTTTAAATGTGTAGGGGTTTGGAAAAAAATAAAGGGTTGCCTTAGTGCTAGATCTGCATGTATGCCCATATTTGCTTCTTCCCGTATACTGCCAACACTCTCCCCTCCCTAGCGTCTGTCGCCTTTGACATACCTATGCTCCATTGTTTGATCAATGTACCTCTGCAGGAGGTCGGTTGCCACTTCTTGTTCCTTGATGCGTAGTCCCCGGACCAAATCTCTCTGAAGGGCATCCCAATTGACTGCTCCTGGCAGATCAGGGTGTGGTGTGGTGTAGAGTTTCGAGTGCATGGTTTGTTCACATGCAAATAGTTGTAGAAGGTGGGTTGGGCGTGGTGCGAATACTTCTGAGTGTGACTCCCAAAACCCCATGGTGAACATATCATCAAAGGTTTGCTTGTAGCAGGCAGGGAGATATCTTATTCGTGCATGCCATGCGTAAGCTACTCGAATGCTCGGGGTCGTGCTCATGTCATACAGTAAATCATAATTACCATTGATGAAGCCCGGAATTGAAGGCTGGATGTTATGTACATTTCAAAAGGTCTTTCGCACCACTTGCATCATGTCCAAAATTTTGAGCATCATTTGAGCGGCGACATCCGGCATGGGGTGGAGGCGTGGCATCCAATGTATGATGGTGGCTATCATGTATGATACTGTAGGTATACCGGTTGGGGGTGCAATTGCGGGGTAATTGAGCCATTCTTTACAATTTGCGTTGTTCTGAACCTTGATGGCGAATGCTTTCCATGATCTTCTTCTTTGTACTGGACCAAAGCAAGGGTTATACTTCAAATGCATGGGAGCGTGATCCCATGTTCGTAACATCTCCGGATAAGTCTCCAGTAACTTTTGCCTCCATATGGGTTGGAATATGGCCCCCTTTCTGGCTGCCTCTGGAATGTCCTCGGGTTCGAACTGTGTTGCGAACGTAGGGTACTGGTTGGTTATGCGTTTTATCTCAGCATTATAGTCAGCCAGCAGTACAAAATAGGGCTTATATTGTAACTCTGAGCTGGTGATCAACCGCCTAGGAGCCAAGTTCGAGAAATATTCAGACTTGAGTATAGACTCCTCAATGGTTTTCATGGCCAGCATCTGAGCTGCTACGCGCTCTTCGTGAGTGTGGCCCATCTCCTCTACCTGCTTCATCCATGCCGATGGGGGCTCCTCATATGTGTCTTAGCCTTCCTCCGTAATTCTGCCTCCTGGAAGGGGTTGAGGCTCATAATTGTCTTCAAATGTCTCCTCCACTGGAATGACTACTGTTTCTTCTTCTATGGTTTGATCAGGTGGAGAGGGAGGTCGTTCATACTGTAACAACTTGATTTTTAGTTCTGCAACCTGTTGTCATAGCTCAAGTACCTCACTGTTGGTTGAAGGTTCAGGTTCTGGCAAAGTAGCGGCATCGACCGTCTCTTTAGGTGTGGGTGGGTGCGTTGTCGGTACTTTGGATCCTTGTAGTTCCTTTATCTGGTCTGCCAACTGATCATGGGCTTCCAAGAGGGTCGCATAACCTTCTAAAACCTGTTGAATATGCTCTGAGGGGACAGCCTGGAATTTTGCAAGGTCTATAGGTGCTCCCGGGGTATTTTCCATGGCCGCTTCTAGGTTTTCCTGGTTTTGTTGTTGTAGCCTTCGGTTCTCTTCTTGAGCCGCTGCTAGATGGCGACGTAGTAGGGCCATGTTGCGTTGAAGTCTCGCATTGCGGCCCATTTGTTCTCTGAGTTGTTCCTCCATAGCTTTGCCTGTCTCTGCATACTTAGCTTCGAGTTCTGTCTTCGAGTGTTGGAGGGCAGCCACCTGGTGTTGTAGTGCTGTATTACCTAGTTCCAAGGCATCGACTCGTGCTTGGAGTTGAGCCGAGAGATTGCACAGCTCTGTGTTATTTTCTTCTAATAGCTTATACTCTTGCTTAAGCTGAGTGGCCGCTTCAACCATGGTGTCTAGTGCATTACTAAATGATGTGGATGCATGGGTAGAGGTGGAACATGCACAGGGTCGGGAGGTGGGAAAGGGAAAAGTGGATGATGTGCCTATGAGTGAAGTGAGATGTGCTGATGGTGGAACAGATATGGTGGTGGGTGCTCCTGTGGATGGTGAAATATCCATGGGATCGGATGTGAGAGTGTGTGGAGTGTGAATTGTGAATACGGGAACGATAGGTGGTGTGTTAGTAGTGGCAGTAAATGTGGGGGAGTGGGGTTGGGAAAGGGACTTTTTATTATAGTTCTCGACCTGTTGGAGTATATTTACAAGGTTTGTCCAGAATGACGGTTGTATGACTTGGGTTGAGTATGAGGCAGTTACTAGGGAAGTGGTGGATAGGGTTTGGGTGTGGGTGAATGGAAAAGGATGGGATAAGGTCTGGCTAGTGGCAAGTGGTTGTCCAAGGGCGGGGAGATAGGAAGGGTGACCTATTATGGTTTGATCGGTGGCAGGATGACCGGTGTGAGGTTCAAAAATTTGGGTGGAAGTGATGGATGTGGGTAAAGGGAAGGATGTAAAAACAGAGGTGTGTACAATGGTTTCATGATGGGTGGATATCGGTTGTTCAGAAAGACTAGTGGAGAAGGGTTCTGAGGGTTGAATGGAAGGTGACGGTGGAGATGGTACCTGTGTAATTACATCTTGTTCGTCAGTGGGACTTGGGCTCGTCATGTGAACATCCTCTGAAATTGTGGTAGGCAAGGTAGTAGAGACTTCCATTTGAATCATTCTTCCTCGTCGTGGCCGTGTATCAATCCTTCGTTGATCATAGGTAGGGTTCTCCTGATAGACCATTGTCCTCAATGCTTCCCCGATCCCACATGTCTCCGCCAATAGATTCAATGATTCAACAAAATGTGAGTCGACATTCTCGGCTTGAAGCATTTGGTTCACTAGAGCTCTATTCGCCTCTTCTGTCATCTTATGTCTTCTCTGTACCTGCTTGATTGTCTTGTATAGCCGTTTGAGTTGTGCCGTGTAGGCAGGGGCCTCCTCTTCACTCTCCTCTGGTTCATTCCCCCGTTCTTCTTCCTGATTTTGTGTGCTTGGACCATGAGGATGTTGTGCCTCTTCTTCCCAATGTACCCTGCTTGTCTCGCCCTGTGGCTGTTCTCCTTGGAATGATGATCCCAGATTGGCATTGTCAGAAAAACCTTCACTATCAGATAAGTGGGCCGTCTGCAGGAATCTTTCAAAATCAAAATTGGGATCCTCAGTTAAGGTGGCCATAGATGCAAACTCGGCATCGGTAGGTAGTGGAGGGGCGGATGGAGTGGGCTGTACCACACCCCCTGATTGAGTTCCTTGGAGATGTACCGTGAAAGGTGCCACGTGGGCTTCTTCTCTAGGGGGAGCTTCGGCTGTGGCCTCGTGAGGGATCATGACCTGGGAGAGTGATCCACGCATTCATTTCGCCGGTTGATTCCCTAACTTCCGCCCCTTGAAAAATTCCAGTTGTGAGTATTTAAGGGCCCTGGCTATTGGCACGTCATATGCAAGACATCTATAAATAATTCTGGTGATCGCACAGCAGCCATGTAACGTATGCTTCCTCACACCCCGCTTGCCTGCTTCATACAATTGGTCCAGAATCCATACAGGCATCTTAATTGGCAAGCTTCCTGTCTCTGCTAGATATAATCCATACCATATTTTCTTGTGAGGTTGGGTAAAACGGTCTTGAGCTGGAAATGCGAAGTGTTGAAGGCACATTCGCAGGGGTATGGCGATGTTAGGGGTGAGGGCACACATTTCTTTCAACTTCTTGATTCTGTTGCTCTTCATTGACTCTGGTATCAAGGGATCTCTATCAGAGGGAACGTGGGTGCCATACATCTGAAGAGCTTCCCTGATTAAGGTAACATTCAACTCAAACTTCTTCATTTCCCCCTGGTTTGATAGGGAGGGCACCCAGAATGTGCCTGAATGATCTTTATCCCCTGTCGGCTTCAGTGTGGCTATCAAGTAGTAGCACCTAAGAAAATCCGGTCTAGGCAAGGCTGCACTAAAGTAATCTTGCAATCCCGCTTTTTGCCAAATATCCTGAAGAGGAGCTGCATTTTGCAATGCTTCAAATTCTCGTGAGAAGAATTGAAAGGTCCACCACACTCCTCCACATTCCATCTTGGATTCCCAGATATGATCTGCGTCTCCCAAATCCCCTGGCATCTCATTGAACCAATGAGAATGCCCCTTTACTCTTTCTGTTAGGCCACTTGGTGGATCCGGAATGGGAATTCTTCTTACATTCAAAAGCTCCTCCGGCCTAGCCGTCAGTGGAACCTCCACAGGCATGGTATCCCAATTGATTTGAGTGCTGGTGCCTGCCTGAGAACTCGTGCCTGCTGCTGCTGCCATGGGAATCGGGTGCTTATCTGCTAGAAGAAGAAAGGCACATTAGTGTTGCATAGGAAACAGGATGTAATGGTGTTCCCTTCACAATACTAACATGACAATCCCGAAGGTTAGTGGTCAGAGGTGAAGTGCTTGTGATAGATGTGGGTGGTGATTAGAGATCAGTATCATCCTAGATGTCTACTTTGGTTATGCAATGGACTCAGAATGCACCTATGTCAGAGAGGATGGATTTACAAAAATTGGGTCTGGGGGTTTGATACATGGTTTAAGTCTCCAAACTTTGCTAGAGGGTTCGTAGCTCTTAGAGCTAAAGACAGGTAGAGATTAATGAACTAGAGTGTGATGGAGTTGGGGCCTTTTGGGCACCCATTTCCAGACATTTCTCGATTTGGTTGAGTGTGGGTTAGGGTGGTCTTTAGGTAGAGTTCCTGCGTTGTTAGTCGAGAGGACGTGTGAGTGTTGAATTATGCCAATAACTAGAGTTGGAGCTATTTGGGCTCGTAAACATGCCTTGGGCACCCATATGTGTCTAGCATAGGGGCTAGCCTTCATTGACCGCTTAGGGACCCAAATAGACGTGGTGTGCCTAGGAGGTTGTCTAGGGGACTCCTTCACTTGTGTCCGTGATGGTGTGGCTTGTTTGTGGCCTCCTCGAGAGTCTGCTATTAGAGTTGTGGGTTTTCCATCCTTGCGTATCCAGATCTGCTTCGCGCCACAAGGTACTCCGTGTTGCACTAGTTGGCGCTCCTGCTTCTTGATCAATGGCCTCCTTCGTGTTGTATAGTGTCACTCTAGCACAATGGTGAGTACCAACGTGAGAAGATTCACCTCATAATTGTCAATCCGTGGAGACGTGAGGACTAGTATGAAGACTATGAGCAAGTGAAGGCACAAGTGCGTGAGAGAGAAGCACACAAGCATGCACACACATACACACACACGCGCACACAAGGCAAGAACAAGGAGAGGAACAATGGAGTTCTTTGCATTAATCAAAAGGTCTCTTACATAAGCTCAATTCACAAACAATCTAACCCCAAAAATGAGCTCTCTAGCTCTTTTTATAGTTTTCTAACTAGCTTTGGTCTTGTCCAGACCTAGTGTCCGGCCTAGTTAAAAATTAGGTTCTAGAGTCTATTTGAGGGCTCAAACAGAGTCTAAAAATTATCAAAATTGATATGTCGCTAGTTCTAATACTCCTCAAGCTTGAGGACTCCTCGGCTTGCACAAAATGGAGTCTATTCTACCAAAAACGGGATTTACAATGTTTGTGTAGTGATTAAAATCACTTGAGTTGTAAATAATCCATGGGAAAAAAATGATTTGGCCTTGTTGCCGTATTGTGCATGACTCCTCTATTGCTTTGTATGCCAACACGCCCCCCTTCCTAGCGTCTGTCGCCCCTGACAGACCTTTGTTCTCTCGGGTGGTCGATATAGTATTGGATGACATTGGTGGCCAGTTCATGTTCTCCTATCCTTAAGCCTCTTGCTAGATCGGCTTCCAATGCATCCCAATTTATTGCACCAGGGGCCTCTGGTTGCGGGGTGGTGTAGTACTCAGAGTACATTGCTTGTTCACAAGCAAAAAGTTGGAGCAGATGTGTTGGCTTCGGTGCGAAAATCTCCGAGTGATACTCCCAGAAACCTGATCTGAACATTTCTTCAAAGGTCTGTTTGTAACAGGCAGGGAGGTATTTGATGCGCGCATGCCAGGCGTAAGCCACACGAATACTGGGGGTGGTGCTCATGTCATACACCAAGTCATAATTTCCATTGCTGAACCCCGAGAGACGTACCTGTGGTGCGGCTGCATTTCTAAAAGTTTTCAGGACTACCTGCATCATATCTAAGATTTTAAGCATCATTTGCGCTGCTACATCTTGCATGGGCTTCAAGCGCGGCATCCAGTGGCGAATGGTTCCCATCATATATGCTACCGACGGTGGTCCCTGTGGTGGCGCAATGTACGGGTAGTTCAGCCATTCCTTGCATTGCGCGTTGTTCTGTACCTTGATATTGAATGCCTTCCAAGACCTGCGGCGTGGGACTGGACCGTAGCATGGATTGTATAGGAGGTGTAAAGGCGCGTTGTTCCATGTGCGTAGCATTTCTGGATATGTCTCTAGAAGTTTCTGCCGCCAGGTGGGTTGACGAATTTTGCCTTTTTGCACCTCTGGAGGAAGGTCTTCGGGTTGAAATTGGGTCGCAAAGGTAGGAATCTGACCCGTGACTCTTTGTATTTCTGCATTATAATCAGCCAAGATAATATAATACGGCCTGTATTGGAGTTCAGATGAGAGGATCAGGCGTCTCGATGACAGGTTCTTGAAGTAAGCCGATTGTAGCACAGTTTCCTCTATTACCCTCATGGCCTGATTTTGCACTACTGTGCGCTCTTCGTTCGAACTCCCGATTTCCTCCACTTGACGTAGCCATGGGGGCCGTGGTGCCTCGAATGTGTCCTGAGCTTCTTCTGTTTGTTGGCCTCCTGGGAATGGTTGTGGATCGTATTCTTCGTCAAACGTTTGTTCCACAGGAATTTGCACAACTTCTTCGTCCGTGGGAGCCTCTGGAGGGGAAGGTGGTCTCTCATATTGTAGTAGACGTGTTTGCAATTCAGTGACCTATTTCTGGAGATCTTTTATGGCCTCTACGTCTGTGAGAAGTGAAGCCGCGGAGGGGGTGGTTGGAGAGGCTGCTGTTGGTCCTTTTTGGTGTTTCTGCTTCAATTGTCCCAATTCCTCCGATAGCTTATCATGTGCTTCAAGCAGCATGGCATAGTCTTCCAATATGATCTTGATATTATCGGGGGTCACTGCTTGAAACTTGGATGGGCTGATGGGTGCCCCCCGTGTGCTCTCAATAGCTGCCTCCAGGTTCTCTTGATTTTGTACTTGCAGACGACGATTCTCTTCCTGAGCGGCCGCAAGATGGCGTTTGAGTAGAGCCATATTTCGCTGAAGCTTTGAGTTGCGTTCCAGCTGTGTCCGTAGGTGACCTTCTACCACCTGTATCGCTTCCTGATCTGTGTTCTGTAACTGTACCTCCAATATGCCATGAGCTTCTTGGAGAGTTTGGAACTGTGTGTGGAGGCGAGCATTTTCCTCTTCTAGTGCCGCGAGGCGGTGCTGTAGTGTTTCTGAGTGCTCATGCAGGCGTTCATTCTGTTGCTGGAGCTGAATGTAATCTGTCCTTAAGTTTGATATACAAGCAAGCATGGTGTCCAATGCACTTCCTATAGATGAGTGGGTGGTGTTTACAGTGGGAGATGCATGGGAAGGGAATTGGGGATGGGGAAGAGTGAATGATGTGTCTATTGAAGTCGTGTGTGTGAGTGAAATTGGTGGAGGGGGAATGGGAGGAGGTGGAATCGTGGGGGGAGGTGCCGTGGGTGGTGAAATGTCCATACCTTCAGGAGTGGGTGCGAGTGTGGGATCTGCCATATACATTGGGATGGTAGGTGGTGTGTGTGGAAGTGGTGAATAGATGCGAAGTGGGGTGGGGAGCTGAAAAGAAAGGAAATGGTTGAGACCCTGGTTGAAAAGTTCTAGCAAGGAGGTCATGGAGGGATTGTAGAAATGGAGAGAGAGAGGTCGGGGGTTGAGGTCGTAAATTGGAGGAGGGCGCGAAGGGTTGCGTGGTAGCAGGGAAACCCATGAATGTGGATCTAGGGTCAGGATGACCTATGGCTGAGGGCATGGGGGATGGTTGCCCTAGGGCAGGCTCTAGGAGCGGTTCGGTGGATTGTGTAGTGATGGGGGTTGCTTCAAAGATTGGGTTATCAGTGGTAGAGAATAGGGTGGAACTAGAGATGGGAGTACGGAAGATGAAGGTTGGTTCGGTGGGTTGAGTGGTCGAGGTAATTTCCACTGTTTCTGCTCTAGGAGGCGAGGGTGGGGGTGTGGGTGGTTGTGGCTCTGTGGACTCCTCATGGGTGACTGGGTGCTCTTGGCTAGCCGTTTCGGTTGCTTGGGAGGTTGTCCTGATAGGTTCAGATGTAATAGTTGGCTCTTCTGCAATTGTAATGGGAATATGGATATTCTTACCTGAGCGTGGTCGTGTCTGGAACCTTCGTGGATCATATTGAACTGGAGACCTCCGAATGGCAGTGCGCACTGCTTCCACTACCCCATATGTTTCTGCCATCAATAAGAGACCTTCCCTATACTCTGAGTCAACTCCTGCTTCTTCCAACAACTGAGTCATGAGTACTCTGCTACTCTGTTCGGTGAGTAGTTGTTGCGATCGCACTCTTTCCATAATCTGATACAGCCTTCGGAGTTCTGCTGTATAGGCTGGGGCTTCAGTGGTCTCCTCTTCATACGCTCCTTCTTCTTCTAGGTGTCCTTGTTGTTGACCTTCCTGAGCGTCACTCCAATGTACATGTCGACCGTCTCTATACTTTCTTCTTCTTCGTGAGGATGTGCCTTGTTCCTCTGCATCTGAATAAAACTCCACATCAGAGAATTGTGTACTTTGTAGGAATGCTTCGAAGTCCTGGGGGTCCATTCCTTCAGCATCTCCAGTGGCAGCAAATTCGAATTCAGGTGGAACAGGAGGAGCCGATGGGGTAGCTTGTGTCGTAGTTTCAGATCCCGACCTGGGTATCCTAATGGTAAAGGGAGGTACAGTGGTCTCCCTTCGTGGCGATACCTCAGGAGTAGTCAGAACTTCCCTTGTCTGGACACAAGGGATCGCACCCCTCATGCGCTTGGATTGATGTGTGGACGTCTTGAGCTTCTTAAACATTTGTAATTGTGCCCAAGTTAAGGCACATTCAATGGGAACATCGTATGCTAGGCACCGGTAAATAATGCGTGTGATTGCACAGCATCCGTTCACCACTAATTTCCTAGAAGACCGTTTGTTTGCTTCATACAATTGATCTATAATCCATACCGGTAGCTTAATGGGTAACGCACCTGCTTCCGCTAAGTAGAGAGCGAACCAGATTCTCTTGTGTGGTTGTGTGAAGCGGTCTTGGCCGGGAAAGGCGAAATGTTGCATGCACATGCGGAGAGGGATGGACACGTTTGGTGTGAGTGCTGCCATGTCTTTAAGCTTCAATAGTTTCCTATCCTTCATGTTAGTGGGAACAAGAGCATCCTTTTCAGAGGGTACATGCGTGCCGTGCATATTCAAAGCGTCGCTTACCAACTCCACAGTAAGTTCAAACCTCTTCAACTCGTTGTTGCCCAGCAAGGAGGGAAGAACAAATGATCCGGGTTTGTCCTTTTCTTCATTAGCTTGTAATGTGGAGACCAAATAGTAACATCGGAGGAGATCTGGTTTAGGTAGTGGGGCTTCAAAGTATTCTGCCAGCCCTGCTCGTTGCCATATGGTCTGGAGATCCTCGGTGTTCTGTAAAGTCTCGAACTCCTTGGAGAAAAATTGGAATCGAACCCATGATCTGTCATACTCGCACTTAGACTCCCATATATACTTGGCCTCTCCTAATGGACCTGGCATGCCATTGAACCAATGAGAATTGGCATGGACTCTTTCTGTGATCCCTGTGGGTGGATCCGGCACCGGGATTTGCTGAAGGTGTTGCAGCTCCACTGGTCGTTCAGTTGGTGGCACATCCACAGGTAGACTATCCACATCAATTCCTGCAGTAAGTATCCCTACTTGTGAGCCCGAACCTGTCGCTTCTGCCATTTTACTTCTTGCCTTCTGATTCTGTGAGAATATAGAATCATGTGTTAACATCGTAATGGACAGAATAAATCCGTTGTTGTCCCCGTTACAACATTAACATGAGGTAGATGGTGAGTTAGTGGTTAGTAAGTGCACGAAGACAGTGTGTGTAGTTAATGCTTGGGTATTCCTAGGAGACTAATGCAGTTAGTAAGTGGGGGTGAATTTACAAATTGGGGTCGGGGGGTTTATTACAGGTCTTAAGCTGCCAAATGCAGTGGATGGGTTTTTCTCTTGGTTTCGTAGAGACGCTAGAGAACATTATAGGTGTATCAGCTTGAACATGAGGCCTTTTAGGGACCCATTTACAAATGATTCTGTTCGTGCTCATGGGCCTTGGTGTGTTCGTGAGTGTTGAAAACGAGTGGATGTCGGTTGTGCGAGTGAATGGGTTACACTGTATAGGTTGTGGCTTCGGCGTAGCTATTTGCGCCCGCAAGCAAGCCTTAGGCACCCAAATTTGTCTTGATTGTGGGCTAGCCTTCATCGACTTCTTGGGCACCCAAATAGATTTCACGTTAGCAGAAGAATTTCCGAAAGACTTCTTATTAGTGTCGTGTTGTTGGTTACTAATAAGAGGCTTTGCCCGTGTGGTTGGCTTGAGTGCAACCGGGTGTTCGCCTTTCCGCACCCACACTTGTTTCACTTGCTGGGACATTTTGCTGCGCAGGTACTTTGGATCCCGGACATAGGTAGTACTCTGCTTCTTCTGCCTTTGATCCACCTTTGGTTGTTGCCTCCTTCTGGCCTTTGGAAAAGAAGGGAGTTCCTTTGCATCCCTGACTCCTTTTTTGCGAATATCATTCCTCTGCAACACATAGTTTTGGACAAGAACAACATGGTCATCTTCATGTGTATTCCTGGAAGGACCAGGAGTCTGTGCCTTTCCTAGTTCCTTGAGTGCTCCATTATCTAACTCTACTGTAATTCGACTATGATTGACCCAAACCTGAAGAAGTCCACTTCTTAAGTTTAAGTTGACTGCTTGGTCATAGATCCAATCTTGACCCAAGACAAGAGGTTCAGTGAGATCCTCGTCTTGACACACTAGTACTTTAACTGTTATAGCCTCATCATGAATATAGAGGGGAAGTTCCACCTCGCCCATGCAAGGGGTTTCCACGCCTCCCAATCCTATGAGATACGCTTCCACAGGATTGACAGTTAACTGCAACTCTTGACAGTAAGACAATTTAACAGCACTAGTGGCTGCACCTGAGTCAATCAAGGCTCTTACGGTCCTTGCACTCTTTCCTTGTCCTATATCTAGGGTTATGAAAGGACGTCGATCAATTATCCTATGCGAGCTTGTTCCTGCGACTTCACACATGGCCATAGGATATCCTTGATCTGCATAGTCATTCGTTCTAGGCTGATCTCTACCTTGCCTTCGTAACTTCATCCTTCTGATGCGTTCTAAAGCTTCTGCTTGAGCTTCTTCTCGAACTCGCTTTTCTTCCTCTTTGCGTTTCTTAGCAGTGTTGAGTCGGCTGAGCATTTCCTCCGTGAGGGGTTCCTGATACAACTTGACTCTGCAACCGCTAATATAGTTTGGGAGAATATCACCTTCTAACGTGGCTAATTGTACTGCTCCACTCGTGGAGATCCTATTGATGATCATAGGTCCGTAGCCTCTCTTTTCTAGCTTCCTTGCGTGTTGTTTCAGTGTATAGACTAAAACTAGATCTCCTGCTTTCAAGCCCTTATCCTTCACATGGGCATCGAAATATGCCTTCTGTCTCTTCTTGGCTGCATATATTCCTGCAGCGGCTCTCAGTCTTGTTTCCCCTAATCGTTCAAGGTCAAAGATCCTAGAGGAGAGCTCATGACCTGTCCATTCGTGCTCTTGTGCTACTTTCAACGTAGGAATCAGGAAGTCCAAGGGTAGCACAGCGTTTTGGCCGAATACCATCTGAAAGGGGGTGGCTTGGAGTACCGTTTTGTAGGCAACTCGGTATGCCCAAACAGCATGGTGTAGCTGTTTGTCCCAATCAGAGCGTTTAGTGTTCACTAATTTCGTCAGTACATTGCATAAGATCTTATTAGTGCTCTCAGCTTGTCCATTAGCTTGAGGGTGATAGGGGGCAGACTTCTTGTGTATTACCAAGAATTCTTGGAGTAGATTTTCAATCACTTCGTTCAAGAAATGAGTGCCTCTATCACTTACAAGCTCTATAGGTAGCCCGTATCTTGTGAATACATTCTCAAACAAGAATTTGGCAGTTGTTTGAGCATCATTCTTTGTCGTAGCCTTTACCTCTACCCACTTGGTGAGATAATCTGTTGTAACAATGATGTATTCCGCATGAGAACCTTTAGCTGGGGGATTAATAGGACCTACGAAGTCTACTCCCCACTTAGAGAATGCACGTCCACCCATCATAGGTTTCAGTGGCATCTCATCTTTGCGTATAGGATACTGAGTCCTCTGACAGACATCACACCGTTTCACATAGGTATGTGCATCATGTGAAGGGTAGGCCACAGAAACCTTCAAATAGTATTGCCTTGATCACCCGATCCGGTCCAAAGTGTCCTCCTGCTACACCTTGGTGAGCAGTTTCTAAGATCTTAAGATATTCACTTTCATGGACACATAGCCTCAGGTAACCATCTTTACCACGCTTGTATAGATTATCACCAATGAGTGAGTAATCCAGGGCTTCTTGTTCTAAATTCCTTTTCCTAGCCAGAGTCATGTCTGGCGGGAATGTGTTTGTCCTCAGGAAGGATACTAGAGGTTCGCTCCAATCTGGCACAATGGATACTTGATAAAGAGTGGCGTGTTCCACTGGTGGTTTAGTGCAACAGATTGGGCATTCCTTGCACAACTTTTGGACGTCAGCTTCCATAGTTGGCCAATGTATTCCGAGTCTCTTTAGGGTCTGTAAAGTTCGTTGCTTTGAGTAGTGTTGCTCTAACGCACCTACATGTGCTAATTGCAACCATTTAGCGTACTCATCCTCTTCTACGCAACAAGCCAAGATCCCTTGATCTGTGTGCTTGTACATACTTCCTGCCATGATGTGGTACTTTTGGGCTTTTACAACCTCTCTATTCCGTGTGTTTACCACTGGATGGTTAGGCCCGTATGTCAATACTGGTACCAATGGCTTAGCCCACTGCGGTACAACTTCCAAATTAAACAAGTAAGCATCAGGAAGGTCATCTGACACTCCTTGTGGGGCTTCTCCCGATGTGAGCCTAGAGAGGTGATCTGCTCTCAAGTGAGTCCTCCCTTTCCTTACCACAACCTCAAAATCATATTCCATTAGCAAGAGAAACCATCTCACTAATCTTCCTGTATTGCAAGGCTTGTTTACGAGGTATAGCAATGCTTGATGATCCGTAAAAAATTTAAACTTATTTGCAAGCAAATAGTGTCTAAATTTCTTAACTGCATATACCATGCCTAAACCTTCTCTCTCTATAGTGGTGTAATTTCGTTCAGCCGCATTCAACTGTCTACTGGCATAGGCAATTGGAAGATCCATATTACCTTCACCAGTAGGTTGTGCAAGTACACATCCAATAGCATAATTGGATGCATCCACGTGAACATGGAATGGCTTATTCCAATCTGGTGTGGTCAAGATTGGTGCTGAACATAATCTTCGTTTAAGCTCCTGGAAGGAATTCTCACATTCATCCATCCACTCAAAGTTAGTCAGAAGCCCGTACATGGGCTTTGCAATGACAGCATACATGTGTATAAATCGTCGGTAATAACCACAATGCCCCATGAAAGCTTGTACTTCCTTGACATTCTTTGGCCTAGGTAGCTCTGCTATGGCTCTCACTTTTTCTTCGTCGGTAGATATGCCATTCTTTGACACTATGTGTCCTAGAATCTTGCCTTGCCTGATCATAAAAACGCACTTTTCTGGGTTCAGGCAGACTTGATATTCTCTACATTTGTCAAAGATTTGTCTGAGTTCAGGGATATGGGTTTGTCTAATGTTGGAATGAGCACAAAGATCATCAACGTAGACTTCTAAACTCTTCCTCAGGAACTCCTTAAACACATGGCACATCAGCCTCTGGAAGGTAGCTGGTGCATTGGTAAGCCCAAATGGCATTACTCTAAAAGCAAAAATGCCCCATTCCGTGGCAAAGGCTGTCTTATGCTGATCCTCTGGAGCTATGGCTACTTGATTGTAGCCCGAAAATCCATCAAGGAAGCTGTACACTTCCTTGCCTGCCACTCTTTCTAAGAGATGTTCTGTGATGGGAAGCGGATAGTTATCTCGAATTGTGGCTGTATTAACCTTTTTCAAGTTAATGCACACACGCAGCTTGCCATTCTTCTTGGGCACCACTACGATGGGGGATACCCATTCAGTGTGCTCAATTTCATAGATAAATCCAGCTTCAACCAATCTATCTATCTCTTCTTTGATCTTAGCAGCGTAATTATCGTTATAAGTATAGGGCTTTTGCTTAGAGGGTTTAGCATCTGAGGTCATGGGGATAGTGTGTGAGCATATATCGGGGTCAACACCTTTCAAATCCTTGTAACTCCAAGCGAATACATCTCTGTATTCTCTTAGCAAGGCTATCAACGCATGCTCTTCTTCCTCTGTTAGGTCATGGCCTATGTACGTGCATCTCTCCTCTCCTTCTTCTAGGGCCACTACTATTTTCTTGGTGGTTTCTTTGTTATCATAGGCCTCTCCTGATTGTGCCTCTCATTTAGGCATTCTTATCATGACTCTCCTGTCATCTATCTCATACTTCTTAAAATTTTCTGGGACCTCAAACAAAGATTCTTCCTCTTCTGGTGAGGCTTCTCTCTTCTTTCGTTTCTTTCCTTCTTCCTTCGGGGTCGCATGTGTTGCTAATCTTACATCATTTGTAACCTCTCCATGCCTCTGGGGTTGAAATTCTACTTCATGGAAGTATTCTTCATCTGATGCAAATGGTGGGTCCATAATGATTGACTCTAGATCGGAGTCACTTGCATCCTCAAATGCATCAGGGCTAGGTTTGCATTCTTCTAGAACTGCCTCTCCCATGATTGGCTCTATGGAGAAGACTGAAATGTCATAGCCATCCTCATCACAGTGAGGTGTCCATTGTTCTTCATTGATGGCTACGTCCATTGTTGCTAAAATTTCTGCCCAACCGTGAGGTTCAAATTCTTCATCTGGAAAAACTACAGGTGCATAGGCTGGGTCTTGGATTGATCTATGGGTTTCTTTCGCACCTACCTCTCTGGCTTTCTCTCTCTTCTCTTCTTCTACTGCTACCTTGCACATCCATAAGTGAGTGTCTTCATGCATCCATGAGGATCCAGACCCTATGGAATGCACCGATTCTGTATCATCTTTGGCTCTATGGATGGGATTCCATTGGATAGGAGGGACATCTCTATGAGAATAATCCTTGAGATTGACTTTGGTCGTAACACCCAAGTGTTGCAAATACAAGGAGTTGGTTCCCCAATCCTGTACCACTTGCAACTGTCGCATAAATGGTCTTCCCAAAATCATCTCATAGGCATGATTTTTGCTGAAGTCACATATGGCAAATGTATGCTCAAACTCGACACCACAAGTGGTGAGAGTTATTCCTTCTAGCAATCCTAGGGGTCTCTCTATGTGACCATCGGCCATCTGCAATTTCATTCTCGTTGGCCTGAGTGCCAGCTTGCCCCAACGCTTCCATAGGGAAGTAGTGGCAATTGCAACTCCTGCACCTGAGTCCAAAATTGCCTTGGTGGTGTACTCCTGGTAGGTGATGGGAAGATAGGTGTTCCCTTCTTCACCTTCACACATATCTCCTATCTTATCCAAGGGAATTTCTGGCACTGTCCTACGGGATCCTACCTGGGAACGAGGTTTTGCTATCTCTGGTACTTGTTTGGCTACATGTTTCCATAATTCAGGTCTAACCTTGAGTAGCTCTTCTAACTTGAGATTACACTGCACGTTAGTGTTCTTCACTACCTCTGTGTTCCTAGGTATGACTGAATCTTCGTTTCTTACCATGACTGTAGGTGCTCTCATACAGGTGGACTTTGCTTCCCATGGTCCTGTGAAGTGGGGTAACTCTTGTATGGAATTAGATTCAAAGTCCAATCTCTCGTGAGATTGAGTACTCTCATGTTCCCCGTAAATAGATGGGATGTCTTGTGGGAATTGGTCGTGTGCATCATCCACAAGTTCAAAGGGAGGGGCGACTTCACTTTCGTTATCCCATTTGTCTTCTTGAATCTCTCATAGGAAGTCTGGTGCAAACCGATTCATAGAAGAAGAAGTGTCTGGCTCCGTAGAATTAGGCGCATAAGCAACCTGGGAAGGAGGGCTTATTCTATCATTGGCTCTCTCCTCGTTCTCATAGATGGCTGGAGCACAAGCTTCCTGGGGAGGGTTACTTATTCTATTACTTTTCCGAACAGGCTCATACGCTCCCTGAGAAGGAATGTAGGCAACCTGTGGAGGTACGCAAGCTTTCGAGGGAGGCTCATGTGCCTTTTGGGGGGGAAGATAAGCTTCTTGAGGAGGCACATGGGCTTCTTGAAGAGGCTTGCTTATCCATTCTCTTGCCCTTTCCTTTCTTTGAGGGGCAGGTTCCTTTTCTGATTGTGCAATTAGCCTCTCTATTCTTTCTAAGGAGGGGAAGTTGTCTGGTTTAGTGGAATTGGCCACATAAACTTCTGATGGGGGATGGTTCATGTTTTTGCTTGCTTTATCTTTTTCTTGATTTTTTTCTTCCTTGGCAGATCTTGCAATTATTCCCTCTAACTTCTCTAGGAATCCATCCAAGTGTAATTGCGTCTTGGCTGAGCCCGGGTAATTGAAAAGGCGACTGGCTTCAAACATAGTCTGAGCCAATGCGACCATTTTCGCGCACAGCTTGGTTCTTTCTATCTCTAGGTCAGCTCTAGGATAACACTTGTCATGATCCGTGACGTTTGGCCCTTCTTGGATTCTGGCTTGATATGCTTTAAGCATCATGTCTATGTCTTCAGGAGTGGGATCAGCTATTACTGATCCTGCTTGGGGTGGTGGGTGTGTTACATGGGGTGTGTTAGAGGGTGGAGGGATGGAGGGTGATGGGGTTGGTAGCGGTGGGAATGTGTGAGAGTGCGGCTGAGATGTGATCTCTATGATTTTAGCCTTGGTTTCTCGTAGACTTTCCTCAAGTTCACTCATCTTCTTTGCCCATTGCCTTTTCATGCGTTCGCGGCTATCTCTCCAAGCTCTTGTTCTCTTTTTATTTTGGCTCTCAGTATCGCTAGCGTCTGGGCTCTTTTCCTTGCCTACCCCTTGGTTTTGTTGCACTGCTTGAGCTCTCGTGACTACCTGTACGGGTGCAGTGGAAGTAACACTTCCGCTGGAATCTACCACTAACTCAATAACATTGATAGGCGTGATTTTTGGCATATTATTGGGGTTCTTTGGGCAATCTCGTAAGAGATGCTCTTTTCCACAATCTTGGCAAAAGCCTTCGATCGTCACTGACTGGTTTTGTGTAGGTGGAGGTAAAGGGCAATCACGAATGAGGTGATCTCCTTGGCATCTGTAGCACGGTCCTCTTGGGAATGGAGGTCTTACCTGCCTAGGTTGAGGCCTAGGGTTGGGGTTTGCATACATGACGTTTGTATAATCTGACTCCCAACTAGGTTCATTTGGCTCTTCGCTGTAATAGGACTCACCATGTTCTGGAGACTGCATGTAGTACGCCTGGGGACTATCAACATGTGTAGAATCAAAGCTATGGTCACTCGGGTCACTTTCAGAAAGCAAGGGTGTTACAGGGACTATAGCTCTATTCAGGTTTTCTTCTGCAATAGCATACTTTACCGGAATCACATTAGCTGGGGCAGGGGGTTGTTGAGCTAACACTGGCTGAGGCCTTTGTTGGTTTTGGTAGGGTTGCTGATACGGCTGTTGTGGCCTGCCATATGGTTGTGGAGGGTACGGGTTCTGGTATCTTCCTTGCTGCGGGTATGGCTGAGGGTAGGGTTGCCTAACTGCCTGCTTGTTGTATGGGCAATCTTGTGCGGTGTGATTGGTGTATCTCCGTTCTATGGTGCAGTACTGGCTACTAGGATTAACTTGGGGTTGAGCCATAATGGGACATACGTTCGCCATGTGGTCACCACCACAAGTATAGCACCTTTTCACAGGGGCAAACCTAGGAATTTGTTTACTAGAGACGCCTAATTTTTGAGCTACTTTTTCCGCAAGTTCCTCGATTGATGTGGATTGCGTGGAAGAGATGTTAGAGGCACTATCCGAATCTTTGTATATCTTGGAAAGCTCTAACTCCTCCCCTAGGTTGTCCTCAATGTCAATACACATGCGTACTCACTCTTCTATGGTCCTAGGGTCCTTCAAGTACACATAAGATCTCAATTTAGTACTTAGCAATCCATCCAGGAATAAAGCCACTTGTTTAGCTGGTGTGGGTAGCTCCGAGACAGGGCATCTTTCTAAGTATTGCCTAAATCTTCTTCCTGCAAGTCTCACGGTTTCTTGAGGGTTTTGCTTGAAACTGTGAATCAGCGAGGAGGTATTATGTCTTATGCCACTCTTAGAGAATTCAATAATGAAAGCCTCTAGGAGTTGGTCTATGCTCCTGAACTGCCTCTCATTTAGTGGCTGAAACCATGTCAGGGCAGTGTTCCTAAGGGTCAGACCAAAGGCATTGTACTGTGTGAATAGATCCTCCACTTGTTCAGCTCTCAGGACTTGCCTAAACTCAGCCACATGATCGTATGGATCTCCAGTGCCATCGAAGTAGTTCTTCATGGACTTGACTAGCTGAGTCGGTCTCAAGGTCCTTGTGTGCTCTCTAGGTCGTGGTAGAGGGAACTCATCCGCGTTTCTTTGATTCCTGTGGGCTCTAAGTATCTCAGGTTCTACTCTATTTGTTTCCGTCCTCGTTCTCTCTCTGCCCACTGGGTTGGCAAAACTTACTTCTGGTCTATCTCTACTTCTGTCTCTTTGAGTTCCATGAGCTTGGGATGTTCCAACTCCAGGGTGACCATAGGATACATTCGATCTTGGTTGGGGGAAAATGAATTCACCCTTCCAAGTGTAAGCATGCCTATCATTTTGTGTCACCACAAAGATCCTCTCCGAAGTGTGATCTAAGTAGGTCACTCTGCCTGGGCTATCCGGATCCTTAAACTCGTAGATCATGATTGTTCCTATATCAGTTGGTTGATCAGGTTTATACCTCCAAAAGGCTTCGTCAGTTTCTCGATTGAGAAGCAAATCTATGCACTTGTTGTCTTGGGGAACCCAATCAGGTGTGATAATCCTAGTGAGAACAGATTTGCCTCGGGGTGTTCTAGGTTCTACTCCCATGTTTCCTTGTTCCAAGTCACCTAAGTCCGCTTCTGAGATTACATTTCCAAATTCATCTGTCCTATCCGGGTGATTGGTGACTACGTATATGGTTCCTTCTTTGTCCAGGTATGCACCATTTTCAAACTTGACTGCTGGGTGCTCTAGTCCTATGGATTGATCAGGATTCTTAATCTGTACCACGGATCTTCCTAGGCCGTCCTCATAGATGCTAGCACCTAATCGGTTGGTCCTAAGGTATTCCAACTGTGTTTTGTAAGGGCCTTCTACCCTGTGCAAGTAAGGCACTCCTGAACTTCCTGTAGGTCTATCCATGCCTTGAGACATCTCTGAATCACTGGTCTCCGAGCTAGAGTAGTACGAGTGGTGGCTCAACTGCTGGGCCCAAGACCTAGCAGTGTGGTTAACACTAGCCTCTGAAGATCTAAGGCTTTGTCTCTCCCTTACTAGATGTCGTCCTGATCTAAGGTTCATATGCCTATCTAAGTAGCCCAATTCTTTGCCCAGATTACAACCTCGTTGCTAGTTACTTTAGATTAGTCGCTTGGTTCTTTTTAGTTATTTTATCGTGTTTAAGGTCTTGTCTGATATCACGTCGTCAGGAATATTTGAATGTTGTTTCGCACTTACAGTTGATCGTTCCGCATTAAGTTCTTTCCCTTTAAAATTCTCGATAGTACAAGGATTATGCCCTTAGCTTGAGCTTGAAAGTTTAGGTATGCTTCATCTTGATAGTGGTCTATCGTCGCCCTGACTTACTCCTACTTCTAATCGTTCTTAGCCTAAGCTAGGAATTGACGAAGAGGAGTTGAGAGTATTCCGACCTTTCTTGCCGAACCTTGCTCTTTAGTGCTCGAGAAGTTGATTCTCAAGCTTGCGCAAAACCCTTGCTTGGACGCTCTCAATTGCTTCTCAATAGACCTGCATAAGTCCCAAGATTAGCTCCAAGTAGACCTTTCAATTGACAGACAATTTATTTCAGACACTTTTTTAATGACCCTTGTTCCCCCTTTTGTATTGCTAGAAATTTCCTCTAGAGCTCCCTTGGTGTTCCTACCCCTCAGTGTGTCAAAGAGAATGCACGTCCGCCCATCATAGGCTTCAGTGGCATCTCATCTTTGCGTATAGGATACTGGGTTCGCTGACAAATCTCACACCTCTTCACATAGGTATGTGCATCCATGTGAAGGGTGGGCCACCAAAATCCTGCAAATAGAATTGCTTTGATCACCCTATCTGGACCAAAGTGTCCTCCTGCTACACCCTGGTGAGCAGTTTCCAAGATCTTTAGATATTCACTCTCATGAACACATAGTCTCAGGTAACCATCTTTTCCGCGCTTGTATAGATTATCACCAATGAGTGAGTAATCTAGGGCCTCTTGTTCTAGACTTCTTTGTCTCGTCAGGGTCATATCTTGAGGGAATGTTTTTGTCCTCAAAAACGCCACTAGTGGCTTGCTCCAGTCTGGCACTAGAGACACGCGATAAAGGGTGGCATGTTCCACTGGTGGCTTAGTGCGACAATTTGGGCATTCCTTGCACATTCTATGGACGTCTGCTTCCATAGTTGGCCAGTACACTCCAAGTCTCCTCAATGTTTGTAGGGTTCGTTGTTTTGAGTAGTGTTGCTCTAATGCACCTACATGTGCTAATTGCAACCACTTGGTGTACTCATCCTCTTCCACACAACAAGCCAAGATCCCTTGATCTGTGTGCTTGTACATACTTCCTGCCAAGATATGATACTTTTGGGCTTTTACAACTTCTCTATCCTGTGTGGTTATTACTGGATGATTAGGCCCGTATGTCAATACTGGCACTAATGGCTTAGCCCATTGCGGAACCACTTCCAAATTAAACAAGTAAGCATCAGGAAGGTCATCTGATACTCCTTGTGGGGCTTCTCTAGATGTGAGCCTAGAGAGATGGTCTGCTCTCAAATGAGTCCTGCCTTTCCTCACTACTACCTCAAAGTCATATTCTATTAGTAAGAGAAACCATCTTACTAATCTGCCAATATTACAAGGCTTGTTAACCAAGTATAGTAGAGCTTGATGATCAGTAAAAAATTTAAACTTATTTGCAAGCAAATAATGTCTAAACTTTTTGACTGCGTACACCATGCCTAATCCCTCTCGTTCGGTAGTGGTATAGTTTCGTTCAGCTGCATTCAGCTGTCTACTCGCATAGGTTATTGGCAGATCCATATTACCTTCACCAGTAGGTTGTGCAAGCACACATCCAATGGCATAATTGGACGCATCCACATGCACATGGAAGGGCTTATTCCAATCTGGTGTAGTTAAGATTGGTGCGGAACATAATCGCCATTTAAGCTCATTGAAGGAATTCTCACATTCATCAGTCCACTCAAAGTTAGTCAGAAGTCCGTACATGGGCTTTGCAATGACAGCATACATGTGAATGAACCGGCGGTAGTAACCACAATGCCCCATGAAAGCCTGCACTTCCTTGACGTTCTTTGGCCTAGGTAACTCAGCTATGGCCCTCACTTTCTCTTCATCAGTGGATATGCCATTCTTTGACACTATGTGTCCTAGAATCTTGCCTTGCCTGACCATAAAAACACATTTTTTTGGGTTTAGGCAGACTTGATATTCTCTACATTTGTCAAAGATTTGTCTGAGTTCTGGTATATGTGTCTGTCTAATGTTGGAATGCGCACAGAGGTCATCAACATAGACTTCCAAATTTTTCCTTAAGAACTCTTTAAACACATGGCACATCAGCCTCTGGAAGGTAGCTGGTGCATTGGTAAGCCCAAATGGCATTACTCTAAAGGCAAATATGCCCCATTCGGTGGCAAATGCCGTCTTATGCTGATCTTCTGGAGCTATGGCTACTTGATTGTAGCCTGAAAATCCATCGAGGAAGCTGTACACTTCCTTGCCTGCTACTCTTTCTAAGAGATGCTCTGTGATAGGAAGCGGATAGTTATCTCGAATTGTGGTTGCATTAACCTTCTTCAAGTTAATGCACACACGTAGCTTTCCGTTTTTCTTGGGCACCACTACAATGGGGGATACCCACTCAGTGTGCTCAATTTCATAGATAAATCCAGCTTCAACCAGCCTATCTATCTCTTCTTTGATCTTGGCAGCATAATTATCATTATATGTATATGGCTTTTGCTTAGAGGGTTTGGCATCTGATGTCATGGGGATAGTGTGTGAGCATATGTCAGGGTCCACTCCTTTCAAATCCTTGTAACTCCAAGCGAATACATCTCTATATTCTCTTAGCAAGGCTATTAGCTCTTGTTCTTCCTCTTCTGTCAGGTCATGGCCTATGTATGTGCATCTTTCTTCTCCTTCTTCCACAGCTACCACTATTTTCTTGGTGGTTTCTTTGTTGTCATAGGCCTTGCCTGATTGCGCCTCTCATTTAGGCATTCTGATCATGACTCTCCTGTCATCTATCTCATACTTCTTGAAATTTTCCAGGACCTCAAACAAAGATTCTTCCTCTGCTTGTGTGACTTCTTTCTTCTTTCCTTCTTCCTTCGGGGTCACATGTGTGGCTAGCCTTACATCATTCGTAAGCTCTCCGTGCCTCTGGGGCTGAAATTCTACTTCATAAAAGTATTCTTCATCTGATGCAAAAGGTGGGTCCATGATGATTGACTCTAGATCGGAGTCACTTGCATCCTCGAATGCATCAGGGCTAGGCTCACACTCTTCTAACACTGCCTCTCCATCTCGTAGGCTTGGTTTTTGCTAAAGTCGCATATAGCAAAAGTATGCTCAAACTCAACCCCACATGTAGTGAGAGTTATTCCTTCTAGCAATCCTAAGGGCCTTTCAATATGACCATCAGCCATCTGCAATTTCATTCTTGTTGGTCGGAGTGCTGGCTTGCCCCATCGCTTCCATAGGGAAGTTGTAGCAGTTGCAACTCCTGCACCTGAGTCCAAAATCGCCTTGGTTGTGTAACCCTGATGAGTAACTGGGAGATAGGTATTTCCTTCTTCTCCTTCACTCATGTCTCCTATCTTATCCAATGGTATTTCAGGCACTGTTCTATGAGATCCTACTTGGGAGCGCGATTTTGCTATGTCTTGCACTTGTTTGGCTACATGTTTCCACACTTCTGGCTTACCTTTGAGTAGCTCTTCTAAAGTGAGATTGCACTGCACTTTAGTGTTCTTTACTACCTCTGTATTCCTAGGTATGATAGAATCTTCATTTCTTATCATGACTGTGGGTGCTCTCAGACAAGTAGACTTGGTTTCCCATGGGCCTGTGAAATGTGGTAATTCTTGTAGAGAATTAGACTCAAAGTCTAATCTCTCTTGAGAGTGGATGCTCTCATGCTCCTCATAAATGGATGGGATGTCCTGTGGGAATTGCTCGTGTGCATCATCCACAAGTTCAATGGGAGGAGGGACTTCACTTTCTTTAGCCCATTTGTCTTCTTGAATCTCTCGTAGGAATTCTGGTGTGAACCGATTCATAGAAGATGATGTGTCTGGCTCCGTAGAGTTAGGCACGTAGGCTTCCTGGGGAGGTAGGCTCACGTTCTCATTTGCCTTGCCCTTATTTTGAGAGGCGGGTTCCTTTTTGATTGTGCAATTAGCCTCTCTATTCGTTCTAGTAGTCCATCAAAGTGTAACTGCATCTTAGTTGAACTAGAGATGTTAAAGAGGCGACATGCTTCAAACATAGTCTGAGCCAATTCCACCATCTTAGCACAAATTTTGGTTCGTTCTAGCTCTAGTTCTGCTCTAGGGTAACACTTTTCATGATCAGTTACGTTTGGCCCTTCTTGGATTCTGGCCTGATATGCTCTAAGCATCATGTTTAGGTCCTCGGGAGTGGGATCGGCTAGGACGGATCCTACTCTGGGTGGTGGGTGGGTTAAGGGTGGTGTACTGAAAGGTTGGGGAATGGAAGAAGGTGGATTGGCAGGTAAAGGGAGAGGTGGTGGAGGGGTGGTGTGAGAGTGGTTTTGAGATGCGAGTTCACTTATCTTTGCTTTGGTTTCTCTCAAGCTTTCTTCAAGTTCGCTCATCTTTTTTGCCCATTGCCTTTTCATTCTTTCACGACTATCCTTCCAGGCTCTAGTCCTCTTTTTGGTTATGCTCTCTGTTCTCGGGGCTCTTTTCCTGACCAACACCTTGGTTTTGTTGTAGTGCTTGGGCTCTTGTGATCACTTGCACAGGTGCAGTGGAAGTCACACTCCCTGTGGAGTCTACAACTAACCCAACAACATTGATAGGAGTGATTTTAGGCATGTTATTAGGGTTCTTTGGGCAATCTCGTAGGAGATGCTCTTTCCCGCAGTCTTGACAGAAACCCTGAATTGTTACTGGTTGAGGTTGTGTAGGGGCAGGCAGTGGACAATCACATATAAGGTGATCTCCCTGACATCTGAAGCATGGTCCTCTAGGAAATGGGGGTCGTACCTGCCTAGGTTGAGGTCTAGAGTTGGGGTTTGTGTACATGACATTGGCATACTCAGGCTCCCCACTATTTTCACTTGGGTCCTCATAATAGTATGACTCATTATGCTCGGGTGACTGCATGTAGTAAGCCTGTGGGCTATCAATATGTGTGGAGTCAAAACTATGGTCACTTGGATCACTGTCTGATAGCAATGGGGTGACTGGAACTATGGCTCTGTTCGGATTTTCTTCAGTAGATGCATATTTCACTGGGATCACATTGGTTGGAGCAGGGGGTTGCTGTACTAGGACTGGTTGAGGTCTCTGCTGCCCTTGATAAAGTGGCTGATAAGTTTGCTGTGGTCGGTTGTATTGTTGTGGTGGGTACTGATTCTGATATCTACCTTGTTGTGGATATGGCTGAGGGTAGTTTTGCCTGACAGTTTGTTTGTTATATGGGCAGTTCTGTGCAGTGTGGTTGGTGTACCTTCGCTCTATGGTGCAGTACTGGCTACTAGGATTCACCTGGGGTTGCGCCATAATGGGGCATACATTTGCCATATGGTCACCTCCACAAGTGTAGCACCGCTTAGCTGGGGCAAATCTCGGAATTTGTTTGCTAGAGACACCTAGTTTTTGAGCTACCTTCTCTGCAAGTTCCTCAATGGATGTGGATTGACCAGATGTGAGGCTACTAGAGCTATCAGAATCCTTATAGATTTTTGACAGTTCTAACTCCTCGCCTAAATTGTCCTCAATATCTATGCACATGCGCACGCACTCTTCTATAGTTCTGGGGTCCTTCATATACACATATGACCTGAGCTTGGTGCTCAACAATCCATCTAAGAACAAGGCCACTTGCTTGGCCGGTGTAGGTAACTCCGGCATCGGGCATCTCTCTAGGTATTGCCTAAACCGTCTCCCAGCTAGTCTGACCGTCTCTTGAGGTGTTTGCTTGAAGCTATGAATTAGTGAGGAAGTGTTGTGCCTTATGCCACTCTTAGAAAACTCAATGATAAAGGCTTCTAGGAGCTGGTCTATGTTTCTGAAATGCCTCTCGTTCAATGGTTGAAACCACGTGAGGGCAGTGTTCCTAAGGGTTAGACCAAAAGCATTATATTGTGTGAATAGGTCCTCTACCTGTTCAGCTTTCAAGACTTGCCTAAACTCTGCCACATGGTCATAAGGGTCACCCCTGCCATCGAAGTAATTCTTCATGGACTTCACCAGTTGAGTTGACCGCAGGGTCCTAGGGTGTTCTCTCGGCCTTGGCAAAGGAAAATCATCAGCATTTCTTTGGTTTCTTGGGTCTCTAAATCTCTCGGTTTCCCCTCTGTCCGTCCCTGTTCTCCTTCTTTCTCTTCCCTGGGGGTCAGCAAAGCTTACTTCAGGTCTATCTCTACTTCTATCTCCTTGGACTCCATGAGCCTGGGAGGTCCTGGCTCCTTGGTGACCAAAGGACACATTAGACCTTGGTTGGGGAAAAACAAATTCACCCTTCCATGTGTAGGCATGTCTGCCATGCTCAGTGACCATGAAGATTCTCTCTGATGCATCGTCTAGGTAGGTTACTTTGCCTGGGCTATCAGGGTCTTTAAACTCATAGATTGTGAGGGCACTCACTTCCTGAGGTTGAGCAGATTTATATCTCCAAAAAGCCTCATCGGTTTCTCGGTTTAAAAGTAGATCTATGCTTTTATTATCCTGTGGAATCCACTCTGGAGTCATGATTCTGGTCAAGACAGATTTACCCCAGGGAGTTCTCGGCTCTTTCTCTAAATTTCCTTGTTCTATATCACCCATGTCGGTCTCTGCAATCACATTTCCAAACTCGTCTGTTCTATCAGGAAGAGTGGTGACTACATAAATAGTCCCCTCTTTATCCAGGTATGCTCCATTCTTGAACTTGACTACCGGGTGTTCTAGTCCATGGGGTTGATCCGGGTTCTTAATCTAGACCACAGATCTTCTCAGGCCGTCTTCGTAGATGCGAGCACCTAGACGATTAGTCCTGATGTATTCCAATTGAGTCTTGTAAGGTCCTTTTGGCTTTTCTAGGTACGCCACTCCTGAACTACCTACTGGTCTCTCCATGTTATAGGACATCTCAGAATCACTTGTTTTTTATCTGGGAGCGTATGGGTAATCACTCAATTGCTGGGCCCAAGACCTAGCAGTGTGATTGACACTAGCTTTAGAAGATCTGAGGCTTTATCTGTCTCGGCCTAAGTGTCTGCCTGATCTAAGGTTCATATGCCTGATTTATCTACCCTCTTGGACCCAAGCACACTCTCGTTGCAGGCTAATTTGCACCAATCACCTTGTTCTTTTGAGTTGAATATTATGTTTATGATCTTGTCTGAAATCGCGTCGTCAGGAGTACTTAAGTGAATTTCGCACTTGATAAGTGGTCGACTCCAGTTTACTTTTTGTCCCTTAGGGTTTTGGCACTTAAGACCTACTTAATTCTTGCACCTGGTTGATTAATTCTCTTGGACTTGATTCGTGCCTAACGTTGCCCTAATTAATTACCACACCTAAGTCGTACTTAGCCTAGGCTAGGAATTGAC
Organism: Ceratopteris richardii; assembly: GCA_020310875.1. Taxonomy (NCBI): domain Eukaryota; kingdom Viridiplantae; phylum Streptophyta; class Polypodiopsida; order Polypodiales; family Pteridaceae; genus Ceratopteris; species Ceratopteris richardii. The sequence continues at coordinate 210,966,306 of CM035407.1, read as the reverse complement.
AAAGGAGGGCTGAGAGAACTTCCAACCTTAATCCTCTGGTTGCTCAGATTGCTGCAGAAGCCTAGGAAGCCTTCTCCCAAGCTTGGTACTCACCCTTGCTAGCTTGCTTTGGATTGCCTTGAGTGCACACAATGTTCCTACAAAAGCTCACCAGTCAGTATAGCTCTATTACCACAAGTAATTGAAAGACACACATCAATATTTGCAGTCCCCCCTGGAGTAACTCACTGCACCCCCTCAATCTTAGGACCACCTAGTCTCACCTAAAGGTCAACTTTAAAAATACATGTTCTAAAACTCCGCGTATGATTCTTACAAAAACCAATCGAGGTCCACGTAGGATTCTCAACAAGCTTTCCAACGAGACCGAAATCTCCTCAATCAGAGTTCGTATGGCGAAGTTATGACCATCCAGGCACTTAGGGGTCAGAACAGGCTCTCAGGGTTCAGTAGATCCTTCACTGGTTTCTAGGTCTTTTTCCCACTCCTATGGCTCTAATGTTCTCCCAAGGTGCTTAAATTTAAACCTCACAATACTTCAATTCACTCAACTTTACCCTTAAAATTTTCATGCGTTAGGGCCGTGTATCGCGATAGGTCGGGTCGAAGTGTCGCGATAGCTCGTGAGGTGTCGTGATAGCTCATGAGGTGTTGCGATACTCCCAAGTGTCGCGATAGGTTGTGAGGTGTTGCGATAGCTCGTGAGGTGTCGCGATACTCCCAAGTGTCGCGATAGGTCGTGAGGTGTCGCGATAGCTCGTGAGGTGTCGCGATACTCCCAAGTGTCGCGATAGGTCGTGAGGTGTCGCGATAGCTCGTGAGGTGTTGCGATACTCCCAAGTGTCACGATAGCTCATGAGGTGTCGCGATACTCCCAAGTGTCGCGATAGGTCGTGAGGTGTCGCAATAGCTCGTGAGGTGTCGCGATACTCCCAAGTGTCGCGGTAGGTCGTGAGGTGTCGCGATAGCTCGTGAGGTGTCGCGATACTCCCAAGTGTCGCGATAGGTCGTGAGGTGTCGTGATAGCTCCTGAGGTGTCCCGATACTCCCAAGTGTCGCGATAGGTCGTGAGGTGTCGCGATAGCTCGTGAGGTGTCGCGATAGCTCGTGAGGTATCACGATAGGTCGAGTTATGGTGAAATTTGTGGTTTTGTCTTGTGATCCTAGGTGCTCTAGGCCTGCGCAGTGTCGTGGTGCACTCAGAAACGTGATTAGTCGAAGTTTGCGAGGTGTCGCGATAGCTCGAGCTCGACGCCTCGGGGCCTGTGCAGAAGGATTCAGTACCTGCTGAGCTTGCTGGAGATGGTGATGGAGCTGGTACCTGCAAGAAACATGCAAAAAACATACAACACAAATGCACGCGCTCGCTCTCTCTCAAACTCGCACACAACAAATGAGGGGAATGACAAGGAAGAGGGAATATGTAGTGGAGAAGGAGGTGGAGAAGGAGATGGAGATGGAGATGGAAAAAAATCAGAAATTTACCTACTACTTACCATTCCAACGCGTCCTCTCTACGTCTTACCATCACACGCTCGTCCTCAAAGCTTGAATCCCCGGCAATGGCGCCAAAATTTGGTGTAGCTCAGTGATGAGTAGCACCTCCTTTAATGTCAATCCGGGAAGACATGAGGATGGTATGAAGACCTCGAGCAAGTGAAGGCACAAATGTGTGAGTGCGAAGCACACTAACATGCACACACATACACACACACGCGCACACACAGCAAGAACAAAGAGAGTCAGACAATGGAATCACTTCTATTGCAACAAAGTTCTCATACAAGCTCAAAACTACAAGAAGCTCTCTCCAAAAATGAGCTCTCTAGCTCTATTTATAGTTTTTGACTAGCTTTGGCCCTGTCCAGACCTAGTGTCCGGCCTAGTTAAAAATTAGGTTCCAGGGTTTATTTGAGGGCTCAAACGAGATCTAAAAAATATGAAAATTGGCAGGCAACTACTTCTAAGGATCCCCAAGCTCGAGGACTCCTCGGCTTGTACAAAATGGAGCTACAAAAAGGTGAAATGATATTTACAAGGGTTTTTAGTGATAAGAATCACTTTTAAATGGTGTAGGGGTTTGGAAAAAAATAAAGGGTTGCCTTAGTGCTAGATCTGCATGTATGCCCGTATTTGCTTCTTCCCGTATACTGCCAACAATAGTCATGTAGATAATGCTCCTTGCTTGAGCATCTTTCTTCATCCAATTCTTTAAATCTGCAAGTCACTCTCTAATTGGAAGACTAGAATCTTTAAATTGTGGCTTTTCTTCTTCTCATGTGATGTATCCCATCAAATCTTTGGCCATAAGATGGGCTTCCATTCTCATAGACCATGTTGGATAGTTTTCTCTATGAAGCTTCTCTATCTAGATGCTTTCTCCCATCCTTCTATTGTCTATGTTAAGAAATAAGTCTTCAATAGTTAAAGACTATACCTTTTGAGTCAGTTATTTGTTGTTCCTAAAGTTCTTTTGCAAAACATTAGCCTTCCAATCCTTTCTTTAACTCCAATTTGAAAATCTACAGTAGTTGGGACTTTCTTCTTCAATTGTTTGACTTGATCTTCTTCTCTAGCTCTGACACCACTGATGGAGACCTTCAAATCCCCAATATCAAATCTAACTTGAATTAAAAATACCTCTATGTCAAGTTATCTTCCTTATCTCTTGAATTAGATTTCTAGTTCTTAAACACAAAAAATGTTACACACATCACTGAGATTTGAGTAAAACATTAATCGATGAGATGCACAATTTTTGAGTCTGCACTTCACAAAGTTGACATATGAGTGTTCCTATGAGTCATACACACTCTATGAAAGGAATTAGTACATGAAACTTTAACCATAGCTTGGCTTATTATTAAATTAGATCTATGTACAAGGATTTCTAATCCACATGATCTTGAGAGAAACGTGAATCAAACTGAGGTCTAATCCTATAGATTTCACTCGACACTTCTACCATCTATGATAATAAACTCCATATTCTTCTAAATTCATATAGACACGAATTCATAAGTGGATCATAACCAATACATCTTTATTCACTTTTTTTATTAATTCACTCAATGTAATGTGCTAATTAGGATCCTCTGAAGTGAATATATGTTCAGTCATGTCTTATGCTTTTTATCCATTGCTCCCTTCATTCTTCTTGATCTTTGTCTGCACCAAACTTCTCTTTATCTTTTTCCATACTCTTGCTTGATTTCATTAATCTTCATAAACACCAATTTGTGATTGGTATGCACCAACATATTAAGCCCTTCATCTAGAGTTGTTTAAGATCTCCATCTAAGCTACACTTTGGGAGTGCATGGGTGGACAGCACCATCAACTGTACTCTTGGCAATTTGAGAATTTGAGTTTTGTATCTCTCAGTCTATCTCTATCTTTGTCTGCAACTTTCTCTCAACTTTGTCTAGTAGTCTATGCCATTGTGCTCTTATTTCTTACATAAAACACCAAGTCTTTACATCACTTACAAATGCCAGAGCACAACTAGGGTAGTGTATCCATGGACTTCATAGTGGGGTTACCATGGACCCAAAGGAAGCCAGATGCTATCGAATTAGTGGTACATAGATTAAGCATGATGGCTCATTTTATACCCATGCAAGAGATTGTAGAAGCTCTACAGGTGGCACAGGTATTTATCCAACATGTCTTCAGATTGCATGGGTTACCGACATCCATAGTCTTGAATAGGGATGTTAGATTCATAGGAGACTTCTGAAATTTTGTCTTTGACAAGTTGAAAGTGTTATTGAAGATGAGTAGTGGTCACCATCCATAGATAGATGGTCCATGTCAATCAAATTCTAGAGGACATGTTGAGGGCATATGTGTCTAAGAGACAGGCAGATTGGGATAGTTATTTGCCATTTGTAGAGTTTTCTTATAATAATAGACCTCATAAAGTGATTGGAAGTACCACCAAGATGAATTTCACTATCCACATAGAAGTGCACTAAGCTTTCAGCATGGGTTTGTGGACCTTGTAGGATAGCTAAGGAGCTTATTGATGATAAGCTTGACATAATTCTTCACAAGTTGAGGATGATGAATCACAAGACCTAAAGGCTAGCTAAGTAGGAAAACTTGCATTAAGAAACATGAACATAAAGATCAAGAAAATAATCCTCCTTGTATATATTATGGGAAATCTTAGCACATAGAGAAATTATAATATAAAAAAACAAACAAGTCCATAAAGTCTTCTAATCCCAAAAAAACTCACATAGAAAACATTGTTCAAATGAATATTGTTTTTTTGAATTACTTGTGAATCTAATGCACTCATGGCATTACAATCTAGATAGCCACAGATAAGAATATAGGAAAGATGTTTACTCTTGATGTAGGTCAAGCAAGCAAGAACAAGGCCCAGCACTCACAAGGAAACCTTTGGCATGAGTACCTTCAACATGCTTCATACTTATTCTTTATATTCTTCTTCAAACTTTGTTTAAGGCCTTCGAAAGATATTAAACAACAATTCTATTTATAAATCACATGCTAAAGAAAAGCAAGATCTCATTCTAGCCCCTAAGGAAGCTTCTATTAGAGTACAAAAACCTCTTAGGTTGGTTCATGTAGATTTGTGAGAACCTATCCACACCCCTGATTGAGTGTTTTTACTTACTTCTTCTTACTAGTAGATGACTATACCAAATACATATGGATCCATTTTCTGAAGGATACGTTAGAAGCACATAAGTTTAAGGAAGATCATGTTTATCTCAAGAACAAATGTTCATTATCTTTGACGGAAATCTTGATTACTTTCGATTATTGGAGAATATATTTTAGAAAGGGCCAAGATCTAGAGTACCAAATGCAAACAATTTTTTTAAATGATGGAAACTCATTAGCCAAATTTAAACAAATATTAGAACCTCAATTGAAAGATGTAATATTTCTATTGGTATTGGACCTATATTATAATATAAGGGAGACAAGAGTTCAAGACCATGTTTTTATGCTTCAATAGGCCTATGTACCTCCTTCGTCATGTTAAAAGGTCATTTGAAGAGATTTTCCAAACATTTTTCTTGGGAGATACACGAAGACAATCGGCAAGATCACATCTATGCTCCCTATAGGGTTGGTCATGATGGACTTAATAATAAACACTTTGTGTTTCATTTTATAGAACTTCTTATTGATAGAAATGGCAAAAGAAATGAGGGAAGAAGATTCCAAAGAAACTTTAGACTACATGAAATATTTAGATAGCAGGACCCTCTTCTATTAGAGATGGAAAAATGAAAGAGGTAGAAAAATTTTGCATGAAAGATTTAAGTTTGAAGACTAGAAAGATATGAAAAGTGCAAAAGAGGAGAGGAAGATGTGCCAACAAGACTACCATTTTTTTCTTCTATCTATAATTATGGCTTTTGTACTCCTCAAGAGTTGAAAGGACTAATTTATAAAAATATCAATTGTAATTATGAAAAGGGCCATCAATTGATGTATAGATCTCAAGATAAGCAACTTTGTAAAGACTTTTTTCTCATCTAGGACCATAAAGCTCCTCAAATTCATAAATTCTCCTTCACTTTCTTCTAAAGTGCTCCTTTCTCTTTTTTTTGGCTATCTCAAGTTTGCAAAATGTTTCTTCTCATCCTATAAACATGGTATTTGATCCGATTATGCAAAGATATAAATATATGTACATTCATGCATAGACATGAAGTGGATTATCTCTATGCAAACTACTCTATTATGTTTAATTATTGATGCATTGGAGAGATCATTGTAGAGATAAAGGTATATGATAGCTTGGATATTTTTCATAGGTTGAGAAAGAGATTCCAATAGATATCATATATGTATCAACTAAGATATTTTTCACTTTTTCTATTTTACATTAAGTTTTTTGTGCTTGGTGGCTAAGCCCTTGACCAATGAGGTACTTATATTTCACAATTTTTTGAGTTTCAATTCAACCACTATGACGTTGGATGCTCAAACACAAGCCTAAAAATTCTACAACATATGAAAATATCAACAAAAACTATTTGATCTTCTAATTGGTTGATTTGCTACTTGATGAAGTATTCAACTTTCTTATATTTTGAGTGTTTCTCTTTTATCAATTGATTCTTTAGATTTTGTATTTTCATGTGATCATTAGTCTCTTATTTTCAAGCCAATATGCCCCTAAATTTTTGTGCTTTAGTGGTAGAGATGGAGCTAAATTGTTAATCTTGATTTTTCTAGATCTTTCATTGAAATAAGCTCCATGTTACGTCTCATTGGTCCCTTAACATTATCTAACACCTCACAAGAGCCCAAAATTGTCAAAATATTGAGCTTCCATAGTGTGTAATTTGTTCCATCAAGCTTCATTTTAGTGAACATGGGTGCCCAAATGTGAATTGGTACAACATGTTAATATATTTTGGTAGTGATTTTTGTTAACACACTTAGGACCATCACGGCACTTTTTTCCCTCTTTAGGAGTTTTTTGTTCCTTGATTTGTATATATTGTGAGGAGATGGTGAGATTGATTCTAGAGATGAGGTAGTATTGCACAAATCATGCTCTACACCTACCAATCTAACTTTGGGAATGCTTAATGGACTTCTTTAGCTTTACAATGATGCACTTAGAACCAATAAGTCCTTCGGAGCATCACTCTCAATTGTTTGGATCAAAACAGATAACTTGTATATGCAAGAAATGAAGAGAACCTTCTATTCTGGGAAGAGAAGGTCTCCGTATTATGTTCAAATCTCACAACCTGGCATGAACTGACAAGAGATTTTACACACATCTAATTGAAGTGCATAGCTAACTGAAGCAAGTTATTTTAGGAATTTAGTTGCACCATGCAAGGAGAAATGAATCTAGCAAGTCAAGGGGGTAATCCCAACTTTTCAAGATCTAGAAGTTGTGCAGACATAGTCACCTTACTTAATTCATATCTCACGCTCTATTGAATCAAACTTGATGAAAAGTGATGCATGAACACTAGAGACTATACTCTAACTATCCCAAGTTAAATTATATCAAATGAGCAATTATATGCAGAGAAGTTGATCCCACAAGATCATTGTAATGATGAAGATGTTGGAGCAGATAGTAGATAGAGATATGCTCAATGAGATGTATCAAAATGTAAATGCTATTGAACATGTGATACAAAGGGAGTGTAGTGGACTACACATAGATAGTGTGAGCTGAATGTATGCTTAAATTTCTAGCTCAATGCCTCTCAGAATTGCTCACCTTTTTTCGCGACTAAAACCATGTGTATTTATACACACCTTTTGAATTTGAATTTTGAATCTTCTCACCGAAAAAGTGATCCTACACTTTAGGGAAGCGATTAATTTGATTCATCCACCAAATGAGTTGTGGGTTATCTCTCCTAACTTCATGAGATTCCTTATTGACTTTTACATTTATCCAAACTAAATACACTCAAATTGACAAGCATCAGTTCACATGTGGTTCTCTCTTGTGAAGAGGTAAATGGATGTGTAGTCTTGAACCTTTAGCAATGTACTTAGGCTTGCTAATTGCACCAACATATATGCCTGTAACCCTAATGGAGTACTTATCTTTGTACGTTCACTTAGTGATACACTCAATGTTGTGTTCCAAGATCATTCTTCTTTCTTTTTTTATTTGTGTGCTTCCGTAGTATTTGTACTCCAACAATTGGTATCAGAGCAGGTTGTTGTTTCCTACAAGGCATCATCAACACCCTTCTAGTCAAAATCTTAGATTCACATGAAATTTTATGAGCATACATGGGTTCATTAGTAGTTTTAAAAAAAGTTCACTATGGTGTCAAAATTTTGATTTGAGCTCATTCTTAGCCTCCAAATACATTATTACAATGAGTGTGCAGGCAATTTCATCCTTTTGTGCCAAGGACGTATGTAGTTTTTGCTTCAACACTACAAGTAGTTCAAAGTTTTCTACAAGTCTGGTAGAGATTGATTGGGTATTTTTGTTTAACTTTTTTGAGAAATAGTCAATTTTTTGCATTAAGGAATAGTCACTATCCATGAATGAAAGTAACGATGTATTCCATATGCTAGATATTGAGGATAATTTGGATGGTTCTAACTAAACATTGTTGGCATACATGATGCATCATGTATTTGTAGCAAAGGGCTTGTGGAATATTATGCAGCATGGTGAAATATGTCCTCTTACACTTGCAAATGTAATGATGCCAGGTGATGTAAGTGGTTTTGAAGATGGTGATCTTCAATTTTGTGTTCCTACTATGTACTACAAAGCTTTTTTGGAATGTTAGAGATGCATAGGCACATGCATAGATATCTTTATTCAGAAAACATGCCATTATCTCTCGTATTTTCTCATGCAAAACAACCAAAGATGCTTAGGATACTCTTAGCACATTAGACCATGCAAGAAATGAAGCTCATGCTTCTTATTTTTTATAGCAATTGGAGAATGAGCATATGAATGAAAAATAATTGTTGAGCCTATCTCGATGCTTAGCTGACAAAGGATTGCATAGATGGAGCACATGTGGCCATTAGGTGTGTTGAGTATATAGGATAGATAGGTAGTTCACATGGTTATGCTCACAATTTCCCTCTGGTTGAATATAATTCTAGGTTTGAAAGGGTGTTTGCAAGGTTTTCAAGGGTTCATAAGCTTTTGGAAGGTACAAGTGAGCCCTCCCTTGTTCATACATTCTAAAGAGCTCAAGGTCAAAAGTTCAAAAGTTTTCATAAACTGTAAAAAGTATGTGTTTGGCATCCCATTAAAATTTTCTATTTTTATTAAAGTACTTTCCTAAGGTCACTACAAGACAAAACAAGAACTAGTTGAAGTGTACTTGAGAAGATTCTTGGAGACAACAAGAAGGAAACAACATCATAAGGAATACAAGAAGTTGGGAAGTGTGTGTACCTAGGAGTGGGAAAGTGGATTGGATATCCAAGGGCAAGATCTTGGATACACATGTGAAGTGAAGTAAAGGGTTTGTATGCACAAGGAGTCACCAAGGAAAACAAAGTGAAATGTGTTGGAGTTTGAGGTCTGCAGAAGCACATGAATAGCACGAGGAAGAAGAAAAATCTTATATCCTAAAGAGGGGGGAAAAGTTCCTTGGCAACCATAAGTGTGTTCACACACATCATTACCAAAATATATCAACAAAGCCCCCCTAGGGGTGATGCAGTGAACAAGGAGCTGACACTCATGTATAAGGAAGTGCGAAGATATGAGGGAAGATATCAATCCACAAAATGAAGTAAGCCCAAATCTTTGCAAAAAGCTTCAAACTTCTCTCAAGATGGAGCCTTTGTGAAAAGATTTGCAATGTTATCCTGTGGGGGCACATATGCCAAATTGATCTCTCTAGTAGAGAACCTCTCCTTGACATAATGAGAATGCACCTCAATGATCTTTGTGTGAGCATGGAACATAGGGTTCCTCACAATTTCCAGTTCGCTCTGACTGTCGGTGAACATGGTGGTGGTAGAAGACTAACAAACACCCAAATCAGCCAAAAGGTGTCTGCGCCACACACACTTGATAGTTGTTGTGAAAGTTTCCCCATACTCAGCCTCACAACTAGAAGTGGCCACAGTAGGCAACTTCTTGATCAAACAACATATGCATGAGCTACCGAGCATGAAGCAAAAACCACAAGTGAGCACACGTGTCATAGTAACCAACCTAGTCTGAGTCAGACAAAGCATGTGAATTTGGTGGTATTGATCCCCCCTTGGGATAAAATAATCCAAGTCATCGGGTACCACTCAAGTAGCAAAAGATGTGGTTAACCGCCTACCAATGCTTGACACTTGGGCAATGCATAAACATGCTCATCTAAGAGACAAGAAACTGAATATCAAGTCGATTTATGCATAAGTAAATAAATCATCCAACAACTTGCTGATAGAGAACAACATTAAATGCATCTTGAGTATCATGAACACTCAATCCTAAACATGTTTCCATTGGAGTGGCAATAGGTTTGGAATCTTCAAGGCCAAAATGTTGCAATGATGTGTCAATATATTCTGTTTGACGTAGAGCTATTCAACATCAACCTGCATAAATTGAATGCCCAAATAATGATGCAAATGCCCCAAATTTGACATCTCAAAAGAGGCATGCAAATCAGCCTTAAAATCAACACTACACTTCTCATTAGGACAAGTGAGTAACCATGTCATCAACATAGACAACAATGATCAGAAGCACAAACTTTTCATGCTTAACATATAAGGTGCTCTCAATTGGACTATTCTCAAAACCATGTGTAATCAAGTAGGCATCTATCTTTTCATATCAATCATGTGGTGCTTGCTCAAACCATATAATTCTTTTTTCAACTTGCTCACATTTTTTCATGCCCTTTTTGCACAAAACCATGGGGCCAAAATAGATACACTTCTTCATGTAAGTCACCATTCAAAAATGGATTTTTAATGTCCAATTGATGTACATTCCAACCATGATAGGCTACAAGTGCACAAATGCTATGAGCACTAGTCATTCAGCATGTGGGAGCAAAGGTCTCATAAAAAACAATGCCTCTTTCTTGAGCATAATCTTTTGCAACAAACTTAGCCTTAAACCTGTCAATTGTTCCATCATGTTTACACTTCAGCTTGTATACCCATTTATTGCTAGTGGCCTTTTTGCCTAGAGGGAAATCACGTAAAGACCAAGTACCATTCTTCATAATATCATCATATTCTGATTGCATAATAGCCATACAATTTTCTGAATTTTGTGCTTCATCAAAAGAAAGAGGCTCATTCTCATCACAAAGATTAGAGGCAGCCATTGCATAGCAATTGATGCAAAAGAAGCACTATGAGAGCCTAAAGGAGTATGATATTATAGCGGTGCATCTAATTTTCTATCTCTCAAAGTATCCATCGACCATTTTAGCATATTTTTGGCTCATCTATGTTAGCCCTCTCATCAATAACTGCATCATGTAAATTTGCATAGAAATTGGAATATCATCATGTGAAACTTATAAAGACTCAAAAATTTCATCATTTGGACTAGCTCTTGACTATCCACTTGTAAAAAGAGGTAGCAAAGTGTCATACACATCATTGGAGCTAGCTGATGTCTCCTTAGTACATGAAATCAATGGCTGAATTGCATCTTCCACAAAAACAACATCAGAGCTAACCAAAATGCATTTAGTATGTGGATGGTAGAGAGTGTAACATTTCTTTGAGAACTGTATCCAACAAAAATACATTTCACTACTTTGTCATCCAATTTACTATGTTGTTATTCAGGCACTAATGCATATGCCACACAATCAAAAACATGCACATGGGCAATAGATGGCTTGCAACCATGCCAAGCCTCATATGGAGTGATAGACTGCAATGCTTTAGTGGGACACCTGTTAAGTATAAATGATGCACACATAATAGCCTCAAGCTAGAAGTTATGTGGTAAAGCCTAACTTTTGAGCATACACCTCGCCATCTCCACTAGAGACATGTTTTTTATTTAAGTGATTCCATTTTGTTGATGTTTATATGACACTATACACTAGAGTTTTATCCCACATTCAGCCATCTATGCATTAAAATCAGAAGACATATATCCCCCCCCATCAGAATGGAAGGTGCCCAATTTACATGCTAATAAACTTTCAGCCAAAACCAAAAACTTCTTGAAGCACATAAACACTTCGGATTTTTCTTTCAATGGATACACCCATGCATTCCTAGAAAAAACATCAATAAAAGTCATGACAGAAAGGTAGTTCCGAAAAGATGTCTACATAGGACCACCGATATCATTATGATTAAGCTACACTTTTTGAGTAGCTCTAACTGAACCATCTTGAGGAGGAATGCTACATTTTTCCCAAAACACAACCTTCACAAACATGTTTGCCATATGCCTCAAGTTTGGGTAGAGAGGACACCATTTTAGATTTATGCAGGCATAGCAAACTAGCAAAATTTGATTACCAAAGTTTGCATGCCAAAGCTTTGCTTTTGAGATAGCCTGAGAATCTTGAACTGCACATGTTGAATCATTGCCAGATTTTCCATATTCTGAGCTCATACAACCCATGACATAAAATGTTAGAAGCAATAATAACATCACAATTTGACAGATGATGAACTGTACATTTGTCATCAACAAATTTAACCCAAGCCAACCTTGGCTAATGTTGAAACTGACAACAAGATTTTCTTTATCCCTAGCAAAAACAAAGCATTTGAAAATGTGAAAGAACTACCATAAAAAAGAATCAATTTGATCTTACCAACTTCCATGCTAGGATAAGAGGATTTGTCGGGGCATGTGATAGTATTCCCTATAGGGGCAAGCTCAAGTGAACTGAAGAAACTGCGCTACAAGGTAATATGTTTGGTTGCTCCACTATCAAGTCCCAAACATCTGAGTCTACTATAGACATACACTATTCATGAGAGGATGGGCCATAGCTGCAAACACTATTATACACCCATTCTTCATTCTACAAATTTGTTTTAGGTGTAGAGGACTTTGCAACAACCATTCTAGTCTCTTTCTTCTTTGCCTCTTTTGCAACCAGTTTTGGACAACTCTTTATGACATGATCATTTCCTTTATAGTATTTGCAGATTGTTTCTACTTTTTTGTTTTCTTCTCATCTTTTTCTTCCTTTTTTTACTATGCAGAATTAGAATATTTTTGCTTACTAGTAGATGAGCTCCATTTACCTTTGCCCTTTTGACCAGTTAAAAAAGCTCCATCTACATCATGCATAATGGACGTTTTTTATCTAGACTGACCTTCCTACAATAAAATAGAGACTAACTCTTCAAATGTTAAGGCATTTGGATTGCCTTTTATCATTAACCAAAGAGTAGAAGTGAAACTCTCATATGAACCTAAAAGACCATTAAGAAAGGTATGCACAAGTGAACTATCTGGCAAGACTTCATCTTCAGAAATCGACTGCTCTTTCAAATCTTTGATCTTTGTCAAAAAATTAGAATCCTTTGTTGCTTTGCAAGAGTGAATGTAAGGGATAATGGTGTTTTACAAAAAAAAAAAATATCAATGCATGTGCTTGAGACTCTCTACGGTAATTGGTACCATCCTACTTGTCCTCAAGAGCCAACATACAAAATACATCATTGCGTTTTATCCATGGCCACTTACTAAAATACCATGATGCAAAAAAATTATTGTATCTTAAAAAAGTTGAACGGAACTACCCTGTTGAGATTTGCTAAACTTGTAGCAAACTTTGAGATGCTTGTACTAGTGAACTAAAACCTATATATATGCTTAGCACAAAAGGATAAAATTGCCTACAGAGGCACTATGATAGTGCATTCAAAGGCTAAATCAAGCTCATATCAAATTTTGACACCACAAAACAAAGATGTTTTGAACTCCTAATTGCCCTAATTTTGGTCACCATTTTTTGTGTGATTCTAAGACTTTGAGTGGAGGGGTGTTGATGATGCCCTAGATGAAGTGATGACCTACTCTGATGCCAATTGTTGGAGTTTGAGGTCTACGGAAGCACACAAACAACACAAGGAAAAAGAAGAAGCTTGGAGCACAACACACAATATTGAAGTTGATATTGGAAAGTGATAAGGACTTCATCTTGAGTGGAGGCTTGAATGCAAGGGTTCATAGGAGAAACCTATTGAGTCAAGGTGAAGCACATAATGATTGACTACCTACATGACACTTGGAAGTACTTGGTTGTCCTTTGGTATAGTTTTTCTCTTAAAGTGTAACCTAAAGTGAGTACCTTTGTCTGATTCATAAAAACAAAAGCATTGTAATCTTCTCATATTAATCAAATTATAGAAAAGTCTTGGGTGCAACCTGTTGGAGTTTATTGACCTCCAAAATATAGCTGGAAGTAAGTGGAACCCCCTATGAACAAGTTGACCTTCTTGCAAACTCCATCACAGAAAATTAGTCATGCTTGCAGAGCTTACTGTTCTCTATTGGCTTATAATTTTTTTAACCTGCTTTAACCACATATACTAGAGACCAAGAGCTTTCCAAGGAGTCAAAGAAAACTCAATTTGGATAAATACACAAGGAGATATGACCTCTGCAAGTTTGAGGTTTAATGGAGACCTTCAGCAGGGGGTGAACCCGAGAATACACACTACTTGCAGAGAGTACTGCTCTAAGCTCACAAATCCAATGATTATGAAAATTTACAGTATGAAAGTAAACAGTAAGAGCTTTCAAATGAGCTATGAAACATGTAATTTGGATATATAATGAGGGAGATACAAGCTCTGCAATCTCTGCATACAAAACTACAGCAGCGTAGAGATACACATATGACTCTCTTGGACATCCCACAAGATCACGACTTCTCCCCTCTTTTTATAGCATGGGGAACTAATCTAAAACCTTCCTAATACATCTAAATTTGTGGTAGACACTTGGGTGGAGATATTACATGACTCAAGTGCTCAAATAAGCAAAGTATTGATGGACTTTGAGAACTAGCCACATCGATCTTCCACTAGGACACCACTGCAGCTCCCTTGTGACTCACTAATTTGACTCACCATGTTCTAGAACTCACGTGGTATTTTGGATATATTTAATGAATAATATGAGCCTTCTTGAAGTATTTGAAGACTTCCCAAAGGTATTTACACAATTTGAAACTTGTACCCTACATAAAACAAATGTTCGCAACATTCTCCCCCTCAAGTTTCAAAGGGTATTTCCTCCATGCCAAGAATATAGTTGATACTTTGAAGCTTTGGTCCATCCAAGGATTTGGTAAAGATATCTGCAACTTGATCCTTGTTCCCACAAAAGAAACTTGTACTTCATTGTTTATGGCCTTCTCTCGAACATAATGATAGTGAACCTCTATATGCTTTGTTCTAGCATGAAAAATAGGATTTGAGGTCATATGAATGCTGCTCAAGTTATCCCCATATATCAGTGGTACATCAAACTGCACATTCAAGTCATGAAACAACTTTTTAAAACCACATAACCTCAGTAGTAGCCAATGCTAAACCTCTATACTCAGCCTCTGTAGAAGATAAAGCAACTATAGGCTGTTTATTTGAACTCCATGTTAATTGTCTTGTTCCTGCTATTATCACATATCCACTTGTGGATCTTCTATCATCTTTGTTTCCAGCCCAATCTGCATCACTAAAGACTTTAAGAGTTAGATCAACATCATGACTATAAATAATCCTTCGTTCATGGTACCTTTCAAATACCTAAGCACTCTTTTTGTTGCATGCATATGAGGTACTCTAGGTTCATGCATAAACCTGTGACAATACTCCCACTGCATAGCATATATCAGGTCTAGTTTTTGTTTCATAAATCAAAGATCCTACCATGGATCTATATGCATTCATATCATGCAACTCATCACCTTCCTTTGCACTCAACTTTACATTACATTCCATTGGAGTAGAAAACAAATTTACATTCCTGCATACCAAACCTTTTCAGCATATCACATATATACTTTCTCTGTATCAACCACATACCTTCATCACCATACACAATTTCAATCCCAAGAAAGTATCTAAGCAAACCAAGATCTGAAATTTTAAATTCCTTTCCCAAATTACCTTTTATCTCTTCAATTGCTTTTGCATCATTAGAAAACCATGAAGCATCATGTGACATATGGTTAGAACAACCACTATCTTCATACCATACATCACTATTGCAATTCATCTTAGTTTCTACATTCATCATAAGAAGAGAATCATAATCTTCACTTTTACCTTCAACTGCATAATTTCCTTGTTGTTTACCTCTTCTTGAATAGCCTCCTCTTCGATTACCACCTTGATTATTTTCATTTTGATAACAATCTTTGGCATAGTGTCCATACCTTCCACATATATAGCAATTGTTGTTATCTTCACTCCTTTGTCTTTGATTGTAGTTGTAGTAGCCTCTCGTACCTCTAGCGCTTGATCTTCCTCTTCCTCTTGTGTTGAAGAAGCCACTTGAAGTCCCTTGATCATCGCTCCTTCTCCTCGACCTCTATTTGAACCTCTTCTACCTCTGTTTCCACCTCTTGATGATCCTACATAAAGAGCTTGTCCTTGAGATCCTTTTTGATTTGAACTAGAACCATTTAGATTATCTCCTCCGTGACCATGAGAGGAACAAGCTGATCAAAGTCTGGTAATTCTCCTCTAACATAAACTGAAGTTACGAATGGTTTCCATCTCTCATCATCCTTGAGTCCGTTGAGAGTATGTGCAACCAACTCGTCATCCTCCACATGAGCTTGAATTGATCCTAGTTGATCTGCAATCTCTTAACCTCAACAAGTAATCATTGACGGATGTCCTTGTATTTTTCTTTATGTTATTCAACTCATTTTTAGTTGAATCTTCCTTGCTCTTGTACCTATAGCATACAACCTTTCCAATGCAAGCCAAACATCTCTACTTGTGTCTACATCTTATATGTCCTACCATTGAATCTTGAATATTTTGTGATAAAATGAATATAACCCTTTTGTCTCTTTTCCAAAGTCTAAACTCCCTCAATTGTTGCTGATTTGGATCCTCTGGTAATATAGGTTGATATCCGTTCCATCAATCAAACCATACAAGCCTCTACCTTGCAAGTATGATGTGATTCTAAATCGTCATGATTGATAGTTGTTCTTATCAAGCTTCTCTATTTGTGCATGTTGATTGCCCATTGTGCAAAATACTAAACTTCCTCCTTTAACCCTCATTTTGGATATATGTGATAAGAAGAAGTATGAGATTTACCTTTGTAATAAAGTCTATGCACCTTTCTTGCTTGGATGTTGCTTGAGATGCTTCCTTGCTATCTCCTTCTACCTTTGTGGAGTCGATGATGAACCGCTACTCCAATAGCTTCAAATTCTTCATCAAGGTATTATAACCTTCTCCAAGCTTCAATTCCTGCTCTATACCAATGTTGGTTTATTGACCTCCAAAATATAGCTGGAAGTAAGTGGAACCCCCTAGGAACAAGTTGACCTTCTTGCAAACTCCATCACAAAAAACCAATCATGCTTGCAGAGCTTACTGTTCTCTATTGGCTTAGAATTTTTTAAAACTGTTTTAACCACATATACTAGAGACCAAGAGCTTTCCAATGAGTCAAAGAGCAGTCAATTTGGATAAATACACAAGGAGATATGTCCTCTGCAAGTTTGAGGTTTAATGGAGACCTTCAACAGGGGGTGAACCCAAGAATACACACTACTTGCAGAGAGTACTGCTCTCAGCTCACAAATCCATGATTATGAAAATTTACAGTATAAAAGTAGACAGTAAGAGATTTCAAATGAGCTATCAAACACATAATTTGAATATATAATGAGGGAGATACAAGCTTACAATCTCTGCATACAAAACTACAGCAGCGTAGAGATACACATATGACTCTCTTGGACATCCACAAGATCACAACTTCTCCCCTCTTTTTATAGCATGGGGAACTAATCTAAAACCTTGCTAATACATCTAAATTTGTGATAGACACTTGGGTGGAGATATTACATGACTCAAGTGCTCAAATAAGCAAATTATTGATGGACTCTAAGAACTAGCCACATCGATCTTCCACTAGGACACCACTGCAGCTCCCTTGTGACTCACTAATTTGACTCACCATGTTCTAGAACTCACGTGGTATTTTGGCTATATTAATGAATAATATGAGCCTTCTTGAAGTATTTGAAGACTTCCCAAAGGTATTTACATAATTTGAAACTTATACCCTACATAAAACAAATTTTCGCAACACAACCTATGTCTATTCTCCTCTATTGTTATCCTACAAACACTCAAGCCCATTTATCTAAAGAGTCCCCCAAATAATTTGGCATGCTCAATGGGACAAGGCTGCTTGAGCATAGGGGAAGAATTCAACTACAACTATTGAAAGAAAGAACAGGTCTCTC
Source organism: Ceratopteris richardii (assembly GCA_020310875.1). Lineage (NCBI taxonomy): Eukaryota > Viridiplantae > Streptophyta > Polypodiopsida > Polypodiales > Pteridaceae > Ceratopteris > Ceratopteris richardii. The sequence continues at coordinate 210,948,394 of CM035407.1, read as the reverse complement.
ATAGAGATGATCACATTTATGGTCAAAAGTTAGGTCTTACCACATCGCTTTTGGCTTGAGGTTGTTATGAATGTAGCATATGTACTTAATAGATGTCCCACCAAAGCATTGTAGTCAATCACTCCATATGAGGCTTGGCATGTTCACAAGCCACATATTGCTCATCTACGTGTCTTTGGTTGTCTGGCATATGCATTAGTCCATGAACAACAACGTAGGAAATTGGATGATAAAGTAGTAAAATATATTTTTTTTTGGGTACAATTTTGAAGCAAAGGATATCTTCTATATCATCCACAAACCAAATGTGTTTTGGTTAGCCATGATGTTGTTTTTGTGGAAGATGCAATTCAACCATTACTTTCATGTATCAAGGAGACATCAACTAGCTCCAAGGATGTGTATGATACTTTGCTTCCTCTTTTTACACATGGAAAATCAAGTTTTGGTCCAAATGAGGAAATTTTCCAACCTTTACAAGTTCCAAATGATAATGCAAATCACTCCATTTCTGATGTAGATTTACATGATGCACTTGTTGATGAGAGGTTGACATTGAAGAGCCTAAAACCTATGCCTAAATGGTTGTTACTGATTTTGAGAGATAGCAAATTGGATGCACTTTGTCATATCATACTCATTTAGAATCGCATAGTGCTTTCTTTGCATGAGATTGCTATGCAATGGCTTCCTCTAGTCTTTGCGATGAGAATGAGCCTATTTCTTTTGATGGAGCATAAAATTCAAAAAATTGGATGGGTGCTATGTAATAAGAATATGCTATGAAGAATGGTACTTGGTATTTATGTGATTTACCTCCAGGAAAAAAGTCCATTGGAACTAAATGGGCATACAAGCTAAAACATAAGCCCAAAAACACTTGATAGGTATAAATCTAGGCTTGTTGCCATAGATTATGCTCAAGAAAAAGGCATTGATTTTGATGAGGCCTTTGCTCCCACATGTCAAATGACCACCATTCATAGCATTGTGCACTTGCATCTCATTATGGTTGGAATGTTCATCAAATGAACATCAAAAATGCATTTTAAATGGTGATTTACATGAAAAATTTATGTATCTCAGCCCCATGGTTTTGTACATAAAGGGAAAGAAAATAAAGTGTGCAAACTGAAAAATGCATTATATGGTTTGAAGCAAGCACCAAGTTCTTGGTATGAAAGGATACATGCCTACTTGATTTACTTGAGAACAGTCAATTGACAGCACCTTATATGTTATGCATGTAGATGATGTACTTCAAATCATCATTGTATATGTTGATGACTTGCTCCTCACTAGTCCAAATGAGAAGCATATTGTTGAATTTAAGGCTGATATGCATGCCTCTTTTGAGATGTCAGATTTGGGGCATTTGAACCATTATTTAGGCATTTAATTTATGCAATAGCTTTGTGATAAACAAAATATATTGACATGTTATTGAAGCATGAAGTAATTCGATGGTGATGCATCACAGTGCGCTCTCCTTCTCAAGAGCTCCACGACGATAACCTCAAAGTAGAAAATTGAGCTCCCAAGGCCGCACACAGTACTCCGCACAGAGGCTACAGAATATGCAAAAAAAACACAGTACACAAGGAGCACAAAGATAGATTTCTTAGATCTTACAAATGCAATTGACCTTTTTGTCTGTAGCTGACCAGGCCAATATATGCTTTATTAAAGAACATATACAAAGAAGTGTCCGGTGGCCATTTGGTCTTTCACATGGACACTAACGGTAACAATTTCCCACTAATGGCCAATATGGCCAAAGTAACTATGGGAGAAAAATAAAGAATGATAAAGAATACCTGAGTGTAAGCATACAAACTATAACTCCCACCTGATGGGCATGTTACACAGTATACAAGTGACTGTGTAAGATCATGAATCAAGTAACCTCCCTCAAGTGACAACAGTGTCGAAAGATATCATGTGGTAGAGCTTTAGTCAAAGCACCTGCAGCATTATCTCAAGTATGAACTTTCTCAAGAATAATGCGCTCAGTGGCTAAGCAATCTCAAATGAAGTGATACCTCACCTCAATGTGCTTGGTATGTGCATGATAGACTAGATTCTTAGCCAAAGCAATGGCACTCTGATTGTCACTGAGTAAACAAGGTACATGCTGAGGTAAACCCATATCACAAGCAAGACAAGAGAGCCACAATGCTTCCTTACATGCCTCACTTGCTGCAACATACTCTGCTTCTGTGGTGGAAACAGTTGTACATTCTTGAAGACGAGATCTTCAAGAGATAGCACCTCTAGCAAAATGAAAATTGTACCCTGATGTAGACTTATGATTGTCTACACAACCAGCATAGTCAGAATCTGTGTAACCAATAATGGATGCTTTACCTCTACCTAAGCATAGACACTTGTCCTTAGTGCCACTCAAGTATCTCAAAATCATCTTGACCACTTCGCAATGTTTCTTGCCAGGATTAGACATATATATGCTCACAAATCCCATCTGCAATTTCTGGTCTCGCAGCTACCATAGCATACATGAGACTACCAACAGCACATTGATAGGGATTTTGGTCATGAATTCCTTTTCCTCATCTGATTTGGGGCAATCATCCTTGCTCAATTTTACATATGTGGGTAAAGGTGTACTCAATGCCTTTCCACCCTGCATATTGAACATGTGAAGTACTTTGGATATGTACTCACTTTGAGACAAGTATATGAATCGTGTACTCCTATCACGAGTAATGTGCATGCCAAGAATATGTTTGGCATCCCCCAAATCCTTCATATCAAATGTCTGACTCAACTTGTTTTTGAGAATTGAAAATTCATAAGAGGACTTCCCAGCAATCAACATATCATCGATGTAAAGTATCAAGCATATCAAGCTGCCATCTGAGCATCTCTTTGTGTAGATACAATGATCCTCATTGCTTCGAGAATAGCCTTGAGACTTCATAAAGGCATCAAACTTTTGGTACCATTGTCTAGGGGACTCTTTAAGTCCATACAAGCTCTTCTTGAGCTTACAAACTAGACTTTCCTTGCCAGGAACTACATAACCCTCTGGTTGTTCCATATAGATCTCATCTATAAGATCTACATGCAAGAAAGCATTTTTCATATCCATTTGGACTAGCTCTAAGTCCTCCATTGCAACAAATCCAAGTAACATGCGAAGGGTAGTCATCTTGACCACATGAGAGAAGATTTTCTCAAAATCAACACCATGTTGTTTCTTAAAACCCTTCGCAACAAGTCGTGCTTTATACTTTGGAGAAGCACTATCTGATGTGAATTTTAGCTTATATACCCATTTACATGGTAAAGCTTTCTTGCCCTTTGGCAAAGGTACTAAATCCTAAGTACCATTCTTGTGAATGGAATCCAACTCACTCTTCATGGCACACTCCCACTTGACATGATCCTCTGTCTGCATAGCCGCTTTGTAGCAAGAAGGCTCACTGGCATCTGTTAGCATAACAAAATCTAAACCTGGAACATATCTATCAAGTGGATGCGAGACACGTGTAGAGTGTCTCAATGGTTGTTGAACAGGAACATGTGCGGACTGATCTGATCAAACATTCTCTTCAACGTCCTATGTGTAGCATTTTTATGCATGCTAACTAGAGGACTAGTATCCTCAAACACCATTCTTCTCACTTCAAGCTCTGTAACTAGTTGTTTATGCATCTTAGACTCATTGAAAATGACATCACTACCTCTGATCACTGACCATGTTTCAGGATCCCATAAGCGATATCCAAATTGACCTTCTCAACCATATCCAAGAAAAGTGCATTTCTTTGACTTATGGTCCAACTTTTATCTAAGATTATTGGGTATATGAACATATGCTTCACACCCAAAAACTCGAAGATGATCATAATATGGTGACTTCCCTATCCATAACTCTGCCATCAAATTTTTGGATCTCAAAATGGTCTTTGACCTGCAAGTTATAACTCCTCCGCGGAACATTGGCACTAGACCCTGATCCATCGGATGTGCCTAAGACCTCTGATGCCATGATGGTAGAGAATTGAATAGAATGATAATGGAGCTAGAGGAGTCCAAAGGCCAACAAATAAATGTATCAAAGAGTAAATCGACCACTATATAGTTGACTGAACCAAAAATCTAGAAAAAATTTTGTCAGAGTATCCTCTGCTAAATGAGCATATGACCAATGTCAAAATATCATAAAATTGCAAGTACTGACATGTTTACCTGCATAGTGAATCATTGACTCCACTGCATATAATCAGTTACCCAATAGAAGCCTAAGCTTATCGAGTACCTATGAACAACTATCATACATCTCCTATGGTGAGGTTGGGTAAGTCTTCCATCTGCATCACCGAAGAGACCCCGACATCTGGGTGTCTCCCAATTAAGAAAACCTCACCACAACCTTCTTTTTCAAATGTAAATGGGTTTATGCAAAAACGTAACCGCTATATCAATGACCACATGGACGTACATAAGCGATATCCACAAAAGCATACATGGTGTGTATGTGCTCAATATATAGTAAAATGGCACTAAAAGGTTGAATGCACAGCCCAAAAATAGCCAACAACACCTGCAAGTGTCTGTCAACTCTAATGTTTTAGGCTCAAAAAACCTGCATAAATTTGCAGCAGCTGCTCCCACCAAAATTGAAAATTTTTCGAGAAACTTGTAGTTTTACAAGTGTGGCTGAAAACATTGCCCCAAAGCTTGATATTTATTATCAAAGAAGTACAAATAACACTCTTCTTGATGTTTTTGGACTTGTGTGAAGAGAACTATGTGCAAAAGTACTCCAAAGACGCCCAAAAATGCTTCAAAAAATAGGCTTTGAAAGCAAAGAATGAAGCTTTGAGGGACCAAAACATGTTCAAGATAATGTCAACCTTGGTCTTTCCCCTTCTTCAGGCACCACAAGAGTGTAGCTTAGTGGCAAGAGATTGCCACAGTTAAGCGAGCTCTGGGGGGAACAGTATTGGGATGGGTGACTTCCCGAGAAGTACCGGGAACCTCTATCTTTCTTGATCATTGAGGTCCTCCCTCGCACATAGACAATGGCGCCAATGGTGACTTTGGTGACTCGGACGACAAGGTATGACATAGGGAGCACGAAGACAGATTTCTTAGGTCTTACAAATGACGTCGACCTTTTTGTCTATAGCTGACCAGGCCACTATATGTTTTATTAAAGAACATATACAAAGAAGTGTTCGATGGCCATTTGGCCTTTCAGATGGACACTAATAGTAACAGAGCATTTACGCCTTGAAGATTGCAAACCTATTTCCACTCCTACAGAAACACATTTACAGTTGAGTCCTCATGATGGAGAAGATGCATTTGATGTTGTTCTCTATCAAAAGGAGGTTGGATGCTTGATTTACTTACGTACCGCCGGGGCACTTTTTTCCCTCTTTAGGAGGTTTTTTTCCCCCGGCTTGTATACACGCCTATTGCCCTAATGGGCTACTTATCTTTGTACATTCTCTAGTAATACATTCAGTATTGTGTGTTGAGCTCCAAGCTTCTTCTTGTTCCTTGTGCTATTCGCGTGCTTCTGCAGACGTCTAACTCCAACAGTATCAAAGATCCAACCCTTCTAGGAACCAATACTAACTACATAAAGCATCTACTTGCACTCTCAACCCGAAAGAAAAACATGAAAAAACACCAACAAAAGATTGAGAAAGAGGAAATTGTCTCATATAGCTCATAAAGAGCTACCATCTTCATCCATAAAGATGGATGTGATGGAATAATGATTACCATGTTTCTCTTCTCATTAGACTCTTTGGCTTTCATGCAAGACTTCAAAAGGACAATTTTAAGAATCGTGCAAAATTGAATGCACCAAAGAATCTATTCAAGTAATTGAGAGAGGCTTCAGGTAGCATAGCAGTATTGTTACATCATGCATAGGAAGCAATCAAAACATGACAAACGGCATCCTTCATTCAAAAGGGAGAGGCATACTACCGCTATATTTGCAAACTCATGCATTCATAAGCAATTTTGTTCATGAACAATCTCGCACCTTATCCAAGTTTCACTACCACTATCTTATAACATTGTTGACATACATGCATGCATACATACATACATGAATGCATACACACACACACACACACACATATATATATATATATATATATATATATATGTGTGTGTGTGTATGTGTGTGTGTGTGTATATGTGTGTGTGTGTGTGTGTGTGTGTGTGTGTATATATATATATATATATATATATATATATATATATATTGGACTTGGTCACAGGTTATCAGTGACAGGTTGGACCATCTTGCAGAATTCATTCTTGAGTGGGAGGTGTATCACCATTATATTGGCATGTATTGCCATCAGTTTTTGGCATGTGTATTTGCCATTATCTTTGATTGGATCAATGATAGGTGGTGACGGGTTACTTATTGTTCTTTTGTTATTTTTTATCTTGTTTGATTGCTCAGTTTATAGGGGATACTCTGCCGAATTTTTCCCAGGATTCTTTCACATCTACTTGGTCACTTTGGAGACTTGGTGAGTAGGCTTATGCTCATGGTTTTATGTGCATGATAGATGCATGGTCATATGACATGTGGTTCACATGGTTCCTTCTCCAATGAGATATTTATGATGTGAGTTATGCATATGGATATGCAGGTGTGATCCTATTGGTGATAGAGTATTGTTTCTAGTCTCTTATTACATTGCTAGTCTCTTGGATTGCCAACATGGTATCTTCTCGATTTGATGGCACTGACTTTCCGAGATGGAAAGCTCAGATGTGGCATACATTGGTTCGTGTAGGGTTACACATGTATGTGCATAGAGATGCACAGAGGCCTCGTGACATGCCCGACCATGTATGGATGAATGTGGATGCATTGGTCAGCTCCACTATCCAATTACAGCTTGGGGATTCTATATATGAGTCTGTTATGTATGAGGAGATGAGTAGTGCATTATGGCAGCGACTATATGATATGTATGCAAGTCCATTGACTCATGTGAGACATAGATCACATCGATGACTTTGATGTTGGCACTGTGATCATGAGGGCCATATTCGACGACATTGCTTCACGTGGATGCGACGATGATGTCAGAGATATGCACGTGATGTAAGTCAAGTAGTGATTTTAGGAGACTCTATGGTAGTTGATTATGCTAATGATGGTGATATCACTTTCTCATATGGTTCATCTCAGGATTCCTCTTGTTCATTGGAGAGCATACATATGGCTTGGTTGCTTGATGCATTAGCCAGTTTTCATGTTACTCCACATCGTGAGTAGTTTTGTAGATTCTCAGGTGAGAGTCATGGATGTGTGCACATGCCTGATGGTACGACATGTGACATTGAGGGTGCAGGAGATTTATGCCTTATGCTACCTAGTCGAGCATCACTTATACTCAGACATGTATGTTATGTGCATTCATTCCCTATGAGCTTGATTTCAGTTAGCCAATTACAAGAGAGCAGATGTTATGCATTCCTGGTGAGCATCATTTTCAGTTGTAGTTGAGTGTGCGATGTGAGACTCATCATGTCTCATTTTGTCTACCTACAGATAGTTCTATGGACATTCTCGATACACATGTATGGCATGATTCAAATGTTCTGATGGATGCACATGTAGAGCATGTTTTGGATGCTCGTGATGCTTATGTAGAGCATGATTTTGTTGATCATATGGATGCTCATATGGAGCATACTTTGGATGATCAGTTGGATGCTTTAGAGCATGATCTAGATGCTCATGTAGAGCATTATGATGATACTCATTTAGAGTGTGATCATCAGTTTGACCTTGGTATTGATGTTGTGTAGTTAGCTCATGTGGAGCATGTTGATACACTTGGTGTGGGAGAGCAAGATAGCTCTTATGATACAGAGTGTATGCTAGAGCATACTAGCTCTCAGGGTGCACAGCTAGACACATCCTTGGTTGATAGGATGATTGATTTAGATGTTGATGAGTCAATGATCATGCAATCATTCTTGGATTCGCTCATGCCAGATGTTGACACACATATGTTAGGATTTGATGCCTTGGATACAGGCATGGATGACATGCTTAGGTTAACCAAGATAGCGCATGTTTCGTCAGCATTCAGGAGTCTAATGTACGAGTTGTTATGCTCGAGACCAAACATTGCAGTTGCTATTGGAGCATTTGCACTTGGAGTTGTCAGTCGTTCGATGATTAACACAGGCATAGAGCGAGTGGGAGCTTTGCAAGAACTTCATCAGTTCTTGCATCGGTCAAATGTGAGCTAGACTCTTATCACATACACGTACACACACACACATACACACACATACATACATACATACATACATACATACATACATACATACATACATACATACATACATACATACATACATACATACATACATACATACATACATACATACATACATACTACATATATATATATATATATATATATATATATATATATATATATATATATATATATATATATATATATATATATATATATATATATATATATATATATATATATATATCTATGTTGCTCTAGCACAATGGTGAGAACCACGTTAAGAATCTCCACCTCAATGTCAATACCCGGAAGCGACAGGAGTGATATGAAGATCGTGAATGTGAGATGAAGTGAGAGTGAAGGTGAGAAGCATAGAGATGCACACACACATACACACACACCACGAAGAGACAAGAAAGATGCAATGGAAGATGAGAAATCAACTCTATTACTCAAGAACACTCTTACAAGCTCAAAATAGCTCTAAACTCTTCTCTACTCAAACAAGCTAACCTCAAAAATGAGCTCTCTAGCTCTTTTTATAGATTCTAGACTAGTTTTGACCGGTTTCACATCTAGTGACTGGCATAGTTAAAAAAGAGGTTCTAGATGCTATTTGAAAGGGTAAACAATGTCTAAAAATAACCAAATTTGGTACGCACATTCTATCTAAGCTCCTCAAGCTCGAGGACTCCTCGGCTTGCACAAAATGGAGCTATAAATTACAAAAATATTTTTTCTATGTTACATATGTTACAATAGTGATGAAAATCACTGTTGGAGGTTTTGAAAAGTATTTATAAAACATAAATCTTTGAAAAATTGATTCGACTGACTCCCTGCTCTGTCTTTACATGCTTCCGCATCTTCTATGCCTCTGGCTACTGCCAACAACCCCCTCCCTCTCACTTCTGTCGTCCTCGACAGAACCTTGTTGTGAGGTATGTCGGATGTAATTCTACAGGAGTTCCTGAGCGAGGGTGTGTTCTGATATTCGAATGCCTCGGGCCAAATCTGCCTCGAGTTTCTCCCAATCAATTGGTTGCGGTTCATCGGATGGTGGGAGTCGATAATGTGTGGAATATACCATCTGTTCACAGGCGAATAATTGAAGCAAATGTGTGGGCCTGCTGATGAACACTTATGAATGGTATTCCCAGAAACCGGTTGTGAACATTTCTTCGAAGGTTTGCTTGTAGCACGCCGGTAGATATTTGATTCTACAATGCCAGGCATAACACACCCGTAGCGATGGCGTTGTACTCATATCATATGCGAGATCTAGATTACCATGCTCGAAGCTCGGGGTGTTTACATGCGGTGCCTTGACGCGTCTGAAGACTTTAAAAACCATCTGCATCATGTCAAATATCTTGACAGTCATGTGCGCTGCTATATCGTCCATGTGTTTTAAGCGAGGGTGCCAGTGACGAATTGTTGCTATCATGTATCCGACTGTAGGTGGTCCTCTGAGAGGGGTGAAGTATGGGTAATTCAACCAGTCCTGGCATTGCTTGTTATTATGTACTTTAATCGCAAATGCCTTCCAAGAGCGGCGACGTGGCACTGGTCCCCAACATGGGTTGTATTTTAAGTGTAGTGGTGCCTTGGCCCATGTACTCATCATCTCAGGATATTTTTGTAATTAATCTTTACGCCAATCTGATTGATAGATCTCTCCTTCCTGCGCATCCCGTGGCAAATCGTCAGGCTCAAATTGAGTATGTGAGATGGTTTCTTGCCTGTTTCTTTCTCTATGGCCAACTGATATTCCGTCATTAACATAAAATAAGGTTTATACTATAGCTCATGCCATGATATGTGTCTGCGAGGGGCCAAATGAGCGAAGTATGGGGACTGTAAAATGCGTTCTTCAATGGCGTGTAGCTGCACCTCTACCCTTGCTGAGTGGTTTGTTCCAAGTTCTTCGATCGTCTTCATCCATGCGGGAGTTGGAAGTTCGAAAGTCATCTGGCCTTCAGCCGTGACTCGTCCGCTTGGGATAGGTTGGGGTTCATATGCTTCTTCAAAGGTTTCCTCCATCGGAATAGTGACTGTTTCTTCCTCGGTTGGGAGTTCCGGTGGGGAATCTGGCCTGGGGGGTGCTTCATATACAGCTATCTGTGATTGAAGAGTTGATACCTGGGCCCGTAATGCATTGAGTTCCTCTAGGATGTCAGGAGATGAGTCCGCAGGAGCTGGTAGTCCTTGTGGTATTGGTGCTCTTAACTGCAATATCTTGTTTTCATCTTTGAGCTTCTGAAACTCCTCGTTCATGTTGTCATATTCATCTAACAATCTGACATGATCATCTAACAACATTCTCATAGATTCGGAGGGCACGGCCTTAAAGCGATTAGGGCTCAAGGTTTGGTCTGGCTGATCTAGAGCAGCTTCTAAATTCTCTCTGTTCTGTTCTTGTAAGCACTCGTTCTCTTCTTTCACTGCTGCCAAGTGTCGTCTGAGTAAGCCCATGTTCCTGGTTAATGTTGCATTGCGAATAGTCTGTGCCCTTAACAAGTTATTGATATCCGTGACAGCCTCTTTTGTCTTTGCTTCACTTTCTAGTTCCAATTTATGATATGCCTCTCGTAGCTCTTGGTAGCAGGTATTCAATGAGGCATTCTCAATGGATAGTGAATTGATTTGTGACTGTAAATCATTCGTTGTCTTCTGCAGCTGTTGGTAATTATTTCCAAGAGATGTGAACTCATCTATTACTTGAGTCATACAGGTGAGCATTTGTCGAAATGCAGTATCTACAATGGGTGATAATATTAATGGTGTGCTAAGTGAAGATGCAGTGGGTGTAGATGCAAAGGGAATGGGGAATGGGGGTGGGAAAGTGGATGTTGTGGTGATTGTGGAAAATTGTGGTGTGCCTAAATATGGTTGTGCCATGAATGAAGTGAGTGGTGGTGCAATGGGTGGTGAGATATCCATGTCATTGGACGTGGTGTCAAGTGCAGTGACCATGAATAGTGGAGTGATCGTGGGTGCTTGCGTGGGTGTAAATATAGGGTTTACAAAGGTTGAAGAGTAATTTACATAGGGGTTCTCGTGTACTCCTTGGTGGAAAGGGGAAAGTGGAAATATGGTGGGTCGGGGAGGTAATACAAGGGAGAAAGTCATCGAGGTTAGAAATGGAAATAGTGGTCTCAGTGGTGTAGGAAAGGATGGAAAAGATGGATGGAGAAATGGACTGGTTATAAGCGTAGAAGTCCTAGGGGGTACACTAGGTTGAGTGGGTGCGGGAAGGGTTAGAGGAATGGAAGCAACAAAGGCTTCTGCTACTGCACTATCTAAAGATATGGATGGTCTGGGAGAGAGTGGATGTACAGGGGATAGTGGAGAGATGGGAGGTGAAAGAGGAGCAGTTGGTGTGGTAGATACTTCGGTAACAACGATGGTATGTACAGTAGTAGTGTGGGGTGGGGAGTTGATGACAATGGTGTCTTCTGCCAATGATGCTTCAGGGACGAGACGCGCTTCCCTGGCATGTTCTGAAGATTGGACACCTGTCGGTACGCGAATGTATTCACCTGGCTTTGATAAGAGTCGTACTCATCAGGGGTCAAATTGCGGTAACAGTTTTCTTTGCAAATATCTTAATGCTTTGTTAGACCCCACAGATTTGACAAGTTCCCTGAAGCCTTTAATGTATACCTGTTCGAAACCGCCTGAGACAAGTTCTTGTTCTATGAGTGCTTGGCTCTCTTCTTCAGTCAACTTCTTATGCACCCAAACTTTTTCCATAGTACGATACAACTTTTTGATGGCTAGCGTATAAGCTGCTACTTCAAAGGTTTCATCTTCATGCGTACTGGTATCACCTTGGGTGTCGGTGTGCTGTCCTTGTTCATCTGTCTACACATGTTCTTGGGATTCATGAGTGCCCTGGCTGGCTTCATCATCGCCATCATCTTCATCGGTTTCTGTTCTTTCGTCCTCGGAACTAGATACTACTTGTCCTTGTGGTTGGTCTCGGGGCGTGGTCGGGTAGCTTGGCCGTTCATATTCTTGAGAAAATATCTATCCTTCTGAAAACTGAAATTCATTGGAGAACACATCTTGCATCTCGAAATTGAATGTTGCGTCCGTCAGTTCTGCTTCCAAGTTGGGTATCGGAAAAGAAAAAGCTTCTGCACCAATAGTGGTGGGAACTTCTGCTGCAGTGGTGGTAGGTTCTTGGACTGATGTTGGTTGTGAGGTAATCACACTAGAAGTGCCTTCTATAATGATAGATCGTGATAATCGTATGCGAATAGGTTGTACAGGGGCTTCTGTAGGAGACTGTTCTAGAGAGGGCTGCGGTGAGGGTGATTCGGGGACTTGGAGGCATGGAATAGTTCCTCTCATGCGCTTCCCTGCTCGTGCTTTGCTGGCCTTCCTAGCTTTCTTTGTTGTTCCCTTGAATGCCTTCAGCTCCTCGCTTGTCATTGCACGCTCGATCGGCAATTCGTATGCCAAACACATATATACAATCCTTGTAAGAGCGCAGCATCCATTGATTACCTTCTTTCTTTCCCATCTATGTTGTGCTAAGTATAGCTAATCAATGATCCAGCTTGCTAGGTCTACCGTTTGAGGTCTAGTATATGCTAAATATAAGCCAAACCAGATGCGTTTGTGGGGCATGGTGAATCTATCCTGAGCGGGGAAAGCGAAATGTTGCATGCATATCCTCAACGCTTTAGAGAGCTCAGGTGTGATTGCTGAAATATCTTCCCACTTAGTAACATCTCCACGTTTCATTGGCTCTAAAACCAGCCTTTCTCGTTCTGTTGGAGTGTGTGTACCATGGATCTTGATTGCAGCGCGAATCAGATCTTTAGAAAGGTAAAACCTCTTATATGGCGGATCATTTACTAATGACGGCAAAATGAATGTTCCTGGTAGATCCTTGTTCTCTGAAGCTATCAAAGTGGTGATTAAGTAATAGCATCTATAGAAGTCGGGTTTAGGCAAGGGATCACTGAAATATTCTATGAAGCCAGCTCTTGCCCAAACATGCGTTCAATCTTTTGTGTTATGTAGTCCTTCGAATTCTCTTGAGAAGAATTGGTACTTGGCCCAAGTACGGTGATCAAACGCCAAATTGGCCTCAAAGATGAAATCTGCATCCGCTAACGGTCCTGCTAGACCTTGAAACCAGTGAGAATTGCGATGAATCTTTTCAGTATAACCCCTGGGAGGGTCGTCGATTGGCATGGGTCCTGGAAATCCTTGAAATTCTAGTGGTTGAGCCGTAGGATGGGGCTCCGCTAGTAGTTCTCCAATATTGGCCATGGGTACACTGGTGCCAGCTTCAGATGGTCCTTCTGCCTGCATGATGAATGATGTGAATGCGTAGTAGATCTGCTACATAAGATTAACACATTAGTATGGAAATTAATTATGATCCCATTAAAGTGAGACCGCAATCCCTTTCCATAACCGATGTGTAACCCGTGTAGCCGAGTGTTGTGATGTGGTTTATGGAATGATTTCTTGCAAACTAATGCAGGTCTCTAGACACATACATGCTTCAGATGATGCATACATTTCTTGATGAGGTGTCATTACAAGTGATGTTGGGTTATAGTGTGTGGATTTGTACAAGGTTGAGTCGTGAATGAGTTATTACAAGGTTGTAGCCTAGTCGGGGTGGGAGTTATGTTAGACAATGGGTTAGGAGAAGACTTCTGGATACGTTTCGGTATCCACTTCCTAAGAGTTTGTGAACGGGTGATATGTTTCTTCTGAGGGACAAAAGATGGTATCGGATGTGGTGGGGTTAAAGGGTGAAGAGATTTCTGAGGGTTATATATTACATGGCTTGAGGGTTGAGCTATAATACACTGCTTGGGTACCCAAATCTGCATGGGTGTGGGTCGATTCATAAGGTACTTCTTGGTGATCCAAATTGGACAAATGTTCGTATTCGTAGAAGAAGGTCGAGAAGATGTTGAATATTGACTCGGCTTCTGCCTTGACTTCTTCCTGTCATAGTCCTCGTTGTCGAAATCTGTCGGTGGTTTCTGTCCTTTTGGCACCCATATTTGTCTCGTGCCTCTTGCTTTGTGATGTTGATACATCTGTCCTCCTTATGTCGTCTGATATTGTCATCGGACTAGATTCCTTCGTCATGGTTGACTCCTTTGTGGTTGAGGTTGAGAGGTCGGATGGACACTCTGCTTTGGAAAAGAAGGGAGGTCCAACACTTGCGAAACCTGCCCATTAGGAAGTGCTCCGTTTTGTACTATTGATCTAGGCCAGTCCGCAGTAAGTGTGGAAGGATGGGCACTGCAGGGTGTTTTGCCCATGTGGTTGCTGATGCAGTCCATCTGACCTGGAATCGTCCCCATTTGTCCGATGATGTAACCCTCCTGACCCATTTGTTGGGTGGTTACCCCTTCTAGTTTGCAGGAAGCCCAAGGGAAAATCTCTTGATGTCCTTCTCATTGACAATTGTCCATCGCCAAGCCCGCGTGGGTTGTTGTAGACGTAACGTGACTTATCTGACCAAAGATCTTCCGGTCTTCCGTCGCATGCATTTCATAGGGTCTAGGGTTACAAACCTCAGTCGGAATGCCGTTAGGGAAGTCAAGCGGTATCACTCGCTTCTGATCTAAGGTTCCAATCTACAAGGAGCCTTGTCTAAGATTTAGGTCCACTGAGTGATCATATAGCCAATCTTGGCCAAGGATTAGGGGTTCTATCAGGTCCTCATCATGGCACACTAGTAGCTTCACTGTCAAGGTCACTTCGTCTATGAGGATAGGAAGATCCACCTCAGCCATGCAAGGGGTTTCCATGCCTCCTAGCCCTATGAGGTATGCCTCAAGTGGCTGCATTTCTATTCCTGAATCCTTATAGTGGAACCATCTAATCGCACTAGTCACATCGTCTGAATCAATTAAAGCCCTGAGCTCTTGGCAAGGGTTGTCGTGCTCTAGCCTGACTGTAATGAATGGTCTCTTGTCCACTATGCTAGGATGAGTACTTGACTTTACTTGACACATGGCCATGGGGTATCTGGGTGTTGTTTCCAGATGGTTATAATGTTCTCTCCCTAGTCCTTGTCTTCTTAGCTTCATGCGCTTAATGCGTTCTATGGCTTCTACCTAAGCTTCTCTGTGTATTCTATTTTCTTCCTCCTTACGCTTCTTTGCCAACGTGAGTCGTCTAAGCATATCCTCAGTAAGAGGTTCTTGATATAACTTGACTCTATAGCCACTAATGTAATTAGGCATTATGTCTCCTTCTAAGGTGGCTAATTGTACTGCTCCACTTGTCGAGAGTCTGTTAATGATCATAGGTCCATAACCTCGTATCTCTAACTTCCGTGCATGTTGTTTCAGCGTATATACTAGGACTAAATCTCCTTCTTTTAAGCCTTTATCTTTCACATGTGCATCGAAATAGGCTTTTTGTCGTTTCTTTGCCGCATATATTCCTGCTGCTGCTTTCAGCCTGGTTTCTCCTAATCGTTTCAAGTCCATTATTCTTACTAATAATTCATGGCTAGTCCACTGATGTTCCTGTGCAACCTTAAGGGTCGGTATCAAGAATTCCAAAGGAAGCACAGCATTCTGACCAAAAACCATCTGAAAGGGAGTTGCATTGAGTACGATCTTGTAGGCCACTCGATATGCCCAAACAGCGTGGTGTAACTGTTTGTCCCAATCTGAACGTTTGTTGTTCACGAGTTTCATCAGTACGTTACAAAGGATGTTGTTAGTGCTTTCAGCCTGACCATTGGCCTGAGGATGATATGGTGCAGATTTCTTGTGAATCACCATAAAATCCTGTAACAAATATTCAATGACTTGGTTTAGAAAGTGAGTTCCTCGATCGCTCACTAACTCTATAGGCAATCCATATCTTGTAAAGACATTTTCAAATAAGAATTTTGCAGTCATGTGTGCATCATTCTTTTTCGTGGCCTTGGCCTCTACCCATTTGGTAAGATAATCTATCGCAACAATAATGTATTCAGCATGTGTACCTTTTGCAGTGGGGTTAATGGGTCCTACGAAGTCTATACCCCACTTAGAAAATGCACGTCCTCCAATCATGGCATTAGGAAAAAAGGTGAACCCTGCATGGGCCTTTTAGCTCAAGGAGTGATTAGTGATGGACCAATCAGAAGAGGGTGGTGGCCACAGTCTAGTCCCTTAATCACATAGGCTAGGCATAGGCTTCCCTTGTTTTGGTGTGTTCAAACATGGAGAAACTAGGTAGGATTCGTGGGTTTGCTTTTGAGAATGGTTTTGAAAAGAGCAAAAATCATTAAGAACCCTTGGATTGCCTCAGAAATCCAAAGGCTAAGATGAGATAGCAAAATTCAAGGCAATTGTAGTTTTGGACTGTTGGATCGGCTTGATAACAAATGGCTATGATCATATACATGATGAGAAAATGCGCGAAAGCTCCAGCACCGTTGGATCGACTGACGAATCTGATGGTCCTACTTGAATTTTGATAAAAGTAGGCGCTTACATGCGTAGCCTTTGGATCTAGACTAGATCTAATGGTTCTTATGGCTCCATTTAAATGAGAAGGCGCCATTTAATATGTGCCATTGGATCTTCTTGCTCATCGAACGGCGGGTGCCGATTTTCGGAGATGTCTCAGCGCCATTTGTGCTAGATCGTAGGATTCCTAGTGATGTAATGGTCAGAATTTATGCAGAGAAAGTGCAACAACTTGTCCCACACTCCCATGAATTCTGACATAGTCTCTCTCTAGCTTTATATCATTTTCAACATGAGCCATTGATCAAAATAATCTGAAGGCTACGGATGCTCACGCAGGAGGATTCAATATACACAAAATCTTCAAAGAATATTTTATTCTCCAATACCACTAGTGGTTTTTTTTTGCCTCTAAACCTCATGTGTTAATCTCTTTAATCCCTAAAAATTAGGGATCCTTACAAGGCCCATGCAAGGTTCATCTTTTTTCTTAATGGGTTTCAATGGCATTTCATCTCTGCGAGTAGGAAATTCAGTTCTTTGGCACACGTCGCATCTCTTTACATAGGTATGTGCATCCATGTGAAGAGTGGGCCACCATAATCCTGCAAAGAGGATGGTTTTCATTATCCTATCAGGTCCAAAATGACCTCCTGCAACACCTTGGTGTGCAGTCTCTAGTATGCTCAAATAATCGTTTTCATGAACACATTGTATTAAGTATCCATCTCGTCCTCGTTTGTATAGATTGTCGCCAATAAGTGAATAGTCATGAGCTTCCTGCTCTAGACCGTTGTCGTGCTAAAGTCATTCCTTGAGGGAATGTTTTCGTCCTCAAGTATGTCACTAAAGGTTCACTCCATTCTGGTGTGAGAGACACGTGATATAACGTAGCATGTTCTACTGGTGGTCTTTCACAACAGACAGGGCATTCTTTACACAACTTGTAGACATCTGATTTCATTGAAGGCCAATATACTCCTAGTCTATGCAGAGTCTGCAAAGTACAATGTTTCGAATGATGTTGCTTTAATGCACCTATGTGTGCTAATTGCAACCAATTCACATGTTCTGATTCATCTACACAACAAGCAAGAATCTTTTGATTATCCTATTTATATATACTTCCTGCTATGATTTGGTATCTTTGAGACTTGGTAATCTCTCCTTCCTTGATCCTTATCCTAGGATTCTTGGGTCCATATGTGAGAATAGGGACAATAGGCTTAGCCCATTCTAGTGCTATCTCAAGGTTAAACAAATATGCATCGGGTAATTCATCTGCTATCCTCTGAGGAGCTTCTCTTGAGGTTAGTCTCGAGAGGTGGTCAGCTCTGAGATTTGTCTTTCCTTTCCTGACTACTACTTCAAAATCATACTCCATGAGTAATAGAAACCAACGTATTAATCTTCCCGTGTTACATGGCTTATTGACTAAATACAGTAATGCTTGATGATCCGTAAAGAATTTGAACTTATTTGCCAACAAATAGTGTCTGAATTTCTTTACTGCATAAACCATTCCTAATCCTTCTCGTTCCGTACTAGTGTAATTTCTTTCTGCTGCATTCAACTGTCTGCTTGCATAAGCTATGGGGAGATCTATGTTACCTTCATTCGTGGGTTGTGCTAACACACATCCTATGGCATAGTTGGATGCATCCACATGTACATGGAATGGCTTACTCCAATCCGGGGTTGTCAATATAGGTGCTGAGCACAAAAGTCTTTTAAGTGCATTGAATGAATTCTCACACTCATCTGTCCATTCAAACTTGGTCAAAAGGAGTACAGAGGCTTGGCTATGATTGCCGACATGTGTATGAATCGTCTGTAATAGCAATGACCCATTAAATGCCTGTACTTCTTTTAAGTTAGTTGGTTTAGGTAGTTCTGGAATTACTTTCACTTTTTCTTCATCTGTTGAAATTCCATTCTTTGACACAATGTGTCCTAAAATTTTGCCTTGTCTGACCATGAAAACGCATTTTTCTGGGTTCAGACAAACCTGATATTCTCGACATTTGTCAAATACTTGTCTTAATTATGGGATATGTGTCTGCCTGATATTCGAATGAGCACATAAGTCATCGACATAGACTTCCAAATTCTTGCATAAGAATTCCTTAAAAACATGACACATGATTCGCTGGAAAGTGGCGGGTGCATTTGTTAAACCAAAAGGCATCACACGAAATACAAATATGCCCCATTCTGTGGCAAAAGTCGTCTTGTGTTGATCTTCTGGAGCAATGGCTACCTGATTATAGCTTAAGAAACCATCAAGAAAGCTATAAACTTCCTTGCCTGCAACTCTTTCCAATAAATGTTCCGTGATAGGAAGGGGATAACTATCTCTAATCGTGGCGGCATTAACTTTTTTAAGGTCAATACACATACGCAATTTTCCATTCTTCTTGGGCACTACCACAATGGGGGATACCCACTCGGTATGCTCAATTTCGTAAATGAATCCTGCTTCTATCAAACAATATATCTCCTCTTTAATCTTTGCAGCGTAGTTATCATTGTACGTGTATGGTTTCTGTTTCATAGGTTTTGCATCTGGAGTCATAGGGATTCTATGAGAACATATATCTGGATCTACTCCTTTCAAATCTTTGTAACTCCAAGCGAACACATCTCTATATTCGCGCAATAGGGCAACTAATTCTTCTTCTTCTTCATTCGTCAAATTATGCCCTATGTATGTACATTTTTCTTCTTCTCCTTCTATGGCAACTATTATTTTTTTGGTTTTCTCTCGATTATCATATACTTCTCCAGTGTCAGCTTTTCTGTTAGGCATTCATACCATGATTCGTCTATCTTCTATTTCATACTTCTTGAAGTTCTCAAGAACCTCAAACAAAGATTCTTCTTCTTCTTACATGATTTCTTTCTTCTTTCTTTTCTTGCCTTCACTCTTAGCGGTCACTTGTGTGGTCATCCTCACATCGTTCATAATTTCTTCGTGTCTCTGAGGGTAAGTTTCTACTTCGTAGAAATATTCTTCGTCTGATGCAAAGGGTGAGTCCATAATAATTGACTCTAAATCGAAATCACTCGCATCCTCGAATGCATCAGTGCTAGGTTCACATTCTTCTATAACTGAATCACACATGATCGGCTCTATTGTGAAAACAGAAATGTCATAGCCATCTTCATCACAGTGGGGTGTCCATTGTTCTTCATTGATGGCTACATCCATGGTTGCTAGGATTTCTTCCCAACCATGGGGTTCGAATACTTCATCTAGAAATACTACAGGTGCGTAAGCTGGGTCTTGAAGGGTTCGTGGATGTTGTTTTGCACCTAAAGTTCTGGCTTCTAACCGTTCTTCCTCTTGTTTTCCTACATTACACATCCATAAATGAGTATCCTCGTGCAACCATGAAGGATCTGATTCCAATGAGTGTACTGATTCCGTTTCTACCTGGGTCTTATGGATACATCTCTATGTGAATAGTCTTTAAGATTGACTTTAGTAGTCACTCCTAAATGTTGCAAGTACAAAGAATTAGTTCCCCAATCTTGTACAATTTGCAACTGACGCATGAATGGTCGTCCTAATATCATCTCATAAGCATGATTTTTACTAAAATCACAAATGGCAAAAGTATGCTCGAACTCCACACCACAAGTGGTGAGAGATATGCCTTCTAGTAAGCCTAATGGTTTCTCTATGTGTCCATCAGCCATTTGTAGCTTCATCCTGGTAGGTCTTAATGTTGGCTTACCCCAACGTCTCCATAAAGCGGTGGTAGCAATGGCTACTCCGGCTCCTGAATCTAAGACGGCTTTGGTGGTATAGCCCTGATGGGTTATTGGAAGATAAGTGTTACCTTCCTCTCCTTCGCTTACATCTCTGATCCTTTCTATGGGTATCTCTGGTACCTTCTTGTGTGCTCCTATATGTGAGGGAGTAGTAGCAAGCTCAGGGAATTGATTTGCTACATGTTTCCACAGTTCTGGTTTAACCTTTAACAACTCCTCTAGGATGAGATTACATTGAACTTTGGTGTTCTTTATCACTTCCGTATTTCTAGGGATCACTGATTCTTCATTCCTCACTATTATCGTGGGTGCTCTCATACTAATAGACTTTTCTTCCCAAGGTCTTGTGAACTGAGGTAATTCATGCAAAGAATTGGATTCAAAACCTGTGTGTTCACTCAGTTGTTCTTCCTCTACATCATCGTAGATAGAGGGAATGTCTTGGGGAAATTGCTCATGCAGGTCATCTATTTCTTGAATAGAAGGATGAGTTCCTTGTTCTTTTCTCCATTTCTCTTCTTGGATTTCTCTCAGAAATTCATGTGAGTATCTATGTATGGAAGACAGGTTGTCTTCACCTTCCGTGTTGGGTACCTGAGACAGGGATGGTACATTCCTTTCCTGTGTCTCCGAGGTAGTAGGGTTCCTATGCTGATCCTTTTTCTCTTTGCTATCAATCAAGTATTCTAGCCTCTCCATCAGTCCTTGAAATTGTAGTTCCGGTTTTACCATGTTATTCCAATTTAGATATCTAGAGGCTTCAAACATTGCTTGTGCTAATTCTACCATCTTCATACAAAGTTTTGTCCTCTCAATTTCTAAGTCTGCTCGAGGGTAGTTCTTACTCATTTCAGCTATCTGGGGTCCTTCTTTTAATCTAGCCTGATATGCACGAAACATCATGTCTAGGTTTTCCGGTATGGGTTCTGCTAAAATTGATCCTGATTTTTGAGCTAGGTTCTCTTGATTCAATTCCTGTGAAGTCAATTCCAAGATTTTGGCTCTAGATTCCTTGAGACTTCCTTCCAATTTTGTTATCTTTTTACTCCACTTTCGCTTGATTCTTTCTCTAGAATCTTTCCAAGATTTCGTCTTTTTACTGCTAGATTCTCCAACTTCACTAGTTCCGGCTACTTTCTCCTGATTAAGCTGTTGATTCTGTAAGAGCACCTGGGCTCTTGTTATAGCTTGGATAGGCACATATGTAGGGTTGGATCCATCTGCGTTGTTTACAATACCTATCACATTGATTGGTGTCACATTTGAAGCATTAACAGGGTTCTTAGGACAATCTTTTATGACATGCTCTTTACCACAGTCGACGCAAAAGCCTTGTATGTTATAGTATTGTGATTGTCCTGCTATCGGAGGATGTGGACAATCTTTTATGAAATGATCTCCTTGGCACCTAAAGCATGGTCCTCTAGGGCCCTGTGGTCTTTGTTGTCTCAATTGGGGCCGAGGGTTTGGGTTTGTGTACATCACATTAGCGTAATCGGGCACCCAACTAGATTCCAATGGTGGACTATCGTAATGATATGTTTCCACGTGTTCTGGTGACTCTGTGTAATACGCGGGTGGGCTATCTACATGAGTAGAGTCAAAACTGTTTAAGTTCGGATCACTTTCGGTGATCAAAGGTGAACAAGGCACTAAAGCCCTATTGAGGTTCTCTTCTGCAGCAACATATTTAACTGAGATAACATTAGCAGGTGGGGGTGGCTACTGAGTTAAGACAGGTTGAGGTCTCTGTTGAGCATGATAAGTATAGTTCTGAGGAGGCCTATAGTAATGAGGCTGAGTATTGTATTGGCCTTGATACCTACCTGGCTGTGTGTATGCTTGCGGGTAGTTCTATCTTACTGCTTGTTTGTTGTATGGGCAGTCCTGTGTTGTATGATTCGTGTATCTTCTCTCAATCGTACAGTACTGGCCACTAGGGTTGGCTTGTGGTTGTGTTGCATTGGGACACACATTTGCCATATGATCACCACCACAGGTGTAACAACACTTGTTTGTTGTTAACCTAGGCATCTCTTTACTAGAACTCCTAGTTTCTGGGCCACTTTTTTTAGACAATTTTGTGGATGCTAGAGAGGAACAATCTAAGTCCTTATAGACCTTTGAGAGTTCCAACTCGTCTCCTAAGTTGTCTTCAATGTCTATGCAAATTCTTACACACTGCTCTAGCGTTCTGGGTTCCTTCAAGTACACATAGGAGCGTAGTTTAGAGCTCAACAGGCCATCTAAAAACAGTGATACTTGCTTGGCTTGTGAGGGTAACTCTTGCATTGGACATCTCTCCACATATTTTCTAAACCTACGTCCTGCCAATCTAACTGTTTCTTGAGGGGTCTATTTGAAACTATGAATCAATGAAGACGTGTCATGTCTGATTCCACTTTTAGAGAATTCAGTGATGAATGACTCTAAAAAGTGATGGATGTCTCTAAATTGCCTTTGTTGCAATGGTTGAAACCAAGTTAAAGCTGTGTTCTTTAACGTTAGCCCAAAAGCATTGTATTGCGTAAACATGTCTTCGACTTGCTTTGCCCTTAGCACTTGCTTAAATTCTGCAACATGGTCATAGGGATCTCCTGTCCCATCAAAGTAGTTTTTCATTGACTTTACTAACTGAGTGGGTCTTAATATTCTTGCATGTTCACGTGGTCTAGGTAGAGGAAAATCATCTCTACCACCTGGCATTCTAGGTTCCCTTTGTCTATCCACTCTGTCCGTGTTTATGGTGGTTCTGTCTCTTCCTATGGGATGATTGAAACTTACTTCAGGTCTTTCTTTGTTTTTCTCTCTTTGAGTTCCATGGGCTGAGGATGTTCCTGCCCCTTGTTGGCTCGCGTTCGTTTGCTCGTGATGGAGGGAAGACCAACTCACCTCTCCATGTGTAGGTATTTCTTGCATGGTCAGGTACCACAAATACCCTTTCTGAAGTTTCATCCAGGTATACAACCTTTCCAGGTGTATCCGGGTCCTTGAACTCATAAATTGTGATGGTGCCTACCTCACTAGGTTGTTCCGTTCTATACCTCCAAAATGCTTCATCAGTTTCTTTATTCACAAACAATTCTATGCTTCGGTTATCCTGAGGGAACCAATCTGGAACTAGTACTCGTGTCAGTACAGATTTCCCTCTAGGTGTCCTAGGTTCTTCTAATGGTTCTTTTCCTT